>CM012456.1:12952876-13584239 GCA_003999625.1 Oryzias javanicus
TCATCTTACACTGTGGAAGAAGTCTGAAGTTTGGTGAAGTTATTGTGAAAACTGTTAAGGAGCTCCAGCTTTGCAGACCATTACAATCTCAGCTTGTTAATTTTGCATAAACATATTACGCAAAAACCGTACGGAACTACGCAAAACGAATATCACCATTGGATTTGTGGTAGGCCAAATAGGGTGTGTGTAGAAAACTGTAAAGATTAGTCAAAGTATATGACACAGGCAGTCAAAAAAGGGTTTTGCGAAAAATCGTAAATTGCGAAAAAGTCTTACACAGTAGAGATCGCTGCTGAATATAGGCTATTATTTTACTATCCAATGAATCACAAAGCAGTAAAAGGTAGGGCTTAAGACAAATGCTCTTGGAGAATAAGGCCTATACACTTTAGTAATCCAACTGACCACCTGGTGGCGCAATAGAGCCAAAATTGATTGAGCATTTAAAGATTGGTCTGAAATATCTACCTACAAAGTTTCATACCAGTTGATCAACTACTTTTCAAGATAATAGGGATTTAAAGTTTGTCCCATGTATTTTGATAGGGGGGTAAAAATATTTTTAAAAATTCATATAAAATCAACCATAAACCCAAATGGTACGAAATTTTAAACCAAACACCTCCTTGATCAACTTAACAAAATACAACTGGTTGCAAGTTGAAACCTGCAAGTATTTGGAAGATAATAGGACCCATCCAAAGTTAGCTTATCCTTCTTAAGTCACCACTAGGTGGCGCAGCAGAGCCCTTTTTCTAATATTTTATACAAGTCTCCTCCTGCAACGTATGCGTTGAATTTTATGTAGCTAGGTTGAGTAGTTTTTGAGATAGAGGCTTAAACACAATTTCCTAAATTATAGCGCCACCTATTGGAATATTTTCATAAAACTTTTTATACTTCTTTATCACTGTAGGATGAAGCTACATTTTAAAACTTGTGAAGTTTTGACAATCTTTGTAGGATTTAGAGCATGTTAAAATCTGGGACCACACCCACCTCATTAGCATTACGATTATCTCAAAAACGGTAAGGAATTTCGCAAATTGAGTGGTACCATTGGATTCGGGGTAGTCTAAATAGGGTATGTAAGATATCTTGTCAAGTTTTGAGAAACTATGTTGAATTTGGAGCCAAAAACGTGTTTTACGAAAAATCGCAAATTGCGAAAAATCTAAGTAGACGGAAGTCCATGGTCCCAATTTGAAAAACGTTCATTAGCATCCAAGGAACACACAGAAAAAGAAAGCACAAAATTCCGACTTACGGTATTCGAGATAGAGGCCAAAAAAAAAACATTTTTCAAACGAACCACCTGGTGGCGCTATAGAGGATGATTGATCTACAATTTTAATAGCACTGTAGTTTACTAACCCTATGATATTGAAAGTTTCATGAAGTTATCTTTAGTATTTTTGAGATATGAGCATTCAAAATGCTCCCAATGTTAAGTCAATGGAAAAATAATTCATAAAAATATTAATATAAAACAACCATAGGTGGAATCAAAAAACTGAATACAAGCACACGTCACACCAGCAAAAGCCCTACAAACTGTATAAGTTTCAACTTTCTAGATTTAAAAACTGTAGGAGGAATACCCGGCCAAACTTCGCGAATAAGAAAAGAGAATAATAAGAAAAAAACAGAATAAACAGTAGGATAACATACTCTGATGCTTTCAGCAAATCAGACAATAAAAATTTATAGGAATAACATAACTCTGATTGCTTTCAGCAATCAGACAATAAATTTATAGATAACATACTCTGATTGCTTTCAGCAATCAACAACTAGATTTGCCCAATTCCCTGAAGAAATTCGTTTCGATGCTGAAAGCAATACCGATATAAAACACTGCACAGCATCAGCATGTTAAAGACCTTCTGTTCGACGCACATGCCAAGTTTCGTCCGCGTAGTCCAACTTTTGGAGATATAAGGAAAAACGACAGACAGAAATTGAAGTAGCGCCACCTACGGGAGCACTGTCGTGAAAGTTGTGCGCTTGCTCATGTTACACTGTGGAAGAGGTCTTGTAAGTTTGGGAAGTTATGTGAAACTGTTAAGGAGCATCAGCTTTGCAAACATTACAATCTCAGCTTGTCTAATTCGCGTAACGTGTTACGCAAAAACCGTACGGAACCATGAAAAACGGATATTACCATTAGATTTGTGTAGCCCAAATAGGTATGTGTAGAAAATTGTAAAGATTTGTCAAAGTACGTGACAAAGGAGTCAAAAAAGGGTTTTGCAAAAATCGTAAATTGCGAAAAAGTCTTACACAATACAGATCGCTGATGAATATTGGCTATTATTTTACTATCCAATGAATCACAAAGAAGTAAAAGGTAGCCTTAAGACAAATGCACTTGGAGAATAAGCCTTAAAACTTTAGTGCTCCAAGTGACCACCTGGTGGCGCAATAGAGCCAAAATTTATTGAGCATTTAAAGATTGATCTGAAGTATCTACTTACAAAGTTTCATACCAATTGATCAACTACTTTTCAATATAATAGGGATTAAATGTTTGTCCCATGTATTTTGATTGGGGGGAAAAATATTTTTAAAAATTCATATAAAATCAACCGTGACTCCAAATGGTACCAAGTTTTAAACGAAACATTTCCTTGATCAACTTAACAAAATACAAGTGGTAGCATGTTAAATCTGCAACTAATTTGGAAGATAATAGACCCATCCAAAGTTAGCTTATCCTTCTTAAGTCACCACTAGGTGGCGCAGCAGAGCCCTATTTCTAGTATGCTATACAAGTCTCCTCCTGCAACCTATGCGTTGAATTTTATGTAGCTAGGTTGAGTACTTTTTGAGTTAGAGGCTTAAACACAATTTCCTAAATTATAGCGCCACCTATTGGAATATTTTCATAAAACTTTTCATACTTCTTTATCACTGTAGGATGAAGCTACATTTTAAAACTTGTGAAGTTTTGACAATCTTTGTAGGATTTAGAGCATGTTAAAAATCAGTGACCACACCCACCTCATTAACATTACGATTATCTCCAAAACGGTAAGGAATATCGCCAATTGAGTGGTACCATTGGATTCGGGTAGTCTAAATAGGGTATGTAAGATATCTTGTCAAGTTTGGTAAAACTATGTTGAATTTGGAGCCAAAAACGTGTTTTGCGAAAAATCGCAAATTGCGAAAAATCTAAGTAGACGGAAGTCTATGGTCCCATTTAAAAAACGTTCATTAGCATCCAAGGAACACACAGAAAAAGAAAGCACAAATTATTATTTTTTTCTGACTTACGGTATTCGAGATAGAGGCCAAAAACGAATTGCTTACTAAAACGACCACCTGGTGGCGCTATAAAGTACAATTGAGCTAGAATTTTAATAGGACGTGCAATTTACTATAGGCTACAATATTCTAAGGTTTCATGAAATTATCTTTAGTACTTTTGAAATATAACCATTTAAGATGCTTTCAATGTTAAGTCAATGGAAAAATAATTCATAAAAATATTAATATAAAATCAACCATAGGTACAATCGAAAAACTGTATAATAGCACACCTCACACAACAAACTCTACAAACTGTATAAGTTTCAACTTGTAGCTACAAAACTGTAGGAGGAGTAGTGCGTCAAACTTTTGACGGATAAAAAAGAGAAAAGAAAAAAATATAATAAAGCAGTAGGATAACATACTCTGATTGCTTTCAGCAATCAGACAACTAGATTTGCAATTCCTTGAAGAAATTGCGTCTGATTGCTGAAAGCAATACCGATCTGAAACATTCTGCAGCTGCAAGCGTTAAAGACCTTCCGTTCGACGAGCACGCCAAGTTTCATCCGCGTAGGTCAAGTACTTTGGAGATATTAGAGGAAACTCAGGAATTGTTGTAGCGCCACCTACGGGAGCACCGTTGTGAAAGTTGTTGCGCTCACTTATCTTACACAGTGAAATAATTTGAAAGTTGGTGAAGTTATGTGAAACTTTCAAGGAGCTGCAGCGTTGCAAACATCACAATCTCATTCTGTCTTATTTGCTCGACGTGTTTTGCAAAAAAACGTACGAACTACGCAAAACGCATATCACCATTGGATTTGTGTAGTCCAAATATTTATTTGCAGAAAACTGCAAAGATTTGTCAAAGTACGTGACAAAGGAGTCATAAAAGTGTTTTGCGAAAAATCGTAAACTGGCGAAAAAGTCTTACACAGTAGAGATCGCTGATGAATATAAGCTATTATATTACTATCCAATGAATCACAAAGGAGTGAAAGTAGTGCTTAAGACAAATGCACTTGGAGAATAAGGCCTATACACTTTAGTGCGCCAACTGACCACCTGGTGGCGTAATAGAGCCAAAAATGATTGAGCATTTAAAGATTGGTGAAGTATCTACTTACAAGGTTTTATACCAGTTGATCAACTACTTTTCAGGATAATAGGGATTTAAAGTTTGTCCCATGTATTTTGATAGGGGAAAAAAACATTTTTAAAAATTCATATAAAATCAACCATAAACCCAAATGTACGAAATTTTTAAACCAAACATTTCCTTGATCAGCTTAACAAACTACAATGCATATAGATACATGCAATATTTGGAAGATAAAAACCCATCCAAAGTTAGCTTATCGTTCTTAAGTCACCACTAGGTGGTGCAGCAGACCCTTTTTCTAGTATGTTATAGAAGTCCCCTCTTTCAACATATGTGCTGAATTTTATTTAGCTAGAGTAGAGTAGTTTTGAGATAGAGGCTTAAACACCTTCCTAAATTATAGCGCCACCTATTGGAATATTTTCATAAAACTTTTCATACTTTCTTTATTACTGTGGGATGAATATATTTCAAAACTTGGTTGAAGTTTGACAATCTTTGTAGGATCTAGAGCAAGTAAAATCTGGGACACCCACCTTTCTATACCATGCGATTTCTTTAAACGGTAAGGAATTTGGCCAATTGAGTGGTACCATTGAATTCGGGTAGCCTAAATAGGGTATGTACCAATTTTTGTCGAGTTTGGTCAAACTATGTTGAATAGGGAGCCAAAAACGTGTTTTACGAAAAATCGCAAATAGCGAAAAATCTAGTTAGACGGAAGTCCATAGTCCCAATTTGAAAAACGTTCATTAGCATCCAAGGAACACACAGAAAAAAGAAAGCATAAATTTCTGACCTACGGTATTCAAGATAGAGGCCAAAAACAAAAACATTTTTCAAACGACCACCTGGTGGCGCTATAGAGGGCGATCGAGCTACAATTTTAATAGAATGATGTGTAGTTTACCATACTCTATGATATTGGAAAGTTTCATAAAATTATCTTTAGTACTTTTGAAGATATGACCATTTAAAGGTGCTCACAATGTTAAGTCAATGGGAAAAAATAATTCATAAAAATATTATATAAAATCAACCATAGGTCCAATGGCTAAACAAAGTAATAGCACAGGTCACACAAGCAAACTCTACAAACTGTATAACTTTCAACATTTGTAGCTGCTAAAAACTGTAGGGGAGGATACACGGCAAACTTTTGACGGAATAAGAAAATAGAAGAAGTAAGAATAATAAATTTATAGGATAAACATTACTCTGATTGCTTTCAGCAATCAGGGAAACTAGATTTGCAATTCCCTGAAGAAATTGCGTCTGATTGCTGAAAGCCAATACCGATCTAAAAACACTGCACAGCCGCAGGCATTTTAAACACCTCCCTGCTTCGACGTGGCACGCCAAGTTTGTCCGCGTAGTCAAGTACTTTTGGAGATATTAGAGAGAAAACGACGAGAATTGGCTGTTAGCGCCACCTACGGGAGCACGTTGTTAAAGTTGTTGCGCTTGCTCATCTTACACTGTGGAAGAAGTCTTGTGAGTTTGGTGAAGTTATGTGAAACTGTAAGGAGCTGTAGCGTTGCAAACATTACAATCTCATTCTCTCTACTTTGCTTAACGTGTTACGCAAAAAACGGTACGGAACTATGCCAAAACGGATACTACCATTGGATTTGTGGTAGCCTAAATAGGGTATGTGTAGAAAAAATGTAAAGATTAGTCAAAGTATGTGACACGGGGAGTCAAAAAAATGTTTTTGCGAAAATCTTAAATTGAGAAAAAAGTCTTACACAATAGAGATCGCAAATGATTATAAGCTATTATATTCCTATCAAATGAATCATATAGGAGTTAAAACCTAGTGCTTAAGACTAATGCACTTGAAGAATAAGGCCTATACACTTTAGTTTTAAAACAGACCACCAGGTGGCGCAATGGAGCCAAAATTGATTGAGCATTTAAAAGATTGGTTTAAAACTATCAACTTACAAAGTTTCATACCAGTTAATCAACTACTTTTCAAGATAATACGGATTTAAAGTTTGTCCCATGTATTTTGATAGGGGGAAACATATTTTTTAAAAATTCATATAAAATCAACATAAACCCAAATGACACGAAATTTTTAGTCCCAAACACCTCCTTGATCAATCTAACAAAATACAAGTGGTTGGATGTTGGTACGTGCAACTATTTGGAAGATAACAGGACCCATCCAAAGTTAGCTTATCCTTCTTAAGTCACCACTAGGTGGCGCAGCAGAGCCCTTTTTCTAGTATGTTATACAAGTCCCCTCCTGCAACCTATGCGTCGAATTTTATGCAGCTAGGTTGAGTAGTTTTTGAAATAGAGGCCTTAAACACCATTTCCTTAATTATAGCGCCACCTATTGGAATATTTTCATGAAACTTTTCATACTTCTTTATCACTGTAGGATGAAGCTATGTTGTAAAACTTGTGAAGTTTTGACAATCTTTGTAGGATTTAGAGCATGTTAAAAATCAGTGACCACACCCACCTCATTAACATTACGAAAATTTCGAAAACGGTAAAGAATTTCGCGGATTGAGTGGTACCATTGAATTCGGGGTAGTCTAAATAGGGTATGTACCAATTTTTGTCGAGTTTGGTTAAACTATGTTGAATAGAGAGCCAAAAACGTGTTTTACGAAAAATCGCAAATAGCGAAAAATCTAGTTAGACGGAAGTCCATGGTCCCAATTTGAAAAACGTTCATTAGCATCTAAGGGACACACAGAAAAAGAAAGCACAAATTTCTGACTTACGGTATTCGAGATAGAGGCCAAAAAGAAAAAAAAGTTTCAAACGACCACCTGGTGGCGCTATAGAGGTTGATTGAGCTACAATTTTAATAGCTTGTGTAGTTTACTATTCCCTATAATATTGGAAAGTTTCATGAAATTATCTTTAGTATTTTTTAAGTTATTAGCATTTAAAGGTGCTCTCAATGTTAAGTCAATGGGAAAAATAATTCATAAAAATATTAGTATAAAATCAACCATAGCTGAGATCAAAAAACTGTATAATAGCACAGGTCACACAAGCAAGCCCTACAAACTGTATAAGTTTCAGCTTTCTAGCTGCTAAACTGTAGGAGGAGTAGTTCGGCAAACTTTTGACGGAATAAGAAAATATAACTAGATTTGCAATTCCCTGAAGAAATTGCGTCTGATTGCTGAAAGCAAGACCGATCTGAAACATCCTCTAGCTGCAAGTGTTAAAGACCTTCTGTACGACACGCGCGTCAAGTTTCGTCTGCATAGGTCAAGTACTTTTTGAGATATTAGAGGAAACGTCAGGAATTGGCTGTAGCGCCACCTACGGGAGCACCGTTGGGAAAGTTGTTACGCTTGCTCATCTTTCACTGTGGAAGAAGTCTTGTAATTTTGGTGAAGTTATGTGAAACTGTTAAGGAGCTGCAGCGTTGCAAACATTACAATCTCAGCTTGTCTAATTTGCATAATGTGTAACGCAAAAACCGTACGGATCTACGCAAAACGGATATCACCATTGGATTTGTGGTAGGCCAAATAGGGTGTGTGTAGAAAACTGTAAAGATTAGTCAAAGTACGTGACACAGGGAGTCAAAAAAGTGTTTTGCAAAAAATCGTAAATTGCGAAAAAGTCTTACAAAATAGAGATAGTTGATGAATATAAGCTATTATTTTACTATCCAATGAATCACAAAGGGTAAAATAGGGCTGAAGACAAATGCTCTTTGGAGAATAAGGCCTATACACTTTAGTAGACAACTGACCACTGGTGGGCAATAGAGCCAAAATTGATTGAGCATTTAAAGATTGGTCTGAAGTATCTACTTACAAAGTTTCATACCAGTTGATCAACTACTTTTCAAGATAATAAGGATTTAAAGTTTGTCCCATGTATTTTGATAGGGAGAAAAAATATTTTTAAAAATTCATTTAAAATCAACCATAATCCAAATGGTAAGAAATTTTAAACCAAACATCTCCTTGATCAGCTTAACAAACTACAAGTGGTTGCATATTGATACATGCAATATTATGGAAGATAACAGGACCCATCCAGAGATAGCTTATCGTTCTTAAGTCAGCACTAGGTGGCGCAGCAGAGCCCTTGTTCTAGTATGTTATATAAGTCCTCTTTCAACATATGTGTTGAATTTTATTTAGCTAGGTTGAGTAGTTTTTGAGATAGAGGCTTAAACACAATTTCCTAAATTATAGCGCCACCTATTGGAATATTTTCATAAAAACTTTTCATACTTCTTATTACTGTGGGATGAAGTTTATTTCAAAACTTGTGAAGTTTTGACTATCTTTGTAGGATCTAGAGCATGTTAAAATCTGGGACCACCACACCTCATTAGCATTGCGATTATCTCAAAAACGGTAAGGAATTTCGCGGATTGAGTGGTACCATTGAATTCGGGGTAGTCTAAATAGGGTATGTACCAATTTTTGTCGAGTTTGGTCAAATTATGTTGAATAGGGAGCCAAAAACGTGTTTTACGAAAAATCGCAAATAGCGAAAAATCTAGTTAGACGGAAGTCTATGGTCCCAATTTGAAAAACGTTCATTAGCATCCAAGGAACACACAGAAAAAGAAAGCATAAATTTCTGACTCACGGTATTCAAGATAGAGGCCAAAAACAAAAACATTTTCAAACGACCTGGTGGCGCTATAAAGGTCGATTGAGCTACAATTTTAATAGAATGTGTAGTTTACCCTCCACTATGATATTGGAAAGTTTCATAAAATTATCTTTAGTACTTTTGAACATATAACCATTTAAAGGTGCTTACAATGTTAAGTCAATGGGAAAAACATTCACAAATATTAATATAAAATCAACCATAGTCCAATGGCTAAACAAGTAATAGCACAGGTCACACACGCAAACTCTACAAACTGTATAACTTTCAACATTGTAGCTGCTAAACTGTAGGAGGAGATACACGGCAAACTTTTGGCGGAATAAGAAAAGAGAAGAAGTAAGAATAATAAATTTATAGGATAACATACTCTGATTGCTTTCAGCAATCAGACAATAATAATAAACTATAATAAAGCAGTAGGATAACATACTCTGATTGCTTTCAGCAATCAGACAATAAACTATAATAAAGTTGTACAACAACATACTCTGATTGCTTTCAGCAATCAGACAATAAATTTGTACAACAACATACTCTGATTGCTTTCAGCAATCAGACAATAATAATAAACTATAATAAAGTTGTACAACAACATACTCTGATTGCTTTCAGCAATCAGACAACTATAATAAAGTTGTACAACAACATACTCTGATTGCTTTCAGCAATCAGACAATAATAAGAAAAAGAATAATAAAATATAATAAAGAAGGTGGATAACATACTCTGATTGCTTTCAGCAATCAGACAATAATACAACCCAAAATGTGATGTCCATTTATGTGGACGCCAGATCCCGAGACAGGGCTGGGAATACTTTTTGACTCGTGGGCCACAAAGGGTTCTAAATCTTGACATTTGGGTGTAATCTGATGCTTAAAGTGTTTTAGTAAATTACCTCATATGAGAAAAAAATAACATGGAATCTGGACAAAAACATGCTTTTTTATTTAAAAACTGTGGTTTTTGTTCCTATTTTAGTACCAATTGCACCAATTGGTTGATGTCTTTCAGGAAAAATGCTGTTTTTTGTATTGGAATGATCATAAAAACAACTGTCTGACTCGCAAATCACATGAAAGTGGGAAAAACAACAAATCTTCCAACACAACATGAATGTAAAATAACTTTCTGCCCCTAAACACAAGTTAGCACCATCTATGGGAAATATAAAATATTAATATGGATTATCAATGTAATTTATTTCAGTGTGGCGGGCCAGATTAAATGGTTTAACGGGTTGCAGTTTGCCCACCCCGTTATAAGAGGATTTACGGTGGCCGAGACGGCTCACATGATTGCAAAAGCCACAACACAACGGCAAAAGCCGAAACACGAAGACAAACGCCGAAACACGACGGCAAAAGCCGAAACACGAAGACAAACGCCGAAACACGACGGAAAAAGCCGAAGCACAACGGCGAAAGCCGAAACACGACGGCAAAAGCCGAAACACGACGGCAAAAGCCGAAGCACGACGGCAAAAGCCGAAGCACGACGGCAAAAGCCGAAACACGACGGCAAAAGCCAAAACACAACGGCAAAAGCCAAAGCACTCCAGCAAAAGCCAACACAGAACGGAAACGAATCAGAACGGAAGTGAATAATGGACTTTTTTTCTTAACCTTTCATTCAGTTTCAAGCTATTGGTGATTCTTGAGAGATACGTGATTTTGGTAAGGGATAGGTGAGGGTGGACATTCGCCGGTGTTGCCGCTTTTATTTCTTCTTTCAAAGCCTTCACGGAGAGCTTTCGGGGGAGAAAAAAAGGAGGGCGGAGGAGGGAAAACGGGATCTGGTTTTTTGTCTGCCATTCTTTCTTTTTTACCTATTTTTTATTACTTTTAAATACCTTCCACGTTATCGTCAGTGTAAACCCTAATACTGGGGGTCTATATATTGAGTTTAAACGTTTGAATACGCAAGCTGTGTGGTGGCCTAATGGGTAGCACACTTGGTTACAGTCCCAAAGGGTTGGGGTTCGAGGCTTGCGGGTGTCATTTAGTACGTATACATTTTTTTTCTGTAAAAAAAAAAAAAGTATCATACGTGGTTCTTACGTACATTTTGAGAATCAAAATAAATAAATACTTCTTGCAACATAATTCCAGGCAGTTACGTCGTTTCAGTTGAGGATGGTGGGGTTGTGGCACGCAGCGCCAAAATTCCCTTTTCGCCATGGACCCCATGCAACAAAAATGACTAAACTACCTGGAATTATGTTGCAAGAAGTATTTATTTATTTTGATTCTTAAAATGTACGTAAGAACCAGTATGATACTTTTTTTTTTTTTTACAGAAAAAAAAACATATAACACTAAATGACACCCGCAAGCCTCGAACCCCAACCCTTTGGGACTGTAACCAAGTGTGCTACCCATTAGGCCACCACACAGCTTGCGTATCCAAACGTTTAAACTCAATATATAGACCCCAGTATTAGGGTTTACACTGACGATAACGTGGAAGGTATTTAAAAGTAATAAAAAATAGGTAAAAAAGAAAGAATGGCAGACAAAAAACCAGATCCCGTTTTCCCTCCTCCGCCCTCCTTTTTTTCTCCCCCGAAAGCTCTCCGTGAAGGCTTTGAAAGAAGAAATAAAAGCGGCAACACCGGCGAATGTCCACCCTCACCTATCCCTTACCAAAATCACGTATCTCTCAAGAATCACCAATAGCTTGAAACTGAATGAAAGGTTAAGAAAAAAGTCCATTATTCACTTCCGTTCTGATTCGTTTCCGTTCTGTGTTGGCTTTTGCTGGAGTGCTTTGGCTTTTGCCGTTGTGTTTTGGCTTTTGCCGTCGTGTTTCGGCTTTTGCCGTCGTGCTTCGGCTTTTGCCGTCGTGCTTCGGCTTTTGCCGTCGTGTTTCGGCTTTCGCCGTTGTGCTTCGGCTTTTGCCGTCGTGTTTCGGCGTTTGTCTTCGTGTTTCGGCTTTTGCCGTCGTGTTTCGGCGTTTGTCTTCGTGTTTCGGCTTTTGCCGTTGTGTTGTGGCTTTTGCAATCATGTGAGCCGTCTCGGCCACCGTAGGATATGGAAAAAATTTTGTTGCTCAACACCCCAATCCTCCGTTTAGTACCTTTAGGTGGACCAGAATCATTTTCAGGTATTACACAATAGTGGATTTGATCCCACAACCAGTTTCAAGGATTTCTACCGCTGGGCCATTTTATTTTGAAAATCAATAAAGAGGGGTAAATGTATATTTCAATGTCTTAAATTACCAACTTATAAACAGAAAATCCTGTCCTGTTTACCTCATTAGGGGCCACACACACACGAGTAATTTCAGGCCACTTATGAGGGCCTTCAAGCTGCCCCAAAAATGTAAGCAAAAAAATCACATTTCTACAGGGAAATGCAATGATCAAATGAGACAGAATTTACTCATTCATCAGATGTTTCTGTGATTGGTGGGAGTGCTGACTCAAACAGCCATTCAGCACTAATGTCTGCTGTGTGTTTAAGTCGATAGTCAGAAACTGCTGTAGTGAGCACTCCCAATGTTTTCCTCTCATTTTTTATTAACGTGAAAGGATGCCTAATTTTTAATTAAATTATGCCTGTGGTCAAATACTGTTTTTTTTTTATTCATTGATGGCCCATTTAGATGATTTACATAATCCATAAGTTTAAGTCAATAAGTTTGTAACCTAAAGCAACTATTTTTTATGTTAAAACTCTTGCTTAAATTAATGAGGACGGGAGCCTAAGGAGGCCTAAATATGGCTGTTTCCTTTGATCAATCAAAACAGTTATAAATTTAACTAAACTTAATGACAGCTTAAATGTTAAATATGGCTCTCAGTTTATAAAGTGAGGGAAAAGGGAAAAAACACACATACTTAGACCTTAGAGGATGATAACTAATTCAAATCTAAAAATAATTTAAAAAAAAAACATTTTTGCAAATATTAAAACTAGATGGGAGGAGTCTTTTTTTTCTTTTGCTACTTGAATTTAAAATCAAACAGGCTACAAATTATGCATTTTTTTTAGCATAATAAAATGCATTAATGCTTTATGTAAAGAAAAGCAGACAATATAATAACAATTTCTGGGAAATGCAGGAAAATGTAATGAGTTTATGAGAGGTGTTTTTTGTAATTCATTCATTTCTAAGAATTAGTAAAAGAAGCAAGACTTGGCACATCAGAAATTCATATATATTGTATACAGATTATTTTAAACTTGCAACTTTCAACCATCAGTAGTGTCTGAACTCACTGGTGTGTTTGTCAATCACATTGCTTGCTGAGAAAAGCATGACACTGATAAATAATATAGTTTTCATCAAAAATGTAAGTGAAGGATTAAACAGTTTCTAACTTTGGAATTTTTGGTTTAAAATAAATATAGAAGGAGTAATGTCACATAATACCCCTTGAAATAGATATTTGGAACATTATATATATGCCTGATCGGTTTTTTATTGAAACATTTTTCACTTTTTTATATAGAATTATATTTTCTCTTTACACATTTAATCTTTGTTCTTAAACATAAAAACTGTATGATCACTTTTTTCTCAGAAAAAAGACCACATGTATTACTCAGAATTGAGTATTTTGGACAAATGCAGCTTTATAAAAAATATGTAAAAAAAAAAAAAAAAAAAAGTTGGAGTTGCACAAAATTATGGATATCAAGCCTTGTCACCAAAAATAATTTAAAGGCAAATAGATTGATTATTTTTACAGTTAAAAAAAAATAAAAGCTCAAAAAACCCCAGACTATTAAGGCTGCAGTTTGACATCCGAAACAGAAGGGGGCAGTAGCCGCCCTTACAAAAGCTTAAACGTCTGATTGACCCTGCAGGTCAGTGAATCAGAGGACTGAATGGCGGTTTAAAGCTTTGGCAAGTGCGTGTAACAATGAAAGACCGCTTTTATTTGATTAATATTTTTAGTAGATAAGTGGCGCTTTAATTTTCCACCAGATATTGTCAGTCTGATTAAATAATGGCGTACACGCACATTTTAAAAGCCGTGCAGCAAAGTGTGCGGAGCTCTGGGAAGACATGTCTCCCCGTGCAGGCTGGCGTGTTTCTGTTCACACGCAGGACAGGAGCGCTCATGCACGGCGCGACCGTCCACGGGTCAGAGGCTCCTCCGTCCGCCCTGAGCTGCCTCTGTCAAACACGGAGAAGCTTTTCTCTCCACGTTGTCCTCAGAAACAAAAGGGGCGCGGAGGAGAAGCACAAATCTGTTTCTGCGTATCAGAGTGGGAGTCCGAAAGCGTCCTCTGCTCAGAAAGGTATGCTTGTTTTTAAATGTTCAAATAAAGCACAACATTTACTGCATTGTATCTACAAATGGCTTATTTTAAGACTAACAAAAAACTTTAAAATATTGATTTTCTTTAGTAGCAGACACTGTTTTCTTGCAACCAAAACTACTTTCAGAGTTTCCTGGCAAAGGCTCACTCCCTCTTACTAGTGTTCCACAGGGTTCTGGTCTGGGCCCTCTTACTTTATACATCAGAGGATATTGACCTTTCAGGTGCCTCTGATCGGTTTGTCTTTCAGTCAAAGATGCTGGGAGAGACTTCACCTACCTGATAGTGGTCCTCATCGGGCTTGGAGTAACAGGTACATTTCTTTTTTTTTTTTTTTTGTCTGTAAATACACAACACAAATAATCAGCTGCAATTTTTGGCTGTGTTTTTCAGGGGGGCTTTTATATGTGGTGTTCCAAGAGCTGTTTTCTTCCACCAGCCCAAATAAAGTCTATAGCAGAGCCTTTGACAAAGTCAAATCGCACCCAGAGGTAAGATCAAGCTGCTCAAACCAGACGGTGTCTCCTGTCATAGTTTTTATTTTTGAAATGGCTAAAAATCTTTGTGTCTTTCAGTATAAAAGTTAAAAACTATTTGATTTCATTTTTAAAATTCATATTAAATGGCAGGTTATTGGGGCATTTGGAGAACCAATTAAATGCTATGGTGAGACCACTCGCCGAGGGAGGAGGCAGCAAGTTAGGTACGTTAACAAAAAAAAAAAACTGTTGCTGTTCAATGTATTTTATCTCATAGTACTTTTTTTTACTTGCACAATGCTGCATTTTCATTAATTAAGCAGCAATTGATTAAACTGTTGGAAAGAAAACTTCAAATCTGGCAAAACAATTGCCTGCTTTTGGGTTTTGAAGAAAAACTTTCAGGATTTGTGGGAGGATCTTGCAGAATCACAACCTCTTATGTCTGCTCATAAAAAATATTTTTTTTATTATCTTTTAAAGCGCTAAAATTATAGTTTTCATGCTGATGGATTACAAAAAGCTTAGGATTTGTAGATCCTGAAGAATATATATTTTAATTCTTTATTTTGCATATCTCCACTTCAGTCATGCAGAGTATGTAAAGGATGGACTGAAGCACATGAGACTTAAGTTTTACATTGAGGGATCGGAGCCAGGCCTGAAGGGAACGGTCCATTCAGAATCCAAAGAGGTATGTCTCTATTTAAACAGAAACCAATGAACACTTTTTTCTTGTGATATTTTTTTGGACATCTGAGATGATGGTATCCTTGTTGTCTTGCAGAATCTTGAAACTGGAAAGTATGAATTCCGTTATGTATTTGTAGAGATAGACACCTACCCCAGACGGACTATTGTTGTGGAGGACAACAGATGAGTTTTTCCTACACTAAGAAGTTTGCATTTGTAAAGCGGGTTTTTATGGCTGTGAACTAAATACATTGCTTTTCTTGAATATTTGTTCGAAAATTTTAATAAAAATATTGGTTAATTAAATTATTGCCCAGCATTTGGTCAAAAACTTCTGTCACAGTGTCAAATGAAAAAACACGATTTGTAAATAAAATGTAAATTTAAAAAAAAAGTAGGCTTTTACATATGATCACATTCTACAGAGGGAGTATTGTACTATTAAACTTTTTTTTTTTGAATAGTTTCTAAATGTTAATCTTGCTCTTTTGTTAATGTTTCACTCGATTCAGGATGATGTCTTCCCTTTTTTGTTGTTTCAAATGTGAATCTTTGTCATGAGAGATAGTAATCAGCACATGGAGGCGGAGATTGAATGTGTATTGATCATCTATTGAAATATGTAGCATTGCTAATTGATTTGGATAACCGGTTTAAGGAGATAAAATGGTAAAACCAAAATAATAAACATTTGCAGATGAATATCGCTGTCTTTTTTTTACTCTCCTCTGTTTCAATTAATATGTTCCCATATTTGGTATTAACAGTTTTTGGCCAAACAAATAAAAAGCACTTTTTTTTTTTTTTTTTTTTTTTTTATTTTTACAATAGTATCCCCTTTAAGTTCTTTCAAATGTAATTGTTCAAATGTAATTCCAGCTTGTAATTTTAAAATTACATTTAACTTATTTATTTTAACGGGTATTGTTTTAATGTGATTAAAAGCCAAGTTCTAATTTTTCTTAGCTTACAATGTTGACACACAGAAGACCTGTGCTACCTTCACGGACTGTTGGAAATATTACTACTATGTGGGAGTCTCAGGAAAGGGGCTTCTATCTTTTCTAACTTTCTATGTGAAGCAACTATAAAATTGTGATCCATGGTGGGTGTAAACATCGCATACAGTTGTTTATAAATGTTGAAAAATGAAATCATATTGAGCAAAAATCGGCAGGTTTTATTTTCCCTTTTTTTTCCTCAACACGAGGTCTGATGAACACCGCCCTCCGACAAAGCTCAAGGCAGCCGTGAACGCACCACTTTTGCTTCGTTAGTCGGCTAGCTTCAAGCCCCCCTGTGCGCGTGAAGTTGTTAGCTCCTCGCTAACTTGTTGCACGCCCAAAATAGCTTTTATTATTAAAGAAAACAGCAGCCATGTTTTTAAAATAAGTTTGTTCCAGTGGTTGTTTTGCTCTCGCGGTGAGTAATTAAAGCTCTCTCCACTTTGGCCTGCTACCATTTTAGCCACATTAGCAGCAATCTTTCGTTTCCTCGGAATTAAGCTGCATATCTTTTACGAAAAAGTGAAAACGAATGGCTCACCTTTCATGCTAGCTGGACACACTAAACGGAATTACAAGTAAGTTCACATTTTTATTCCTGTTTAGATAAATTTACTCATTTAAAACATGTTAATACTAAAAGTAATGCTAATGTTTTGCTAAATATTTGAAAAAGCGACTTAAGCAACTGTTAAGAACTAAACTAGTAACAAAATGGTAGCATATTTATTAGCATACCAAATTAGCTTATAAATACTTAAGATTATTGTCTAAGAAAAAATAGAAATGTATGTTTTCTTAAAGAGTTTTTTTTTTCTCTCTCTCTCTCAGGCTAAAGTTGGATGTTCAGACAGGACCCAGCACGTAATTCTCCAGTTATGACATTCTTCTCTTGGAGATAAACACCTGAAGAACATGGAGCTGTACTGGTACATGTGAGTAAAGTTTATAGTTTTATATTAATTACACCTTACTACGAGGGCATTTTTATGTCAACAGGTGAGGGCAAAACCGTGTCAAGTAGTTAAAATAGTGGAACATCTATTCCGTTATCCTAAATAAAAACTATATATGTTTTATATTGACTTTATATAAGTTATAACTGAGGTTACAAAGTAAAACGTTTTTAATGACAATGTTACAGCATCCAACCTTCAACTATTGTGTGCTGTAATTACACTGGATGACAGTCAGCTTTGTCTGGAGGAGCTCTTATGTGATTACCATAGGAGACTGCTGTAATTATATCAACTAGTCTTGGATGTCATTTGATTTGGAAGCCGTCCTTTTCCTCAGAAATGCTTTGACATTTTCCCTCTCAAAGGGGCATGGTTTGGTAGGCCTGTGTAAACACAAAATGTCACAGAGAAGAGTTTGATCTTTGAGGCAGGAAGAGGGCAACTTTGAGATTCTTTGGGACTCCTGGGACAGTCCTCGTTTTTATTATTTCCATCTCCTTTTAGCTTCATTTGCCTTGACTCTCTTAAAAATGTCAGAAAACTCATTTTTGTCGTATTTCTTGCCTACAGAGTTGTCATCATATTCATCATTGTGAAGATATTCTTCTACGTGTGCTGGTACCGGTCGAGACAGCGGCAGCTGGCAGCATACCTGAGCAACACGCGCAATGCCCAGATAGTAATTGTTGGAGGAAGAGCCTATCTTCACCAGATGTGTGAGAGGCAGAGTGTAAGTGCAAAAACACATTTAGGTCCGAAGCCTCCACAGCAAGTAACTGCTGTCGTCCTCTGAGGTCTTTCTCAACCCCCGCAGATTAAGGTTTTTATACAGTTTTGTTAGGAAAGTCTGTAGATCTACTCTAATGTACTTCTAGCTAACAGAAGCTGTTTGAGGAGAAGCCACCATGCAGTTCACAGAGTCAAAATGTCATCAAAGACCTGTCAAAAGTAGGCCTCTGCTGACATTTTCAGAGGAAGTACTTGTGCTGTCTGCAAAATTCTTGTGGGTTTCAGTTGTTCACCCTTCATTTTACCTCTTAGTAAGATTATGGTTTGCTTTTATAGTTAATACTTTAACTATTTGATATTAATTAAATTAGAAAATTATATTTTACTCTAAAATAGAGAGAAGATTAACAAGAAGAACTAAATGACTTGGGATACTTTTTTGCTAAATTATATTTTATAATCCCCCCCTTAATATGTGTAAATTTCAGTAACTTATCGATGCGTATTTGACTTCTTTAAGTTACTTTTTTTATATCACCAGTATTTGGAACTGCCGTGTCAAATGTTCTCTGAAGGCATTTCTGTTCCTGCTAATGTTTCCGGGTTAGCTGTTTAAACCAGCTTTACTTTGAACATTAGTTTGTCTGATGTCTCCTCCTCAGGGACAGAAGAGCTCTTTGTTTCTCAAAATCTTCCCACAAATATTTCACTAAATCCTCCTTTGACCCCTATTCTCCAAAAGATTCAGAGAACTTGATCAAAAAGTTTTAAAAACTTATTTTTTTTTATCACATTTCTAATCTAGTTATCCAGACGTAGCAATTTCATCTTCCTTTGCATTTGCTTCTGGAACAGTCTTCTTTTTTCCTTACAAAGCCCTATAAAAATATTTTTAGAATATTTGTGATCTGGGAAATGATGCCTCATTACAAAAAAAAAAAAATCCCGGAAACATCGCTGTTCTGGACATTGAGTCTCTGCGTCACTCCACATTCCTTCTGACATTTGCTGTTTGTCCAATTTGCTGAAAAATGCAGTCTTCCTTTTTATCTGACTGC
Organism: Oryzias javanicus; assembly: GCA_003999625.1. NCBI lineage: Eukaryota > Metazoa > Chordata > Actinopteri > Beloniformes > Adrianichthyidae > Oryzias > Oryzias javanicus. The sequence continues at coordinate 12,972,058 of CM012456.1, forward strand.
ATAATGATTTAAACATTTGTTGATGCAGATTCTCCTTTGTTTATTGAAACTTATTCTATTTCAACCTCTTATTGTCACTGTTTCAGTTTCTCCTTCTATACTCTGTTTTTTGAAACTCTTTTCTATTGTCTTAATCTTTGAATGTCTAATATTCAGTATAAGAGGATAAAATGAGAAAAATTCCATAATTACATTAATTACAACCAACATCTGAATAAATAAGAGTTCCTGCTTCATGACTTCATTTTTGGTGATTTTCTGCTGATGCAGAGGTTCCCACAGAACTTAATCTGATAGATGTTTCCAAATGGCTTCATTTTTGTTCTTGTGGGTTTTTTTTTGTTTGTTTTTTGCTCTCTTCTTGTTTCAGCTCACTATTTTTCTGTTTAAAACACTGATGCACCATTTCATGTCGAGTCCTTTTTATGTGGTGTAAATTCACTTTCATTGTAAATAAAAATACATTAATAAAGAAGAAATTTAAAAAGTGAATGTAAGTTAAAGTTGACCGTTTTTAAATGCACTGGTTACAGTGCTGCGGGTCAACACACTCAAAGAGGGTTTAGAGAACTGCAGCTGGTGTTTGGAGTGAACTTGAGGCATGGATGAAAGATTCTGTTTGATTTAGCAAAAATCTTGTGACAGTGAATGTTTGTCTAAGATTTAGTCTTGCAGCACTCAGCTGGAACTTACAAGTGAGCAGTTTTGATGCAAAAAGCCCAATTACAAAAAGCATAGTAATTTCATGTTCTTTTAGTAGCTTTATTTCCTTTGCTATTCATATAGTTGGAAATATTATGCAAATACTGGTCAATAGCCAAAGTATAAACTAATTTATGTTGTGTTTTTATTCTAAATACGTTAGAAACTTTTATTTTTCCTTTCACCTAAGTCTTCATATCTGCGTGTGTCGTCTTTGCAGAGAGTTCTGCATCAACCTGCATCTGTTTGGTTTGCACCATTAACTCTGTTTCTATCCCCTGCAGCAAACCTCTGTCTGGCCCAGTTGGTACGTCGTGCAGGACGACCTGTCGATAGAGGAACCAGCCACAACGGGGCCACAAGCCACTTCCTTCTCCCACCTCGACATGCCACCACCGTATGAGGCGGTGTCCGGAGGTACTGCGAGCTTTTACCCGTACAGCGTTCTCGTCATGTGGTCAATTCAGATGTAAGGCAGAGGCAGCAAGACGTTATAAAGACTTCCTCTCCGATCATCTTTTGATCGATTGTAAAAGCGTTCCAGTGTTTATTATTTAATGATCAGAATGGAGCGGAGCAGGTAGCTTCACTGCAATTTGTATAAAGAAATTCTCAGAAATATACATTTAAGCTTAATTTACTCTATAAATGCCAAAAAGAAATGTTAAAAACACCAAATATATGATTTTGATCAAAGTGGATTTTTAAAAAAGGTTTGTCCAATAACTTAAGAAGAAAAATTTTCCTTTTGTGTTTTTGTGCAGCAAATCTTACAAATGATGTTCCATCTTTTGGTTCATAGTTTTACTTCAAAGTTTGAATGACTTCAAAATTACTGTCATTTAACCTTGAGAACATCTGTGAGGTGTTTTTACTTTTCTGCTGGTCACTGAGGTTTGACTGTGAATTCTCCCAGCCATGTCTCCAAAAAAAAGGAAGCAGAGCAGCTCTGGGTTTATAGCAACAGAAAAAAAAGCTCAGTTTGTAAAGTCCTCTGCTCTTCTTTGGCTTTAAGTGATCATACATAATATGACAAATTATTAATGTCCTTATAAATCTTGCATAGTTTTAAAACTGCAATTCCACTCTGAAAAATCCTTCTTTTCTGTTTGCTGTTTTAGTTTAGTGTTATATGGCTGCTGTCACATGTACAGTCACAATCAGTGGAAAACTTCTGAAAACTAACATTTCAAAAATATCTTCTAAAGCTTTTTGTCTGTTTTAAAATGCCCAAAATCAATTTATTGTTATTATTTTTTTTTGTATTTTAACAAAAGTCTCTCATCATTTTTTCTTTAAAAGCTTATTTTTTAATTATCAAATTCTCAAATTAGCCCCGTATTTCCTGTCTGGTCCAGGTTTTCGTGTCGTTAAAGACGACTCGATCTGACAAACTTTCACTTTCTAACCCAGCTGCTTTGAGATGAGCCTCTTTTTGTAAATGGAAATCCAACTCCTAATGTCATGACACGAAGCCACATTTTCCATTGCAGTCACATCCGATGGTTGGTTTTCCTACCAACAACATGCTGTTTTTGTTTCTGCTGGCGTGGGAGTCATCTTAAAACAATCCAAAACAGTACATTTTGTAATCTCTCGAGTGAAAAGCTATCTGAGAAAGTGAAGTCTGAATTCTCTGAATTTAATAAAATTAACAAAACATCAATAAACAGACTTTGATTTAAAAATGTGCTTCTGTAAAGCCTCCTCCCACAGTTTGTAAATCCCCTTCATGCCTAACATGTCACATAGATTATTTATTAAACTTAATGGTATTTAAACAAACAAAGGTGCAGTTTTATCATCCAAATTTTACATATTTCTCTTTGTGACCTTCACTCCTGGTGTTGTGTCAGAGTCTTTATTTATCTGAAGCCTTAAAAAGGATTTGTTGTCCTCTCTCGTTCTTACAGAGGATGATCTGAAGCCGCCTCCCTACAGCGAGTGCGCTCGGGGCGACGAGGCGGACGCCTCTCATCCCTCCCAAAACACTCCTCTCATCTCTGAGGAGCAGAACTCCATAAGCAACAGTGAAGCCCCGCCTCCATACACGTTGAATGCTCCAACTGTGGTAGTTCAACAGGACGGCCCTTTCGGCCCCAGCGAGTCCCGGCTTGACGACAGGTCCACCTAAACAGTCACTGATGCCGCTCTGCCTTTGTTCCCATCAACTGCCTTCTCGGTGACGCCGCCAGCCTAACCTTTCCTAACTCGAGAGAGCTTCTTCTAATCTTTCCTGATTGGATATTTGCTTTTATACGTTTGTCTTCTCCGGTTCCTTTTTTTATTACTTTGTACTAAACTGTGTTGACATTATGACACAAAGAAGCCTGCGTGCCTCGCTCAGAACCTCCAGGAAGCCTCTCTCCTTCAGACCTGAAACTTTCAACCTCATTCTACCATCGTGCTTGACGTGCGATTGAGGAAGTGACTCGATTCCACTTCTGAGTGTCTTCTCAGAAACACACTTGGTTTAGTGTGATTCAAAATGCTAATGTGGACTTAAAACCTTCCCTTGTACATAGAAATGCTTCGTTATTCGTTACAAGACTACAAGAAAACAATGACGCCTGTTCTTCTGTGTGGTGAATGAACAATGAACATAAAGGAACAATTAGTAAAAGAATACACCCATATATAAACATTTTGTTCATCTATGTTTGCAAAATAGAAGAAAAATGTGAATAAGTGTTTAGAAAAATTAATTCAAGCTGTTAACTTTCCCCCAAAGTTTAATTCCAAAAAGTGACCACATTTTTTACTTTACAATCAAAAATTTTGTTTTTATTTCTCATCAAAATATAAATGCTGTACTTTTTTTTTCTTAACTGTAAGAATTTTCCCCCAAATAATGGATCTCCTGTTTGTATTTGAGTACGTGTGGTGGAACGGTTCATCTGTGTTTGAACTGGGCCAAAAACGGAGCTAGAACTTGCTCCTTTGATGCAGGCCAGTGCCTTGGGTCGTCGCTCCTCTAATCAGACAAAAGCAGATGACTTTTTCAAGCACTTTGGAATGACTATAGCAGTGAACATTCTGAAAATAAAAAGCCATGTACTGTGGTGCCTTTTTTTCTGTTTTTTTTCTCAGTCATGTGTAATCATGCAACAAAGTTAAAGCTCAGAAATGATAGAAAAGTGTTTTAGTTTTTCAATTTTCTGCTTCGTCCTCTTACCTCTGTATGAAAGCTGTAGAAGTACAAACATTCATAACATGAAATAGTCAAGTCTATTATAACAAAACATTATAACTTTAACCCACCTTGTAGCATCTTAAAATTGTAAATTATTCAAATTAAGCTTTTATTCCAATGTTGCTATGGTTACTGCCCCACTGGACTGTTTTTCTAGTTCCTCATTAGTTTAAATGTGTTTAAATTTTGGCAATTTTATTTTTTGCTTCTATAATATAATTTAGGAAAACCAACAGAATTTAGAAAAAGAAAAAGAAAAAAGCAGAATTCGATTGATCTTCAGTAACCTAGCAACTGGGTGACATCTTCTGAAACTGGATCAAAGCTGTTCTCAGATCCTGTGACTTCTTTCTCTTCAGACACATTTCAGTTTTTACTCAAAGCAGCTAAAAAAAGGTAATTTTGTCAGCAAGTCAGGATTCTGCTGCAGGCCTTCTCTTGACGGGACAGGTCACCTCATCCTGTTGGTGTGAAGTGACTATATTCTAACATGCTTCTAGCCTTATCATCTCTTGTTTTTTTTTTTTTTGTTTTTTTTTTGTCTCTATTGTTACTTGAACCCTTAAAACCAGATTAAGTAATTCTTTTTTAACCATAAATCATGGTAAATTTAATTATTAAAAAGATGCACAAGTCAAAGTGTCAATACATTACACACAAAAGTTTGACACAATTTTTTATCCAATAAAAACTCATTTAGTTTCATTTGATGACCCGTATCTATTTAATTATAGCAGTCTCAAATTAATTGTATATAAAAAAATAAGCTAATTTAGTTTTTGCTAGTTTTTTCCCACTTTTTTATGTTAAAAGATTCTTTGTTTTAATGCTTGTCCCGCCACAGCAAATCAATTACCTTCATAAAAACCCTCTTGTTTTTTTTTTTTCTCTCTCCATCCCACCAACCACCCTCATGTCCTCCTTCATTATATCCATGAACCTCCTATCTTGTCTTCTTTTATCCCTCTTTCCTGGTGGCTCCAGCTTTACCATCATTTTATTAACATAACTGTTTCTCCACTCAACATGTCCAAACCATCTCATTCTTCTTCCCTGGTCATTCTAGATTCTATCCATTCTCTTACTGTCAGTCTTCTCCTTTTCAGAGCAAACCTCCACCTCTCCTGTTCTCACTATACAGCACAATGTCATCTGTAAACATCACGATCCACATAGATTTCTTTTAAATCTCATTTGTCCGTCTGTCTATCACTGCAGCAAACAAAAAGGGGCTCAATGTTGATCCTGGTGCAGTTCACCTCCACTCTAAACTCCTCTGTCTCATTACTGTCGTGCACAACTTCAACTTACTTCTCTGTTACCGCATAAAAATAAGAAAAACAAAGGAAAAAAAGCTCCTCTCCTGCTGTAGATTTTCTCTAAATCTTCAAAGACCCAATGCAGCTCCTTCTGTCCCCCTAAGTTCTCCTCTTTTAGGCAAATATTGCATCTGTGGTGCTCTTCTTTGGCATGAAAGTTTTGACACACCTGGAACTGTTCTGCCAATGGGTACTGATAAATATTGAAAGAAAACACTTTCTAGAGAACATTTTATCCAAATATTTGAGTATTTTCTGTAGGTATTTGTTTAGCTGTCAATATTTTCTTTATCTGGTTTAGCTTCTTATAATCTTTTTGCTGTATTTTAAAATTAATATAATTTAACATTTTTACATTTTTTTTTTCAAAAGTTGAACTTGAATTGAAGATATAAAACTGAGTTTCTGAAGTGGCACTCCCATAACGTGCCACTAGAGGGCAGTCTGACTCAAGTAAAGGCGGGCAGGGAAGTGCACTTGTTGCTGAGCAGTCATGAAGAAGCAGAGCAGCTGTATCAGATCACCTCACATTGATGTTTTTAAGAGATTTGAGTGATGACAAAATGAATTTTGTTCTAGAGTTTCAAATCACTGATTTTAAGAAGAAAATAGATCATCCCAGGAAATGCTTAAATGTGTTTTGACTATATATCCATTTAAAGTTTAAGACAAATTATATATTTTAAAATAATTTTTGAATCTTTGAGTAATACATCTTAAGCATAAGAAACAGGTTTTTTGTGATGAAATTTATACTGTTTGAACATATTTTTACTAAAATATTTTACATTTTCATTTTACAATTCTAAAGTATAGAGTGGCATATGTTGATGTAGCACAGCCAGCTTGAGCTGTAGGTTTAGTCATAATTTCTTCTTTCCTTTGAAAATATTAGCATATTTGCAACAGGCGACAATTCATCACCCAAACTGCTTTAATAGTCGTAACATCTTCATAAAAACAGCTGCCTAATGGAAATGCCACCATCAAGGATATTCATTCAAGCCTTTTCCACATTACTGAGGTATTGAAAGCCATTTGAAAAATAAAACAGATTACTCAATTATTAGCAATTGCCCATAAAGGTTGAATTGTATTCTCAAGATGTGCGACCAGGTGCGGGGCCTCTAAATGACAGGTATTCTGAAGCTTGGAAATGAAGGGTCTATAAAACATGAATTGCTTATTTATTTCTTGCCTTTAAGACGATCAACTGAGGGAATGTGTGGAACAACAGGAGCTTCTTTCATGCTTCGAATTATATTAAAGCCTCGTAGACATCTGCGTGCTGTAATAACCCCTTATTAGCTTCTTCAAGATAATTGAGCTGCAGACAACTCAAAAACATTCATTACTTTTTCTTAACAAGTCTCACTTTGCCTGTTATTTACAGTGGTGACTTACTGAAAAGATTCAAGAGTTTTTGTCTCCTTATAATTCACTCTAAACTGGCTTATTTGTAAAAATTCTGAACAAAAGGACATAGATTGTTTAACAACTTGATGCTAAAAGTAACAGCTTTGTTTTGGGAATGATTTTTACTTACAGTTGGTAAAATTAAAAGCACAAACTTTCTTCTCTTGTGACAAATCCAGATTTTAAACTAGAAAACTCTTATATATTACAAAGGATTTTTTTATTTTAATGTTTTAGAACTCAAATGCATATTCAAGTTATGTTTTTAAAATGCCCTTGTATCATTTTTCTAATGATGGAGGACATTTACAAAGAAAATGAATCTCTAAATTGTATTTCTGAGTATTTCTTTATTCAAATGGTTGTTCAAATAAGGCTGTTGCAAAAAGCTTATAGTTGTGACATTGACAAAGCCTCAAGCTCCCTTTGCTTCATTTGGACGTATATAGACAACCAGATCCATGTGTGCCTTCCTTCTCAATAACTCCCTTCATGGTTTAGATGGTTTAGATGGGGAAGGGTCCTTATTTTAGCTTGGATGGCAGGAGAGGAATAAAGAAATTGTCAGACACTCCAGCTCCAAGTATCTGGTTTCTCACAGACATAGGCCACCAGTTTCCTCTCTTCTCCTCCTTCTCGCAACGTGTGAAACACTTAATCTGAACGCCGGACGGGAGTCTGAAATTTGAACTTAGCGCAGAGTATAGTTTAAACCCTGAAAAAGTTTTCATCTGTTTTTCTACCCAGGCGATCTGTCTTTTTTGTGGTTCTGGTCAGGGCAGAAACGAGTGCAGCAGAGTGAAGTTTAAAAAAATAATAAATTAAAAATGTCTTTTGTACCAGCCCACCAAACCTAAGAAAGATTTCCCCAGTGATCGCTCCCACCTTGTCTGATAAACCTGTGCCAAGTATGTGACCCAGATACTGATGCTCTTGTTTTGCCAGTGCAGACTTCTCAGAGTTTGTTGTCAAACCTGCATGGTTGATCCACTGCAACAGTAAACTTTTCTCCATGTGTTCCTCACAATCTTTGCTGGCTTCATGTGCTCATCATCTCCAACACACTACATTTTACCATTCTATGGCTCCTGGAGTAGAGTTCTAGAGTTCAAAAGATAAAACCCTTGTGGTGGCTTGGCTTAGCATGTTCTTTAAATATTTTAAGTATTGGAGTGGTGAATGAGGGTCCTGATACTTTCTCCACATCTGAGTGTGTTTGATTGGAAGGTACAGTATCTCCCTGATCTGTCAAAACTTCTGCAGGACTTCTTACTCCAAAGTCCCGGAGGAGCAATGCATGTGCCTTTTGCCGTGCTGGAACCAATCTAAGTGTAAAAGCCTCAAGGTAATGGGTGTTGTAATCACAGTCTTTGTCCTCTCCAAAGGCCCCACAATGTACTGCTAAAGGGAGCATCAATAATGGCAAGTGGGTACAGTAAATAAGTGAGATGGAGAACACCATTTGCAAAAGTTCTGCACCTCTGTTTAAAGATTTGACCAGGCTGCAGGATACGAGATCTTACAGGTTAGTTACAGCGCTGCTAGTCTTCTCTGATGTCTAGCTCATTTTGTAATTTCAGACCCCAAAGAAGTTGACCCTTGTGCTATGTATTCAATTCAATTTCAATAAAATTTTTATTTACATAGCCCAGTATCACAAAAAAAATGCCTCATTGGGCTTTATGCCAGTAATTGTACAGAAGCAGAAGGTTGGTCATAAAATACAAACAATAGCTAATTGCTAAACTAAACAGACTAAATAAAACTGACTATTCTTGCCCTTAGACCCTCCTTCCCGGTAAGGAAAAATTCCTAAAAAACCTGATTCAGAAAAAAAAGAAGAAACCTGAGGGATTCCAACATGAAGGAGAGATCGATTCACCAGTACTATTAAAGAGGAATTAGCTTATTTAACTAAACAACTACGTATTTGAATAGAGTTCAGCCAGATAGGACTGGGGGACAGGTGGGGGCGAGGTCCACTGCCAAGACGAGCCAGAGGCGCAATCCATGGCCAAGAACAGGACCACAGGCGTTCCACCTGGAATCTGAACTCTTTCTCGCTCACCTGGAGGGGAATGAGAAAGCAGAACAACATGTTAATCACACTGCACCGACCAGAAGCACAGAGCACTAAATAAAATGATAATGAGCAATAAAGAATGAACACACTGCACACATTCAAGAATGTGCTAAACCGTATTGTTCACACTGAACTAACAGGGAGGGGCTTCTTCTTCTTCTGAATCTATAATTTACTAGTTGGAAGTGGCTTGGTATGTAATGTCAAAATGATGCAAATATTACAAATTGGGCAGGAAACAGAAACGGTTCAGTCCATTGCTAGCCTCCTTGCAATATATGAATAACCACCATGTCTTCTTCAGAGAGGCCTTGCATTTGAAAAACAAACACAGATGTTGTCAGGCTCGTCGCTGTGTCTGCGCTCATCGGATAAACTGGCTAAGCTTTGGTGAGTTTCTGCTCTATATGTCACCAACAAATCAAAGTCCCTGTGTTGTCAATTAGGAAAGCACTTTCAATTGGCCACGTCTTTTGCACGTAGAGCCCAAAAATGGCTGTAAAAACGTATGTAGCTATGCAATCATTTTCAATGCATATTTACACAGCATTTTTTTTTGTAGGTGGGTCCTTAAATCCGATTTGCTGAGGACGTTGTGTAGGCCTACATCCTTTAAAGAGTATCTGGTGACTCAGCCCTTTTTTGCGACCTCGTTTACTCACAAGCTGAACCAACTTTTTTAAAACTGGTTCATCTTGATCTAAAATATCTTGGTTTGTACAATTCCTTCTGCTAACAGGTACCTTGTATTATCTTCTTCTACATGGACTGCTGCATTTACGTAAACCTTGTGATTCCCATGCAGACAAGGAATGTAAAGGCTGACATAAAGCCATCCCTCTATGACATGGGAATTGCTTGAGCTGGTTTACCAATAATATTCATTTCAGTTTGCTGTTTGCCCTCTGCATGACCGAAGCACATTACAGCAAAGTTGCTGAGTTGGACTTTTTCTGAGGGCATTCTAGTTTGCTACATCTGAATTGGCAACAAAAGTAACAGGTTTAATGAGAGGTTAAACTTAGAAGAAATTATGATTTTCTGCTTTGCTACTGCTTGCCCTGGATAACCGCATCACCGCATCCCACAGACTCATATTGGACTTCTGATGACTGTCCTTTCAGAACGTCTTTTCTTACAATCCAGCATCAAAGAATGTCTCAACAAGACCATTTGCTCTCTAAGTTTTCTGACCCTACCACTTAGACCAGAGTTTAGAGAAAGAAGAAACAGTTCCAAATAAAAAAAAATACAGTTTTCTCTCATTTTTATTCTTCCCTTTGGTAAATTTCTTTTTGACAAAGGTCTATAAGATAGCTAAAAACACTTGTGTGGGATATTTCTAGCTATTTCTGTCAGGTTTTCTCAATCTTTTTAGCTCTTTGCAGGTTTCATAAATTTGCTGAGATAGCCTCTTTTATAACCTTGTGTGGCAGGTAGGACACGCCTATTAGTCAGGAGGACTCGCTCACTGATTGGGTGATCACGCTTTAAAAAGCTCTCCTGCTTCGTTTTTTTAATTATGACCTCTTTCGGCTGCCATACCAGGTCACCAGGAAGTGAGCGCGAGTAGCAGGCAGTTTCCTGGACACGGATAGTCGGCAAATCATTCGGCGTATCTGCAATGTGCTCCAGTAGCCGTACGAATATCACATAGACTCGCTCCTTCTCAGCAACCGAAAGTGTTCTGCTGCACGATCCCTTCCCTCCCCGCAAATAGGGGAGTAAAGCTGCTGCTTTGCCTTGTGTGTTTTTGTGCCTGAGCTCGAGCGCGCCCGCCCCCTTCCACGCCGCGGTAGAAGAAAAGACACACGCCCGCTGCACGGAGGATACCACAACGTGGAAGCCGTCTCGTGGGACTGGACAGTTTCTTCTCTCCCCACCATCACCTTGTGTCCGACTGGCGGTCGGGTGGTTGGCCCGGCACGCCCGGTGTTCATTCCTTTATTTTATTTTAACTGATTTTATTGTGATTTTTATTCTTGTTTTTGTTTCTGTTTCAGGAGGTGGGACCCCGAGGTGGTGGACTGCTGTCTGGTGGTGGGTCCCGCGTGTTGTGTCCTGTCACGTTTGCAGTGAATCTCCACTTCCGGTGTTTTAGTTTTGTTGTTTTTATTGCAGCTCCAGCCACCTCGGTGAGCTCCCTCTCTGTGTTTTGTTTTTATGTGGAAGTTGTTCTAACATTTTATACAGCTCTTAATAAATTATATTTTTAATATTGTACCCAGCCTCTGCCTTGGTTTAAAGTAAGAATTTTACGTGTCCTTTTAGTTAATTTCCTGGGGCCGAACAGCCCCAGGTGGCGTTGTTGCAACACACCATACCCGAGTCGCCACAAAGTGGCGTTGTTGGCAGGATCCTTTAACATACAGGCAGAGGCTGTTTTATTTTTTTTATTTTTTTGTCATTTGAATGTTTTAAAGCACCATTTTTGTGTGTTTTTTTTTTTTTTTTTAATTGAGGCAAAGCAGCAGCATTTTTTTATTTGAGTCCTTAGGGTCCACCCTCTTGTTTTAATAGGTACAGAAAATGGAGGAAGAACTCAGAGAGTTGAGGAGTCTCGTAGCCCAGCTAAAGGCCGACAATGACAGGCTGCGTCAGGAACAGGTCCTACCAGAGCCTAGGGCAGGCCCGAGTGTTGAGGTGGCTATGGACTCTCCTCCTGTAGCTTCAGGACCCTTAACTGAGAGGCTCATCTTTGTCCCCAGGGATCGCAGATGCCCCACATTTAGTGGAACTTCCAGCCTGTCTCTCGATGAGTGGTTGGAAGAAGTACAAGCCTGCAGTAGGGCCAGACATTTGTCTGGGTCTGAACAGGCCTTTTTTATGTTTGATCACCTGGAAGGGGAAGCACGTGCAGAGATCAAGTTCCGGCCCAGTGCAGAAAGATCTGACCCTGTGAAAATAATCTCTGTTTTGCGAGAACTGTATGGATGCTCACAGTCTTATGTTTCGTTACAGGAGGCCTTTTTCTCGAGAAAACAGCAGGATGGGGAGAGTTTGTTGGAGTTTTCTTTGGCACTGATGAGTCTGATGGAGAGAGTAAAACAGCAGTCACCGTATCTGATGACCAATGCAGAATCACTGTTGAGGGACCAGTTCACCGAACACGTGTTGGACAGCTCATTGCGCCGTGAGTTGAAAAAATGGGTTCGGGGCCATCTAGAGTCTACCTTGTTGGAAGTTAGGAGGGAGGCCATGAGGTGGGAACAGGAAGGCCTGCAGGGTGGCACTAGAGGCCGGAGTAGCTCCGTGCCTTCAATAGTAGGTATGCAGTATGGAGTGCAGGGTGGCTCCCAGCAGATGGCGCATGCTCACCCCACTTCTGAACTTTGCCAGTTAAAAGATCTAATTAGAACGCAACAAGAGCAGCTAAACGAACTCTCAAAGAATGTCAGTCTTTTGCAAAAATCATGCCAGCAGGGCCGTGTACCGCGCAACCGACAACTAGTGTGCAGACGCTGTGAACAGCCAGGGCATTTTGCACGAGAATGCGATGGGGTTAGGGTGTTACGCCCCCAACCTTCCTCCCAGTCGGGTACGGTTAATCCTCCGGCTTCGGGAAACTAGCGCCCACCAAACCGCAGAGCCAACGTTTGGGTGGGGCAGTAATGGGCTCACAGCAGATGTCGGGTGATATGGGTGATGCTGGCCGGTTGATTTCAGAGTGTCCCCACTTGAGTGTAAACATGGGCGGTGTCCAGGTCAAGTGTTTGGTGGATACAGGATCAATGGTGTCTACAATTAGGCAAAGTTTTTTTCAGGAGCACTTTGAACCTTTGACTCAGGAACGGCTGCATCATTGCAACTGGTTGCAGCTGAAGGCAGCAAATGGTTTGTCTATCCCCTATGTGGGATACTTGGAGTTGGATATTCAGCTGTGTGGGAAACTAATACCAAATTGTGGGGTGTTGGTTGTTAAAGACCCACCCAGTACAAATCTCCCAGGCTCCTGGTGTTTTTGGGGATGAATGTCCTCCGGAAGTGCTGTCAGGAACTGTTTGGACAGCACGGGACGGATATGTTCGAGCCATCTCTCATTTCGGGAGTTCCAGAGTCTGTGGTTGAAGCACTGCAACAATGCCATCACGTCCTTGCGCGAGAATCTGGTACGCCAACGGGGCGGGTAAAGGTCAAGGGGAAGAAAGTGTGTCGTATACCAGGTGGAACCATGAAACTAGTGGGTGCTTCTTGTTCCGAGCAGTACTCCGGTTGCACGGTATTGTTTGACCCTTCAGACTGTAAGCTACCTGCTGGGCTTCTAGCTTCCCCCTCCCTGGTGGAGGTGGTTCGAGGCACTACATATGTCCCCATTGTTAATGTTGGATCTATGGACGTTTCGCTCCACCCCCGCACTCTTCTCGGCACATTGGACACAGTTCATGTGGTTAGCCTGCCAGCTGGGGTCACAGAGGAGGCTGCTGTGAGGTCGCAGGCTGTGTCACAGACAGTGCCAGCCCAGATAGGTGACATAGATCTGTCCAGGTTGTCGGCCGAGGAGCAAGAGGAGGTTAGATCCCTCTTAAGCCGATACAGTTCAGTTTTTTCTGCTCACGATGGGGATTTGGGGTGTACTAACCTCATTTCCCATGACATCCCCCTTCTTGATGACACACCAGTTCGACAGAGGTATAGACGGATTCCGCCCTCAGAATACGAGGTTGTGAAAGAACACATCAACCAGCTGCTGAAAACGCAGATTATCAGGGAGAGTTGCAGTCCCTATGCCTCTCCAATCGTGCTGGTGAAGAAAAAAGATGGCAGCCTCCGGATGTGTGTAGACTACCGCCCCTTGAACGCCAAAACCCGTAAAGATGCGTTTCCCTTGCCACGCATCGAAGAGACCTTAGATTCTCTGACCGGTGCTTGTTGGTTTTCGACCATGGATCTGGCCAGCGGCTACAACCAGGTGCCAGTAACCGAGACCGACCGTCCGAAGACTGCCTTTTGTACCCCATTTGGGTTATTTGAGTGGAACAGGATGCCATTTGGGCTGTGTAACGCCCCCAGCACGTTTCAACGATTAATGCAGAGACTCTTTGGTGACCAACAGGGTCAGACGTTGCTCCTATATCTAGATGATATAGTGGTGTTCTCGTCATCCATCCCTCAGCATTTAGAGCGGCTGGAAGTGGTGCTGTCACGGCTGCAGCTGGAAGGTCTAAAGGTTAAACTGTCAAAGTGTTCGTTCCTCAAGCGTGAGGTACAGTACCTGGGGCACGTAATCTCGGATAAAGGTGTTTCCACTGATCCCGCGAAATTGGACGCCGTGGCTAAATGGCCCCGTCCTACCACCACTACCGAGCTGCGTTCATTTTTGGGATTCGCCAGTTATTATCGGCGGTTTGTGGAGGGTTTTGCCCAGTTGGCAGCACCTCTCCATCGGTTGGCAGCTGCGTGGAATGAAAGGAAACCTAACCGAAGTCCTCAGGTTAGTTATGGTGCATGGACAGAAGAATGCCAGCAGGCTTTTGACACACTGAAAGTAAAGCTAACTACTGCTCCAGTGCTGGCATATGCAGACTTTTCATTGCCTTTCATACTGGAGGTGGATGCCAGCTATGCAGGTCTTGGCGCTGTGCTTTCCCAGGAACAGGGTGGGAAGGTGCGGCCAATAGCCTATGCAAGCAGGGGCTTGAGGCCCACAGAGCGAAATGTGTCAAATTATAGTTCCATGAAACTTGAGTTTTTGGCCCTCAAGTGGGCCATGACCGAAAAGTTCCGGGACTACCTCTTAGGCCAGAAGTGTGTTGTCTATACAGACAACAATCCCCTCAGTCACCTGTCCACAGCTAAGCTTGGGGCTACAGAACAGCGTTGGGCAGCCCAACTAGCTGCATTTGATTTTGCCATAAAGTACAGGCCTGGTCGTAGCAACAGGAATGCAGATGCTCTGTCGCGTCAACACCCTCAGAACTGCTTGGATGTGGATGCCGTGGTTCCAGGTACCTCTGTCCCACCAGCATTACAGCAGGTTTTGAGGCCGTTTTCGCTCGATGCTGCTCATGCTCCAGTTGCTGCTTTTGTGGAGCGATCACCTGTGGAGTTGAGCCGGGCCCAGCAAGCTGACGGAACGATCAAGGCTGTTTTGGAATTCTGGAGACGGCAGCGACGTCCCAATGCGGGGGAGCGGAGACAGTTGTCCCCCTCTGTGTTGACTCTGCTTAAACAGTGGGATCGGCTCCATGAAGTTAACGGAGTCTTATACCGGCAGGTGTGGTGCCCAGATGGGGCTGAACCAGTCATGCAGTTGGTTTTACCAAGCTCCCTGAAGAACGAAGTGTTAACCCAAGTTCACCAGGAGCATGGCCACCAGGGCATTGAGAGGACTCTTTCTCTGGTAAGATCGCGTTGCTATTGGCCAGGGATGGCGTCAGAAGTCACCCAGTGGTGTCAGAGATGCGAGAGGTGTCAATTGGGAAAAGACGCTCCCCAGCCTGCTCTCAGTCTGATGGGGCACTTGTTGGCATCCCGGCCTAACGAAATTTTGGCCATTGACTACACCCTCCTGGAACCAGCAAGGAATGGTGTTGAGAATGTTTTGGTGATAACTGATGTTTTTAGTAAGTACACCTTAGCGATTCCAACTCGAGACCAGCGTGCCTCCACGGTTGCCCAAGTCCTAGTGCAGGAGTGGTTTTCAAAATTTGGTGTTCCAGCTCGCATCCACTCGGACCAAGGTCGCAGTTTCGAGAGTGCACTCATTGCCCAGCTGTGTAGTCTCTATGGGATTCAAAAATCTCGGACAACTCCGTATCATCCAGCTGGTAATGGCCAGGTAGAACGGTTTAATAGGACGCTACACAACCTACTCCGTACTCTGCCTGTGTCCAGGAAGAGAGACTGGCAGGCGTACCTGCCCCAAGTGTTGTACTATTATAACACCACCCCACATCAATCAACAGGGGAGTCTCCTTTTTTTCTTATGTTTGGGCAGGAACCGAGACTTCCCATTGATTTCCTTCTTGGAAGGGTGAATGATTTTGGTGGGGGCAGTGTCCATGAGTGGATCCAGGAACACCAGACTCGGCTGCAGGTAGCTTATCAGGGAGCCCAGGAGCGCCTGAAAGCTGCTGCATCCCGAAGGAAGTCTATGCACGACCAGAATGCCAAAGACTCACCGCTGTCTGAAGGTCAGCAGGTACTGGTCAGAGACTTTAGTGCTAGGGGTCGCCACAAAATCCAGGACTTGTGGAAATCGGCGATACACCAGATTTTGAAA
Source organism: Oryzias javanicus (assembly GCA_003999625.1). NCBI lineage: Eukaryota > Metazoa > Chordata > Actinopteri > Beloniformes > Adrianichthyidae > Oryzias > Oryzias javanicus. The sequence continues at coordinate 12,987,993 of CM012456.1, forward strand.
GTGCCCCGGGCCGGGGGGTCGGTGTACACCATTGCCCCAGTAAATGATCTGACTCAAACTAAACAAGTCCACCGCTCCCTCTTGAAGGCGTGGTTAGGTGAGCCTGTGGTGAATGACCATTGTAGCGAGCCTCTAATCCCTGATCAGTCTCTTTCAGATGAGGAACCAGTCGACAACATTGATCTAGTAATTCTGAGAGGCCCCCCTCCATCAACCTCTGAACCGCCAGTTGTGCAACCGGTGTTGGTTCCTGGGATCTCCCGGCCGGCGTTGCCTTGTTTGCCTGACATGATTGTTGATGGATCTGCAACTGCCCTAAGGAGTGGCGTTTCTGATCCATTCGAGCCACCCATCACACCACCCGTTCATCCTGCTGTACCAGAACATGTGGTTCGCAGGTCAAACCGGTCCACCGCTGGTCAGCATCAAAACCCTTATCACCTTCCAAGGTCTGCAACTGAGACTGCTGTAGGAGGTCAGGGTGGGTTACAACCATCTTCTAATTTAGTGACAGCCTTGTTTAGGCCTTGGGATTAGGTATGTCATCGGGGCGATGAAAAAAAAAAGGGGTAGATTGTGGCAGGTAGGACACGCCTACTAGTCAGGAGGACTCGCTCACTGATTGGGTGATCACGCTTTAAAAAGCTCTCCTGCTTCGTTTTTTTTAATTATGACCTCTTTCGGCTGCCATACCAGGTCACCAGGAAGTGAGCGCGAGTAGCAGGCAGGTAAGCGAGCCAGGTGTTGCGGGTGTCGGAAAACAAGCAGGTCGTCGGCATTAATGAAACTTATTTGCAGTTTCCTGGACACGGATAGTCGGCAAATCATTCGGCGTATCTGCAATGTGCTCCAGTAGCCGTACGAATATCACATAGACTCGCTCCTTCTCAGCAACCGGTAGGTTGTTAGCGCCCCCCCCCCCCCCCCCCCCCCCCCTCCTGCTGTTTTAGTTACAAATAAGTGCCTACATATGACGTTTTATTGTTTCAGAAAGTGTTCTGCTGCACGATCCCTTCCCTCCCCGCAAATAGGGGAGTAAAGCTGCTGCTTTGCCTTGTGTGTTTTTGTGCCTGAGCTCGAGCGCGCCCGCCCCCTTCCACGCCGCGGTAGAAGAAAAGACACACGCCCGCTGCACGGAGGATACCACAACGTGGAAGCCGTCTCGTGGGACTGGACAGTTTCTTCTCTCCCCACCATCACCTTGTGTCCGACTGGCGGTCGGGTGGTTGGCCCGGCACGCCCGGTGTTCATTCCTTTATTTTATTTTAACTGATTTTATTGTGATTTTTATTCTTGTTTTTGTTTCTGTTTCAGGAGGTGGGACCCCGAGGTGGTGGACTGCTGTCTGGTGGTGGGTCCCGCGTGTTGTGTCCTGTCACGTTTGCAGTGAATCTCCACTTCCGGTGTTTTAGTTTTGTTGTTTTTATTGCAGCTCCAGCCACCTCGGTGAGCTCCCTCTCTGTGTTTTGTTTTTATGTGGAAGTTGTTCTAACATTTTATACAGCTCTTAATAAATTATATTTTTAATATTGTACCCAGCCTCTGCCTTGGTTTAAAGTAAGAATTTTACGTGTCCTTTTAGTTAATTTCCTGGGGCCGAACAGCCCCAGGTGGCGTTGTTGCAACACACCATACCCGAGTCGCCACACTTGTCTCAGGTCTTTTAGCTGCCAAAGACACATTTGCTGCACACGCTTTCCCAGTCCAATATAGTACCAGTATTACAGGCCAACCCCTTTCTGGCCACGAAGCTGCTGCCAGCCACTCAAATGTGGTAAGATACTGTGCAATGTCTTCCCCATCATCCAGCTTGCAGACTGGCTTCAGCTCCTTGTCACTGGTTCACTGTGGGTGGCTGAGGTAAATTGTGCTCGAAAGGTTGGCAGAGAATGAGGTTGATTCAGCTGTATTTCAGTATCGTCCTTTAAGTTACTGACTTGTCCCTGCATGGGGCGCCATCTTTTTTTTTTTCATTTTTAACAGTCTCTTTGTCCCACCTGTCACTCAGGTCACTCTGGAATTGAAGACACCTTGAGGCCATAGACTGCTATTTAGGTCTTAAATGCGCTCCTGTGTGTCGTCCACTCAAACGCATTAGTGTCAATCCCACTCCTGACACCAGTGTGTAAGTTGTAGAGGAGAAAAATTCTCTGCTTTAGTCAAAATGGAAGCAATGAGAGCACAAACACCAGGAAATGAAGACCAGAATGCAGTTCTTTTTTTCTTTTTTCTTTTAATATTTACTCCTCATTTTCAAAGATTAAAAATAACAGTTCACAAATAGAGTAACAAGGAGAATAAAGCCACTATGTGATCAGTTTTATTAAACTTTGGGCTAAACCATTGCTCAACTAAGGGATCATTTAACATGAAAATTCTTTAATCCAAAGCCTTGTCATGAACTGAACTAAATTTAATAAAAGAATGTTGTAAAGCTTAAAAATGCCTTACAGAATGTTTTAAATGTTGTTAAAAAATTTTTTTCATAAATAAAAAAAACAAAATATAAATACTTAGGTTAAAATACTAGTTTTATCAAATCCTTCATATACCATGATGTTGGAGCAGTGAAACTGGCTGTAAGAACGACCGTTTAAGATTTTGTTTTTCATTTCAGATAAAGTGAAAGTGTAGAAAAAATATAAGATTTTTGTTTCCTTGGTTTCCAATTTCAAATTGTGCTTTGAAAGAAAATGCATTTTGGGTAGTTTTACAATTTGTGTAGTTTTGGAAAATGTATAGAAAGGAATCGGGTGGTTGTGTTTTTATAAAAGGAATGAAAAAAGCAAATTAATTAAATAAAAAATTTCTCTCTTCCCCTAATTTGGCAGAATCCAACCTCTTTAATTGTCCACACCACCGGGTCTTACTCTGCAATAATCACAGGGAGGCAGACGGCGCAAGGAAGAGTTAACCTCAGAGACAGAGAAAAGATACCAAAATAAGAAAAAATACACAAAGCAATATACAAATACTTTAAACCTGATCCACATTCAACAAAAACTGTATGTCTGACAATGCTGTATGAACACTTATAAAGATATAAGTAGCTTTATCTCTATATAAACTGATAATATATAGATTAGATTTGATTTTTTTTTACAAAAAATTACATAAACTACCTTGGGATTTTAGAGGCCACAATCATTCATCTATTTCCACAAAAAAAAAAGAACACTTTCATAAGTTGTTGAAAAGACACTTGTTAGTCACGATGAAGGCTATAGGCAGTATTATGTGAGAAAAAAGGTTCAGGGACAACTTGAATACATTTTAGTTGGGGTATTTTTATTTCATTAAATTAAGTTCTGGCTTGGCCAGAAAATGCTGCGGTCAGCCAGCGTTCTTCATCATCATCAGACGTTGAAAGGATGATGAGTAGGTTGATCATTTCTCATTGGTCTGGTGTTCTGGATAAAATCTGCAGGGCAGGGCCTGACGAGGGAGGATGTCAGGAAGGAGGACAGAATGGAGCTGCATCTGGAATAAACACACATGAAGAAGATAGCACTTGAATTGTGGACATTTATTACATCTGCGGGAGATTTTTCAGTTTTCGGAGGATGTTCTCCAAGTAAAAAAAAGGATAAAAGTTCAATTGTAGAATGTTGTAGTGCATTATAAAAGAGGCTTTGTTGATTAAAAAAAAAAAAATCGGTTAAATCTTAGAAAGTTTTTCAAAGGCACACAGGGAAGATCTACGCCAGACGAGAAGCAGAAACTGAGCAGTCGGGAAATCTCTTTTGCATCTACTTCAACCATTTTCCTGCTGGGGCTCATCGCTCACCCGCTGTCCCAGATGAGATTTAAGCCTCCTGGTAAAGAGACTCTTCCTGTGTGGTGCCAAAAGAACTGTTGTTCTCGTTTATCAGCTTAGTGCAAATTTACATTTTAATTGAATTCTGATGTTTGAGCCAAACTGTACTTGCTAAGGAACTGGAGCCCCTTCAGTGAAACTGCTTACAGGCTTGAACCGCGAGTCTTCTGAAGATGACAGGCAGTCAGAGCCGCTCACATCCACTATGCAAAAATTGCACTTCATGTGCCAACATCCATCCTCTCACCATCACCAGGAATATCACAAACTTACAGCTGGGATTTTTGTGTGTCTATTTGCTTATCTGCTGGTATTCAAATGAATATAAATTCACCAAAATAGACTTTAAACCTCATTAACTGACAGGAATACACTTGAGTTGGGCCCCTTGTATGTGTGTGAGTTTACTCACACAGCTCAGCACTTTATCACTCTCATTAGGATGGACACATCCGCTCCTACGCTCACTTTCATGTGACATGTTGACTAAATGTGCTGATGTGGGATTCTGTCTAACAAGATCTGAGATAAAAGAAGAGGATTTGTCAGCTTGACTTTGTTTGGTCGATCTCTTGCATCTGGAAAGAACATTACTTCAGATGATATGTGTACCTGCTACATGTGCATGTTGATCTTGCAAGAATGAAGGAGTTGCAATGAAATGTAATCATTTATGTTTTGACGAAAGCACAAAACATGGCAGTGCCTGAAATCCATGGATTTTGAAGTTAAGGAGGAAATCACAAAAAAAGATTACAGAAAAAAACAATGTATGAATATTTAGCCAACTCAATACATTTAGGCAGGAAGACATTGTCCAGATGATCTTGACAGCCCCAAAACATCACTGCTCTTGAGGAGGTCTGAATGGGGGAATCGGCCAAAATACCAAAAACTGTTTTGTGAAAACCTTGGCAAGACTTACAGAAAATGTTTAACTGCTGTCATTGCGAACAAAGGCTATACAGTATGAGTTGAACTTTTCTTATTGCCCAAATACTTATTTTCCCCCATCATTTACAAATATATATATTTTACAAACAGACAATGTGATTCTCTGGATTTTTATCTCATTCTGTCTCTCATACTTGGGCTAAAAATTACTGGCCTCTCTCATCTTTTTAAGTGGGGTCCATCCCGGTACTAGCAAGGTATACCAAATAAAGTGTCTTGTTAGTGTAATTGTACATAAATAAGCCCAAAAAAGACATCAAATTAAAGGTAAAACAGTCGTGTAATATGAAAAAAGCTTTATTTCTATCATTTACGCTTTCAAAATAACAGGAATCAAGATAATAGTGTGTAAAAAGGTGTCTCAAGAGTCTTTCAGTTCTTATTTTAGATATATTCACCCATTCTTCCTAACAAAAGTCTTCCAGATTTTTTATTCTTTTCAGGTCTATCCATAGATTTTTTTTGTGCTTTTTGATTTAAACCACCGTGGATTTAGAGGTGTGTTTAAGGTCATTATTTGTAGAAGCCATCCTCTCTTCACATTTTTCACAGATGGCATCAAGTTAGTGTCCAAAAACCTGCTCGCATATGTGAGGACAAATGGCTCAAAATTCCAAAAATGTTGTTTTGTTGTTTAAAACTGTTGATAAAAGAGTGAGGCTTTAGGATCACATAATTCAGAGGTCTCTTACATTGTAGCACAAACAATTTACTAATTATCTCCAGCAGAAAGCCCCATAAAAATGCTAACAGGCAGCTATTTATTCAGAGTGTGTGAAGCACAAACCATTAGTTAATTAGAAAAAATGTCTCCCGCAAGTACACAACCATTCAATACATAAATAAACATATTCTACTCTCTAAAATTATATTAAAGCATCTTGATTTTATAGTTAAGTCATTACTTTTAAACAAATTATGTTGTAGGAAAACCACAAACATTAAAAACTACAAACATCAATCCCCCCCTTGCCCTTTCAGCTCAATGGTTCATTCCAAAACCTTACACATGTGTTCAGTTTTACATAAAAAAATTACCTCAATGCAAAAGAAAAAAATACAGATGAGTTACACTTTTTAACCTTTTTAAAAATAGCTTAATTTTGACAAACTTTTGTGTGAGATTTCTCCGAAATGTCATTTCCACAAGCTGCTCTATTAGGGTCATTTGCAGAGGTCACATCTGGTTGAACTCCTGAGTCACATAAAGATTTAGGGTTACTATAAATATTCAATGAACTATCAACACACTGTAAATACTGTGAGTCTGCACAGCTCTCACTCAAAATGCAAACGCACAACTAAATATATTAGGTGCTGTGGGAAAAAAGCATTTGCTTAGCACACAACACAAAAAGTAATTAACACGCTTTTTTAATTATCTTTTGATTTAGGAAATCTTGCATTTTTTTCCTATTGGATTTCTGTTGAGTTTTATTTATGTTTTATTTTATGTCCCTTTTTGTTTGGTGTGAAAGGTGGAAAGGGTTGAGGGGATTCTGTGTGTTTTATGAATTTATTTTAAGTTATTTTAAACTTTATGTTGCTGCATGAAAAGTGGTTAATAAATAATGCTTGAATTTGAATTTTAAAAAAAGTTTGTCGGCTTTATTTATTAAATATCTAGTTATTTCTATTTGTAAATTTCATCATAAACTTTTTAAATGTATTGAATTATTAAAATAAAACTAAAAAAATTTTTTAGTGTCACTATGAAATATGTTCTTATTGAGTAACAGTAATGTTTTGTGAAAAGGGACTTCTGATTTAAGTTTTTACTCTGGAATCAAGTTTCTCTTTTTTGTTACTTTTTAAAGTACATTTAAAATATTGTATTAGTTTTTTTTTTACCCAAATATTCTGATGCTGCATTTACAATGGATGTAATCAAATTTCCTGCTCCATGCCTTGACACCCCGGCTGTGGAACAACCACCAAAGTGTTTCTGGACATTTGTTGCCACATAGTGGAAAACATGGATGATGTTGAGTGAGTAGCTTGGGTTTATGTGTTTTTGCACCGTGCTTTACGCCAGAATGCAGCTTTATTGTCACTGATTATAACAACAAAACTTCAGGATCTCTACAAAATATGTATATTTAAAAGGTTAAAAACCAAATTGTACTCAAACAGATTTAAGTTCAAATGTATCAACGTAATAAAAACTTAAGAAAAACAATTTTTTCTACATTTGTAGCTTTTAGTAATGTAATCTTCATTACTTCTATCTAATATACAATAAATGAATGCCTTTTTTTATATTTTTAACTTTGTCACCTTTGTGTTTAAAATGGATATAAGCCTATTGATAAAATTGAGTTCTTTAGAAATGTTGCCTCTCTTCAGTCTGTCGAGTTCAGAAAACTTAGTGCACAACTGCCAGAGATGTTACCTTTTTTAGTATGTATGAAGGCAAAGTTTGCACCGATGCAAATGTAAGTAGCTTAATCTAAAACCAAATAATTAAAATGCAAATCCCAGAGCATTATGTTATATTATATAAAGAAAGCAGCTCTAGGCGTCATCTAAATTGTCACTGAATACCAGTTGGTTCTATCTGATAGGGATCGCCTTAAAAGTAATTTTAACGAAGAAGCTTGCAGGAGCTGGATTATAATTGCATCCACAGTATTGGGATTTTTTTTCATCTGTCTGGTCCGTCAGAAACAAAAAGGAACCTTCAAAACAGCGGTGCTAATAAACAGCAGCATTTAGAAATGTTTTCTTTGCAACAGCAAAGCAGATAAGAGTTAATTAACTGAAAATGGCCCCCTGATCACTGGAAGGGACTGAAAGCAGATGAAAAGCAGGGAATCAAAGAAAAAAAAAAAGACATTCTGGAGATTTCAAAGAAAAGAAGCTCATTTTACTCCTGCTGATTAACTGTGATCGCATGAATGCTGAGTAATCTGTATCGCAGCTGCCACCACAATGAACCGGACAAAGGAGAGAGAATTTCATCTGTCTGCTACAATGCAAGCAGCACAACAAGGTTCTTGGAGAAAACACACCACCTGTCATATTACAGCCCTTTTATCGCTCGATAATGACCTCTTTCATTCACTTTTGCTCATCTTCCAACAGAACAATTTCTAAAGACGCAGAGGATGTCGACATCACCGGAAAAAACCAACAACGCCTCGGCCTGCCTTCCTGTACATGCAAGATGTTGGATCAACTTTCCAGCTGAGCAAGTTGGAGAGCTTTTATCTCAAAAAAAAAAAAAAGAGGGAAACAATGTGCTTTATTCCATTACGCCGTAAATCCAATCTCATGCTTCACGCTTTGTGGAAGAGACGCATGAAGAGGGAATGAATGAAACGACATGGGGAAATGTTGACACAAATCCCATGATCACCAAGGCGACACTGGGAACTGAATGTGATGCAGATTAAGGATTCTGAACAATTAACCAATCAATTACAGGGTTGACAGGAGCTCTGTGTAGCTATTATGGTAATACATGTTTTTGCTGAAGTCAGAAATGTGTGTTTGGCTCAACAAGGCGTCAAAGTTGGACTCATTTAGTTGTTCCGACTGTGATGTTTCACTTGGGAAATCAAAGGTCCTCCTCTGGGGGAACTTTAAACTTTATAATTAGAAGATAATAAGCAGTTTTAACTGTACAACTACACACATGTATTTCTAAATGTTCCATTTATTTAACATTTAAACTGTCTAAGAATAATTTTCTCAAAAGTAAAAGTCAAATCTGATCACTGCTAAACTTGGAAAAAAAAATCAATTTCTTAATATGTTATAGATTTTATTATTTATTATTGTGTATAATGAATATAACTGATGAACGATTTTTTTATTGTTGGGTTAGTTTAAAGAAATAAAGTTTGATTTGCTTGGCCTACTTTTGCATTTTACAGTACTTGAAAATAAATAAAACATAGGGATTGAATCACTGAAAAAGACAGAAAACTCAAAAAAACTAAATAAAATATATTATAAAGTGAACAAAAACAAACAGATTAAAAAAAAAGTTTGATTACTTGTATAGTAGTAGTTTGTCAGACTTTAAAGTCTTATTTGTAAGTTGCTTAAGTTTTGACACATTAAAAAACAGCTAATTTTCTCTGTGCGTGCAGTTTTGAATATTCGCTTTCTATATTTATTTGGTTCTATAACCTTCTATTGGCTGGCTTCTAATGATTTCAGTCCTTTAAATATTAATTATAAGCAGATTAAAAAAATATTCTCTTGTTTAATATTAAATATTAGATCCAATAGGAGATAAATTGTTGTCTTTTTCTGTGCTTTGTGTTGGAACTCTGCAGCAAAGTTTAAAATCAGCCAAAGATGTGTGGTTGAAAGCTCCATTGATCTGATTCAAAGCGTTTGCCTGAGATTCTAACAGATTGATTTTTGACCTGAGAGTTTAATTTGATTTTTTTTTACGTCTAGATGCTCAGAAATATTATCTTCTCATTTGAAAGTAATGATCGGTTGGATCACATCATTGTCATTTGTTTAGCTGCCTTCAAATTGTTGTTATTTGGCAATATCCAACCGGAAGACACAAGACCAATTCTGATAAAAATAGTGTTTTTTGTCTTTTTAACATATTTTCTGACATTTTGTGACAAAGATAAGTACATGTATATATATTAAATATTAGTAAATCAGGAGCAGAAAACAAATCAGACTGGAAAAGTTTCATATTTGTGATGAAGTTAACACTCCGGACAGGCTGCTTGTACTTGTAGACAAACAGATCCATGTATGTCTTTGTGTTCCTCGACTGTGCTGGGATCTGGCTCCAAATTGTACGACTGGACAGCTCCAACATTTTTGTAGCACCAACACACAGAGGTGAATTTTTAATAATCTACTACTGTTTTACATAAACTATCCAAGAAAACAACATAGTTTTATTATTATTATTTATTTGTTTTGGCTAAAAACTGTATATTCATAAATAAAATACAACTAGAAGTACTTTTACAATAGACCAAAAAAGTGATTTAGACAGTGAGCCAAGAATTGACCCTTGAGGAACTCCTAATCCTAACCTGATTTGCTCTATAGTCACCAATAAAAAAACCTTTAAGTCAATTAAAATTTGAACAAAAAGGAAGAGGAAAAGTTCCACTTGATTATGAAATGCAGGACAGAAATAATTTTGAGAAAGTAGCAGAGAATATGTGCAGAGAATGCTGCACATATCAATGCTCCCTTATTAAACTAAACCTCTTCTTGATTATTATGAGACCACATAAAATGGAGAAGCCAAACTGTAGACATGCGAGACTTCAAAACATTATTTTGTAAGAAATGTTCTCATTATCTTGCTTTTCTGTGATTAGTTTCACTCGAGTTCTGTTGGTAATGTAGGCTTCTCTTTTCTGGTTTTGTCTCACTTGGTTTCATTATCTCATCATCCTCAGCTGTCTTCAGTTAGTTCATTATCCCACCTTATATTTAGTCGTCTGCTTCAGGTCATCTGTTTCGTTCCCCCTTTTCTTCATAGTTTTGTCACGTTTGCTTGTTAAAGTTAACTTCCTGTCACAAGCTCCTTCCTTCCTGCACGTTGGGTCCACCAATTCCTGACCTTTTTCAAAACAAAAATACTTAAAAAAATGCTTTACAAATCTGATGTGATGAGCATTTGTATGAGCATTTGTAATTGCTGCAAGTCTTTCCATTTGCCGCCCTGAAAATGTTACACAAGCATTGATGCATCAATTTAGCTCTTTGTTATTGTATATAAGTAAAACTGGCTCTCAGGTATTGGCTCTGTAATCTTACAAGCTCTTTTAAAGAAGAAAAAAAATGTTTCATTTTTTCAGTTTTCCAGGGCATTTTTGGCCGTGCCATTCAGACCATTAAAATTCGTCTGAAGTAAATTGTTCTCCCTTGAATTGTTGCTTTCAGAGACTTCTCCATACTTTGTCTATACCCTGACTGAAGAGCTCAGACGTTTACTTTCATCTTGTCCAAAGGCGTGCCTCAAAGATGTTGGGGTGGGGGAAAGGTGAAAGTGACTCCAGGGGCGAGAGAATGTTCAAAGCAAAAGAGTTTTTCATTTTCCACAGTACTGTGGCCTAAATTTCATGAAAACAAGCATGTGCTTCCATTCTTATAATACCATTTTTGATGGTACTAGCCCTACTTAGCGAGCCAGACTCTCCCGAGCTCGCAGCCTCCATCAGCAGGCAGAGCAGCTCTTAATACAACTTCAGAGAGAAAACTGTCTCTCACAGGTATCAGTTCAATATTCGGCAATGTCTTCTTTGATAAATGGAATAATAAACATAAAACTCTACCTCCTCCACGGAGCCTCTGACTTCTAACCTTCAACTGGAGAGCCAGTAATTGAAATTAATTAACTTGTCCAATGTGGGACAAAAACAATTACCCGAGCGCCTCTTTGCCTGTCAACAAAGCTCGTTTCTCACCAGAGGCATGAGTAGCATGTTACAGTCTTTTGCAGCTGGCCTCTGCAGGAGAGCTTCTCAGTTGATGGATGTCTGTATTTCCAATAAAGCCTCCTTTCTAATTACACCTCCCACCATATTGCAAGCTCATTATAAAACTGAGAATAATAAGAAATAATAATAATAATCCCGGTAATGAGCCTGATTATTATCAGTTAATACAAGTTTGTCAGCACTAGTGGTTATTTACCTTTTTTTAATGAGGCGTTTCATCGAAATCGGTGTTTGCTGAAGGATTCAAAAAAAATTGTAGCCAGTAGAGACTTTGCTGTTCTTCGTTTATGGAGGGAATTAAATCTGCTTAATGTTGTACTTTAAATTAGCAAAAAAATGTTTGCAGATTTTTTCTCATTTGTTCGGTTACTCTTGAAAAAAAATGTTTAAAATAGTCATTTAGAAGAGGAAAAAAGGATGTTTGTGCAAATAAGAACTTCCTGTTTGTAGGAGCAAAGGTGCAACTTTTTTTCCGACAAAAGGCCCACATTAACATGAAAGTCGTATAAGGCAGATGTGAAAAGGTGTTTCTGGCTGTGAACACTGGCAGCGCTTTGGTGTGAGTGATTCTTGTAACCTCAGTTTGTGAGGGCACAGACTTGTGGATGTGTGCACTCAAGAGGACAGACATTGCGGTGTGGTGAGAGGTCGGTGCAGTCACCCTGAAACACAAGAAGCTGTTGAAAGAAACAAATAGCTTCTGCTGAGTTGGAAATTGGAGGATTTATTCCGGCTTCCTGAGACAGTGTTTGTGAACAATTACTTCAGTCCCTTGTGGCCCAAAGAAGCCGAATACAGTATATTAATCTGCTGGATCCGCGATGTCGCGCTTTTGATGTAAACCTTTATTAAAAATGGTGTGGAAAGGAAAAGGAGGAGTCTGTCATTGGTTGAGATTTAGGATAGTGCAAGAATAGTCATAAAAATAGTTGTAATTTTTTAAATCACAAACTGAGACGAGCTTTAAAAATGAGGTTTTATTTCCCACTCGTCTTCAAAAGATTAAAGCGCACATGGGATTTGAGTTTTCCCACTGTGGCTTCTGTTGATTGTATGCACAGAGAGTACTTGCATAAGTGGCTTTATTTTTCTATCCATTTAACCGCGGGTCTACTTTATCTCCTCTTAGATTGCTTTTAGCTGCTAAAATTACTGACTGGGAATACAATCTCTTTCTAAGACACAGAGGAAAACCAGCAGACTGCACTCTGTACTGTGAGCGCCGAACATCATCCCAGCAGTCCCATACATAATTGTTCTCTGTGCTTCACTCTCTCCGTTTTTGACATTAATTAATCTGAAGCAATCTCCGAACTGCCCATGGGGCCAGGACCTCACACCTCCAAATCTTCACTTCCCGTGATTGAATTTCATAGAGTTCATGTTTTCAGACCCTCACTCTGCCGCTTTACTTATGGTCATCATGGAGAGGGGGGGGGGGGGGGGGGGACACTAAAACGGAGGAAAACTTTCACCATCAGCCATATTCTTTTCGCTATCCATCATGCTCCATAGAGGGGAGGACAAAGACAAATACAGGCAGACAGAATCTCTGCAGAAAGCAAGAAAGATGACCTCCCGGACTCTAGTGGTGCATTTCATTATCTGGCTCTGTCCGTTCGTTCGCCGCTATCGGATGAATCATGGCCTAAAAAGTTCTTATTACCTTCACATTGCAGCAGACTGATGAGGACTGGAGAAAGACAGAGCTGAATAAAATTAACTTTCACAATCGTCCTTTGAAAGGAAATGAAATTATTGAAGTACAATTTTATGCGTTTTCCAACGTTTAAACACTTTGTAAACTGTGAGTGTTTGGTGGTCAAAGATAGGCCGAATCTGAATTCTTCCCCCATGGCTTCTCCCTGATAGAAAAAAAACTCTTTAATTTCAAACGACACTTCCTCTCAATGACGTCATCATTATCAACTAGCACAAAGCTAGAAAGTCCACAGTGTCAGTTTTATAACTTTAAGAAGTAAAAAAAAAAACAGACTTTAGTCGTCTAAAATGGCTAGCTTTAATGTTAGCATGTAGCTTGACTTATTAAAGTAAATTAAACACAACTAACACCTAGTAAGAGATGCATAACTGTGATTTTTTTTAAATGTATTTATTTATTTTACCATTTTTTTTTGTCCACAACAGCTTGCCATATAGCTGCAGCAGTCAGAGACTACTCACACTTCCTTTTTTTTTTTTGATTTACAGAAAAAAAGGAGAATTGATGGCTTTGTAACAGTTTTACAATCCTTTTTTTTTTACTTTAAACCTGTTTATTTGGAGATTTGTGTTCTCTTTTGCTTCTGTAACGTTTTTATTGTCACACCAGGTTCCAGTTAGCTAATTTTCTCACAGCAGTTCCATCTTTTTGTCATTAGGTCTACAGGTGTCATGAGATTTAAACAGTCCTGATGACCCACTCTGATGGAAATGTTTTTTTGTTTTTAACATGTTCTTGTGGATTTTTTCTAATAATGGAGGGCACGTTTAAAGAAAAAGTAAGTTTAAAATTGCATTTCAAATTTTTCTTTTTTTGGTTAAAACGGCAAAAGTATAATTAAAGGACCATTAGGAACATTTTTAATATAGATCAAAAGATGGTCGGAGTGGAACTTTTAAGTCTTGTTTTTTGATCAACTGCCATGTTTTTCCTATTTGTCAATTTTCCTCCCAACTTTTTCTGATCTTCTCAGCTTAAATCCTCCACCCAAGTTAATGAGATGCTATCCATACCGTCTACTGTATACTTAGTTTGCAACAACTTTCAATTTTGAGATTAGCCTTTGAGGGAAACTTTTCAAAATGTTCCAAAAAATTTGTTCCATTTGTTCCATTTTCTTGTGTCAGTAGCAGCAACTACTTTACAGCTTCTCCAACCAAATTTAAACTGGAATGACCAATGAATGTGAGACTTTGGGATCATGAAAAACAAGTTGGGATTTTTGGGTACAAAAAAAGGTAATTGGATATTTCAGAAGTACAAGTAACAACTATTTTTCATTTCATTTTCCAACAATACTGTTTTATATCTTGCTTTCCATTTTGTTTTACATCTATATATTTGATATCAAAGTTTTTGGTTTTTGTTTGTATTTTTTTAAGTTTTCATTTTCTTTGCATATCTGAACACAAAACCCACCATTGGAGCATTTCCGTGCTGGAAAGTCAGAAAAAGCGTTTAAAAACGTGAATTTTAATCACTGGCCAAAGTAGTTTCAGCAGAAACCTGTCATAGATGTGCTCATTATCTTGTAATTTTGTCATCAAACAGACATGAACTTTCTTTCTCAGATTAGCAAACCACTTATTAGTTTATCTTTCCACCACTATAATGGACTGCTAATTTGTCTTCTATTAACATTTCATGAATAAAGTACATTTTATCTGGTGGTGGATTCACAGTAAAAGCATCACTCTGTCTACACCTATGGAATCAGCGGCTTTAGCCGTCATCAGGTTACATCCAGAAGGAGCCGTGTGCCAGCCAAGCACACATCAAACCCAAACAACTCCCTGCTAATGTGACAGACTTTACTCAGCTCTATTCCGTAAAAAAAAGGGGAAAAAAAAACATATTGACCTCCAGCAAATTGACCGTCGTGTTCCAGATACCTGATAGTTTGATCTTCCCAGAAAGAAGTCTTGACTGAAATCTGACACATTTCTTGTCTTGACTGCAGCGACAGACAAAGTGACAGAGTGATGATGCTGTGAATTTGATCAACTACTGCACGCCTGCGTGGCAAATTCTGATAGTTTTGCAAAACATGAACTTGCGTTTGCTACACTTGGATTTAACCGTTTGGTGCACCAATCCTTGGATGAAGAGTCTGGAAAATGTTCCCTAATCGGTTTTCATATTTCTGGGGGCTTCATAATCCTTTTTTTGCTGACTCGTTACTTTGATGAGTCTAAAATGAGCTCCTGTCCTGTCGTACATGCCTTTCCTCAGACACCCTGACAGTTACAGCATCATTGTCCAATCCGTCCTCCCGTGGAGCGTGGCGGGAGAAGTAGACTTTGCGTTGCCCTGGTGCTACAAGGCCCTAGATGCTGCCGCCGCAGGGCCCGGTAAGGCTGAGTAAGCCTGAGAAATTGCATGGCTTTGGCCCTGCTGCAGTTTGGGACGGCTCATTGAGTTTGCAGGTATGGAGCTCAGAGTGAGGAATGACTGCAGTTTTTCACAGCTGGCTGGGTCATCTCTCTCACCCGTACCATCTTTTCATAGTCATGGTCCTTTCCAAATGCCCATATTCTCTTGGGGAAGGGACCATACGTGTCTTTAGCTCACCTGAAGTCTTCGGTCGCGTGAAGTTCACAGCCATGTGTGTGTGTGGAATCTAAGCTGTCGCGTGTGAAAATGTTGCATTTGGAGGGATCGGTGTGTGTTTTGCATGTCCCCGTGGCTGGCTGATATGCAAGCTGTGTTTGCAAGGTGGGAGCTGACCTGGGAGTTAATGTGGCCGAGGAGCAGCTTGACAGATGGCCTGTTTGACAGAGGGAATACGGGGTCTTGGCTACAGTCAGACACAGGTTGGCACTGAAGCTTTGAGCTTGGCTTAATGTTAGCACCCTATCACCATTTACAGTGTAAACGTTTATTCAGAAGTCAACGAAAAGACAAAAAAAGTCAAAAATAACCGTTTTGTCTCGTGTGGAAGTGTTGAATCTGCCAGCCAAAACAGTGTAACAAGCTACAATGTACAGGTGTGACTTTGCCCCACGTGCGCTGCAAGATGCTCCCACGCCAACTTGCTTAGTGGTTGCTTGGCAACTCAAGCTTGCTTTCCCGCAATCAAAACAGGAATTGGCAAACAATGGCTGCTGCATAAACACCAGAGAGAGGACTTTTAAGACTTGAGTGTGGCTTTCAGATTGTTGAATCTGTCATGATTGAGACTCTCGTGTGTTCTTACAGTCATAAATCACTACATTTAAAGGCCCTTCCAGAGTTCGCGTTGGAAAAAAATGGACTCACAAGGTTGAGTTAAGGCAGCTGAAGGCCTCACTCTGCAGATTTGGTGATCGTGGGATAAAATAAGTTTCAAATAAAGCAAAGAGAAAGAGTTTTTCAGCTTTTTCAAGTCAATTATTCGCAAAAACGTATTACTTCCCTGTTGCCCAACATTTAGCCGGCTACATCTTCATCCGGTCCGCTTTGAAATGCAGTAAGTCTGCTTCATCTGCATCCCCGTGCACCGCCAGAGAAGGGGAAAAAGGTTACCCACACAACTCCCCAGAGTTGTAGAGGCCACTTGAAATGTAAATCTCAGCTTTACTTTTCCACATGTGGGTAGCAACATTTTTATGAAAATGACCTGTTTTGAATGTAGATGTGGGCATGCGGGAGCAGAGGCATTCACCGAGGCGCGTCGCTGTTTAGTGGAGGGGCGTATTAACAAGCTGTTGTTGACTCTGCATCATGCCTGTCAAAAAGACGGACGCACACTGCATGGGAACGAGGCCCACGATACCCAGACAAGTTTGATCGTGGGGGTGTTAAATCCCTGCCGGGATAACCAAACTGGGAGAAAAAACTTCAGATCTCCATTGTTTTTATGTTCCGGTCATACTAGAAATTCCAAAATAAGCAAAGTCCCTTTTGATATTTACAACTTAAGGTCCCAATCTGATCACTTTTTATCTATTTTAAAATATATTCCAATGTTTTAATATATATATATATATTCAGTTTTTAGCCAAAATCAAAAGAACCTGTCGATCTGTATGACATAGTTTCTGCAGAGCAGCAATAGTTCATTAAAAATTCAAACAGCGGTTGGGGAGGCCCTGGCGCGTGCCTGGTGTTCGGGTGGAGGGATGCCCAGAACTCCCATGTGGTGGTGGGCTGCTCGTCTGAGGCTGGAGTGGCTGTCTGGGGTTGGGCCCCCCAGTGCGGTGAAGGGACTGAGGTTCTGCCTGGGCTGGAGCTTTCCCGTTCTGTGCTTTTGTGCCTCCCTGCTCTCTGGCATTGGGGACCCTGTGGCGGTTGTGCTTGAGAAATACCGTGGTGAGTTTCCCGCCCCTTTAGAGTAGCATTCACACCTCAATCAAACTTGATTTATATAGGACTTTTAATATAGAAATAACACAAAAAGCTTCAGACTAAAACAAAACAAATACAATAAATAATCTGAAAACACGCAAAAAAAATTAAAATGGAGTCCTTTCCCCCAGACCCGCACACAATGCCCCACCCCTTTCACTCCTCCCACCCCCTCTAGCTTACAGCCCCTAACAACCACAACTTAACATTATGAGTGCAACAAAAATGGTGAGCATAGTGGAGCAATACTTTTGAGCCAGAAACCAGGGAAACTGATGTAAACGTCTACTAATGGATGCATCAGAATGGAGTGGAACAGGGAGCTTACGGCCTCCAAATTGTAGTTTGTACGTGATAACTACAAACTTTCTAACCACTGAGGAAGTTCTCAGAAACACAGTTTTAATCTTTACATATGTCCTCGATCATGCGAGAAATGCTATAAAAATGTGTTAAAAACACATTTTTCATCAGAGTGGGACTTTAAAACTTTTCACAAGCAGTCTCTCTCAGGGTAAAACCGTTTCCAAAGATTACACAGGATTACAGTTCTTTTTTATTTAAAAGCTCTTCATGACCTCTGACCTCTCGAAGGGAGATTTAAAATACCGAAGGGAGAAAGGAAAGAGGGAAATGTATATCATTAGTGATGTAAAGCGTGAACCCCCCTCAGTTTTTCCATTTCTTTCATGCTCCTTCGAGCCCCTTCACCTGCAGGACAGCTGCGCGCCGCTGCCACGTCCCTTATCACTGCTGGAACGGACGCGCAAAGTGCGCGCCGCTCCTGAGCTGCGCAGCCGTAACTCAAAGCAGCTTTGTAGACACACCGTCCGCCTCCTGCTGAGCTTTTTTTTAATTTTTATTTTTTTCGTTTCTCTCCTCCACTTACAAGCCCCGACCTCCGCAGCTGAGGGAAAGTTTCACGTTGTCAAGGGCTGGCTGGATTTTCTTTTTTTGCACCACGGCGCAGAGCGGAGGCATTCTGCGTGTGGCGCAGCAGCGCGACAGTGCGGTGTCCGGTTACAACCCGTGCGCCGCGGAGCCACCGCCGGCACAGAGCGCGCTCCTCCTCGGGGCTGAAGCAGCTCATACAGTGGGGACTGAGGAGCCTCGGCAGTTGGAACAGAGAGTTTTCCCACAGCTGAAGTGAGGATATTTCTTCAGCTCATCTTCTCATTCTCCGGTTCATCTCCGCTCCTCTCAGCAGGACCAGACTCCCAGCTTCGCTCCGTGCTAGATGAACGGGAATTGGGCAGCTCACTTGGTGAGAATCAGACCTGTTTTTATTGTTTCTTAATTCATTTTTAATTTATATTTTTAATTACGTGTTCAATTTCATTCAATAATCCTCCTATCCACGCGCTTCTTGCACGTTTACGCATATCCAGACAGCTGGAGTCCATTTAACCCGCTCTTATTGCATTTTTACGCAACAGAATTAAGAAAAAATCCCCCCTCATTTTAATAAAAATGCACACAAATCTCCACAAAACAACATCAGCAACACAAATAACCAGTTTTAGAAGTTTTGCTCCATGTTCTATGGTTTCTCTCCACTTGGTGGAGCTGACACAGAAGGCACCACCAGCATCCAAATTCTCACCAAACTCGCAGCTGTGTTTGTTTTTCCTCCTTTTCCCCCCTTCTCATATCTTAATAGCCACATCTAGGGATCACTAAATGCAGACACGGGATTTACAAAGGCAATATTTCACCAGCCATCATTTAAGTGAAGTTAATAACTGTAGGCGGAAAAATATAACTACTTTTCTCTCAAGATGAATGGCTCATTCATGAGTGATCTTTAAACCTTTTTTCTTTAGTTTGCTTCAAATAAAAAACCTTCAGAGTACACAGAAGCTCTTTATTCCATAAATAACAGAGGGTTTTACCTTTGATTAAAATCATTTTGCAGATAAATGCATGCTGTATTTAAAAAGTATTCTTTTATTCGGCTAAACTTCATCTAATATTTACAGCACAATCAGACATGTCCTTGAAGGCTTTTGCTTTTTTTTGCGTCCTATTCTTACATACTTTCATTACACTTTTTTTTATTATTTTGGAGTGCAAGTAACTAACTTTAAGGGTGCAGCTTTAACTCCACTTGGCAGTGATTGAGACGTGCCGATGATCAATTTCCTGCAATAACGTTGAATCCTGTCACGAGGTGTAGAAAATCTGGCACTTGGAGCTGCGGCGCCGTCCGTCCTCATGTTCATTAGTGTATGTTTATGTGAACATCACTGTTAACTAATTCATCCGTTCCCCATTGTTTTTACAGCCTGAGGCGTGCACACCATTGAAATACAGAAGCAGAATATTTTTGGGGTGATTTCAAATGGAAAAAAAGGTCTTTTGCTTTGATCATGGTAGCATTTTTCATAGCCAGAGCCACTCTCTCCTCCTCTCCTGCGCCCTGTCACACCGTCCTTACCGGTGGAAGTAAGTGACCCCCATTTATCATCTTTGGGAATCTTTTTTTTTTTTCCCCAACAGAAAAGTAAGTGAGAAACTTTGGACGGTAAAATATGGATTCAAATGAAATCATGAATGCTCTCCCTTGGGGAGCCAGAATCCCGGCGCTCACACGTGTGCTCGGTAAAGAGCAGCATTTCATTAGCCTCATTATTTGCTTTGTGATGGGAACGCTGACACCAAACGCCCGTCCAGTAAAACTCTGTGATGAAAATGACCTCGGTGGACCGCGTCGCCATGGAAACCTACTGAATGACAAGCCCATTGTTGATGTTGACCTTTGTGAATCGGCGCCCCCCCCTGCGGGGTTCAGTCCTATGAGGAGCAAAAGCGAAAGACACAGTCGTGCACGTGTAAACTAAACAGTCATTACCCTCTGGCCCCTTGGTGCTCTTTCAGGTCATTTGGTTACTTATTGATTTGGCGAAAAGCTTGATGGGTTTTTAGGGTACGTTCACACAAATACAGAAAGGATTGGGGGTTTATTGGCTGGGAATGCCGTGACTTTACAGATTCTCCTCAGTGGGTGATTTATGGTTGTTTGCAACTGAACCTGGTGATGCAAACAATGGTTGAGGAGGTTTACTGTTCCTCCCTGCTGGGCTTTGTCCCTCTCACTGCCACAGCTATTTATACAGCTCAACCACATCTTCTTCTTTTAGTCATTGCTCGGGTTTCACTTTGATTTAAAAAAAAGTAAAGATCTTTTTTTTTTTTTTTGTGCAATAAAGTCTATTTCTAGTTGAGAAAGTTGCCGGGGTGTGGGTAAACACCGTTTCCGCCTTTCATTTCTGCTGTTGACAGTTACTCAGCGAGATGCTGTAATGTCACCATGGCAACTCCACTGTTTCCCACAGTGGATTTAAGAGCCTGTCCATTATATGGAAAATGAAAGTTTATCAGCCACAGCAAACCGCTTCACAAGAGATTGCATAAAAGTTATCAAGGTGGAAGTAAGCGTCCCGTCCTCACCGCTTTCACTTGTTGATGTTTTTGTTTATCGTCCAATGACTCGCCACATCTGTTTCGTCAAGGTCACCGGATGATGTCCCTGAATTTTAGATCCCTGCTGGAATCAAGTGGTCTGAAGAGAAAAGGGAATTTAGAGGGATTTAAATTATGAAGGAGTTTGTGCGTGTGATTAAAAAAAAATGAAAAAAATCACACACACAGCAGTTCTCTGATGGGACGCAACCTTGTAAAACAGGCGCAGGAAGGGGCTGTAATTTCACACTGCATGTCAAACAGCAGAAAAAAAGCACCAGAGCAGGTGTTAGAAATAATTTGATTTTCGGGTGAGGCGCCGGCGAGCGATGTGCGCTCTTCTATTATTTCTGCTGCATGGATCCAACAATGAAGGTCTGCGGTTTGAGTGATACATCCACTTCCATGTTCACACGTCAGAGGGAATTAGCTCCGCTAAGCCATCCGTCACTCGTCAGTCCCGTTACACTACATTAGCTTCCGTCCCTCTCACCACCGCAACCTCAAAGCCCACTCGAATAGCAAAGGAATCTGTCTTTTAACCATGACGCCAGCGCCGGGCAAAGAGGAAGGCTCTATTTGGGTCACGATTAAATAATCCCCAAAGCCTCTTTTTCACAAGGGATCAAGCCAGCGGTGGTTTGAAAGGTTAAACGGAGACAGAGCCAAACTTATGTGACAACACCAGCCATTATTGTGAAGTTTCTGAGAGTTGGGAGTTTCCTGCACATGTTTTTCTGCACTTGCAGGGTTGGTGGAGAATAAGGGAGGAGTGATAAGAGGATGTGATTGGGTGTAATGAGTCAGGGGTAGGTGAAAAGAGGATTTTGAAACGAGAGAGTGAAGAAGACAGAGCGAATAGGCTTTGCTGCTCTTTGTTTATTGACAGACTAGGTGCCACAGGGCCATTTGAAGGGTGAAATGAGTCATGAGTTGTCATCAAGCACACACACACACCCTCAGAGAGACCAAGAAACGCTCTTTCTTTTTTCCTCCTGGGCCGTCACCCAGCTGTATTTCTCAGAAAGATGAATGAGTGTGAAGCGTGAATGAGGGGATCATTTGATAGCTGCGCTCAGCTCGTATATTTCTCTTTTGTGGGACCTTCTTCCTTTCAGGCTGCAGCTTGTACTCTACCTGTGAGGTGAGAGTGAATCTGGACTGCCTCCTGCGAGACTTTGCCACTTTTCTATGTATAGTTGCAGCTAAATTAGCGACACCCATTACAACGTTGTGTGTGCGTTTTTCTGTCTTTGCTTTTCATATCAGCGGGAGTAAGTAAAACATTTCTTGGGTTGAGGTTTTTGATTCCTGAACGGCTGTGCGTTTTATCATATCATTACTGGATAAGAAGCTCTTTTGATGTGATGTGTTTAGAGCTATCAGAGCTTCATCTGTCTCTGCGACACAAACAGCCGGAGAAACTCTAATTTGATCAGCGAGTGGATATAAATACAGAAAAATCCTTTAATCTTCGGCAAATGAAAACATTTATCTCTACTTTGAAATATTACGAGGGGGCTAATCAGAGCAATATCCTCAAAAAAGTTGTAAGATGACGCTTCTCATAGAAGATGAATGAGAAAATGAAATTACAG
The DNA here is from genome assembly GCA_003999625.1 of Oryzias javanicus. Taxonomy (NCBI): domain Eukaryota; kingdom Metazoa; phylum Chordata; class Actinopteri; order Beloniformes; family Adrianichthyidae; genus Oryzias; species Oryzias javanicus. The sequence goes on from CM012456.1 coordinate 13,010,313, forward strand.
AGCGTGGCGTATTCTTTTTTATCCGACCCTATATGAAAGTTTGCGATAGCATCTGAAAGATAAAGCGGTCCACTACTTGTAGTTCTGCTGCGCAGAGAAAAACGGGGAATGGATAGGATGCACAGAGGAAGATGAGAGGACGGAGATAAAGCGCAGAAAAAGAAGGCTGCTAAAGGTGAAGCGATAAGAGCTAAAGTTTCTAAGACGCGAGGGGCGGTGCCTGCTGTTTGAATGGAACAATAAAGAGGCAGAGGAAAGAAAACAGAAGAGATGGCAAGGGCTGATAGTGGGATTGATGAGGAAACAGGCATGAAGAGACATCTGTCTGGATGCTGGGTTGTTGGGTTTAGCTGTCAGCCCCACAGGCTTATAGGACGGGCTGCAGCTGGAGAAGGCCAGACTGAATTTTTCAAGCCTTAAAGAGACAAGACAAAAGCAGAAAACAGAGGTAAAAGACAGGAAAAAGTCAACTTTTCCTCACGTCCATAATCCTCCGGACATGTACATATTTCAGCAGCATCCCCTCACTGTCAGCTCACAGAAATAAACGCATCACCAAAGTTCAGAAAAGTGGATTTAGTTACCTGTGTCGGGACTTTTTGAGACTTTTTCCCTCCAGCTTTCACCTCTCAGGCTGTGCAGTTTTCCACTCTTCTGCTCCTTCTACTCCATTATGCTTGAACACTCAGCCTTTTTGTACTCTGCATGCAGGACCGTGAAACATGTCAGAAATGTCTAAACTCATGCTACTGACGCATATCAGTGTTTGTTGCAAAATCGAGTTCATTTGATGGATGTTTGCTGTCTGCTGCTTGCAAAAACTAGCATGATATTCATCACTTCTTATGCATAAATCACACTAAATCAACATTAGACGGTTTATGACATTATATACTACAGTATTTCCTATTTGAAACCTCTCTGATCATCGTTTGATAGACTTTTAAATCCTTCCCAGAGGTCTTTTAATAATCAGTATGCCATTTTTAGGCAAAATTTGAAAAACTGTGCTGTTTTCTAGGACATAGTTTCTGCAGAGCGGCAGTAGTTTATGAGAAATTTACGTCTGAGTTGTGGGCCAGACTACTGGCCCTCTGCTGTTGCTTTGTGTGGGGAGTCCGTCTTATGACAGTCAGTTAAGCCTGGTTTCCACTGAGCGGTTTGCATTCAAGGCGCATGTGCGGTGTAGACCGCTAGCGTGTAGTACAAAAAATAACAACGATGTAGCTTATCCAGCAGCTTGTCTTTTTCTTGCTTTACTTTTTTTACATTGTGAATGACAATGAATTTAATGTGGTTTGAAAGAAGATTGTGGGCAGCTATGCAGAATACCGCCGTAAAGAGGAAAATTGAATCACTAGCTTAGCGCTATATTGGTGCCTCCTAATGTCCTCATCCCTTTTTGCCAATCAATGGGCTACATGAGCTCCGCCCCAAGTGTCCTGTTCTTTGGATATCAAAGGGGTCTATTAAGGTACTGGTTGGTACTGTTTAATGGATCAAATTTACAATGAAACTGTCAAAATACTCCATCAGATTGTACTGTGCCGGACAGCTAAGTGGAAACCAGGCTTAGTTTTGTCTCCATTATGTCTCCGGTCTGTCCCCTCCCTCCTGGGCTCCTGGAGGAGCAGTTTGTTCTGCCACCCTACGTTGAGTATTTTCTTCCCGCTTTCTTTGCTCCTCTAAAACTCATGCAGTCAGAGAGGTCACAGAGACCTTGTAAAATGCATGTTTTGTGTCACAAATGGTGTTATATTTTCGTACTACCAAGATTAAACTGTCCATGGTCAAACGGGCACTGGTGTTTTCTACAATGTCAACATTCATAACATAAAATACAATTTTAAAACTTTTTATTTTGAAAGTACAACTGAAGTTTTTATGTTTAAACCCCAACCTGTTTCAGTTTCTTCGGCTTTTTAAAGCATCAACAAACTCAAAATAGAATTCCTGCAGAAAGCATTGCAGAGGGATGGATGCCAGACGCAGTCGTGATGGAGGCAATGTAAACATTCCAATTGATTAATTAAGGTTCAATTTATATTGTGTCAATGCAACAGAGGCAAATGGCCCAGTAGCAATCCACCTTAAGCCTGCCCCAACTTCCCAACATCCGTGTGTTTACTTGCTTTCCCGCGAGCTTACAGCCCCTCACACCCTTAACATTAGCTGTGCAACAAAAAATGACGAAAAATATAGAAGCTATCCATTTGTACATTTTTAAATTGGATGCCAGCACAGATGAGGAAAACATTGATGTACACAAATCTATTTGTTTTTAGGTGGATGCATCAGGCGTGCTGGAGGGAGCTTGTGGCTTGCTGTAGCAACCTCTGCATCACAACTACAGAACTTTTTCCAAATGCATTTTATGCCTGGTCCTGATTTACAACAATGGAATAAAAAATACTCAGAAATGCAGTTTATATATATCCTCCATCATGAGAAAAATGCCACAAGAACATGTTAAAAAACACAATTTTGATTGGAATGGGTCTTTAAAATGCACATAAAAAAGTTTTCAAACGTTAAAAAAAACCTTTTAATTTACACGGAAGCTAAAAAAAAGACGAATAAAAGCTTTATTTTTATCTGCTCCTTAATCTTTCCACCCTTCAGATCCACTTTGTAACTTTTTGCACTTTGAGGTTGAGGATAAAATAATCCAAAAGTTAAAAAATAATCGGCTTATTCTTTGACATAAAAAAGCCACACATAACATTTTGCCACATATAGCCTCTATTTTTACTGTCAGTTCTTTAAATGTATTTTCTGACAGTAGTGTGGTTTTGAGTGTATTTAAAGAAACACGTTAGTGACACAACAATGAAAAGCTCTGTCTATTTTAGCTATAAATAAAAGCAAAAATGGTCAAATAAAGGGGTAAAAAAAAGACATGTGTCTCTTTAAAGCGTTCTGTTTTCCAAAAGCTTCCCGCTCTGCAGACTCTCCAGAGTCGTGCTCTTTACTGTTTCGAGCACCCGGGTGCATGTGTAGTCTGGCTCCTCAAAGACACAATGAGGCCTCAGTTCTGAAGGTGAAACCACATACAGGATGTGTGGTTTGATCTGAGCCACCAGCAGTGAATAATAAAGCCCTCCTGATTCCGTCTGTATAATGTTTCATTGTTCTTTGGATAAACTGAGGAAAAATTAACCACCAGTTTAAAAACGGTGGATTTCTGCCAATACTCAGAAGCCCCTTTTTGTGTTGCTGATGTTGATCTCATGTAATTTTTCAGACACGCATAAAGAGGAAAGACGTCATTTGAAGTGCAGACAAATTTGGGTTGAGTGGAGCTTTACTTCCAGCCAGGTACTGCTCCGCACCGATAAGGATATCAGCCGCTGCAAAAGACAATGGAGTAATTCTTGAGCTATTGCCAGAAGTGATTTTTTTTTTTACTTACAGTGTTATTTGGAGAGTACAGTGCTCTTATTATGCTGTTCATGAAACAAGAGAAAGTTTTCTTTCTTCTGCTTGTATTGCCGAGATCCCTAGAGTCGTGAACTTCAGCTAAGAATTGTGCTGACTCCTAATTCAATGGGCGGGGAGATTCTTGCTCTTGTCTAAAAAAAAATGAACGAAACAACAAAGCGTAAACAAATATTTAAGTATGCATTTCGGTTGTTTTTCATTGCACAGAGAGGCTTTTAAAGTCTGCTTATATTTGACTGCGGATGAGAAGCAGAAGCTGTCATGACAGACGGAAAATCCACAAATAAATCCGCCAGACGAGAGGAACCAGAAAACTCTCTGGAAGTCTGGAAAAAAGTCTCCTTTGTTCCACTTTCTCTTTAAGGGTCAACTCAGCCTTTTTGACCTCAGCTTAACCAGACCTGACCCCATCACTGACCCCAACTTTCCAGCTGCCCCTTCAAAGAGGTATGCGAAGAAGAGCGCCTGCTCTTCCTTAATGAGGATAAGCTGAGATCAGCACGGGCCTAATCATTATAAGTGGGGGATAACAGGGATATTGTTGCAGGAAGCATCCTCGGTTGTCTTTGAGTTAAGCCTCTTCTTCAGAAACGAGAAAGTGAAGGAGAGAACTCCCACACAGAGCGCGCGCCTCCCCGGGACTCGCCCTGTACACAAAACCTTGTTGCAGCGCTCTTGTTGTCATTAAAAATAGACCTCTGCCCTTCTGAAACCAGAGCCCCCACACCATCCCGATCTATTTTTCGCTCCGCGCTGCTCCCTAAAGGCTTTTAGGGTGAAAAAGTTCTCCCCTCGCTGCCACAATTAAAGGCCGAGAGGGGCTCCTCTCCTGCAAGGTCGACTTCTTTGTATTGACTTTGGGAAAAACAAGGGAGGGGTGACTCTCAGTGCACAGTGTGAAAAGTGTTGCAAAGCATCAGCAAGCAGCTGATTGTCAACAGGTAATTGTGCGTGTGAAGATTGTTAGTTGCTTGCAGAAACAGACAACTCTCTAGGTTACCTCATTGATTTTGATTTTGTTTCGTGTCTAAAAATGATCTTTTTCAGCATCTGATTTGAAAAAGTTCAGTGAGCAGGTCGTCGTCTGCTCACAGAGGAGAACAAACCTTCTTTTATGGTTGGAGTTGTGTGTTAACAGGACTGAAACAACAGCGGTTTCTTCCTGATGGAGTTGTTTCAGCCTCTTAAATACATACAGAGGCAGGTCACTCTGTTAACAGTGAAACCCACTGTAGCCTGTCATTGTCATCAGCGGAGCTCCCCACCCACATGGAGTTCTGCTCCTCCGGCCCTCATTTATCATAATTAAGACCTTCGGTTTATTCAAAATTCACAATTCCTCATAGCCCGGTTGTGAAGAAGCACTTGCCTTCCACCCGTGTGGATTTCTCAGCCTCCCAGATATCCAGAATTTTTTTTTTCTTTTTTCAGGTTCAGCTGAACCAATTACAATAATTGGCAGATTGCGCTCACTTCATTTCATCTTTGATTCTCACTCCTCGGTGCGGCGGAATTCCATGACATTCGGAGTTGTCGTTGAACTTTTCAGGAGCCACAAAAGCTAATTACGTGTTGACAAAATAATTAATGCTACCTTTTGGCTCGACAAGCTGAAATGACACGAACGCGTCCATATTTAGCTCCAGCACATGATTACAGTTAAGGATGTTAATTGCAGTCTGGCGTTCGGATCTTCTCCTGTCGCTGTGAAATGATAAACACCTTAAAAAGACGACATTTTCGGACTATGTTTTTTTTTCCCCGTACATTTGATAAGCAGGTAGGTTGTTCAGGCTGTCACTCAAATATGTCTTGGTGTTTTTAATATGTTCTTGTGGCATTTTTCTGATGCTGGAGTATATTCAAAATTAAAGTAAGTATTTCTTTATTCAAATCCTTGTGAATCAGGAGCGGATGAAAAAAGGCGTTGGAAAAAGCCAGCTGTGACAAAAAAGCGACAATTGGCAAGCCACGTTTTGATGCATATACTTGTAGGCGATTAGACAACTTACGTCTTTGGTTGAATCTGAATCTTACCCCATGGCTGTGCTGCTCTTTGTTTATTGACAGACTACCCATCCAATCGTCAGGGCATTTGAAGGGGTAGGGTTGTCCAAAATTGTTTTTTTAAAGGCTAACCCTCGCCGCAGGGAGGCAGAGCCCTTCGCTGCGATGATGAACTGCATCGCGCTGTGCCGCAGAGGCACAAAAGTTTACTATTAGTTCTAAGTTATGACTTTTTGTTTTAGCATGACCTTTTTAAAGTAATTAACACAATTGTTGTTGTTTCAAACTTAACTGACTGGCGACTATTGATGACATCATCGAGTGGGAGTGACATCCGACATTGAAGACACTTTTTTTCCATAATTCTCCATCTTGAGGGGTAAATGTAGGGTTATTGCATATGTTTCAAAGTCAAGGCCCGGGGGCCTGATCCGGCCCTCCGTGTAATTATATCCAGCCCTCCAGATCATTTTATTTCATAGTTATTAAAGCCCCAATGTTATCTTGCGCTTAATTCTAAAATATTGAAAGTTATTCAAGTTTTAAGTTGATTTATTCTGGAATAATATCCTTCCTGTTTTTATTATGCCAAAAAGTTATGTTTTTGAAGTTTTAAAAATGTGATTTTAGAGTTTACAATAAATGTTTAACCTGTTCGTCCCACGACCTAAGCTGTGTTTTGGATTTTGGCCCCTTGTGCGATTGAGTTTGACACCCAAGTTGGGGTGGGGAGAAGCTGTAAGGGTAAAAGTAGAACTGCTCCAAAATTGCTCGCCATTTTTTTTGCACCGCTAATATTAGATTGGGATTTTAACAGGGGCGGGCTTACTTTGTGTCTACAGTACCGCACAACAAACTTCTGATACTGCTTCTCTGCAGAAACAAAATGTCTTAGAAAACCAATTTTTTTTTTTTAGCTAAAATGGTATAACCATTGATAAAAAAAAAAAACCATTGGGAACCATTTTAAAATTTGATCAAAATATGATTGGAGCAGGTTTTTAAACTTAAGACAACCTTTTGAAGAAGCTTTTACACCCTTTTTTGGCCAGTATTTGTCCGAGTGCAAGGAAAAAAAAAGATGTACAATGAGTTAGCTTTAGCTGAGCACACCTGCAGGCCACATGTGGATTAGCCCACCCAGCCCCCCACTAGTGTCAAGGGTTGGAAAACTCTAAAGTCATCATTATAGTAAAGGGTGGAGGGGATCATTAAGTCATTATTTATGCGCTCTCTGCTGTTTTATCACCTCCAGATGCAGTCTCACAACGCAGACACCCACTCTCACAACCCCAGAAGAAAAACATAATTGTTTAAGGCAGCCAGGAGGTTGTGTCTATTAGAAAAAGTGCAGACATTAACAGTCTGGGCAGCTGCAGAGACCACTCACCCACTCCTTTTTTGGACTCTTTTTTTACACCGTATTTAGGTTTATTCACACTGTGCTTAAAGAACGAGCATTCACGTCCTTGTTTTCTCTGGTTTAAGGGGGGGATGCAGTCAAGGAGGTGTTTTCACAGGCAATTTCCTCTTTACAGCAGAAGTAGTTTAATGCACGAGTTTAGTTCAACCACGTCACAAACCGAGCACTTTGAGCGCCTCCTTGGTCAATTGCTGTTTCTTCCCCTATATGCTTGTTCTGTTTTTGCAATCTGTTAAAGGAAAAACATTGCAGGTATTTTTGTTCCAGTTAGTTTATTACAAGCTGAGCATCTTTTCCATTTGTAAGTGAGGGGAAATGAATTACTTTTCTTCCATAATTTCTCACAGAGGTTGTGTGATTACACTTAATGTCCAACAAAAAATAAATAAATAAAGGCAAAAGCTGGACTTTAAAAAGATTTTGGTGTTACGGAGAGCCGCTCTGCGTTTGTTGCACCTGCAGCTTCAGCTCTGGTGAAGGGCCACACCGAGACACTTTCAAAAAAATTCCCATCACTGCGGTTCCTGCTAGTGTTTCCTTTCATTTTTCTTTGAAGGAAAAGGGACGGTTGCTTTTCCAGCTGCGCCTCACCTCCTCGGCTGCAGTTGGTTCCCTCATAGATTTCATGTCTTCATTCAATTACCTCAGTGGGACCACTTTCCTGACACATGACATACGCGCAGCGAGCTGCAGAGACAGGAGGAACTGCAGCTTTACAGCATGTGGCGTGTTATTTATGGGTATCCCAGGCGTTATTCATAGCCGACCCGCTCGATTTTTCTTTCTCTTTTTCTCGGGTGGTCCTAAACTCTTCTTTGTCTCCATGTAAACTCCGCGTTCTGGTAATCCTCTTCAGTTTTCTGCTCACTCATCGCTCTTTTTGTTCCAGACTAACCTCTCCTCTTCACTCCAACCTCTTCCTCCCTCAATTCCACCTCCACCCATCATCCTGTCCTCCATCTCCATCGCCTTTGTCCCTCTCTTCCTCTCATTATTATCTGCCTCTTCAGTAATCTACCTGGAGTGACCCCAAACTTGACTCTTTTGCTTCTTCTTTTGCTCCTCTTCTTTGAAGAGCATCTCACGGTGAGACCGAAGGCCATTAATTTATTGAGTTTCAGTCTGGGAGACAGCTGAGCAGCACACTGCCCTCAATAAATCACTGGCAGGCGCGCATTCACACAAATCCATTCATTTTCATGGACATTTGCACATGTGAGCATCTGCACTTGAAAGCAGAGTGTGAAGCGACGTCGATAGATGCAGGAGGAGACCACGGAAAACTACCAAGAATCCTCAGCTGATGAAGTAAAACGAGATTTAAGTCATTCTGAGTCACACGTCTGCACTTGTAAATTCACTCTGACGTTTCCCATCGACTGCAACAAGTCACTGTAACCATGCGACAATTCGGATTTGGTGGTGGGCTCTTTGGTGCTCTCACTCACGAAGCGCATCTGCCAACACTCTGCAACAGGCTTTTATGAGAAAAGCTGTTTTGTGTCAAAAAATAAACATTAACAGGACATTCATCTTAAGAGACTCCAATGACCATTATTCGTGTTTTTGGTATTTTTACCATGTTTTTTAGGCAGTTTTCTAATGATTGGTTTATTTTTCTCAAGCATAGATTCTATAAAAATACAGGTCAAAACACACACATTTTTCAAACACATTACAGAAATAATGAAATTCATTTTTTATATAATAGAAAACAAACAAACAAAAAAAGCTAATACACACTTGTAACATTTGATTTATTAAATATAGTAAATATTAACCAAAGTCATTTAGATTTGGTAGAGATGACGGAGAACATAAATGAAGAAAAGGAAGATAAAAATTGCATTTCTGATTTCTTATTTTTGTATTAAAATGATGGTAAATCAGGAACAGAAGACAGTAAGTGCCATTCAAAAAGGCTTGTAGGTCCATTCTGATGCATCCACTTGTAGATGCCCAGATTCATACATTTCTGAGTTTTTCTTGTCCAATTTGGTATCTGGTTTAAAACAGTACAAGTGGATAGTTCCAATATTCCTCACCATTTTTGTTGCACTGATAATTTTAGGTTTTGGGTTGTGAGGGGATGTAAGCTAGCGGTAGAGAGTGTAAACAGATGGATGCTGGGAAGAGGGGGCAGGATTACACCGCACAAAAGGTTCTGCCCACAACTTGGAGGCACATTTATAATGAAGAAAACTATGTTACTATGCAGAAACTATGTCAGAGAAAATCACAGTTTTTTTCTTTGGTTATTATTTTGCGTATAAACTGTATAATAATAATTAAAAGATCACCGGGAACGGAGTTGAGACTTTAAAAACTGTAAAGCAACGAGAACAAACACACACTTTTTTGTCACCTCGGTGTCACTTAGACTCTGATTTTAGGATTACTGTAATACACAGAAAAAAAATACATGATTTACTCCAACAGGATTCAAGTACAAGAGCAGCTTTATAATACTAGTTTTGTGTTTTTCCATCGAGTTAGAACCATTGCAGGTGGAAATCAATTGTGGAAATGGGATGCCGGCACCATTTGCAATATTCATGCGAGCTCCTGCAAATTGCTTTTGTGAAATGTCTCTCTCCCTCTCTCTCCCTCTCTCTCAAGTAGACTGGGTAACTGGTACAAAGTCCTGTTTTAATGCGCTGTTCAGCATATAACTGTCCAAAGTCGTCTTTCAGCCTCCCGCGCTAAAAAGCTGCTCCGAAGCACTTATTTGCATCCACAGCGCCTCACAAACAAATTATTTTACAACCTCAAACCTGAAAGTAGTGCATCTTATATTTCTTCTGACTTTTATTTCATTGCAGACAATATGGAGCCAAGGTAATTCATGTTTCGACCCATCAAGTTTACTTTGTTTGGATGCAGACATTCCTGAATTTAAAGTCTGATAAAAGCGTTAAAATAAAAAAAAAGGGAAAAACATAGATATTCGATTTAGAACAGGAAATGTGACAAAATGCAGCTAATTTTGTTGTTTGTTGAAAAAAGTGAGTCATTCTGAGCAAGGTTTTCAATATAAGCTGCTTGCGCAAAATCAAAATTACTTCCTGAAGGGGCAAAAATGTGTAGATGACGTCCAGTTTCTCTTAATATGCAACCACAAAAAAGCACAAAGTCTAGTCCTTTAAAAATGATTAATAAAAAATTAATATACTTTACATTTTAGTATTAAAAATGATTTCAAAGAAATATTTGAATTTATTTATACCAGGATGGTTGAATACCCGATTATGATTGGCTGCTGGGAGTGAATTAAAAAATTGATAATGCACACCTAGAAAAGTAGTTCTGGTCACATAACCCAAATGTTCTGTATCACTGCGCAGACTTCTGTATACAAAACTTTTGCTTCAACATTTTGACAAAAACAAACTTTCTCTCTGAACTGATGCTTCAGTTAACGTATCATGATGATCAGCATTTATATCTTTCTTTTCCCACTACGGTCAAAGTCTGCGCCGGTTCAATTTGTGTTACCGTGACAACACACCGCATCATGTGTCAAATATATATATATATATTTTTTTTTTTTTGGTATAAGCAGTTTTAATACTTGTTAATGATCTACAATAATTGATTTAAACAACTCAATCCAAATGCGACATAATTCCAATAATAGCTTAAAAAAATAAAAATATTAGCAGGCGGAAATGCTTTAAAAGGCGTATGGTTTATGCTTCGATGGCGCTGTCTTTTCAGGCTGTCAGTCAGATCTATCAGTCTGAGAGGAAACAGTTGTATGTCCCACACTAAATACCAATACTTAAATGCAAATTACTGACTAAATTCAAACATGACAGATTAAAATATGTTTAGAAAGTCCAACATTTTAGGAGAAAATTCAATTTGTTTCAGCCTCTGCAGAAAATACTTTTATTTAACTACTCTCAAGTATCTATGTATCGTAATATAATTTAGCATAAAGACATTTGGAGGAATGCAACAGCAAAATGCATTTAATATTTGTGTGGAGAAAAAGGTAAATTCAAGTCATGTTTCTGTAGAATTTTGCATACACAAACAAATGAATGCAAGCGGGTCAGGTGCCCTTTAACAAAGGTCTATTTCAGCAGAAATGGAGGCATTTGAGTCCGATCGACAGCTGTGCACACATGCCCACACTTTTCAAACAGGCTTTAAGGTTAGGCAAAAAAAAAAAAAAAAAAAATCACACACATATAAACAGACAGAAACATCTGTTATTGAGGCAGCAATTAAGCCCAGATGGACCCTGAAGGGTAGCGGTGTCAACAACGGGGAAGACCACACACTAAATACACCGGGCCCTTTCATGACTGACTCCTGGGAATCCAGAGCAGTAAGTGGGTATTAACCAAGACCACAACCTGTAATTGTTGTCATAATTACACAGGAAGGGCTTTTATTTATTTACTGATAATACATGCCGTAATCTACAAGAGATTTAGGTCAGTGTACTAAAATGTCAGCTGCTCAAATGTCTCGTGCAACATATGCGTGCACATCCCATTAATATGCAATGTGAGCCCAACTTTTTTTTTTTTTTTTTTAATTTGCACAGCAAATATGAGGTAGAGCCTAAACATAGAAAGTGAATTAATATGCGAGAATTAAAAGCAGAGATTTAGCTTTGATGTGGAGCCATCAAAGGCATCATGAAAGTGCAGTTCAGAGGGCCAGTGTTGCACTCTACTGTATATTTAGCTGCAAGCCCAAATTAGACCACTCACATGCCTGTTGTATCTCCCTTTATTTGGCGGGGGCGTTGATGGAAGTGCTGCTGCTGCTGATGAGGCTGTGTTGTTTTTGTTCTATGGTGGCACTTTGGGAGGAGCCGGATAAAAAAAAAAAGAAAGGTGTCAGGGAAGACAAAGATTGCTTGTGTGCTCCTGTGCCTTTGTATACTAATGAAAGTGTTTGTGTCAGTTTGTCCTTTGCAAGCCTTCATTTCTGCGAGTAGAAAGCCCCAAATTTGTAGCCCATACCTGCCTAATCAAGTTAGCAGGAAGCCCTGTGGCTATGAATGCTGGGAGTTAATACCGGCCCAAATGAAGACTACACCGTCTCAATTTTGTCCTGGAAACCTTGGAGTTTCCCCCCGCTCGCAAAACCTATTAAACAGGAAGCTACACACACCTGTTCTCCTGTCGTATACCTGCTGACACAGGCATTCCTCTAACAATTACAGACCTTCTACCCACCTCCTGGCAGGACAGAGGGATAAGGGATAATTCCCTCTTTGTAGTTTCACCCAGATAAAAGGTGGTAAAGGTATGTTGCATTTCCAGTGTACGGCAGTTCAACGCCTTTCAAGTGTGTTTGATGTGCGATTTGTCCTGGCAGATAGCATTTGCGATAACACGCGGGCTTAGATGGGATGTGCACCTCCGCCGTTCGGTCCTTATCTCTGGTGAGGTTTGCGGGGATGGAAGTGATGACATTTTATCAAAGTGATTTCTGTCGGCTTGCGCGGCTCGTTTAGGTCAATTAGAGGGAACTCATTATGCATTCTCTGTGTTTTGGGGGCAAAGTGACAGTGGACCACAAAGAGTTGCAATTATCTACCAGCGTGACATTCAAAAAATGGGTAAAAATGTTTGTCAAGAGGCGCCTGATAATGCTGATTCTGGTTTTTAAGGCAAGGCTGAAAAGAGCATAAATTTAACTGTGTGCTTTGATTATACTATACTTTTAAAATACTTGACCTTTGTCAATATTTTTAAAAAAGTGATTTTGCTTAAACTACCTATTATTTTTCTCATTATAATAGTGAGATAAAATCTTGTCAGTAAATAACCTTTTAGATAATGCAGTCGTTTATTTTCAAGGTAATACTTGTATTTCTAAATGCAGTTTTAGCTGAACAAGGACACATTTCTTATGGTTCGTGTTGAAACTAGTACAAAGATGTCCTTCTGGGCGCCACTCTGCAGAGAGAAAAACAACTTGGAAATGGGAGATAATTGGAGAAACTTTTAGGTAATAAAAAATCGTCTTTAAGCTGTCATGATGAAAGGAACAATTATGCTCTGACGTATAGCAGCAACAATGCATGCACTGACAGGTAGAGTAAGTGATTAGCATCCATCTTCTTGCCTGCTTGAGTTATGGGAGTCAATGACCTCACTGCTGTTGAGTAGAGCTGGGAATGACAGCCAAACTTTGGGAGTTTTGGTATTGTTTTTCACTTTCTTCTCAGATGTTTTATGGTGTTTTTAGAACAAAATTATGTAATTTCAGACAGCTTATTTATTTCTTTAAACTATGAATGGAAAAAGTTCAACTGGTCAGTGACATTGCGACTTAGAATTACATTTATGTTATTGGTCTTCATGATGTTAAAGTAATATTAATGAGAAGAATAATAACACCTTTTATTTAAAGTGTCTTTCAAAACACACAAGGACATGGCACACAAGAGATAAGAGTTATTAATAAATATATTTTTTCAATAAAAGTAGGTGGAATTTACTGTCCTCCATGTCAAACGTTTGAAACATTTGATTGACAGATCTTGTGAAGCTGGTTTCGAGTGGAGGGGGTGGCTTCATTTGTTGAAGCCATAAGTAAACACTTTTCTATGATGTCACACTCACTCAGTCCAGTTCTCACATACAGTCAACAGGTTTGACTTGGAGACGAGAAGGATTAACAGTTTGGGGTGGCAGTGAGTTCTAGCCACTGGAAGCAGAGCACATGGGATCCAAGAGAGTATAGATGATGGAAGCAGGACTTCTACTTCCTGAATGATCATGTCAATTGTTAAATTGAGTTAAAAAAAAAAGACAAAAGAGACAAAAAAAAAATAATGCAAGGATAAGGAATGCCCAAAGCAAAAACCCAACCAAATGATCCATTAAACTGTGCTGATGTCAGATTTTTCTCTCATTTTTTATTTTTTGGTTGTTGATGTTTTGGCCATATTTGATAAATTATAGAACATTGGCTCTTTTTAAAATTACATTTATGCAAAACAGAAAAAAAAAAAAACTTCACAGTTGTCGCAACATGCTTGTTAAAGCTGCTTTGGAGCGGAGAATCCAATTTGCTTCTCCTGTCAGGGAAAAGAAACTGGATTTTTCTTTTTTTCGTGGTGTAATAAAACTGTTAGAAAAAAGTACACATTTAGTGTGAATCTAGCTACAATATAGTCAGTAGAATTATAACTGCTGTAAAGCCCCTCGTGGTTACAATTTGAATTGTATGTGGCTCTTTTTTTCCAGTCTTTTTCTTTGTTTAAACTAAAAGTTTAAACAAAGAAAATAGAAAAATGATATTGAAATATGACTAAAAGTTAAATCTGATTCAAACACTTGTATAAAACTAGCTAAATGGACATTAAGCATCCCAGTTAATTCAAACTTAGCAGACCATAAACCAGACAACAAAAAGTCAATATTACAGTTCATCCATTTTAAACCTGCCTCACGAATTTACTGATGTCTTGGAAAATTCTTGTTCCGATGTTCTTTTAGGGTCAAACACCTTCAGCTTTTGCAGAACACAAACACTCTCTCTATAGGATGGCTTTTAAATAAGACCTCTTTTAGAAAATAAAAGTGGAAAAATCTTCCAACTTGACCCTACACTACTCACTCATAACGGCCAGGATGTACTTCTCGTATATTGATGCCAACCGACAAAATCCGAGGCTGTAAGCAGTTTTCGTGTGAATCTTCTGGGGAGTTCTCACAAATCTCTCCTCGGTGGCTACTTTGTTTCTGATATATCAGCTGTAACAGTAATTGAACTGATTGTCTAACTGTTAAGAGAGGTGTGAAAGCTCCAAAGTTTGATGTTTTCTTCAGCTTAATTATATAATTCTGCAGTGTTTCATCGTTCACTAGAACACACACACAAAGAAACCCCCAAAACCCAGGCGTGTTAATTTTTTTCCTCTTTTCGTTATTTCTGTTCCACAATAGATGCATCCAACACCCACATGCTCATTGTAAAATATGTTAAAGATGATTCAATGGATCTGATACATACAACTGAATTTGGTTAATATAGATGCTAAAGTTGACTAAAATGTGTGCCATGACGGGTTGGGAGTGAGATTATGTAGCTGTAGTAGCCTATGTACGCTCTGGTCTGCTGGCAAACAGGTAGCGCAGACGAGAACAGAAAGAAATTACGTAAACAAGCTGGTCAGTTAGATTAGTTCTGTCATAGAATCCTAACTGGACTCTGTTTAGAAGGATGTTGACACAACTGAAATCAATCATGGACGGCACCTCTTATTCACTATATCAAACAGTGGAGGCGCTGGGCACCTGCTTTAGTTGCAGACTGTAAGTATACGTTCATACTTAGCATGTGATGCAATATGTGTTTAGCATATGGTGTTCACACTGGACTGTTGCACATATACTGTACTCACAGTTGGAAGAGGATAGGTGGGAGTTGTTTTTCAATTTCTATTCCAATATAAGACAACTTTTTGTCAAGTAATATTTTTTTCTACATGATCAATTTTTTAAAGGGATGGTACATTCATATTTTGAAAAGTATGTTACTCATATGTCGGAACCAAATCACAATACCTAATTGGTCAAAGTTTTAACTGGTTGAGGTTTAAAATGCCCATTCAATGGCTGTGCATTTTATCTGTAGAGCCCCAAAAACATTAGTTTTGAACAGAGAAACTCCGAAAAGCGCAAATACTACGGTTTACATTGATTGTTAATTGGAAGCAGTGGTTTGGAGGTGCCTTTCTGAGCCTCATATGAATGTAGCATGACACCCTCAGTGTAAGAAGGAGCAATACTGCGGGCTACTGTTAGACTATACATCTTAGAACTACTGCAAATGCAAATAATGGTTTATTGCTGATGAAGCATTCACTAAAGTACTGTTTTTCTGGTTCTGTTGTTTCTTTTTTCTGTCTATGCATGTGTAGTTTAAATAAAGAGGCATTTAAAAAAAGTAGAGTTATCTTATTGTTTTGTCACCTTGAATTTTTTTGCTTTTCTTTCTTCTCACCTTGATGCTCGATCTCCAGAGTTATTGTTATTCATTTTCCCCACAGTGGGACCAATGAAGTTTATCTTAACTGCCGAACTCTAGTCGCAGCCCAAACAAGCATGCTTTTGGTACAGTAGAAACTGAATTCTGGTGTGGTTCAGAAAGGGTGTGAATGTGGGCAGAACGTGTAGCAAACCAAAAAGGCAAGGATATAAACTGAAAAAAGGAGGAAAAAACATTAAATTGTAGGAATCCGAAAAAGAAGCTCAAATCCTCAAAACGGTTATAAATTGCCTTGCCAGTAAACATAGAGTAGTTAGAAGGTGGAGGTGTTATTATTAAAGTATAGTTGTGTAGGACAGGAAGGACAAGCTGTTTTATTTCCTTTTCTCTTTTCCTTTCTACTTTTAGACAGTAACACTCTAAATGTGCTGTTGTTGTAACCGCATGATGTTAAATCAGCAAAATCAAGTGAAGGTGTGAAACTTGCTGGATCATTTTAGTGTGAAAACACACTTTAAGGTGTGCTTGACAACTGTGGACATTTCTACTTTACACAGGCTTGAACTGTACATGCAGGGATGCAGGAGGCTCATTTGAAAACACTTCTGCCTCTACTTTATGTCAACTTGTGCTCTAGCTTCTATATGCTTGTTGTGACCTTCCAGCTGGCATTTGCAGAAAAAAACAGAACAAAAAACGAATCTTCACGAAAGGTTTTGTTTCAAAAGTTAATGAGCAAACAATGCAGAAGCACTCCAGCATGTAGATAACTGTAATGCTGGGGAGTATTGGCTTCTATCGGTTCAAAGAAAACACTATAAATTTTGCACAAAAAGAGATAGTGTTCAGGCTCAAAGGGATTTTTGACATCAATATATAATCAGATAAATCTATGACATTGAATCACACAGAACTATAGTGTTTCTTCATTGTTTTTTATCATTTCACTGGTGATTGTCAGTGCAAACACTGAAATGAGCTGTGTTTTTTTTTTTTTTTCCTATTTGGGATTCCAACACATAGTCATTTATTTAGTGACTGAGACCTTTTTTTTCTGTGCTTCCACATTTTTCCTACTTTGAAAGTGTGGTCCAAAATGCATATGTGAAAACAGCTTGGCCTCTCTCATGGGGAAAATACACTGGATCACACAAAATGGAACGCAATTACAGCCTCGCTGTGGAATCCATACTGTATCATGAAGGCATGCTGCGAAAAGTTACCCTCTTTAATGTGTTGAATTTCAAAGATGCAACATAAATCATTTGGATTTCTCGCCCGCAACGTGGTAAAATGCAAATAGGCTTATTAACAAGCTGTTTTTAATATGTGCAGCCTATGACCTCAAGAAGTGCAACAGACTTTAATGAAATGGGGTCCCAAAAGACATGACGGGAATACATTCATAGTGAATACGTTTGTACATTATTGTTGTGGTGTCAGTTGTGAACAAAACAATAATAGAGCAGGGATTGTAATTATTTAAAATTTGATCAGTTCTGGGGAAAAAAATATGTTTTTTTTAGTTAAATTCAGGTTAGGTAAAGCAACTGATGAATATCAGAGAGTAAATATTTAGCCTTTTTGCAGTCTCCTAATGAGTGCCGCAACACACACTGAGAGATCAACCCTGCAATAAACACATCAAATTTTACTTGGTAAGTTTAATATATAATTTTGTATTAGTTCAAATCATCACTGCTTTAATGCATTCCTGTGAAATTTCAACAGATATAAATGGCTTGCAAGTGTAAAACAGATTGCAAATGTTTTTTTTGTCGTTAGTTTGGTTCTAAAGATAGAATAGGATAGGATATGAGGGACTGTAATGTGGCACAGTGGTTAGCTACCTTACCTCACAGCGATAAAGCTCTAGTTCAGACTTCTTTGTTGAGTTTGCATGTTTTCCTCATGCATTTGTGGATTTTCTTTGGATTCTCCAACTTTCTCCTACAGTTCACAAACATACTCCAGGGGTTAACTGTTAATAGTCCCTATGGATGTGGATGTGTGTCGATCTGTTCGGGTTGTATCCCACCTTTTCCTAACAGTAGCAGGGTTGTGGTCCATTGACTGTACAAAGAATTGGACTGAGTGACCCTGTCGTCCTTGTGTTCACAATAGGAATTGAGAATTGAGAAATAGACAACAATTACTCAGTCATTCTGTTTGTCAGAATGACCATTCTTGCTCTAAAACATTTTTCTTAACACCTTCTTGCCAATTCTATTATTATTATTTTTTTTGTGACATTTTTCTTGAAGTGAAAGTTGTTCAAGTTATAAACTGACCAATCAGATGCCTCAGTAAATAAAGGTGGGACCGGATGGACCCTACCTTAAATGTGCACGAGCTGGCTTTCAGTGGAAGTTGTTTAGAAACGTTGACTCAGTTAATGTTGCCTGGTTCCAAATGGCGAATGAATTGGCTTCATTTTGCTGGAGATGTAATGCATTTTCTACTGATGACATCACACCCGCTCTGTCCAGTTCTATATATATATATATATATATAGTCAATAGTTGACTCCAGCAACCCTGTGACCCCGAAAGGAATTCATCAGGCTCTGAAGATGAATGAGTGATTTTATATTACTACACATGCAAAAGTATAGGGGATTTATTCCAAAAGAAAAAAAAGTAAAATTCTACTAATGAATATTCTTGTAATATAAAAGCAAAGCTGCACTGTAAGCAATTGAGTGTTTTTTTATTCCATACATCTAAAAGTATATAGTCAGAGGGTGAAGTTGTGATGAACATTTTTGGACGGGTGTCACCCAACCCTATTCTCTGTCAGTATGAATACAGTTTTGAATCTTTTAAAATAGCAATTTATATTCAAAATAATATTTTATTCAAATTACTTGCAGTATTTGTCATAGAGTTTAAATCCCAGACATGCAAAAACAGTTCAAACCTGTTCAAAATTGTTTTGAAGTTGGATGATTTTACATTCAAGTGAATTATTTCTAAAAATTGACCAGAATTAAAGTCTCATGTCATCTAGCAGTCACTTGGAGAACTGACTTGGCTCCAGTTCATTTTATAATCTACTTCATACAGGAAGTTAAAGTGTTGACGTTTAATGAGAAATCCATATATGATTCCCTAGCAAGCTTTTTTTTAACACATTAACAAACATTATTAATATGTTAATAGGTTATTAGTAAGACATTTATTAGCCTGACACAGTTTATTAACATACTTAGTAATATTCGTTACCATCTAAAGTGGGACAATTGTCTACAACAAACTGCTTACAAGCTTAACAAATGTATGAACTATCTTTGTCAACATTATACTGAGTGTTTTACACTGTTTTACACAAAAAGATAAACCTGTTGGTTTCAGGAGTTCTAAGATTATGATAAATGTGTTAAAAATATAACAACCTTCTTGATAGTCTTCACCATTAATTGGTTATAGTGTAGTTTTGGCTGTCAGCACACCCCTATGTGATGAGCAAGAGTTCACAGAATCAAGATGCTTTGGGATTTTCACCTCTGCATGACGGCATAATGAGGGAAAGCCTTAAAGCAGCTGGCTCTGCTCCTGCAAACATGAACAAAGACTGCTGGAACAACAGCTCTCATATTCTACAGTTATGCTGAGGTTTAACTTTCACATGGTCTTTGTTGATCCACGGACTTCCAACATGTAGCCTGGGGCTAAGGTGTGCAGGTTGAATGTGACTAGAATTCTCTGACGTCTTTATTTTTGAGAAGGCCAACTGTCAAAGAGGGGCTCGTCCATTCAGCTGTTGGTGAAACACAATCCCTCAAACTCCTCGGTGGCATGCACAGAAAGGGGGGAGAAAAAAAAAAAAGGAAAAGAGGGGAAAGGTCTGCTGCTCCGTCTGGCAGAGAGATGATCGCCCGGGATGCCCTCGGGCGCCGTCTTCAGCTCCACTTCTCTGTTGTTCCAGTTTACACCTGGGAGACGAGTTCAGCGAGGTGGCGGCCCGGGCAAGCGTGCACGCACACACAAAGGATCATGGTCCTTTCTGCGTATCAGGCTTTGAGTCAATCCACTCCTTTTCATCAGGTCTGTTCGTTTCTGCTCTGGTCTCTATCTGCAGTGTTAACAGGACAATTACAAAGGCCAGACAGTCAACAGACACACACAGATGCACACACACACACGGGTAATTAATTGGTTCCATTGGAGCCAAGAGCTAATTTACTATCACTCCTGCCACATTCCTTCAGATACAGAAAGACGACTCATCTCCAGGCAGCTTCCTTAAGGCTCCTTCCCATCTGTGGGTCCCTTATGTGCATGTTCGTATATGTATGCGGGATTTTTTTTTTTTCTTTTTGCAAAAGAGTTGGTTGTTGTTGTTGTTTTTCAGCCGTGTAATTACTCTGCCGTATAAGTCAGGCAGGGCGCTAGACTTGTTACGTTGGATGTTTTTATCGGAGAAACCATGTAGGCTGTTTTCATTCCGTCGCTCGCCTTTTGCTTTGTCAGTGAAGGACCGATAAAAAAAAAAAAAAAAAAAGCCTGTTTAGTTATTTTATGTTGGTATACAGGCTGGACATGAAACAGTTGAAAAAAACTTATTGTGGCGTAGGCCTTTATCTCACCAAATTTATTTGTTGAAAATCCCCTAATGAAGATTTCTGTTAATTTAGTATTATTACACTAATTAATTTTATTTGCTACATAAAATACTTTCTGTATTCAGTGTTTACAATAACAAACCACAACAAAACAATAAAAAATACTAAATAAATATTCAAATCCATAAGTTTTAGACTTATTAAAAACAAAATATAATAAATGACCAGCTTTTTATCATTGGGATCGTTTATTTTCTTAATGAAGACAACTTTTTTCTTCAAAAAAAAGTTTTTTTAGTAAAAGAAAACGTCAAGCAACACAACAAAGCACCAACAAAAATACAAAAAATGTAAAATTTCAAAATATTTAGATATATTAAAATCAAGAAATTACAAATAACTAGATGTTTATCTTCATCATGAAGGAGAAAACTACTCTTAAATAATGTATTTTATCAAAGAAACCTACAAATTACAAAACAAAACACAAAAACCTGCAAAGAAGATATTAATCTTTAAGGTTTAGACTTTTTAAAAGGAAAAAAGATGAATCCTCGGCTGTTTGTCATTTTTATTCTTTACTTTCTTCATGATAGAGACTATTTTCTTTAAAAAAAATAATAATAATAATAAAATATACTTCAAACAACATAACAAAAAACCAAAAGCTTCAACAAAGTTATATAAATCCATAAAATTGAGACTTCTTAAAAATAGTAAATTATGAATCATCATTATGAATCATTTTTACAATTCTTTACTTAACCGTGAAGGATAAAAATGACTCTTTAATAATTTGTTTAATCACACAAAACTGCAAACTACACATTAAAACACAAAAACTAAATATATATACATTTGTAGATTTTAGACTTAAAAAAAAAATTGTTTGACATTGGAATTCTGTATCTTCCTCATGAGGAAGAAAATTGTTTTTTTTTTTTTTTTTTTTTTTTACAATAAAAAAAAGCACTGTCTTTTTTTAATAGTCAAAGGAAATTTCAAACTACACAGGAAAATCTTAAAGATTATGGAAAAAATAAATCATGACTCACCAGCTATTTGTCATTGGGATTCTGTATCATCTTCATGAAGGAGAAAACACTTTTTTAAATGATTCTTGAATAATCAAAATAAACTTTAAACTAAACTGATAGAGTCATGGAAAAGTCACATTTCGAGTGCGATAACCAGTTTGCAAAAAAAAAAAAAAAAAAAAAACGAGTTTTCATACCAAACGGCTTCAAAACATTAAGTAATTATGTAGCTCTTAACAGGAAACAGAAAATAGCTGCAAACTCTCTGAAGCACCATTACATTCAAACGTATTTGTCAATTGGGCATTCAGCTGCAATAATTCACGTCTGTTTATTTGAAAAACTGTTGCAACCTCATTTAGTCTAAAAGAAAAAGTTAAACACCCTTTTAAAAAATGGAAACTACTTTTAAGAGCTTTTTGGTAAAATAAAAAATAGATCTGAAGTACTTTTGAAACTCGATAATTATGAGCAACAAAAGTGTTGTAATTTAGCGGAACAGATCCCCAGCAGTGCAAACAGGAGAATATCCACACAAACTACAACCGTCTCTTGTAAGATCTGGAAAAGATTTCATCCATCACTCCCCTCAGTCATACTGTCTCACTGTGAAAGCGTATGATTGATTGCAACGTTTATAATTGGATGATTTGAAACTGCGGTCTGCCGTGTTAAAAAAAAAAAGTCAGCACTCAGTGATTTCATATTCTCAGCTGAATGAGAGGAATTTACCCTTGAATGATTGTAATTTTCTTTTCATTTGTAGTCAGGCAAGCATCAAGGTAGCTTTTCTGTGACCTTTTTTGAGAGTGTGGATCAGTGGTTAGGAGTTACAGTTGATGCTGGCAGATCAGTGAGTGCTGTCACTGTTTCTTTAACTCTGAAGGCAGGTGTTTGTGTAAATGTAAAAGTCTGTTTCAGACTTTTTGTGTTTTCACAGCTGTAGACGGTGATAGTATAATTTTCTGGCAAATCAGACTGCCGGCTACCTGTTAGCCAAGCATGTAATTAAAGCTTTAAAAACGTCAGCACTCCTCAGTAAAGGGTTTATGCACCCTATCCCTGCAGCCCCGGGGTAAATGTGCACTCTGGGGTGTCATGTTTGAGCTCTCTGGGCTAATGGTAGCTCGTTTGTTTAAGTCTTTAGCATCAACTTGTAAATTTGATGCATTGCTCTGCCAAAAAAAAAAATAAAGAGAATAAAGTTTTGATTTCATATTTGTGGGTTAAGTGCAGAGAAAATCCACATCAATGGACTCTTCTAGTGAGAAAAGGGATTCCACACGAGTGTTGTTGAAGTGCAGGGTGGCAGGGGGGGACAACCGTGTCGACTTTCAGTTAGATGTCGGGTCGGCGGTGACAGTCTTTGGGATTGTTTCTGAGATGCAGCAGACTCGGGAGCTTAAATTCGCCTGTGACAACTCTGTCCTGTGAAAAGCTTTGACACTTTGAGCCGCTAGTCTCCGGGTGTGGACGATGTGTCAAATGTGTCTTTTCAGCAGATCAGTTCCACGGTCAGCCAAAGTACGTCTTTCATCTTTTTTTTTTTTTTTTTTCCCCGACTTTTTTGTCCCTAAGTGTACAGTCTACATCGCTGGAGACTGCCAGCAGGCTGGTCATATGATCCAGACAGATTCGGCATGTGGAATGATGGTAATTGGCACCAAAAAGTACAGTTTGTTCTGCGTGTAGACTTAAATATCTGTTATGAATCCTCCTTTTTTGTTGAATGCTACATTTTGTCTCCAGAAAAAAAAACATTTAAAGCTCCAAACTTCTTCTAAAACAGCTAAAACACTTAAAATCCCACTCCAGTAAAATCTTTAGCTAAGTGTTCCCAGTGGATTGTTGAACTATAGTTCTGTTTTTTTAAAATTTTTTTCTTAGGCAAAATCAAAAAATGTGTTGTTTTAGACAACATAGTTTGTGTGGAGTGGCAGTAGTTTACCACTGAGAAGTGGGCGGGACTGTTTGCGCAGAGTAAGCCCGCCCTGATTTCCCACCAACACTCCCTCCTGTTAGCTCATAGACCGTAGAAAACAATGGACACATCAACGGGTTGACGTCACCCATAGAAAATACCTTACTTCCGGCTCTTTACGAAATCAGGCCAAATCCGTCACGGTGGCTTCCTAATACGTGGGCCGCCATTTTGAAACCCGACGATAGTGATTGGTTCGAATCGGTCTGAGTCTCGTTTTTAGAAAAAATGCTTCAAAACATATTAAAAACACCAAAAAACCCACAATTGACATTGTAGCGGGTTTAACAGAGATACATTTAAAGTATTTTTTACCTTCTCCATCTGTTGGAGCAATTTGGCTTTGCAACAACAAATTGGTCATACTTTGCTTTCTACATATTTCCAAGCATAAATATGCTTCAATTGACCAACTTGGCTTGAGCCTGACCCACATCAGAAATAAACAGACTTTCTCTCTAATTTAAGCTCTAGCAGACCTTATGTAATGTTTTTTTTTTATGCTTAGAGGTGAAATCACTTTCAGCGGTTAGACACCCAGGTCCTGCTGTT
The DNA here is from genome assembly GCA_003999625.1 of Oryzias javanicus. Lineage (NCBI taxonomy): Eukaryota > Metazoa > Chordata > Actinopteri > Beloniformes > Adrianichthyidae > Oryzias > Oryzias javanicus. The sequence goes on from CM012456.1 coordinate 13,034,285, forward strand.
TATTGCTGTCAAGTGCAGCACGAGAGCGCTTGATGAGGACGCTTCTCTCCTCTGAAGCATGTTGTTTTAAATGCCACATACTGTTGTTGTTGAAGCCTCGTCCTCTGCGGCGTTGATCCGCACAGACACGCACAAAGCGGCGTGCTTTCAGGCACCGAGCGTCAGCTTGAGTGGCAGAGTGCAAGCGAGCCAAGTAAGAATGAGAACAGAATTCCGGGGACCTCTGGGGACTCGGGACGGGATTCGGTTCAAATTGCTGGGTGTATTTTTGAGCGAGATTGTGTGTTTTCTGCTGGGTGATGTGCGAGCGTGTGATCTGCGTCCCAGATTTATCTGGACCAAAGTTACGGTCGCATTCGGCCTTGTCATCAAGGATGGGCCAAAAAAAGCCTTCCAACTGTGTAAAACAAAGCCGCTGTGGCGCTGGGAATGAATCGAGTGTTGTTGTTGTCTAAAAATTAAAGCAGTAAATGAGAGGCCAAACTGGGCAGGAACACGATTCCAGAGCTGTGATGGATGACATTATCGGAAACTGACTCCAGAGATGTGTCCTGTTATCAGTTAGCCACAGTAAAGGCTGTGTCACACACTTCCCTGAAACTAAGAGGAGTCACTCCAGCAGGAGGAAAACTCACTCCTGTTTCTCACGATCAGATCCTGGGATCCGTCAACTGTCAGGCTCTTTTCACCGAGAAGAAAACTCTCAAAACGTCTTGCAGCTCCCTTTTTAAATCTCAAAGTTCCTGTAGCTGAAACAGTCCGTCAAGAAAAAAAAAAAAAACAAAAAAAAAAACACATCATTTGTCTGTTGTGTGTTTCCTCCAACTCGGATTTGTTTGCAGAACGGAATACATTTTGGCCCCAGAAAGGGTGTTTGCAGTTTTGGATTCAACAGGAAGAACATGTAATCTCTCTCCAAATGGTTAGAGGTGTGAGTCTGTGGTTCAAAACAAACACAAACAAACTTTTGCGGTCGTTTCCACTGATAGAAAAGAACACTCAAAAAAAGCCCCGCATTCACATAATCTGGCTGCTTTCAACCAAAATCCAAATATTTCCTTTTTGGCCTTTAGAATGTTTTGAATGTGAGGGATTAGTTACCTGCTGAGATTGTTTTTTCAGGTGGGCGGTGATTTGAAGTTGTGTAGCAGTAATGTATAATAAATTACAAGTAAAATGAAATAACTCGTATCCTCTATGTGGTTCTTCTTCTCACACTCATAGATGCAGGATGATTTATTTGATTTAGCTGCAGAAGAAATCCTGCAGAGAATAAGAAAGTGTGAAACGCTGGTGCAGGGAGATGTTTGCTCAGCACTGTGTGTGTGAACGAGAAAGGGTGCAAAAGAGGACAAAACAGAGAAACCCAGCTTGTGCACACTTGATTTGTGCAACCGCACTGTGCTCCTCAGATAAGGTTTTGAGACTAACAAGCAATCTGCTCCGAGTGCACTTTTCAATCCCACTTTTGGAGGCACAAACATTTATTTCTGTGGAATTAATCTACCCTCTGATCTTAGGCGGGGGGTCGGCGAGTGGAAATGGCCCCGCTGTGCCGCGATGAGCCTTTGATGACAAAAAAAAAAAAAAAAATCACCACTCCATCTTTGTCTCTGTTATCTTTCCCGGAGACACCCGACAGACCGAGGTGCTCTAAAAGCATAAACACTGAGAGAAAAGGTCAATAAGATGTGGACAAAGAGGAGATGGAAGACATTAGCCAACTAAAAAAAAGCTGAAAAGAAGTCAAATTGACCACTCTGTCAGTCAGGCTGTGTTTTATGCAGCAGTCGGGCTCCCTCAGTGCCTTTTCTGTCAGTCAGTCACCTGTTTCGCTCCTTTTTTGTCCAATTATTTGTCAGTCAGACGGCCACTGTGACGGTCACTTAACCATCTTATGCGTTGTTTTCTGGAGTCAGTCATTCCGCTGCTCTCTGAAAGCTGATTTCCTCGAAACGTCCATCATTGTTTTAGTTCAATATCAATATAAACTAATAAAAGTGGATTGTCAGCTCTTCTGGAGACACTTTTGTTTGTGTTTTGAAGTGAAAGCTAAAAAAAAAAAAAAAAAAAAAAATCACAGCAAACAAGAAGTAAGTTAAACTCCAAGCATCTCGATCAATTCCAGTCCAATACACACAGAGTCTGAGACTCGCAGCTTCATGAGTGTGTGTGTGCTGCGGTCTAAAACAAAGTCTGGGGGAGTTTTCCGTGTGTGTGCCGTCTGGTCAGAGAGAAAGAGCAGTGCAAGGGAGTGAAGTGTCCGTCATCACTGTGGTGTGACCCCGATCTCACACTCCCCTGACTGTGTTTGGACAGATGGATCATGGCTGCAGCACTCACATTTAACAAATGTGTTTGGACTCCACGTGTGTGTGTGTGTGTGTGTGTGGGATCAACGTGTCAGTGTGATGAATACAAAGTCAGCATTTATTTGGGAGCCTATTTATTATGCATAGTCCAATTAAACCATCATGAGTTCCCCCCTCAGACAAAATCAATAGTGCTGTTGATATGATCCTCTCCACCCGTTACTGCAGGAAGAATTCAATTGATTAGTAAGCTGACACCTCTACTCCTAACCCGTCTGGATGTGGGTCGGAGTGTGTTGTATTCCCTATGCATGCCGAGGAATTTGTCATTATCTACTTTTAGTTTTTGCTGCAAGGTCTTTGCATAAATGCTTAAATAATAAGAAAAGTATGAGAGGTTCTACGAGAGATCTACTTTGTTGCTCAGACTTGCACAAGTGCTAATATAGTCATTTATGAACTCTAATGCAGTCCTACACACAGAATAAAATACTCAATATATACAAATACTTGCATACTCTTATAGTTATCAGTGGTGTAACAATTTATTTTAACAATAATCTGATTTGTTGTAAGAATTTGTTCATTTTGAATGATTCTATTGGATCTAATTCACTGACCAAAAATCGATCCAGGAGATCTTTAGCCAAAACTTCAACCAGTGTAACTCAGAGATAAAGACCTGATAGTAAAACGTGCAGCAGAAGTTTTCCAGATTTCTTGTATTTCTTGCAGGATTACCAGTTGTAAATTAATGTGTTAACGATTGAACAAGTAAACAAGATTTAATGACAAATCCATTCAAAATTTTAGTTTCATAAACTTCAGCCCACTGTTGTTTTTCCACATCAGAACTATACAAACGGAACCTTATTAGAACATACCATGCTTTGTGGTCACGTTTTAGCAAAATTCAAATTGCATCATGTGTTGTCTGCTGGTAGTTTTTATAGTAAAATAAACCTACAGTACTTCAATCCAAATGGTTTTTCCAACATCAATATAATTGATTTATTTCATTTTTAAACAATTTCTATAAAAGTATAGGTCACTTTGTTAACAGCTTTTTTCTGATGGATCGATCTGATTGGATCGTACACATATAAACCAATTAATTGATTAAGTTGACTAATTGTTACATTCCTGCGCAAATATGCTGTAGTCATTTATAAACACTGGTAAAGTTACCCAAATACTCCAGTACTCATGCAAACCATCACTATCAGTGGTTATGTTCCAGTTCCTTTACAACTCACTATATAGTGCGTTCATCACTTTTTAGAAATGTCTGAATCCACAATTCCAAAGCTGAGTGTCAGAGAAATTATTTGATACCCAGAGAAGTCTTTGCAAAAAAACCCAGCACACATTGATGCTCTCTACATCGGAAAATTTAGACCACAATGCATTGCATCTAAAAAAATTTGCACAAAAAAAAAAGTGTTTAAATTAAAATTTTTTAAGTGGTGAGTGTGGTGTCCGAATTGCTTTTAAAAACCAGGGCACTGTGTAGTTTTTTAGTAGTTAGGGATTGTTGTGTGAGTGTAGGAGTGTTTGTGCATGAGTATGTTATTGTATGTGGGTCACTCTAATAGTATCTAAAAGCACATGGTGGGGTTTGTTTAAGAATTTATGCAACAACTCATTTTCCACACGATATTGTTCAAACCTCCAACTTTTACATTGTTTGATTATGATTTGTGTATTACAATACAACTACAAAAAAATCAAAATTCTGAATTAAATCCTTTTTTATGATTTACCACAAACAGTGAAGAAAAACCTCAACCTTCATTTTGCTCATAACAAACCAATAATAAATATATTGTACTTAGCACGACACATGTTTGACACCTTCAATGACAAGACATGCAAATGTGTGAAGAGGAGATGCAACTATTCATTTTCAATGGTTTGATTTAAACTAGAATTTATGTAACTTTTCTCTTGTACAAAAGCTGATTATAGAAATACGTCTGAATTTAGCACAGGACCATCTAAATCTCGTATATATCTTATCAATGCGTTTAATGCAAAAAAGTTGGAGCATTTCAAGGAGGAGTTAAATTAGATTTACTGACTCCTGGCTCGATGTTTGTCTAGCAAATAAAAGAAAATGAAGATGACAAAATGTTAAAGCAGGAAGCAGAGAAAAACGACTCTTTTTGGGTAGCACGTACTGCAATAAACTTTTGATGGAGGTTTTATAGCAGAGCTGCGCTCTTATTTTCTCTTTTTTTATTTGGGTTTCCATCAGAGACTATAGATGTGAGATATTCAGACATGATACATTTCCTGGCTGCCTTCAGAACAAGTTCTTTAATGACGGTGTTTAACAAGAAACTGAAACACTGGAGGCTTTTTGTTCAAATGCTGTCGCTAACATTTTGATGAAACTATTAAAAGAATAATAGAATTAGAAACAAAAGTTTGTAGTTTTATTACTAAAATTGAACTTTTTTAATCTAAAGTTTTGTTGGAGCAATTTTAAACAACTTTTTGTTTCAATATATAGTGTTTATTTAGATTCAAGGAATAAAGTCTATTTTTTTAAGTTTGATATATTATATATAACTAAAAAAATTCAATTTGAGGTAAACTAATAATTTGAAATGTTGCAAATGCAGAATTTTTGTAAATTGATTTAATGTTTCACTTTTTTCAGTGTATGTTACTTACTATAGTAAGTGAGTATATATATATTATTACTCCAAGACATAAGTATTCTTAGAAGAGCAAAGTTTTTTTTTTTTTTTTGCATCCCAATTTGACAGTTTTTTTTTATTTTACATTGTGGGTATTTTGCTCTAAAATTAATACATACGGGCTACACTTATGAAAATTTTCACATTTTCGTGACTAAAATCAACTTTAATGAATTGTGTTTTAAAAAGTCCAAAGCAGCTTATTTAGAAATCAAAAGAGATGATTGCATTGTTCATTCATTATTTCAATACCTGGATCTGACATAAGCATATTTTTCATATAACAAAGCTTTTTTTTTGTTGCATTTTTTAAGCACTTAGGCTGCAGGCTTCAGTTCAGGGTCATTAATTGAATTTTTAAAAAGTGACAGCATTACGCCTCATTTTGTCTAGGCGATCGAGGAGCATAACATCAAAGTAAATTAAGAAAAATGTGTAACTAAAAGCACAAACAGACAAAAAGAAACAAAGATCCACAAGAATACAGAAGTCCCACTCTGACAGAAATAAAATACAAAGCTCAGAAACATAAAATAAACCAAATACGGCCACAGCCGTAACAGACAATGTTAGTTTAACCTTGACAGGGAGGTTTCTTTAGTTGCTGTCATTCCCCCCAGGTTCCAGAAACCTCCAGCAATAAGAAAGGGCTGTCTGTAAGTATCCTGCATATTAGAAAAATATTGACAAGCACCACCACCCACCACTTGTAGAGTGCACTCGCAACTCCAGCAAAGATGGGTCTATCAATAAACGAATGGCAGGAAGATGAGTCAGTGGACAATACTGAGGAAGGTTTTAGTTATAAAAGAAACCTATAGAAAATCACAGCAGCATAAAAATCACAGCCGCAGACTGTTTTCTGCTCTTTAAAGGCAGTTTACCGTTATCCCGTGTTTAATTTTTCTGTGTCTGAGCGTTACTGGGTTGCTATCCATCACAGAGTCTCTGGGTGATTGTGTGCTGGGAATGCCTCCGACTGTTTTGGTGTGTGGGAGAGGAGGCAGGTGTAGGTGGTGGAGGCTTGCAGCAATGCCCTGGAGATGATTTAGAGCTAAACCGGCGAACGGCTCTAAAAGCTCTCTGGGCTTTTTCCCGCACGATCGTGCCGGTTGTTGGCGAGGCAAAAAAAAGATGAAGATCCACAAAAAAATCACAGCAAGAAAATGATCTCACCGCTCAGACGAATATTTCTCTAAATCCTCACCAGCTGTACTCCAGCGGAGTGACAACGAACGTCGCATTAATCATAAAAGAGCATTGCTTAAGTTTATTGCATCTAAATTTAAACCGTATCACAGATTTGAGCTGTTTTAATTATTTCATGGTGCAGTGAGGTCTTCATGTGGGTTCGCTTTCATGCCATTGCTGGAAAAGAAATGTTTATTCTAAACAGCTGTAAGAAAATAAAGGCTTTGTTTAATTAGCTGGAAATAATCAGAGGGTTTTATTATTCAGTAATCATATTTTCAATTTGGTTTTATCTTTGTGTTTAGCTGAAGGTCAGATCACATGCTACAGAATGGTAGATATATGGAGTGCTGATGTTACTTTTAGATAAGAATTCTTTAGGAGTAGTCCAGATTTTCAGATTAGGTTTGTATTTACTCCTCTTTTGTGTTCCGTTCACATCTACTCATTTATTCACATTATTCTTTTTTATTGTTTAGTTTAAGCTATTTTCTGTCCGATTCCCACAAACCAGTCAGTTAGCTTGTTTGTCCACAGTTAAGCTGAGTTTTCACATCTGCCAAACAATCTTTGGGTTAGACTAAACAATTCTAAAAGAGGTGGGAAAGAGCCGCTGAAAAACTAATACAGGTTATCTAATTGTTCTACAAGCATTGGCTTTTTGTGTCATGAAAATAATCTTATCTTGAGTAAACCTGCTGGTAATGTTGTTCCGGGCTTGAACGTCACGACCAGTCTAATCGTGCTTCTGACCCTGCAAAATGACAAAGACTGATTCAGGAGAGCTTTGGTCACTTTAGCTAATTCATGTCTATATTACAACTCCATTTTGTCTCGCATTAGAGGACAAAGTAATGCCTTAAACTGGATGGTGGACCAATTAAACGGTAAGCCAATTGCTCAGCCTAATTTTTGTCAGATTTAGCCAGTGCCTGCACAAACTGGGCTGATTAATAAGTAAGCACATCATGCGGTTCTGCTGCAGTGAGGAAACGGAGAGAAAGGCTAAATTGGAAGCAGATTAAACTCTGCCTTGAGTTAGTATTGTTGCCATTCTACCAATAGACTCATAAAGAGGTTAAAAAAAAAAAAAAAACTAGCATGCATTCTTATTTGAGTCCCCCTCTGATGAAAATCATGTTTTTTTAGTTTTTAACATGTATATCTGGTATTTTTTTCTATGAAAGACAAAAAATGTAAGAAATAATTTCGTTTTTGTATTTCCAAGTATTTCTCCTTTGAAATTGCTGTCAATCAAACTGTAGACGGGCTCTGTTTGAAATAATGAGCCTTCTATATGTCACAATAGCTCTGCTGTAAATGAGGAAAATGACTGCGTTCAAATGAGCCGCCGTTCACATTTCCATGGTCAAATCAGCCGTCACTGGATTTTTTGTGTGAGTTTCATACAATACTTATGGTAGCAGGGGGGCCAACATTTATATAAAAAAAGCAGTTTTCTAGGATATAGTTTCTGCATCTCCAAAGTGTGTCTCTAATTTGGGGGCGGGACTGTTTGCTTGGAGTGAGCTCTCTCCACTTCCCATCATCCATCTGTTTGAGCTCTCTTCCGGTCGTTTATAGCTCCACTAAACCCCACTTGACAAAAGCGGTGTAGCAGAATGATTAGCAATATTGGAGCTATCCAGTCGTACAGTTTTGAACCAGATGACTGCTTGGATGAGGAAAACAAAGACGTACATAGATCTAGCCATCTAGAAGTGGATGCTCGTGGCCTTCCAATTGTAGCTTCTACATCCCACCTGGAAGTTTTTTCCAGTAAGTTTATTGTCTGCTCCTGATTCACAATTTGAATACTCAGAAGTGCTATTTTAAATTAAATTTTCTCACTCTCCATCAGAAGAAAAATGTCACAAGATATTATTAAAAACATCAAAAGCACAATTTTCCTCAGAGTGTGTCTTTCAAATGAATGTATTAAATCAGCTGAAGGTTGAGTTATAGGTCAGATTTATAGGAAAGAGGTCTAACAATAGTTGCACCTTGCTTTGGTGTTTGCTTCTGTCAGCTTTCTCTCTGCATGCGCATGTGGTGACCTGTCCTTACGCTCCCAGTAGCGCACGTGAATAACATACCGCGTTCTCCCTGACCCTATGCACTCCCGCGCAAACGGAGAAAAGCTGCTCATTTCCAATGGCAAACTCAACAAATAATGGAGGGTTCTTACAAAGTGAATGCACACAAAGAAGATTAAAAGGATTCATAACAAATGATTGGAGGACGGATACAGCTAGCCGACCGGCAACATATAAAGTGGCTTTTATGTGAGGAAAACATTGTAAAGGCTGTCAAGGCTACACGCGGACAAAGAAAGCTGCTTGTAAAATTTCTAAAAGCAAGACATAAAGAGGCCAGAAGCTGATGTGTGAACTTGAAAGACAAAAGGGAAATGGAACAGAGCGAGTCACTGCGTGTAACTTGCTTTCTGAGCTGTAGATGACAGGAGCTTTACATTAATCTGCAGGTGATGACAAACCTCCCATAAGCCCACTGCCTACCCCTGAGATTATATTCATACTCAACCAAACTGAGAATCAATTTTCTATTCTGCAAAAAAGCTGAAATAAACTCTCTTCGCTTTGGATTTTCATGGGATAGTAAGGTGTGGCATGTTCCACCCCAAAGCTGCTCAGGTTTAAAGGGAGACTTTTAATTCAAAAAGAAAAGGAAACAAGGTTTGTTTGTTCGCTTGTTTGTATAGAGGACGATTTTACCACGCTTTTTTTCTTTCTTTGTTCACATTTGTGTATTTTCATGCTCTCTTACCTCCACACAGCCAACAGAACATGAGCAGTTTTTGCTTATTTCCTACCATACATTCGCACTAAATCAACCCTGTCACGGAGGAACTATTGTTCCATTTTAGCTGCATTTTTACCCGTGGACCAGACAACAACACCCATTTTACTTGCAGTAAAGAAAAATACAGATTAAAATCACCTGGAAAAAGATGCTCAAAACTTCAACGTCTTGTATTTATTGTTAAAACTCTTTCTATTAAAAATAAGTTTATTTCAGGACTTAAATTGATAATTTACTCGATAATATAATCATATACTTTGAAAAGCAAAACCACAAAAAAAAAAAAAAAATGAGTCATTGTAATCGTCACAACCGGAATTATTTGCAATAGAATTACAGTAACCATTAAAAACTAATGATGTGAAAGGGTATCAATTCATTACCATAAAAATGCAGTGCAAACCCCTTTGTTTTGTTTTTACCTTTTAGTAAAAGCTCAGCTTTGCAAGCAGCATTCATCTACTTTGTGTATTTTATAATATTTGGCAACTGAGGGGTTATGAACCAACACACATCAGCTTTACATCAGCCTAAGAATTTAGGTGACCCGCAGAGAGTGCAGCTCTCCACACACACACACACACAGACTTTTAATAATGCATAACACATGAATGCACAGTGCACATTTAGCTGTGTGCGCCCTCCATCATGATATACAGCAAAGGCTCAGCAGGGGGAACAGAGACCAGAGCAAAGGGCAAATAATTTTGGATATTAAGGGACACACACCTACACAGATACACACGCTTGGTGGATTAGCTAATGTGGGCTGTGCGTGTGATTCATGCACATGGTGTCAGAGGTGGGACATCTCTCTCTGCCGATACTTGGCAAAATATTCCTTTTTTTTTTCCTTCCTCTCACATGGTCTGCCCCTCTGATTTCCTTTTGTTACATATATTTTTGGCTGGTTTACATATCCTGAATAGGTTTTAAACTTAACCCTTTAAATCACATGTCAAAGTCAAGACCCAGGGGCCGGATAATTATATCTGGCCCTCCAGATCATTTTATTTTATTGCTATTAATGGCCCAATGTTATCTTTTGCTCATTTCTAACTTCTATAATTTTTTATAAAATATATTTTTATGTAGAGTAAAATTTTTTAAAGTTATTTAAGGTTTAAATTGATTTATTCAGGAATAATATTCCTGACTTTTATTATTCATAATTATGTTAAAAAGTTACAGTTTTAAAGTTTTAAAAATTGGCATTATGCTAGCTTTTTGGACGATTTTGGCATTTACTAAGATTTTTTTAGGATATTTTGGAGTTTAGCTAATATTTCAGCTACATGCTAGCTGGTTTAGCTAATTTAGGCTTTTTCAAGTTTTTTAGGATATTTTGGTGACGCTTCAGATGTTAAAGATTTAAAAAATAATTTACGTTTAATTAAAGCATTTTTCTGTTTCCGTCATTCCAGGTGTGTCTCTCCACTGTGCTTGGCCCTTGAGGCCTAAGGAATAGGTGAGAATACCAAGGCCCCCATGGGACGCCCTCTTACCCAGCATGCACTGCTGCTGCTGCAGTGCATGCTGGTCCACACCAGAGGCGCGGCCGGCAGAAGGGGGCCCGTGCTTCTACCCGAATCGCCATGCCACAAAAAGGAGCACCCTGTCGTCCTCACTCAGGTGAGTGTTCAAAACAATGCAAAACTTCATTAGATGTTTTCATTTTCTTCTTCTGCTATTCTTTTAAAATTAGAGAATAAAAGTAAAGGATTGGACCTATGGGCCATATAGGAGAAGTTCTGGATCATTTCATCAGTGCATTTTACTGTTGCTAAGAGACATAAACAGCCTCACAGATATTTTAGCTCTTCATTCTGAGCCATTTAATGACCCAAGATCAAGAAAGTATAGAAGTAAAGTGGCTTTTTTTAGAGCAAGTAATTTGCAGTTAGTTGGCTTTCTCACAGTTTATGATGTGTTGCATTGCTGGTATGCTTTTTCTTTATATTACCTTGCATTTTGCATCTTTTGTGTTTGTTTTCAGAAGGTCAACTTAGTTTTAATTCTAAATGTACACACCGTATATTGCATTAAAATGAAGGTTAAAGGGAGGATTTCTTCTTTTCAGTGAAGCCAAAAGCTTTTTTTTTTTTTTTAATCAAAAGAAAAGCAGAATGTCGTGAGTTTTTATTTTGCCATGGTAACCAGTGCAATGCTTCACTTTGTGTACAGTTATATCACAAACAGATCATTTTTGGCTAAACCACAATCTTTTCTTCCTTTTGTTTTTTTTTTTTTCACAAAGAATAAAACTGTCTACCCAAACCTAACGAAGAAACTGCTAAAAACAGCTTGCTGTGATGCTTTACTCCCAAAAGTTGACAAGAACATAGCAAAAAAACCCTTTTTTTTTTTTTTTAAATTCATTACTTTTTCTAGACTTTTTCATTTCATTTCTACAAAGAAAGCATTCAGACGCAGTCTTCCTCACACCCAGTTGCTGCACAACGTTGTGGTTTTAATATACTGCATCAGGTTTCATTGCTCCTACCCTTTATCTTACACTATTATTGAGTAAGTAAAGTGTAATGAAATGCTGAGAAACTTAGTCAACAGAGCACCAGGAGCAATCAATGCTGCACCGTCTGCACATAAGCAGTAAAATGCCATTGAGCTGTTTTCAGTGCAGCAAAGTCCCAGTCACACAATCAACATATTATTGTCAGGGTGAAACTCCAGGACTAAGGTCTTGGCTCGGATTATTTAGCAAAGCCCTCTCAAAGAAACACATGAACCCTGTTCTCTCTTTCTTATCAGATGTCCCTTCATCCTTTAAGCTTTAGTCACAACTGCCCTTATGGCTATCCGTGGGGGGAAAATAGGCAAACCTATAAAAATATCAAGGTCATAAGCCACTCAGTCAACTCGTACAGTGAAAATGTTCATGCACATTTTCTTTCTATGGGAATGCATTAGGCGTCAGGTTGTAGCAAATACTCATACGACACATAAGGGTAAGTAAAGATGCAAACCTCAAGGTCAACTCAGTCAACTTTGAAAATGTTCATGCACATTTCTTCGACATGTATTTCCACAGTTTACTCGCCATTCACGTTTCTCGCCCCTCTTTTGCTGCGTGGCGAATTCGCTGCTCGGCAAAAAATGTGTTCCTGGGCTTGTGTGGAAGGAGCTACCTGCAAATGATTTGAGCCTGACATGAAGCCGGGTCTGTGTATATGTCACTTACAATGCATGGAAGTTGAGAGTGTAATGTTGAGATATCAGGTTTATTTATTGTGAATATAAAAATGATGGTAATTATGTATGTTTCTATGTCTGGTTTATGAGACTATTCATATAAAATATTACCCTGTCACCGGGGGCTTCTATCTCACTCCGGGGACTGTGTCTGCATTCAACTCGCAGATCGAGTCATTGAAAACATCACATGCCCATCACTGCAGGAATGCGTCTGACTGATTGACGCTTTCAGCGGTACTTCTGTCTCTCTATGACCCAGTTTGACAACTTGAATTAAAAGAATAAAATTAGAGAATCTTTTTATTTTCTTTTCCATACAAATAAGAAAAAAATGATTAAGTTCAAGTTAACAATCAGATTCTCATCTATGTTGGTTTTGGATTCCACCTGTTGATCACAGCATCATCACAAGTCAAACCTGAGTCCCTTGACACGATGAGTCATCCTCTCCAAAGTTGAGATGTTTGATATCTGGAAGCTTCATCAGACCAACAGTCAAACCCTTCAAGACGTCTGATTGTGTCTGTATTAACTTAACATTCAAACAAATGCCTCTGAATCGTGCTCAGTGAACGCAGCTTAAAGCTTAAGCAGGATTCTCCTTTCTAAGGCAAATAATTGGATGCTCAAGGAACAGAATGAATTCCAACAGCTTTCTTTGTGCAAACTTCAATTTGCGAGTCAGCTGTGTGGTCAGTGTTCGCGGACTCTAATATCTTAGATCGGGCCATTAAGCTCCAGTGTTAAATGTTTTGGCAGCGTTAAACAGAAGGTCAAGATTTCCATTACTCAATCATAATTACCATTGAAAAACGAACACGTTTTGTGTTTATGACAGTAATGACAGATAATGAGAGTACAAATAGACTTATAAGGAGCATTCTGTTTCTTTCATTCTCTTTGTAAAAAGCTCGAACGTACATCTCCTTTTGGTCTCCCAGTGGCTCAGAGGTTTTTAAATGGCTGCTGATTGCAGAATTGGAAAGTTAATGAATGCTAAGCTCATTGCCATGAAAAGAAAAATAAGTCATGATTGTTTGCTTCTTGGTTAACAATTAAGCATTATGAGAAGGATGATGCTTCTTCAGGTTTTGTAGTGTTTTAAAGTCTTTATTCACTTGGGAAAGTCCCAAGATGAATATTTAGTCATAGGCAAGTGTTAAACTCTCTTATGAAAATAAGCAGACAAGCAACAATTGACAAGTTATTTTCTTTTTGATCCTAAAATAAAGTTTAAATCTTCTCAAAGTTCATTTTAGGCACTAAAAGATGGGCATAAAAGGCACATATGAGTCATAAAACCTGTCTTAAAAAAATACTTTTTAAACTCAAATTTGGAGCCCTCCCATCCGACTATCCCACTATGAACCAACCGTGCAGAGACTGATTGAAACAACCAATCTGCAGGCTGCCTACAGGGAGCAGGTCCATCATCTGGTGTACTTAGCTAGCTGGACCTAAGCATCAGCAAAAACCAAAAAATGATCGAGGAGTTTGGAAATCAAGGAGAAAATGTCAAGCTGGAAAGCAGATAGTTGACATTTCTGCAGAGCTCATATCGTCTGTTCACATTATACATTAAGTGAAAATAAAAAAGGGTTTAGTTTCTTAGTTAAAGCATGTAACACCTTCCTTAAGAAGAGCTCGTAAAAGTCCACTGAGGTTCAGTGAACATATGGCTGCAGGTGTGGCAGGACAGGACGAATGAGTGGTGGTGAGGGAATCGCACCCTTCACCCTGTCTTTATTTTGACTTCCCTGCAGGGTAAATATTCAAAGTCATTAAGTGCAGAGGCAACTATTACATTTTTTTTTTTTTCTTTTAAGCTCCAAGAACCCTGCCAACCGTTTATTCATCTACAAGATCTGTTACTGTATCTACTTTCTCTGGTCAGTTTTAGTGTCTAAAACTAGTTTGTCTTTGTTTAGTTAGTCCTCGTAAAACGTTCCATACTTATTCATTTAAGAGTTAAAGAATGGTATTTTATAGCAATCATAAAAACTGAATTTATATAGCGTAGACAACTGCACAGTGACTATTTTAAGTGATATTAAACAGAAAACAAGCAACTTTTTCTCTTAATATTTTTCCAAAATACAATGAAAATGAAAGCAATACCAAAGTCCCAAAAGTGTCTTGTCCTCTAAAAAGGATCCTCAGATAAACCCAGAATGTTGAAGAAGGAGATCCTAGGTTTGGGATATTTTTTACTGTTTGAGTCAGCTGGAGTACATAAATATTGTTTTTCTATGCTGTGTTTTTAAAATACTTATTTAGACTTTTTTATATTAATTATCAGGCATATCTGTTTAAGAAGATGGGAAAATATCAAGTTTCACCAAATAATATTTACAATCTAACTTTAAAACAACTGATAAGAAAACTCTGATGACCCAACATTCTAGTAGTACTTGAATGCACCACTGACGGATGAATCAGTGAGACATGAAGAGTCTCACGATGGAATCTGTGTATAACTTAGGCTCTGTTTGTGCGCAAGAGGTGATTTGTGCGTATTTTTTAAAGATTTTTGTGTGTTATTAGTTTCAAGCAGTTGTAATTTTGATTTGTGCATGTGTAAATTGTATTATTTTTTTTAATTTTTTTATTATTTTACTTATGCACAAACCATTTTATATAAGTTACAAATCAAGAATACACACACACAAATCCAAAGTTATGCATAAATTAAGGATCGCACACATACAAATCAAAAATACACACGCACATATCCTAATTTATGCACAAATCAAGAATTATTTTCTCTCCATAGTTTTTAACTTCTCTTAAAGATAGCTAACTCACTGACAGAATATTAGGCTCAATTACTTTTTCATTTTATAGGGAAAAAAATCTGTTCTGAAATATTTTTTTAGCACTATAAATATAAAATAATCTATCCTTACACTCCAGGTTAGAATAATAACCTTTTCCAAATCAATTTTGTTGATTCTAGCTTGTAACTATTTTAAAACCAAATTAAGAAACATGTTGATTAAAAAAAAGTTATTTTCTCTATGTTTCTTATTACCTTAAGTGAGTTAACCAAAGCAAACATGTAGCTGCAGGTGTGCAAATACTTTAAAAAATATAATTTTAAAATCTGCTTCACTGTCTGGTTGAGCATAAATGGTTAATTACTTCTTGAACTAATTCCTCATGTCAGTGTAAAGAATCTTGACTATATTTAATCATCTTTCATTCTGGGCCGGATAATGGTCTCTCTGTGGTTCAAACTCATCTAATTGTTTAGAGCAGTAAAACTGTGCAGAAACTAATTTTTGAAGACTACAAAATTATAGCCCTCTTTCTTTCTTCTTTTTTTTTGCTGTGGAAGCAAATATAAGTAATGAAATATGTATGTGTGTGGGATAATGTGCATAAAGTAAAAACCCCTGCTTAAACCCATTATCAATCGTTTTTTGGAGTTGTTGTGCTTTGTTTCATGCAGCCTAATCCCTGGCTGTTGGACATGTGCATTGTGAAGCTGCCATGAGTCCTCTCCAGCCAAGCTGGGAGGACTACAGATGGATTAAAATTCCCCAGTGTTTCACAGCCACCCAACACTCACACGGAGGAATACATTATCTCTTTAAACACAGGGACTTAAAAAAACGTGTTTTATGTCTGATATTTATTGGATATATGATTGAATAATGGTTTTAAAAAATCGTTACTTAGTTGGGAAAATCGTCTGTATGATCTGGTGCTTCAGCGATCTGCTGTCTGTAGTGAAACAAACGGGTTGGATCTGAGGAAACATCAATTGTGTTTTGAACAATGGAAGCAGTGTGGAAGCTCAGCTGTCACTCATAATTCTCCTGCCTACTTTTGCATAATTTAAAGTATTGTTATAATTAATACAGTTGCGTACAGACAACATTCGTGCAATCAAACAGTTTTTGTTTTTCTTTTTACTATCGTTTACTGGTTCTATGGTATTGCCAAATATCTGAGTTAAATTTGCTGTACACATTAAAAGCACAACCTTAGGAATCATGCATATCCTCATAAAAATCCTTTTTTTTCTGGAGCCTGACTCAACAAACATAATATGTCGTTATGATGGAGATCAAACCACCATTTGCTTTTCTATATTTTAATCTTTTGCGCACTTTTTTGCAACTGATACCTAATACCCTGGACTGAATTTCATCACAGCCGTATCAATAAAGTTTGTTTTATCTCATCCGTCTGATATTATATTTTTCCCAACACATCCCATCCCTGCTTTAAGTTGTGTTGGTAACTTTGCGAGTTTTCTTTAGCAAGTTTTCAAAACCTAAATTTCTCAAAATCTTTTAAAATCTTAAAGAACTAAAAAAATAACACCAGCAACTAATATAGCAATTTTTTGCCAAGTTAATACATTTTAAATGAATCTTATTTTTTTTTTGCTTTTCTCCAGTGGATGCAGATGTTGGCCCCTCCCACATCCCAAACCCTGTTACAACAGACTTTCTAAAACCCTTCCACAACCGTCCCTTCTATAGCTGCAATCTGAGCAGGCAGAGCTTACTCCTCAACCACAAAGTACCTATTGAAATCCTTTTTTTGAATTTTAAATTGCAACTTTTACTAAAAAACTTAGACCATTTTTTTGCTAGAATTCAACTTGTGATAATTTACAATTGTAATTGACTATAAATTAGCATAAAATTCAGGGTAAATAGATTTATTTAACAGTTATAAATGTTTTATTAAATAATTTTTTATTTGACCTAAAATGAACTTTACTAAGAACTAATAAAACGTAACTTTACCACACTCATACGAGGTCAAAGGTCACCGTCAAGTATCAGAGAACTTAACTTTTCAGTCTAATATATTAAAAAATGTTTAAAATGAAACACTTAAAGAGGTAAAATGAACACAACTATGTGACAAAAATACTATTATTCCTGTCTTTCTCCTTGTGAAATATTTTTAGGAATTATTCTCAATTGTAATTTTGATTTTTTTTGTTCTTAAATCTTTGTGATCTTAGTTTGGTAAAAGTATATAAAAATTTTTTAGATTTTCTTTAGTTAGCCATATAAATAGCATACTATTGATTGCTTTGGAACTTCCTTAATAAAAATCTACATAGTTTTTTTTAGAAACTTCCAGCATATTAGACCAAAAATATATAGATATAGAAGACTTATCATTCTTTCAGCTGACCTTAACCTTCCTTGCTCACACCAAAGTCCCACGTCTCCTGTTTGGCTACTTCCAAAAACCTCCTCTTTGGTCTCGGTAGCTCCACAAAAACATAGCTGGTCTCAGTCTTTGCTGTTTGCCAGCACTCTTTTGTCACTCTTCACACCCAAAACCTGCTCAGCCTCTCGGCTGGTAGAGAAAAGATGAGTGGTTCAATTGCCCACAGAGTGGTTGGTGTTGTTAATACCCATCATGAGAAGCCGAGGTCAAAGTGTGTTCCCGTGACAACATTTCTCTCGTTCTGGGCAACTGCGGCCCAACAGAAGGGTGTGCCTCAAATGGGCTTGACCCTACTGAGGGATGGTGGTTTTCTGACTTGGCACAACACTTGGCTGAGAGAACTGCAACTGCGGTGCAAGGATGTTTTATCTAAAGACCGTTTTCTGCCTTCTATGGCGGTTTCAGAAATGTAGGGCTTTCAAAAAGATTACACTGTGGAGTTCAACAGGAGCATTTCAAATGTTTACCCAAGGACAGAGTCCCGGCACTCTCACGAAAGCAGAGCTGAATTTAGCTTCAGCGGGTGTCCAGTATAAACATGTGCAGGAGCGGCAATGATAGATCCCATTTCTGGAGGAGGATTTTCTCTTTGTCACCACGTTAGACTATGAATACAAAGCCTCTAAAATGTAAAATACTGTACTAATACAGTCTTCGTTTAATATGTGTTCCTGAGAGTAGACTTGAGTGCTTTTAAAGGTTATAAACCGTGGCATAAACATCGTCTTCACAGGCCAGACGGAGCACCGAATCTCCCTGGAGGTGCAGCGTCAGACTTGTTTTACAGCCGCAGAACGAGCTCAGCTTTTATCATCGCTGAACAGCTAACACGTCGTTAAAAAGATGGGAGTGAAAACAGGAGAATAGACAAATGGCCTCACATCATTCATAAATGCAACAGGCAACAGCTAGCATGGCGAATGCTTTAATTAGGCATTCGGGGATGACCCTTTTAAATTTAAAGGCCTCCAAGGTTTTCGTAGCTCGATTTGTAAAACAGGAACTCCTCTCTATTAATGTCCAAGGTCAGCTATGTTCTTACCGTGTTTAATTTTAATTGACGACACGCTGCCTGTGGAATTAGGAATGACTTGTCATTTGTGGACTTGTGTGTCTTGGGCTTGCAGCAAAAAAAAAAAAAAAATCTCTGTTTTCAAGAGTCATCGTATTGAAATTGTGTTTTGTTCTTTGCTCAGACACTCTTAATCACACAAGATTGAACGATTTTACTGCCCTCTAGGGCTGCCACATACGATCATTTTAATAGTTCATCAGAATATTTTTTTCAATTAGTCAAACTCTGGTCAAACTCGATGTAAAATACACATCTCAGCCATCATTAACTTTAAACTTGAAGTGTTTAAGCTATAAATTTAGTAGGAGCTGCAAAGTCTTATTTTAATACTGCTGCATTCATTACAATTTATTTTTAATAATAAATATGAATTATGCTTATTTTGCGACGTGAATAAAAACAGAAATATACATGGTACCTGATACTTCTTATAGCTTCCTATGTGTGTCAAAGACAATGGCAGATATGAGCAAAAAAAAAAGAAAAGATAAAAATAAAAAATACTAATTAACTATTAAATTAGTCCTCGATAATTTTAATAGTTGACATATTCATGACTAATTGACTAATCATGGCAGCCTTACTCCTCATTTCTTTTTTGCTTGTTTTGTATGATTCACTACATTCCTCTGGGGCTAAAATACACACGTTTTCTTTACCATGCTTGACTTTTGACAAGAAATCCTTGGCAAAAAAAAGAAGCAAGGATAAAAGGTGGCCTTGCTTTATGGTCCTTTAATCCCACTTTTTTTTTTTTTTTTTTTGTGGGGCCCCCTCTACCAGTCGTCTCCTCACATAAGCACGAACAAATTGCTGCCATTCTTGCTGCTGCCCATTACCACAGGGCTGTATTTAGAGTGAATCGACTCTTCGTTTATGCAAGCGCCCGCCGCCACAGAGTATTTAAACCACCGGCGGAAAAACCATTCATGCTTTGGAATTGGTTCCACGTGTTGCCATTGATCCTGAACCCGGCTGCTCCGAGGAGTTAGCTTGCAAGTTAGAGGGCTGGCAGACAGCATACTGGCACGGATGGTAAATATTTATATATGCTGTCATTTTGTCTTTGTGTCAAGTGTCAGAAAATCCCACACTATGCGCGCGATGGGCTGTTTCTATTTTCGAGGTGGAGGAAGACAGGGGGTTAAGGCGATAAGCTGGTTCTGAGGGAAAAAGGGGAAGACGCGCGTGCACGTGTGTTCGCCGGCTTGGCTCAGAGCCCTGCCAATCCACGTGTGTGAATCTGCACCGAAGCACGCCTTTCGGTCTCATCGGGAGCCAATCCCCCTGATTGAGTCAGCTCCTGTGCAAGGATGGCCGTGATGGGATTACATTATCGCAAGCATTTAACATGCGGCTGGTGTGATTCCATAAAACATGCAAAGCAGGAACGGAATCGCCGAAGTGAATTGCAGCACATGCCATACACATAAACATGGGGGTGTCCTATATTTAATTCCAAGCTGGTTAAGGATTAAGTTGATTTGTTGGGGATTCCTTTGATGCACAACTTCCTTGATTCATCTGAAACTAGCAACTCCAGAAACATTTCTCTGTCACACTTTTGCATCCCAATAGATAAAAAGTACAATCGGCTAATCCCCCCTGAGTGTGACTTTAAGAAGTTGTGTATGTTCAGCTGTACAGGCGTCCCCCCTGTTATGAATGTTTATGAAGGGCTCCATGGCCTCGTCACAAAGGCCATAAATCCTTTGAAGGCTGTTGTGTTCAATTAGAACCTTTTGCCCCCTTTTGCTCGCTCTCTAAATATCCACTCTTTTTGTCTCTCGCACGCACTCCATCACCCCGCTAGCGAACCTCCCCTGGTGAGCCGGCGAGATTTATGGGGGGAAGCTGGGGTTTGTCAAGTTCTGTCTTCCCCCTTGGGGGGTGTAGGGGGTGTCGCATCTATATTTGTATGCCGGGGATGTTCTCCAAAGTCTTCGCTCATCTTGTGTCTTCAAATGGAATAATTGTTTAATCAGGTGAAATCTTGAAAGTGAAGTTAACTAGATTTTTTTTTAAGGATTTTAAAAAGTTGTTTGTGAGAAAAACATGAGAGGGGGGATTTTTTCTCATCAGCTTCTCTTGTACAGATCACTAGAGACTTCAAAGGAAACAAGGAAAAGTGTCTTTTCACATCAGATGATATTGTTTTGTTACAAGAGCTGCAGTTTTGTCCCATGACGCGAGTTGGAGGTGGCAGATGTTCTTTGGAGGCTCCTATTTTTTTTCCTTCCTTGCCTCTGTTTGTCTTCATTTTTGAACTGCTCTGAAATCCCACGTTTGTCACAGAAACTGGAAGTACTTGCGTTTGATGCAGTCAGGGGAGACAGAGCTTTGGGTTGAAACGTCTGTCTGACAGGTGCGCCTGAAGAAGCAGATAATGTGTTTCAAGGAGGGTGTTCAAGCTGTCCTCTCCCTCTGTTCCAGTCCTGATGGGGTGGGGGAGAGGGGGCGGGGGGAGGTATGTTGTAAATGAGAACAAAAATTTCCTCAGAAATTTTTATCCCACAAATATTTTAAAATCAATAGTACAAATAGTGACTTGTCACGGATTGAATCCATTTTTTGCTGTATTCGGTTTGCAGCGATGAGCGACAGAGAGGACGTGTCACCTCAATGACTGATTGACCACTCCTGACTAAACCTCTCGGGTAACCAGACAGTAGACAGTGTGTCCTCACGGCTTGATTTGATTGGTCAGGGGTTAATGGGTTGGGCGCCAGAAGACCAGGCGTGCTGTGGATAAGATGTCAGTGTCTGCCTGGGACATCTCTTTATGACTCAATGTTTGTATGTGTCCCCCACAGCACAGGGATGAACTCAGCCTCCATAACAAGTTTAAGTCTCATCCATCTTCATGATTTGTGTAAAATACACAGTTTTACCTGAAACCCATCCATCAACAGGCATGTACAAAGACAAAGAGCTTTCCTCTGAGACATAAATATGCCAGGTTCCTCTCTGTTGTGAGATTTAAAGACAAAAAAAAAAAAAGCTCATCACACACTCCTGTTTGAGTGCCCTGATCCATGTAAAGCAGTTCTTGATTCTATCATTTTTTGGTATTAAAGCTCGGAATTTATTCTGTGTTCTGATTTAAGTCAAACTATACGGCACTGACATCCCAAGGACCTTGTCTAATGGATACCACCTCCTGAATAAGGATAGATAAAGTGATGTCTTGGAAAATATGCACGGATGATGTATGTATCTTAAGTGTTTTCGAGCACATTTTGGAGAGCTGGAACATAATGTAATATTTAGCCACTATAACTATTATTTCAGCCAAAGAAATGACCACTGTCTTGTTTATACTGCAAGTGAATCCATTAAACCTGTAATAGTTCACGATCAAAATGAAGATCTCCAGGATTTCATTTCCTAAATGATATCTTAATGTACAATGTGTTTTTATTACTGAAATAAAACCTCATTTTCTTTAAGACTTGATAATATTCATATTTTATGAAATATTTTGGCATATGGATGTTTTCTTTTCAAAAACGTTCTGTGAACTAATGATAAAAAATGCTTTTTATGAGCTCACAAAGTTAGTTTCAGTTCCTTACACTTTCAACCAAACTTTTCTGAATGATTTTGACATAAACTTCTAACTATCAAGCTACATGACTTCACCAGGAAACTAACCAGATCTAAAAATATGGGGCACCACATAGACAACCAGACTGGTCATTTTGCAGCTGCGATCGTTATTAATAGAAATTCACATTCCCAATGCATAAGCATATTTCTGTTGTATTTTTGCACAATACTTTGAATTATGCTATATCTCTTTTTAATTATGGGGCTATATAGGTTCATTGAGTACAGTAAAAGGTTAGCACTCAATAACTTAAAGTGGAATGGGTCAGCAAAAAGTCATTAAAACCTTGTTTTAATAAAGTTTGCAATGACATTTCAGGACTCACAATGCTTATAAACTTCTCATTAAACTGCAACAAAAATATAATGAAAAGGTAAATTTTTGCCAAAGAGAAAATATCCTTAGTGGTTCCTAGAAATGTATTTTAGGATAGTCTACTCTTTACTGATCGAGTGCTGTTGTCTTTTTCTTTAAAACTAAAATATTAAATGGAGAATCATTTATATTCACCTTTTATGTGCACAAAATGTTGATTTCAGGGACAAAATATCTGCCATTTGTTATTTCTTTGTCAAATATTGATTTTTTTTTTTTTCTTTAAGACCTAGTGGTTTACTCTGTAGTAATAGCATTGTGCCAGAAATCTACAATCTGGTTAACAATTGAGAAAATGTTAAAAAAAAAAAAAATTAAAAAAATTGGGAGAAAAAAAGATGCAGAAATTTACTGAACATGATCATCTGTTTTTGTTTTTATATTAATGTGAGCTCCGCTTTTTGACTTTTTGTTTGCTTTTAAATGTTTTGTTTATTACTTAATTTATATATATTTCCACATTTTTAGCTATTAGTAATTACTAGTGATTATTAAATGACTATGTATGTAAAAAATGTTTTACAAAACCAAAAAAGAAAGAAATTAACAGATTTTGAATGTAATTTTTTTTTTAAAAAGGACTTGTTTCTAAGTGAAATTAAATCATAAACTAGTGAATCCAAATAAAATCCCATTTGGAATTAGTTTGTAAATCCCAGAACAAAATCTTTGAAGACCCTTACCTGCAGCTGCTTTTGCATGAACTTTTTTTGACTTATTCCCGTGTCTCTTCTGCTTCTTCTTTTTTCTGTCAGAGATGGAGCCTTGGATCTTCCGGTTCAAAGCAGAGGGTACCGTGGATTACTCACAGCTGACCTTTGATCCCGGCCAGAATGAGCTGATCGTTGGTGCCAGGTAACCCACATCCAACATAGTTTTATTTTTTTCTCCTTCCCTTGTTTCCTCTTCTTTGAGTTTGCTTCTTTTTTCCTGTTTGTTGGTCAGCTACATGAATAATGGTCTGTCTCTTTTTGGATGTCTTCAGAGATTAAAGAAAAATGTCTTTGGTGATGCAAGTTTATTGTCTTTGTGAATTCTAGGCAAGAGTGTATTGTCCACAAAATAACCTGTTTCTGTCTGAATCTAAAGTCTGTCTGCTCATTCTGAAGACTGTGTGCCCTGAGACTGGGAGGTCAAACCAAAGACTCTAAAATAGGACACGATGCTTTCTTGCTTGACACTTCTCAGCATTGCAAGTTGGATTGAGAAGTTGAATCACTAAATAATTCCTCCAGTGAGACTGTGGCTCCAGCTCACCTCCTCTGGATCAAATATAGGATCAACCGGTGGAAATAACTTCTCTGCCATCAAAACCACTCTGATCTTTCTGCAGCATGTTTTCAGGCTCCATAGCCAGAGACTTTGTGTCTGATGGAGGTCCACAGATCAAGTTTTTGGGGGTGATGGACAGACTGTCTTCATTATTCCATCCCCAGTTGGAGTGATTGAACTAGAGTTAAAGCTTCTGCTCAGCTTTTAGGATTCATCATCACCACCTCGAAAGGTGGTGTTGGTTTTGGATGCCTACAGTAGTCTGCCTTCATCAGCCACTGCCTGTCACCTTTAGAAGTCATACGTGGATGTCCTCCACCTGCTTTCATCTCCCATTAAATTTTTCGTCCCTGTTCTTTCTACTCCAGCTGCTGTTCTTTGCATCTATTGAGTCTGGAGAAGGTCCTTTGCACTAGACCAAGAGTGTCCACTAGACCGGATCCGGCCCCCTGGCCTTGACTTTGACACATGTGGTCTAGTCACTAGAGTTTAGTGACCTCCCCTTTCTGCCATTTCACTTGTTTTCAGTCCCTCTGACTTTCCATGCATTGGTTATAGTCCTGCTATCTATAGAGCTCAGACCAAGTTCATAGCAGGTCGTATACAGGTTCCAGTCTTGATACTAAGTATAGTCCATGCCAGGTTTTCCCCTCTTTGACCCCATTTCTATCTTTTACTGAGCACTTGGTGCTTGCCTTCCCCATTTCCCTGAAAAACTACGATAAAGTGCAAGAGAAACTTTATTTCGAGAAACTCTCCATACCCTTTTGGACAACAGATTCTTCTTCTCCTCTGGAATTATTGCAGCCACTTGCTCTCACTGCCTTCTGGACATACAAAGAGTCCGACATTGTCAAGCTGCCTCTCTGCTTACTCTGACTGATTAACCGTTCACCTTCCTTCCAGTGTCGCCTGCCAGCAGCCATTAGCCATACTCATGTCAGTCCAAGTTTATGTCCATACAATCTCAAGTAAGATTGATTTCTCTCCAGTTAACCCTCCCTGTACTCATCGGGAAATAAACTCTTTCGTGTTTCCCTCTGCTGCTGCCGTCCACCTCGACCGAGCTTTTATTTGAAACTTTGAAACCCCCGAGTCTGAGTCTCACAGGGTTGTCCATCTTGCCCATCACTACAACCAAAGTGTAAAAACCTTTAAAAAAAAAAGCATGAAAGACATTTGGTTAAACTCTGTGCCACTTCGATGGCTGCTATGTGTCAAACAATGAAAAATAGATAGATGGAACCAAGCTGGATAAGAAGCGTGCAAGATAATAGGAGAAAACTGGGATCAATGCAGATGTCAATACAGTAAAACAGGCCGCCGTTGCTACAGTGAGGCCTGGCTGAGAGCCATTTCTCTGAAGATTGATAGTTCTCCACCACTGTGTTCTTCTGACAATGTGTGTGTGTGGATGGCTACATTTAAAAGATTTTTATCCTGCAATCTTTGTTTTAAAAAGTAATGATTGCTGACTTGAAAAAGAGGGGAGAAATGGCTCATTTTTCTCCCATTTTGGAAAAAGATTAATACTATCTGGCTCTTAACTGGAGCAAAGATTGATTTTAGGTGTTAAATTAAACAAAAGACAAAGATGTAATAAAAAGAGTAATTTGTTAGTTGTGATTTTTTTTTAAAGAAAAAAAGGTTTCAAGAACAGCTAGAATTTTTCTCTTATAAAGTAATTTAAATTCTAAGGTTTCTTGAGAAGGCAAAAAAATATGAAACTTTTTCCACCAGGCTGTGACTGCCCTTCAATTTGTAATCACCTCCAGCAAAGAGAGCATAAAGCTTTTATTCATGCTTTCTTTTTTTTTTTTTTTTTGTGGTCGTTTTGTGTGTCTAATTATTCTTTGGAGAAACTGGGCCGTATCTTGCCACGGGTGCAAGTCATGAAAAGCAAGGTGGTGCTTGTGTATTTGCTCATTTTTACAGGCATAGTGACTGTTTTCATGGTGTGCACGTATTGCCTTTTTTTTTTTTTTTTTTACCCGAGAGCGGTGTTGACTTTGTAGTTCGCCCAGTTAAAAACGGTGTCCAGGTAAATCACGGGAGATTTAGTCTGAAATCTGAGTGTCTCTATGATCATCAAAAATCAGATTTTTATCATCGCTGTTGAATATTCATTCTTTATCATGCAGATTTAGGACAGAGTACACATCATTTTCAATAAAAATACACTCATTTTTAGTAAATTCCTCTTTTAATTTTGATTTTTAGTCAAAAATGTTTGTGCTGGACCATGTTTAGAGAAGCTTCAAGATAAATAGATATATAGACCCACTGGTGAAAATCATGTTTTTAAAGTGTTCTTGTGGCTTTTTCTGATGTTGGAGGACACATATAAATAACATAAAGCTTAATTGTTCCTTTCTGAGTATTTCTTTATTCAACCCGTTTTGAATCGGGAGCAGAAAAAAAATGCTGTTTGAAAAAGATCCTATTTGTGATGGAGGAAAAGCGCTGTGCGGGTCAAACGCTTCCTGCTCAGCTCCATTCTGATGCATCCGCTCGCAGACAAATAAATTCACGAGCATCTTCTTTTTCCTCGTCTGGCATCCGGCTCAAAACCGTACAGCTGGATAGCTCCAATACTGGTTGCTCTTTTTGTAATGTCAATTTGGGGATGTGAGGAGCTCTAAGCTAATGAGAGAGCTAGATAACTGGAACGCTAACTAGATGAAAAGCTAGCTCATAGTGGTGTAAACAGAGAGCTCTCAGCAACAAGGAGAGGATGGGGGAAGACATTGCTCCTAACTGCAACTCGGAGGCAAATTTCTAATGAACTTCAGTTGCTCTGCAGAAATGATGTCTTAAATGGCATACTTTTTTTTTTCTTAAATTTTGGCTAAAAATGCCATAAAGACCACTAGCCAATTGGGTCTTTAAGGAGGCAAAGTACTCTACTTCTCATCTGCCATTTTAATCACGATATTAAAGAATAATAGAGTGCTAAAAGACTTTATTTTGAGAAAATGTACTTTTAAAAAAAAAATCTAACTGGCATAATTCTTTTCACAGAAATCACCTCTTCAGGCTCAACCTGGAGGACCTGACACTAATCCAGGTGAGTCCGGATTCTTTCTCGCTATGTCTGATTTGCTTTTGGGCCCGTTTTCCTAGTTTTCTGAATAAATCAGTTTGTTCACGTCTCTGCTTATCAGAACCTCTGCCTGCTCCCAGCAAACCTTTTGCTCATCATTACGTGTCAGCTTTATCCGGTTGCAGTAAAAACTAATATTAGCAAAAGCTAATATTGATGGACTGCTTTTGAACACGATAAACCAACTGCTGTCAATTTTGGTTCCATTGTTTTGCTTTGTTTTTCACTTTTTAGTTATTAGAATTCTCTTATAGAGATTTGGTTGCATCTTTTTTTTAAATTGCAATAATGTAAATTAGCGTGTTGTGTCATCCAAGAACTATAAAACCAATATTTACTTTGATAAGGGAAAATATGGGAATACTGAAAAATGAGGAATATGAAATAAATATAACAAACTCCTTATAAATGGGTTTGAAGAAAAACTCAAAGATACAAAATGAGAACCATTTAAACTGAAATGAGGTTTCCTTGTTCAAAATCTTGTATTTTCCATCTCCCACATGTTGTCATTCAGGCTATTTATCCCCTTAAATGTTTCCTTCTTTTCCATCTCTTGTGCAATCCCACCTGCAAAGCTATCTGCTTGTGCGGCAGAGCTACCGTGCAAACATTGACATAATGATAGCTTTATTTCTTGGAGGAAACAGCATGGATTCTTTGATGGATAGAGAACTCTTGATGTTTGCAATTTACACAATGGAGAACTTGGGGAGGAGATAAAGAGGGAGACAAAAAAGAAAGCAAAGGTGGTGGGAATATCGAGACGGCACGGAAGAATGGAGGGTGCAGGGAGCATGGTTGATGTAAAACTGACTGGAAGGGGGAAAATGAGAGAAACGGTTTAAAGGAAAAAGAAGTGAATCTGCTGGGTAGGAAGGAGAGCGGGGCGGCACACAAAGAAGTCAGGTAGAAGACGGAGGGAAGCTGAGAAACCCCCCACGGAGAGAGACGAGGATTCATGCCGAGCGGGTCTTTTGTGGCTTCTCACTGGGACGCCGAGGCTTTTTTAAAGACGCTCTGTGCCATCCCCGATCCCCCCCTGCACCACCCTCTTCAATTATTTCATCTGCTGTTCAGCTGGCGTTGCAGAATCAGCAAAGAGAGCCAATCAACTTCTGAAGCCCAAAACATTTTCCACTGAAAGAAGAGGGTCGACACCCCCCCCCCACCCCCTCACCCCCGCCAATTTAGAATGACCTGCGCACAAAAGCTCTGCTTTACATATCATTGGACTGGAGTTATAAAGTCAAGAGGAAGTCTAAATTCAAGTGTTGAAATTTGCAGGGCATAAGCAATATTCCACCTTTGTCATCCTGGCATGGAAACAAGGGATTACCTGCACGCCGCCTAATTCCTGTTTCCGGTGAACACATTTGTCTCTGGCAGAGTTGCGTCTGTCACATTGCTGATTGATCAAACAGATTTAGAAGCTAATGCGGTGCTGAGATGCTTCTCATCCAGTGGAGAAAAAAAAAAAAAAGTTTTGCACAAACAGTTCTAAGTAGCTCGCTGCGTTTATTCCAGTTGCTCCAATTTTCAGAAGAGTTGCATGAGGTTTCTGGGTTTTTTTTTTCTTAAGAAAAAAAAAAATGAAGTGAAAGCTACACCTACGCTTGTCTTTGTGATTTCACCCAATACCCATGTATCAGCCCTGTCAGATAATGCCTGATGGCAGTGATTTCTTCTTGCTTGGCTGGTGGTGTTGAGGGGAAGACTGTGTGTTTATTTGATGGAGTGCACGGCTTAGAGCTACTGTAATACAAACAGTCTATAATAAGCAAAGGAGTTAGACAAAATTACAATGGGACTGATCTCATTTTGTATGTTTTTCACAAAGCAGTCTTGGAAATGTTTTCTGCTGACTGTTGTTGTTTCTTCCTTTTGGCATGTTAAGCAGTTAGATCAAGGCTGCTGAAACCATAATCTTCATTATTATTATTATTGTTTTTACTTGGTGGGAATTTCTATTGGAAAATCAGAAAAAATGGGCTTTTAACATCCATGTATAAAGAAAATTAAACTCAAAATTGCATTTTTTTATAGTATTTCTGTATTCAAATC
The DNA here is from genome assembly GCA_003999625.1 of Oryzias javanicus. NCBI lineage: Eukaryota > Metazoa > Chordata > Actinopteri > Beloniformes > Adrianichthyidae > Oryzias > Oryzias javanicus. The sequence continues at coordinate 13,063,230 of CM012456.1, forward strand.
ATTGTTAATCTCAGAGGTGAATTTTAAATAAACTATGGCCGTTTTGCAGAAACAACAGGTTTTTTTTTATTATTTTGGCTAAAAATTGCATAATCATAATGAAAAGACCACTTTTACAATAGATCAAAATGATGTTTAGAGTGGGACTTTAAGTTCTAAAGCAGAGAAATTGAACTCCTCCGGAAAAGTTTACAAGGTGGAGGATCTTTCTCACAGAATCCTAACCAATGAAAAATATCCCAGTGTTTGTAGAATGTACTCAAAGCTTATTGCAGGCAGTGTTGAAGCCGGGCCTTGAAACATGGAGCCTCCCTGTTTTATATGGCCTCACTTTTGATCGTTTTTGTGTTATTTTTTTTTGTCCTGTGTCTAGAAATCTCACCTCATCGACCTTTTCCTTGATCTTCACCGATCCACGGATAAAACGTGTCCATATAAGTGAAAAACTCCAATGAACCACTAAGACCAGTTGTGTTGAAAGGATTAGAGCTGTGACAAAAATGAGTTTCATTCACGTTTCAGCGGCTTAGTCCCACATTATAATTCACATCTGTTCATTATCGTCCTTGTTCTACTCCACGGTCCCTCACTGAACTCCCTCATCTCAGCTGCTGCCAACCTTGAGAAGGCAAATCAATGCTTTGCCACTTCTCATTGTGCGGCCAGCGCTGAAGAATAGGCATGCAAGCTCAATGCGCCACTCAACCTTGTGTTTTTGTCTGCCTGAAAGCTTCTCATATAGTATTTCTGCAACTTTCCTGACACTCTCCAAAGCAGTGCTCCTGAATGCTGGTCCTGCCAACCCCTGCGAGGAAGTGCTTCTAATCTTGGGATTGAATTAGTTAATGAGGTTTTTAAAATTCATATGACCCTAAACAATGGTTCTAGAGAGAAACAAAAAAAAATGTATTCAATACTAGTCCCTAGTTGAATTGAAAATGGAATCAGTGAGGCTGAATTTCAACAGAACCAGTGTGGCATAATGAGCTGGGATGAGCGGGATCAGTGACGCTGTTCCCCGTTCAGTGCAGCAGGGGTGAAGAAAGCCTGGGAAATCCACTCCAGCCTCCGTCTCTGTGCTCTTGAAAGCCCATAACAATTCTGCTGGTAATAGACGCTCAGTGCTGTGGAAATATATGGGGAAATTCTGCATCCGCTTCCCCTCCCTCCTTTGCATATTGTCTCGTTATTTACGGAGCGATGAGAACAAAAAGCCCTTTTCCCGTTCTCGCATGCTGCGTTTCACCGTCCCGTCTTTTGCTATTATACCTCATCAGCCGGACAATTAGCCCGGCTAATCAGCGGCTAACAGAAACTGTCCTCCATCCCCTCTGAAAGAGCAGCTAATTCAATTACCAGAGCTGTAAGTTGGTCCTACAAAGACTGGAAACTGAGCCGCACATTAACTAAAACCGTAAGATGACGGCATCTCTGAGCGGTCCAAGAGGTAAAAGCAGAGTTAGTTCTCCCCCTGAACTGCCAGCTTAAGGTGTCATGATGATCCGTGGTGTGACTAAGACCCACACACTCGCGGCGACATGACATCAAGACCAATTTTAGGTGTAAATCTTTCAGCAGCTTACATCAGCAGACATCAGTGTGAATGGTAAATATTATGCGAGCACATCAAAAGGTAATATCAGCTACTCATAAGTCTTATTAGATTTGCCAAGCTCCTACTCTCCGCATCCCACCCCCTCCTGTCCCGCTTGTAGTGAGACACACAGCCAGTCGTTTCATAGCTAGACAGCTGTCAGCAGCGAGTGTTCTCCGGACCCTGCTTATGCAAAATGAATTCAGCGCCACGTCTGGAAACTGCTGTTTTGGAATTCAGCTCCTCACTTTCTCCTCTGTCTGCCCACACTGGCTCCCTTGATCTGGCTGCCTTCTAAGTGGGACTCCCTGTTTGTTTTCTTTCTTTTGCGCTTGTCCCTTATTATGAATTTTCTGTCTCCTGCCTACTTTCGGTCCATCTCTCCTGCGCCCACCCCGCAGTGACAATAGCCCCTCAGTTCCAGGGCTGATGGGAGGCTCGGGCACAATGGCTCATCTCTGAGGACTATATAGCAGGAGGCTTAACTTATTCAGCATTTTTCTGCTTTTGAACAACACATAATTGTCTCTCTGACTACATTGGATGTTGCTTTTATAAGTTCACATTTATTTCCCTTTAAAATGATAAGCTTAAAAGAAAGAAAGATGGTCAACGTGCTGAAAAGATATCCAACAAGAAAGCACCCGGGAGAAGTCAGACAATCTTCCAGGCTCTAAGCAATCCCTGTTGTCAGCTCTGCTGGAAAAAAAAAAAAAAAGCACACCAACAGCAGAATTATTACCAAAGCCACAGATATTACCCTGGATGTGTGTTGTGTTACAAGGGAGTGTGACATTCCCCTCTGAGAAAATTGCTCATAAACGTTGAGCTTTCATGTTCCCCTTGAGGATGAGCGCGAGATTTCTTTTTTCATTTTAAGCGTGTGCATTTGAAACTTCCTCTGGTAGCTGTGGGTGCGGCCGTCACTAGAAGAAATACACCCAAAGATGGAACTGATGGAGTCATTCCATAGGAAGTGATCATTGGATATCCTGGATTTTTAGGCTTAAATGTGGGATTTGTGCAGCACATGTGATCATTTTGATAATCAGAAACAGAATTATCATCAGCTTTATATGTGGTAAAAACTGCAGCTTTCTGCATGTTTTGTTAGCTTGTAACTGTTAAATCTTTGTTATCTTAATATCTCTTTTTAACCTCGATTTCTGAGGTTAATAAGCTCACATTGGACATTGATTGCATTTTCAATTATTCTACAGTACCATAACTTTATTGCTAAATTTTTGTAATATGGAATTCAGATATTTTTTTCTAAAATTAGGTAAACAAGTGTGAAGGATGCAAAAGTTGTATTAATTAATACGTTTATAAACTAAAACTTGTAACTTTTAAAACTTTTGTAAGAATTCTAAGCAACAATCTGCTTCTGTTGTGCATCATATCTTAAAAACCTACAAAAATAAACAAGTTTTCTAGATTTAGTCCCCGTCATCCAAATCTTATTGTTGTGTGGTTTTCTTTTATTATTAAAAATGTATAAAGTAGCACTCTTCTTATAATTCATTTGACTCCGGGGTCATAGGTTAGCTTAATGAATATTTAAATTCTCTCTCAAATAAAAAGCATGTTTTTAGCATCTTCTTGTTGCATATATAAAGTAAATTAAGCTCAAAATGTCATTTCTGAGTATTTCTTGATTCAAATTATTGTGAATCAGGAGCAGATGAAAAAAAATGCAGTTTGAGAAAGATTGTATTTTTGGGTGCTCTGCGCCATTCTGATGCATCCACTTGCAGACGATTAGAACCATGTTCGTTTTTTGTTTTTCTCGCATCTGGCTCAAAACTTCATGGCTAGATAGCTCCAATGTTGTTCACCATTTTTATAGTACCAGTAATGTTAGGTTGGGGGTTTGATGGGCTGTAAGCTAGCAGAGGAGAGTGTAAACAAAAGACTCAGTTAAGAGTAATGGGAACAGTCCCACACAACTCAAAGGTGAATTTCTAAAAAAAAAAAAAAAACCCTAGCTGCTCTGCAGAAGTTATGTCCTTGAAAATTACACAAGATTTTTTTTTCATTTTATTTTGGCTAAAAAAAAAACATAATCATACTTAAAGTACAACTGTGAACAATTGTACAACAGATTAAAAGATGACTGATGTGGAACTTTAAATAAAATTTCAGACTAAACTGCAAAAATTAAGGCTGAGAATAGTTTAATAACCTTATAAAAATTCCCTCACACTGGCCTGTTTGGTCAGGAGGAAACAACATGGACCCAAGATGGCGCCAGAGGATGATTGGCTGGAGGTTCCACTAAAGTTCAAACAAAGTTCATGTCTTCCACTAGAAAACACCGGAGCTGGGTTACGGTTACTATTAGGGTCACAGTTATGATTAGGGTAGGGTTAGGAATCTTTTAGCATAGCTACGTAAATTCAGCTTCCAGTTGCGGTTACGATATTTCCGCTTCTGGTTAATGATAAGTTTATTGTTATGTTTTGCTGCCATCTTGCCTGCAACCAAGTCCTTTTCTGTTTGGTTGGCACTAAAATCTGTTCTTTTCAAATATCTGCTTTAGTATTAAAGCTCACTTGAAAGCTGGTTAAAAGAAAAAAACAACATAAACAACACTCTAACTTGGCTGAAATCTCAGGTCTTGTCTCGGGTGCATGTGAACCCAACAGAGTATCCAGTGGACCAAAGAACAATAATAACACATAACTCAAACCAAAGAGAATTTCAAGTAAAAAAAGTCTGATATATGTGGCTGGTGCGATTGCTGAGTCATGGTTAACCAAATTGTGCTGTGTCTCCCTTCATAGGTGGACCCCAGTCTCGTTCAGTTCACACAATTCTCCAAATCTAGTGAAAACTGTAAACTAAGTAACATTTATTTTTTTACAGTGTCTTAATGATTCGTGCTTCTATTTGTTTATAGATAGAAAACCAACAAAACTGTATTCTGACATTGCCAATAGCACTATTAATGTACGTATCCCATGGCACAGCAAAAGGCAGACCGAACCACACGCATAAAGCCCACATAGATCGTACTAATGGTCTAGCATCAACGTCTTTAATGTTTAGCAGCTGCATTTCCTTTAAGTTGCTATAATCATTGAACAGCAGCACTTAAAGTGGAACATTATAAAATTAAACCCTAATTTTAACTCCCTTTTCTTTAAGGACCCACTTCAACAACACTTCCAAAGCAGCAAACACTGCACGAGAGCGTGCATTAAAAAAAAAAAAAACAGAATTATCTTTAAATCTCTTCACAATTCTCATTTGAAATCCCCCTTTGAGACTGAGTTCATTGGGTCCTGCAGCTTACATGCACGTTTTCCCGATTCAACTCTAATAAAAGGGCCAACAATCCACGGTTATCAGCTGACTGCTTAATCCTTACACTCCTTGTTATCCCACTCTTTTAATTTCTCCTGGTCACAAAAGAATCAAAAATGGTCTTTGTAAAGCGTTTGGCCTTGATAACCCAGGAATGGTTGTAGATTAACAGTAGCCTATACTGTGGTGTGTTTCAGTTCAGAGTAGATTCCTCTCTGCAATGTTAAAAATAGCCTTCTAATGACCTTTTAATGCTGCTTAATGAGAACAGGACAAATCATTAAGTGGCTCTGATTATACTCAGACTGTCTGAGCAGAGAAACTAGGTTAGATAGCTTTTGCCGCCATCGATGCCATTACTCCCTTTGCTAAAAAAAAAAAAAATAAAATCTGACATTTTAAACAAATGATAAGATGATGTGGCATTCCTAAAGAACTATAATTGATAATCACATAAAAACCTGTAATGATAAAAGCCACCACTTTCCCCTCCATTAAACGTGATCTCCAGTTGAAGCTTTCCAAACTATTTTTGATTGATTTTTTTTTTTCTTTTTCACAGAACATGAGCAAGCAAGATTTCAGGCCATTAACAGGTTTTCTTCACCCCCCGAAGCACTTTATTGAATTCAGCAGGGGACAGCTGCGGTGCTGTGTGTGCAGCAGGCTGTGCCTGCTTGTGCTGATGTGTGTGGTTTGCATCTGCATGCAGGACCTCAAAAATAGCCAGCTTTTGGCTGGGAATACAAACCGGCACAAAAAAGGGCGAGATCAGGAGCCGGCTTTCATCGTTTGAGTGCCACACGCTCCCAGCTCCTTCCCGTCCTCTCTTCTTGTATGACTTTACGGCCTTGGTGTGCGTTTCCGACTTTGTGAGTACACACGGGTGCTCCTATACCTTCCAAAGGCCAATAAGATGAAAGAGTTCTCACACCAAGTGAAGTCCCTCCCTAAAGAAGGAAAGAAATAAAACTGTCTGGATGGAATCTAATATCTGATATTTACCGTATTCCCGCAGTGTGAGGTGCTGTATAGCAGAACGACTTATTAACACAAAAAGGTTTTATCTCTGTGGCACCGACAGGAGCTACACACTATTTTTTGGGGTTTCCAGTTTGGTAATCTTGTTTCTGTCAGTCATACGGAGCGGCTAATTCTCATTGTCACAAGGGTGAACGACTAAGTGGCCCAAAGCTCTTCCAAGGCCAACCTTCATTACATGAATAAAGATTTTTCAGCGGTGATGAGAGACCCTTTTTCACAAAAGGTTGCAATGGAATTAAAGTTACACACTGCAGCGCGCCCGTGTCTTCACCCCAGGAGAAGCTTTCATTTTCTCATTCGTCTTCATGCTATTTTAAAATGTAAGAAACGTCCCGTTTTTTGTTTTATTTATTTATTTATTTTCTGCACATGTAAATCACATCGACATCCTACTCAGGGGAACCGTCTGCTATGTCTTAAGATTCGTCCTTTTCCCTCCCACATAAATCAAATTGACATCCGGCTCTAAGCACTCCCGCCTCTCCTTTCTTGGGGTCTCTCCTTGGTTTGCGCCTTAATTGGATTCTGTGTCTGTATTTAACATGGCTCATAACTTGTGTGCATTTGTGCAAATGTGCTGGCGCTGGAATGAAAATACCGTGAAGATGTGATGTCAAATTCATTTACCGTTGGGTTTTGTTTTAATCCGTCCCTCCTGCTCGCTGCACAGCTTTCCTTAAGTGTGATTTTTTTTTTTTTTTCATCATATGTGGCGCCTGGCTGGTCACCATGCAGCAAATTCCCTTGAAAAAGGTGATAATTTTGTCAAGTGGAGTGAGAGATGGGGCTTTATTTGAAGTCTCCAGTTTTAAGGGTTTTTTTTAAGTTCTTTGAATCCAATTTTTGCTTCCTCTTGATGGGTTACTTTTTTGATTTGCAGGAGGCTGAGTGGCACTGTGACGAGTTCACCAAAGGAGCCTGCTTCAGCCGAGGAAAATCTGAGGTGAGCGTCAACGGCGTGGGAAAACGACATACTTTTACGTTCTATTTTAAAATAATAAAAACCTCTTTAAAACACAGCAACATTATCTCTCAATCTGAGCATTTTTGGGTGTGCAGTCATGGTACGATTACCCAAAATGTGATATCATCTTGCTTACCCATTTTTATACTTCTTTATAGTTGACAGCATGCTTAAACTAGCACCGAGCCAACCTTTGATGCAGGTAAGGATTTGCAGTGCGGTTATGGTTTGAAAGTATCACCTTGAAAACCTGACTTTCTTGAAGGAACCTCAAACTTTCCTGTTGTCCCTCAAGTCAGGTTGCATGCAAATCTAAAGATCAAAGTGTCCACTTTGAACTTTTGAATTTAATCAGATGATAAGGTGGGTTTTGAACCCAAAACTTCAGAGAATGTCTAAAAGTTTAATTTAAAAATATATTTAAAAATTAAGACATATTGAGAAATTTAAAGCACGGCTCAAACTTTTAGCATTTCTGAATGGTTTTATTGATCCTTTGTTGGTCATTTGCAAAGCAACACATTAATAAATGGTGCTTGAACTAAAGTACGGTGGCCCTGAAGTGCAAATCACACAGACAAATCAGTCAATACAAAAAAATATTAAAGATCACAACAGCAGTTGAAAAGCAAAACAATTAAGAAGAAAAAAATAGTTAGAAAATTGAACACAATTTCATACACCAAAACAGAAATTTTACCCACAGTGTTTCCATTGTTTTCTATTTTTATGTCTTTTTTGTGGCTTCTTTTATCTTATGTGTCTTATGACTTTTATGTTTTAACTAATGTTTTTATGCCTTTTTTGTTTAGCACCTTATGTTCAACACCAAGTTGATGAAAAGTGCTATTTAAATAAAATAAGGAATTGATTGATTGGTTGGTTTGCTGGTTGGTTGATTGATTGATTGTAAACAAAATTCTAAAAAAAAAAAGAATCAAAATAAAAATGAAAAACAAAAAGTAATTTTCCAGAAACCAAAATTAAATTTAAAAAAATGAAACAAAAGAGGAAACTGGAAAAGTTTGGTACTATGGGACATCACTGATTGAATGATGATGTTTGCTATCATTTGTATTTATATATTTGAATGTATTTGGCACAAAGCAATACTGGATTGTTGTGTACTGATCATAGAATTGTATAGATATTCAGACACTGAAGACACATTTGAAAATAATTCAAACATCATCATCCAATCAGTGGTGTTCTAAAATACCTTTTAAGTTGTTGTTTTTTTTAACATTATATATTTAATTTTTTTCAATTATTATTTTCTGGAATTTTGTTTTGATTCCTAAAAACGTATTATTTGTTTTGCGTTTATAATTGTTATTATCTTTAAAAACTGTTTGGGTCAAGTTACTCGTTTATGTGATTTAAAGCCTCTAACTTTAGATTTTTTCTGTTATTGCACAATTTCTTTTTTTAAGACATAATTCCACAAATAAAACACGTTTCTACCGACCACGGTATGGTTTTAGAAATCATAACACTGCATACAAAAAAAGTAAAAATTAAAGAATGTAAAATAAAGACTATGGTGGCTTAAACAACAATATTGGCCGTTTTTGTAATAACATCTAGGAACGCAGTGAATTTCAGCTCTTTGACCTAAAAGAAGAACTATATTCTTTTCTTTTAGGTAAAAAAAACTCCCCATCCACACTTTAACCCCTTCTGTAGAGGGAAATCCTGTTATTTTAGGTTTTTTTTTTTGTTTCTTTGTGGTGTATATTTTTGTACAGTTTGTGGTCAGCTGGCACGATCTTGTCTGAAAAACAGATGGTTTTGAGCTGAACTTGACTTGCAGATGAACTGCCCAGCCCAGATCCCTGTTTGTGTGCGCTCTGTGTGCCGCTGTGTATTTATCCCCCTGTGAAAGGTAGTTAGGGAGCCATAATAGGCATGCACGGGCTGGCTGGCGCATGATTGCTGCAGAGAATTACAGGCCAAAGCCACCTTAGTCCTCAGGACTCACTGCAGTCTGGTGGAGCAGAATTGTTCTTCTCACTGTTCCCCTGTGAGGATCAGCTCCTGTGATGTACACTAAGAACAGCATTTAAAGACTTTGTTCTCCAGCAGGTGACAGGGATTTCAGTGGTTTATTACCTAGCTCAGTACACCACAATATACAGATGCTTAAGCTATTATACAGACACCATCTCTGCGCCGTGACTGAATTTACAAGCGATCGTATTTTTCTAATACACGCATTCGCTCTTCTCTTGTGGATGTGATTTATTTCAACTGGCAGCAGAAAGGAGAGTTAAATCGACTTGACAGGACTTGATTGCTGCCTCTGTTTTATTTTATAATGTGAGAGCCAAGCTCAACGGCCTCTGTATTACAGAACAGACGTGGAACATTTGTCAGGAAGTTTTTATAAACAAGTCAAGACTGTGGGGCCGTGCAAATATTAAATATGCCATTATTTACTACAGAAACAAACTCGAGAGAAGAATTGAATTATGCACACCCCTTCACTACCTGCCCACACACACACACACACACTCACAAGGAAACCATGCATGACAAGCTGCACAAGCAGCATTGATATATAGGTGTGCGTTACGAGTGCGGCCGCACACTCGTGTATGCGTAGGCTGGGGCTTATCACGACTCAACCTTCAACTTGTTTGGGAAAAATAAAAGCTTTTTCCTTGCTGTGACGTCCCAAACTCTTAAATCAGAGTCTCTATGAGAAACCAGTCGCCCTGCAGACATAGATGGTTCAGGTTCAGGCAGATTTATAAGAGTTAAGAGGTGCCTGTTAGAGCCATACCAAGATCTGTTTCTTAGATACTCCACTTAGATTTGCAGGTGTTCAAGTTCATCTAAGATCTTTTGTGGATGAGCAAATTCTGCTCTACATAAAAAAATAAATAAATAAATAAACCTGGTGTGATTCACCTTCAATGTAAGTTCAGATGGGAGTTAACGGAGAAGGAAGAGCATTTAGAGAAGTGTGAATCATTTAAAGATTAGGAAAATATCTAGTGTGGAGAGGAGGTAAAGATTTTTATCATCATTTAAAAGCTGATGGACTAAAGGAATAAGCCTGTTTTTTTCCTTCCCAATCAGTTTTTGTTTTTAAGCTGTTGGAACAAGTTAGTTTCCAGGTGTTTTTGTCCAGTCAATGGTGAAAGCACACAGAACCAAACAAAGGGGAGATATTTTTGGCATTCTGCTCCCATTTGAACTAAGTCCAAGGGACGCCTTGTGTCAAAGTGCCCCAAATTTCTATGAGATGCCCTCACCAGTTGCAGGCAACTGTATATGCTGCATCAGGGCAAAGCTGTGTATCTGCTTTGTCCTACAACAAAAAATAATTCCACTTTCAGGCATGAAAAAAAGAATGGATTAACACCATTTTGTATTATGAAGAAGCATTTTTCAAAACTCTACTTCATGCCATAAGAGACCGTCAAAAGTATATTTCAACTCCAGCCCTCGAGGGCCGTATTCCTGTATGTTTTCCAACATACCCTGCTCTGCCATGTTCTAATTGGCAGGGAACACCTGAACCAGGTAATCAGTCACGCGGAGGGATTGGATATCTGAAAATCATGCAGACACAGCAGTCATTGAAGCCTGGATTTGCCCATCCTTGGTCCAAACCCAAAGGCAAAACAAATGTATCGACGAAAGTATAGAAGAAACCAAAAAAATGAAATACCTTTTGCTAGTACTAATTGGCTCACAGTCTGATACTTTTTTTACTAACCCCGACATTCAAAGGGCCGCCATGGTGTAGAGGTAGAACAGTCGATCGGAATGTCCAAGGTCCACATGTGCAGAAGTTTCTTTAGGAAAGTCACCCCACATTGCTTCTGGTGATTGTAGATTGGTGCCCTTGAAAGACAGTGTGTGCATGAATAAATGGGACTGTGACTGTAAAGTGCTTTGGGCCTACTTAGAAGCTAGTAAACCACTAAGTAAGTATTTGACATTCCTTTACAACTTGTGCAATATTTAAGGTATTGTCGGGATCATTGGGTCTTGTACACCCCCCAATTTACTCCATCTAGGGGTTCGAAAAGAACAGAGCACAAAAGTGATTAGGCTCCATCTCCCTGCAGTCTCAAAGGCCAGAACATGTATGGCAGATCAACAAATATATTGGATAGAAAACAATAACAGCTAGAGTAAATTATTAACAGAAGAAAGACCTAAGAAAAACCAAAATCTTACCTCAAAATCATACACAAAAAGGGAACAGCAAAACGAAACCATCCTGGGGCGTAACACTTATCGGTTGCCAGTCCTGGGCTAGAGAAGCACCAGAACTTTTATAGACAACCAAACTAATTTAATGGATAACAGTACAAGTTGATTGATGGTATAGCATCATATAGCCAAGAGGGGCTAAGTGTGAGCAGAGCAAGAAGATGCTGAGTCTATCCGTAATCTTAATTAATCCACAAGACACAACAATAACTGGCTTTAAGTACAGCTTCCGGACCAAAATGTTAAAAACAAAACAGAACCCAAGCAAGGATGCAAATAAAACAAGTAGATATTGATTCTCATGGTGCACCATACTTGTTGTTTGCCATAACAGACACCTGTTTCTATCATTTTACCTCTGTGGTACATTGTTTGTGAGATTACACTCACAGAGGAGTTTACAGTGACACGTGCATCACCCAGGGAACTCGCCGCGTCAGATGTGTCTGAGACTTCATGTCGCAAAGGGCGGGATGACTATGCAGCTGCAGTAATCAGACACACTCTCAGAGTTTTGCCCCCGGGCCCTTAACACGTCCTCTGCCCCTGGGCAGCTGCCCCGTTACCCATATGGTTAGTCTGGCCTTGATGAATACTGATGACTTGTTACATTAGAATGGCTTTTTGCCGGTGCAAATCACTGGCAAGCTCCAATCCCTGACCTTCACGTTCAGAGTTCATCACTCGAGCGCTTTTCTCTCACTCCATCAATCTTTCTCTCCGTCACCCCCACTCTGTTTGTCAAAAGCTTTTAACCAAGTGCTGAGTGGTTCTACCGCGCCGCCAGGCCAGAAACTTCACGGAGGGAAAGAGCCAAGAAAAAGGTGTGGAGCATGTACTTTACCTTAATTTAGAGAAAGTGTCTTGGATTGATTAACACAGGAACAAAAAAAAAAAGACTTATTTTCCGGCACTAATCTTGAATGTTCCTGCATCAGGTGTTGGTTTTACCTGATCTCCAGCTCCCTGGGATCCCTCTCCAAATCTTATCCCAGGGAAATGAAGGTGTGACATAGCTGAGCCGCACGGGCATTAGCCTTTATTTGACTGTGTCGCGCCTCGCCACGTTTTGAAGCAGCCCTCCTGCGGTAACAGGTGTTTTTCCCCCCATTTATTGGCCTAAAATGTAATTCGGCCTCTCTTCCTAATGCAGCTGCTTGTCAGTGGGTTGATAATGGCTTTCGCTGCTAACCGGAATATGTTTTCTGGCTTGTGTTCATTGCAGGAGGAGTGCCAGAACTACATCAGGGTGCTGCTGGTGAATGGGAACAGGCTGTTCACCTGTGGAACTAATGCCTTCACGCCCATCTGCACCAACAGAACGGTAAGAAACACTTGTTTGAATGACCTTGCTGGTGTTTTTCTTGAAAAATGTGGACATGTATTGATCCTCGATGATAGTCTAAAGTGATCTGGTCAGACTATGCAATGAATATAAATCCTTTATTTAAGCTTCAAATAAAGGGGATTTGTAAAGACAAAAAAAGCAGTTTATAGAAGGAACATGCCTCATTTATCACCATACATCCACTTCTACATTCTAGTCATGTTGCATATTTCAAGCAAAGTGGAAGTGATAAAGCTTTTACCACCTTGTGTTGCTTTTCATTTTCACAGCAGTGAGAACAGTGCAGAAGGGCTTGAGTGATCAAGAAAACTGGAAAAGAGCTGGATAAATGCAGTCCACTTGCCATTTGCAGTCCATTTGCAATGACTAACCTGTTTTGACCTGCTGTGATATGTTTGTGCTTTTACCTTTCAAGACAGGACTGATGGACATACTGCATTAACATTTCCACAGCACACCGACTATGTCGTTTTTTTTTTAAAGCAGTAATGAACAGGAAGCAAAGGGTTTAGGTTCAGGTGGAGCTGCAGAATAAAACGTCTGCAACATGCTAATAGAAATTGAAATTTAAATAATTTAAATTAGCTTTGTTTTTGTAAATTTATTCTTAAAAGCAACTTTTAACAGTTTAAAAAAGAAAGATCTGTATTGATTAATACATACTGTCACTTTCAAGACAACATTGACCTTTTCTGTGATACATTTTAGTTACTTTCCAAACTAAACATTCAAATACGTTTTTTATGTATTTGGTTGTACAAACGTTTGTATAACTCAGAAGACTCAGAAGACTACGTTTTTTTTTTTTTTTTATTAAATGTCAAAACCCCAAGTGACTGTTGTGAGGATTCTACCTTTACGTTTTTTTGTCACCTGTTGTTCTTGTAATGTTTTGTTTACATGTCTGTGTCACATTTTCACCTGGTGTCATTTGCTAACAATCTACAGCTGTCTTCATTTAAGGTGCTGTTTACATTACAACGTTTTCGCGTGCGTTCCGACAACTTGGTTATTGTTTGGGCCTCTTGTTTAGACCAGAACGGCGTTTTAGGGCCCAGAACGAACTTTGGAGAACGCCTTCCAGAGTGGAGCGTTGCGAAACGTTCCCGTTCCCACCGCCCTCCCATTCTAGTGTGTACGGTCAGGAACGGTGTCAGGGTGTAAAGCGCAGTACTTCTCCTATTGTTCTTTTCCATCCGGTGGGAGTAGGGTTGGGCACCGAAGTTCGGTTCCATGATTTGCGCGGTTCTACCGAAACCGAAAGATGCGGCTGCAAACGGTGCCGGATTTCGGTTCCAAATTTCATTGAAGTTTCATTTGTCTGTGGACATGTCAATCACTTGTAGTACTCCCTTCTGATTTTTTCAGCCTGTTGTAAATTCTGCAGTGTTAGCTTAATTTTGTTCAGGCACTTTAGTGGACAACCAGGGGTCCTACGCGGACGAAGGAGGCAGAGCGCATGCGTAGAAGAGAGGAAGAACGCTAGCTTTACGTGCTATGTTGGCTCTGTAATGTGAAGAGAAAATATCAGATAAACGGTTAAAACTGCTCCTTTTGTCCTGTGCTCTTTGAACGGAGTCCTGTCGTGGATGCAGAAATCCCAGTCCGAGGAAACGGTCCTTCCTTTTCCCAACACAGCCTATCTATTTACTTTCTTGTTGTTGTGAGATGAGTGTGTGCTCCAACTTCTGCATCTCAGCTTGTTACGAAGCTGGGGGGGGGCGTGTGCATGTGAGGAGCAGCGCGCTCTGAGAGGAGCGAGAGAGAGAGAGCGTGCCGCAGAGAGAGAGCGCGTGCTGCGTAAGAGGAGGAAAGGAGAAAGGAAAGGGAGGGGCGCGCGCGCACGTTAGCGTGCGGAGAGTTGTTCTCGAGTTTGTCTGCAAGTTAAAGTAATAAAAGTTCAGTTCCTCTACAATAGCTAAGTGTAATTATTCGGCTTCGCATGATCCAAAGAAGGGATGTGAACCCCGGAGGAAAAGCAACCTTCGGCCCTGGAGAAGATCTCCTGCTCCTCGACTACGGTTGAGGGGGAAATAGAGCAGGAACGGTTCAACATTGTGCGCACATAGCGCATAGCGGCGTGGCGTGTGAATTACATCGTTTTCCGTCAGCATTCGTTTTAACCGTGAACGCAATATCATTCTGGAACGTCCTGGTGTGTACCCGATATCTTGCTTACCGGGTCAGAGAACAAAACGCGTTCCCGTTCCAGTGTAAACGAGCCCTAAGTCAACCATCTTCGAGGGGTTGAAAACAGCTTGTTTTTTCAGTTTATTGATGTCAGATCAAATGCTGTTAACACCTGTTTTTGTGATCCTTTTTATTCACATTTTATTCATGTTTAAGTTTATTTGTTAAATTCCTCCTGTGCGTGATGGTGCGGTGGTTAGCGCCTCACAGCGAGGAGGCCTTAAATCGAATCCGGGCTGAGACCTTTCCGTGTGAAGTTCATCTCCTAGTACATGTGTGGACTTTATTACAGTCCAAAAACCTGATTTATAGGTTAATTAGTTACTCTAAGAGTCCCTAGGTGTGAGTGGGATTGTGTGGTCATGTGACAGACTGGCGACCTGTCCAGGGTGTGCCCCGCCTCCGCCCAACTGTAGTCGGGATGTGCTCCGGCAACCCTACAAGGGATTAAGCGGGTCAAGAAAAGTTATTGATGGAAGTCATCTTACACTCCTGGTTTCCTATATTTTTTTCTGTTTAATTTGAAATTTTTATTTTGTTCATTTATAAACATTTTTGTACCACAAAGTGTTCTGCGTCCTGATTGGCTGTTGATCTTGTCAATCAATCTTAACTGCTGCGTCTCCTGTACAGAATGCATGCATGTAGGCCCCATCCTCACAAATTATCTATCCTGAGTGGATATTTGTTTTCATTCTGTAATACTGGCCCTTTTTCTGCAAAGATGTCAGCTTTAAAAGTTTAAAAAAAGAGTTTAAAAAAGTGTGAAAATATTCACGTCTGTCTATAAAAAGAGGATAAAGTGAGTATCGAGGGGTTTGATGGCTTTAAAGCATCTGTCAGCCTACTTTACGGATTTCACTTTTAGAATGTAACCATTGCAATAAATAGTAGAAAACTGTTAATTGTTTTACTTCATTTATTTTAATTGTTTTATTTACATTTCTAAAGCTTTTTTTTTAAAACACCATGGGGTTTGTTCAGAATACCAGTGAAAATGAGATGTATTCCATTTAAATATCATTTTATTCATGAAATGACTGAAAAGAATCGGCTTACAATTGAAACTCTATTTCTAACCAACACAAAGAGACCTCTGGTGAGGTCTGAGCATTTCACAGATGCATGCAGTTTTACATTGCGCTGCTAAAAGCTTGCATATCTAGCTCTGAAATCTGAGTGTACTTTTCTGCATCCGTTCTAGCATCGTCTGTGTGATTCAGCGCCATAGGACAAGTTTCACTGGAGCAGCTGAAATTTCTGCTGATCCTTTTAAATAAATACTTTACACAGTTTCAGGAAACTTTTCCAATGGCTTTATTAGAGGATTTGCTTAAAAAATGATGTTCACCTTTATTTTCTAACACTGAGTTCTTTGTATATTAATTTAAATTTGATAAACCTGAGAAGACAGAGCACAGTATTTTAGATTTTTTTAAATGTTTTTTAATATGTTTATTATTTTTAAGCCTTTTAGATTTCTTTTTAAGTCAAAAACAAGTGTTGTTGTTTACCTTGAGAACTGTGATCTCCCCATATCAGACATCAGAGTTGGACTTTCAGAGAAGGATCAAGGTGAAATTTACCATCATGATGACATTTGTTTTGTTCCAAAAGCATTATATTCAAAGGTCATTCTCTCATAATGACTGTTTGCTGCTGCAAAAATACATATTGTCGAAATGCCACAGGATTCTTTTTGCTGTATTTTCTGTATGAGCTGTCGTAGTTCCTCGCTGAATGTTAGTTAATGTGGAACAGGCAGGGAGCAGCAGGAGCTGTTGAACTAGACTGACACATTTACTATCAGCTCCTCTGATGATGAAAGAGTGAACAGAATATTAACCGTTGTGAGCTCAGAAGCTGTAGATTCAATCATTGTTAACTGTAGGGAAATATCAATTTGGTGATATATCGCTATATTTTGTTTGGCGGTACTTGTAGTGATTTAAAATGTATTAATTATTTATGAGCGTCCTTCAATGTTTTAGTTTTGTTTTCCATCTTAACCCCTGACCTCTAGCTATCAGCACAGCACAATGAGGCTCTTGGAGCAACTCTATGATTAAGATCTTGTGAGAACCATCTTGTGTTAAAGGGACCCTACCATGATTTTCTTCAGCCTTTCAGATCCATATATATGATCATATATTACATTGGGAACATTAAAAAACAAATTATTTATGAAATATGAGTAATTTTTGTGGCCTGTCTTAATACCTGGAAGTAAAACGACTCAATTTCTGAGCCTCCGCCTTTTGCTCCTTGTCGGTCCCGCGACAAGGAGCAATGTACCGTGTCGTAAGACATGTATCGGGATATGTATAGTATCACCAGACTCCTAGTTTAAAGGTTACCAAATGCTTTTTGTTCAAATTACTGAATTATTTATCAACCATAATTCGATTAGTATCGTATTATTGACATAAATAAAGATAGTAGGGCTTGTCCTTTAGATTTCTTGAATTGAAATCAGCTTTGATCATTTTTCTTATAGTGATATTAAAGGAAAGTGTAATTCCCAGTTTGATTCAAATCTGGTGAAGAAGACTTTTTTTTTTTTTTAAAGGGTGTCTACTTGAAATGTTCTTAGTGGATGGCAGTTGGGATCTGTCATTTGAATGACACCCTCAGTGACACAGTGACAGCTCGGGCTATTAGTGCGTCTGACAAGCGAGTGAGCCTAGATTTCCTGTAATAGTAGCTGTCGCTGTAGCTTTTTAGTTTCTTATTGGGCGCATTCATAACACCAACCACTCCCCCTAGCTTGCATTTGGTCTATGCTGTGAACTTGCTCTTTCCTCCTCCCCAAAAAAAGTCTATTCTGGACATTTAAAGTCCCTGCAGTGTCCCAGTCATGCAGCTGCTGGGTCCCACAACAGAGACGACTTTCACTTCACCTCCTCAGAATGCTACGGATGCACCGCCGCCTATTTGTTGCCCATCCTCGTGTTTTCTAAATGACTCGTTTGACCTTAAAGGACTGTTTTGGCCAGCAGGAAAAAGAATGCCATCAATGTCGAGCTTTGATTTGAGACTATAGTGGAGCCGCTCTGTTCCTTATTGTGGGTCAGGTGGCACAGAGATGGTAAAAGTTTTAGCCAAATTGGGAAGCTTTTGGAGGAATTTGCTAGTTTTTATTATCCTGAAATAGAGTTTGGTGACTGAAGAAAAAGCGAAAAGATGAGGAATTACTTCTCCTGCCGCTGCACGTTCCTTTTTAGCGAGCATGAAGTTATAAATGTGGGGCTCGGTTGACTGATAGGAAAGTAATTGCATCAGGGATCATCTTACTTATCACTCGGAAGTTTAAAAACTTCAGATTAGTGCGATCTTTTTTTTTGCTTAGCATTCACAAGACCCCAAGAACTTGAATGAACTTAGATTGGAGCAGAAGCCATGAGCTAATCCTCCATATATTTCCCATTTCAGCACTACAAAATATAATTACATCTTGAATTTAAAACTTGCACGCCTCTCTTTTTGCATTCAGGTCTGTATCAGAGGGCTGTGGCCTTTATTTCTTCTCACTTATTTATGAATGGTTTATTTATTTTTTTAAGTAGGGGGCTGTTGCAGTGTGTCAGGGCGAAGTCAAGGACGTGTTGTTAAGCTTTTTTTTAAAAAACAGGGAAATGGATCTGACTTTTTATTCAAAGTTGGTATGCAACAGGAGACCGAACCTCACATCAAACCCCTTTTATGCTCACAAAGGTGCCTCGAATACGTGGAATAATAATGTTTCAGACTGAAGAACAGCTGGCTGTCCTGTAGAGACATCAAAACCCAAAGTGTGGAAACACTGCAGCGCAGATTATCTTGCTTATTTTGAACAGTTGGCTTCTTAACATTAGACTTGAAGCAGCTGCTGTGTTTGGGTTTTATGTTGCTAATTATTCTGAATGCGCTCTCTGATTATGCCTTTTGCTCCTGTCTTTGTCTGTGCTTAACAGCAAAAGTAAACCAAACAAAAACTAATGAGAGGAAGCTTCTCTGTTGTTTGGATTTTTTTTCATGTTATATTTGCATTTTT
This sequence comes from Oryzias javanicus, assembly GCA_003999625.1. Lineage (NCBI taxonomy): Eukaryota > Metazoa > Chordata > Actinopteri > Beloniformes > Adrianichthyidae > Oryzias > Oryzias javanicus. The sequence continues at coordinate 13,081,942 of CM012456.1, forward strand.
GCAGAAACAAACATTTTTCCATACTTTAGTTTGCATTTTTATGCTGCTACTTGATATGCTGTCCTATATTTTTCTGCATGTCTTTAACAATAAGACTTCAATTTTCTACAAATATATTAATAAATGTTTTTTTTTTTGTTTTTTAGGTGTCATGTCTCAGCTAAAAGTAGTTTACTTCCTGTCAGTGTCGGTTAAGTCTTGATCTTATCTTCTTCTTTTTTGCAGCTGACTAACCTGACAGAGATCCATGATCAGATCAGTGGAATGGCTCGTTGCCCTTACAACCCCCTCCACAACTCCACCGCCCTCATCACCTCCAGCGGGGAGCTTTACGCCGCCACTGCTATGGACTTTTCAGGGCGAGACCCCGCCATCTACCGCAGCCTGGGGGGGCTGCCACCGCTCCGAACTGCCCAGTACAACTCCAAGTGGCTCAATGGTATAAAAACTCACCAAAGGAGTTATTTTGGCATAAATTTAAAGACAAATCCATTCTTCAGTTTGAAAAAAATGTTGGTGTGATCATGAATATAGATAGCTGCAGTCAGGTGGCAGTCAGGTGGCTGTCAGGCGGCAGTCAGGTGGCAGTCAGATGGCCAGAATGACCCACTTTTAATATACCTCTGAGCTACCGGACAGCTGAGAGCCGGTGACACTTTACATGGATGGCCGTCATCCGGAGACATTTACACATGCCCCAGTTGGAGCGGATGGGGATTCTGGCTACGACCGCCCTGTGGCCGCCCAGCCCTGTTTCGTAATGGCATCATCTCTGCATTTTTACTGGATTGACTGCCACTGATCGATGTGAACTTGTAGAAAAAAATAGTGCGATCACCTTTAAAATTAAACTTCTTCCTAAAACCTCAACAGCTACCTCGCGGTGTGTAAAAATGCGACACCCAATTACAAATTCCGCCGTGGGCCCACCTGCTGAATTTGCTGAAAATCTTGCATTTAGGCATTTGCGTGGTGTCATTTTGGAATATGTGACTGTAGTCTGAGCTTCACTTTTTTTGCAGTGTAGAGAACATTTATTTCAGATTGACATTAAAAAAGAGGATTTAAGTGTTTTCTTTAATAGATGTTGGTGTCCAGCCTGAGCAGGTGGTCAACGGGTGTCTTGTCAGCGAGTGACTCAAATTGTAGTTTTATGAGGGATATAAATATAAAACTACCACATCCATTGCTTTGCAGTCATTTTATGGGAGCAGGTTTAATGATAAATTTTATGGCGAATTGATCTTCTTCCTGTATCCCCCCCCCCTTTCTCCCCGCACAACCCCCCTAAAAGGTGCAGAGCACAGCCAGGCTGAAATAAGTAAGGGGTGGGGGCTTTTTCATTTAAAGCTGGATTAAATCACTGTCAGTGAAAATAAAGTGTGCAGTTTAGATCCAATAATGTCAAACATAAAGATGAACGTCTGGGCGATGACGGTGTTGCAGAGGTCGGATGTTTTAGATGGGGTGGAAGCTATTAAGCTACACCTGTTTTGGTCATTTCTCATCATAACCTTTAGGTTTGGGGAGTGAAAAATGAGTTTCCTTATTAGAACACAATGCCATTAATAACACGGCCTGTAGTTATTAATCCTGATCACCTACTGTAGTGTGGGCTGCACACTCACACACTCCAAGAGTCAATCAGTCATAACACATTCGCTCTCCCACTACTTCTCGCTTCCACATCCTTAAATATTTTTTCTGCCTGAATTTTTCTTCATCTCGCCGCACTTCATCTTTCTCAGCTGTCTCTCCAATTTTTCCTCTCGACGTCTACTTTCCCTCCTCTGTCTCATTCATTTTCCTCCTCTCCTGTTATCTCTTTTCCAACAGAGCCAAACTTCGTCTCCTCCTACGACATCGCCAACTTCACCTACTTCTTCTTCAGAGAAAACGCGGTGGAGCACGACTGCGGGAGGACGGTGTTTTCCCGTGTCGGGCGGGTCTGCAAGAACGACATCGGCGGCCGCTTCCTCCTGGAGGACACGTGGACCACGTTTATGAAGGCCAGGATGAACTGCTCCAGACCAGGAGAAATCCCATTCAACTATAATGAGTTGCAGGGCACTTTCTATTTGCCTGAGCTGGAGCTGCTTTATGGCATTTTTACAACCAATGTGTGAGTAGGTTTTATGAAATGTTCCATCAGCTCTTACATCCATTACTGGATATTAGTTTAGCCCTGGCACATTTACTTGGAGTTATTTCAGTGGAGACATATAATTTCTACACCACTTTTGGCAAAGTTATTAATTATTTAACTATGAATTGGTGATATAAAAGCGAGGCGAACATATGTGAAGCACAAACAGTCTCTTATGGTGCTTTCAAAGCCTTCAAAACTTGACTTTTAATCAAAACTTCATTCACCGACCACTTTTTGTGCAGGAAATCGTCATGCATCATGCCTTACATGTTAAGAGAAAATGAGAACTAACTGAAGCTCCCTCTCCCATGCATTACAAATTGTGAAAAAATCTGAATACTCCCAAAATCCCAACAGAACCCAAAAACTAAGCTTATGACAAATGATGTGGCGCCTCGGCCTCAGGGTTTAGTAATTGTATTTCAACCAAAAAAAAATTGTGAAAATGCAGGTTTCATTTCACGAACCTCAAACTCAATAATGTGATATTGTTTGATCTGAGAAATCAAGTTATTTCCCAGATCAACGGAGATCTAGATCTATAACATTTTTAGGATATTTTCCTAAAATTTGTATTGTTTGACACTTTTCTAGAGGCAAAAACAGAAAATAAATTATATATATTATGAACCACAATAGATGAGATTTCTATTCAGAGTAAAAAAAAAACAAAAACTAACAAATGAAGAGAAAATATCCCTCTAAACTTAAAGTGACAAAACTGAAATGCAACAATGAAAACAAAAAAAGGGGTACAAGACAATGTCCAAGACTGAGTAATGGAAATACTTGACTTAACCCTTGTACTATTTTGTGGGGTCCATATGACCTCAGCCATACATTGACGTGTTATCCATCCTATGTGTGGATGAAGGTGGACATGATGTCTGCCACGGACAACACGAAAATGAAAAATGATTTAGAAAAAAGTTCAGCATGCTTTCTTATGGGGTCCAGATGACCCCACTCCCAAAGTCAACATACCAAGGATAGCATAGGGGTTAAAAAATCTGAGGGAAAATCAAGCTAGCACATAAGAGGTGGTGATTATTGATTGAAGTCAAGTAATGTAAGCTAAAGAAAACACAAAAAACTTGTGAAAAACTTAAACAAAACTGAGAAAAAAAGTCTGACGGCACATATTCCCAAAGGAATGGTCATTTCATACAAGTGTGGAGAGAAAAGTGGAGAGTTCAAATTGCTACATAAGAGCTGATCCAGATGATCACCATGAAAAAAGAGTCGGTGTAGCATCTGCAAGCCCCTCTAGAACAGGATGGATCCCTGGACCCGGACCTGAGGAGAACTGCTCAAGTGAGCAATGCAGAACATCTCCTACGGGGCCTTTTGGTTGGAAAATTGTTGAAAATCTTTAATATTTGTTTACAAAATTGGAACAAATGACTAAAATCTTAAAAACAACAGTTTAAATTTAGGTTCTAGCTCCTAAAAAATGCTCACACTCCCTGAATCCTCTATAATTAAGATCTCTTACTTAAACAAAAGTGTTTTAAACAACTTTCTTTTTTCGAATGTTTATCTATTTTTTACGCATACTCATAAACAAACCCATGAGAAAGAAACTTTGCACGCTCAAAGTCCACAAGCTGAGCGATCAGTTGTTTACGGTGCCTCCACATTGCTGAGAGAGGAGTCTTTTAAAGAGTATCGAAAACATTTCCCCCTGCAGGCGTCCAGTTTAATGAACAGCTGCGATGGATTATAATTCACGTTGCTTAAATCTCGCAGTTTGAGTTGAGTACTAATTCTCTCATTCTTTACTTTCTCTTCCATAGAAGGCAACCAATACTTGTTGAAACTGACATCTTAAAAAGTCACAGCTGTATTTCAGGACTGAGATCTATACAGCGTATTACTGAGCGGCTTAATTGCGATTTACTGCTGGGTTCATAATCCAATAATGGCAATCACTTCCACCAGTATGTGTGACTAGTTTGATTTGTGGTCTTAGTGCAAATGTAGAGGTTTTGTACTAGTACTTTCCTGTTATTACAGATTTCATTCATTGATTTTTAAGCCTGTTTCCTCTTACTTTAATTTTTCTAACTTTTCCCCTTCATTTGTCCCCTTTTGAATCTGTGTTCTTGACTCTCAGAAACAGCATTGCTGCATCTGCAGTGTGTGCCTTCAATCTCAGTGCCATATCACAGGTTTTCAACGGGCCCTTTAAGTACCAGGAGAACTCCCGGTCTGCCTGGCTGCCCTACCCAAACCCCAACCCTGATTTTAAGGTAATCGCTGATGCAAACGATTAAACGATTTGATTCATATTGTCATTTATGGTTGCAATTCATAGTAGATTTTGAATGATTCAATACGATTCAGTGATCTAAAATCGATCCAGCACATCTTTAGCTAACACCAGTGTGAATCAGAGTTAAACACAGAACAATGTAGGTGATTTTTTTTCCAGATTCTTTGCAAAATAATCAAGTGTAAATTAAATATCTGTACAAACAAACAAGTAAACAAAAATTAATGTCAAATCCATTCACGTTTTATTTTCATAAAGTTCAGGCCACTGTTATTTTTCCACATCAAAATAGTAAAAAAGGAACATTATTAGAACATTTTACTGCACTATATGGTCACATGCCTGCAAAATTCAAAGTGTTTCCAGATCATTTGTTGCTGCCATCACGTGTGTTGTAGCTGTGATGATCGTTTCTACATTATACTAAAAAGAAAAAAGCCCTCCGCGCCTCAATTCAAAATGAATTTTCCAATATTGATTATGATCACTTCATTTTATAATAGTGTAGGATTAACAACTTGCTCCAGACAGATCGATCTGTTTGGATTGTAGGAATATAAATCAATTCATCGACTAATCGATGAAGCGTTACACTTCTACAAACACCATGAGAATTTATGAAGGTGAAGCATCTGCAATTTTGTTTGATATGTTTTAGAATTTTTACTTGTTATAGCACAAAACATGCTAAATTTACCCAAATGATCATCCAGGGAAGATCAACTTTTCTTTGTTTGTCCCATGCATTCTTCACCAAAAGGGAACTAAAAGCAACTTTGTGTATCCATATGTGTACGAAACAAGATTACATTTAAAATAATGTCTGAAACATAAGGGAATTCAGCAAAAAATATAGAAATGTGATGATTGATGAATGTGTACACAAACAAACATATAAACTATGATAGATCTGTAAATATTGCAAGAATGAACTTGGGTGTGTTTTTAGGAAAAAGATTTAAAAGAAACCAAATGAGTGTTTATACCTAACACTGATATGTGTATATTTATCTAAATGTGTGAGTGGGTACGTGGTTATCTGGAACTCCTTAGAGAGGGCTATTATATGTAGTGGATGTTGGAATAAGTTTGGTCTAGGGCATGGAGGTGAGAATTTATTAATATTTTTCTTTAGATATTTCTTGCTTTTTTTTTTTTTAAATATTGTCTCTTTTTTCCTTAAAACACATATCAGCCGTGAAATATTATCCCATCATATCATGTTAGAGGTGAGTCAGCTTCATCCTGCAGAGGTTTCAGTCTGGCTTTGAAAATGTGACTACAGGACAACATTGTTATTCCTGAAGCAGTCGGGGAGTTCAGGTTTATGTACTTGCGGCTCTTTTCCTTTGACGACCAAAGATTTTCTCCCACTAGAGGTCATTTAAAATCAATGTGCTGCCAAATCTGTCATAAAATAAGTGCAGCTGGGTGCATCTTGGAAAATTTATACATGCAGTAATGTTTGTACACTGAATATATTTTCCCCGATAAATTATTACACCTTATCAGTCCCACTCAAAGTCCTGGAAAGCTCCTCAGTCATACTAATTTCCTGTCACTTTCAATCACACTTCTCTCTGCTCATGAACAGACTTTATGGAGCTCATTATAAAACATAAAGTGTCTTCCTTTAAAAACTAGCCCTGTTTATTTTAAACCGAGCACCTTATTTTAGAGCGGCGGTCTGTGCCGCTGGCTTCCAGGGAATGTTTTATTAGCAGAACAAGTGGCTCTAAGTCACCACAGACTTAGCAGATAGTGAGGGAGTTAATCCACACAGCTCTCCGTGAGGGATTGAATTCCCTCTGAGGTCCGTCGACCATTTGGTGACACGCCGCTTACTTCCCCCCACGTGGCTCCCGTCACGGCCCTCGATCGCGTTTCCGTCAAACCAGCAGTTGTTGCATGAAGCTGCTATCGAGAACTTACTCTCAGGCATTATCTATAATGGTGTTGGTCGCGCAGAAAAATTGGATGCAATTCTCATCGGTGGAAGTGGCCGTACAACACTTAATACACACATTCAAACACGCCAATGAGTCTGCGACATACAATGCCTCTCTGCAGTTTCTATATCTACATGTCAGCAGCCAGTCAACGGAAATTTGCTTCCCGAAATTTACATTTCCTTATCTCGTCAAAGCCGGCCACATTCTCCCCAGATTATTATAGGTAGACCACTGAGGGGTTTGTGTGCAGCGTGGCATTTTTTAAGGCTGTGTTCCTCAAGGATAAACATGGATCAGTTCCTCCTCTCGGTCCCCATCTCTCCATTTAAGCTCCGGCACAATGGCTGCTCCTCACCGCTGGACCGATGTACACTTTATCTAGGTTTCAGTGACATCTTCATCAAGCATTTGTCAATGTTGGAGGATTAGATTTACGAGCGCAGGATTTATAGCCTGCCTTTTTTTTTTTTTCCTTCCCCCCCGTCCAACGTGCTGGCACAAACAAACAGCCGAAGAAAGGCAGCAGCCTTGAAAGCAGCTGTCCACGTGCATATCTACTGTACCCGCCACAGAAAAAGGGGGATAGCTGTTACATAGAGATAATTATAAGTGTGTGAACCCATCTCTCAGTCCACACTGTGGTCATTGATTGAGAGCTTAATTCTCTGTCTGTCTGCAGAAGAAACCCCTCCATTTATTTGAACCACACCGATTGATCCTGCTGGGTTTATTCAGGCTATGACTCATGTTCATTGTGCATTAGGAGCTAAAACCATCTCTCTGTTGTATAGGTTTTCTGTCATTCTGCAATTACTTACTGTAAAAAATACTAATAATTTCATTTTTCACCTCTTTGAGTCTAACATGAAGATTTTGTAAGAGAAATATTAAAAAGTAGACTCTAAGCGCATTAGTTTCACACAGAAATAACCATCTGAGCCTGAAGGGTGTACCGGGAGTTCTAGATGTGAGTCCATTTTGCAGCAAACAGGCCTAAAATCATATTTCTGAGTGGCACTTATAATCTGGGCAGAGCAGAGGGACGGCAGTGTTGGATGGGCCCTCAACCAAATGATGCTGGTGTCCCTCACCTTGACTGTGCCGCTGAAATCATAACATCCATCTGGCTTGTGCATTCACAGATGTAATGGACCCTCACTTTTCAGAGCCTGACTCTGTCCCACAAGATGTGACCGAAGATGTGGGGCTTTAACAGATGCATAACTTTGAAGAAAATCCTCAAAACAGAAACTTTAGACTGGGATTATATGTCTATTAGCATGCATGTCGTGTTTTCAAAATAAAACAAAAAACACATCAGACAAGGACAGCGTCGGATCTGTTTGTCCTTCTGGGCTTCACATTTCCATGTCCTGAGAGGATGAATGATTTCTCCTTCCTGTAAGCACTCTTCATGACTCTAATCTTTAGTCCAGCGAAGGTCAGCAATTGATCTGTCCATCTTTATGCTTCCATGACTAGTCAACAAGAACTAATCACCAGCCAAATCCCCGTCTCACCTGTGAGCGCAGTTACCCCGAAACCAAAATACTTTAACTAAAAAACAACACCAGTCATTTGGATTAGCTTAAATCCTGACCATGGGTTATTTTTGGACTTTCCACGCTTTGTGTCCTAGCCGCTTTTTGTAAAAGAAACCTCAATCCAAAATCCTGACCCCAACCTGGGACCTCTTCTACTGAAAGGGACATGCATGGTTGGCTTTACTCATACAGCCCTGTCTCAGCTGGATAAGCTTCATGCTTCACCTGCTCAGCATTGGGGGAAGAAAAGAAAAAGCTCATGAATATCATCTTTGTCCCGTGGATACCAAGTGTCTCAAAACATCAGCTTCACACAGACCACCAATAATAGTGGCATTTACTCAACTGTGTGGCTTTAACTTTTTACATTTGAAATGTGACGGACACAAAAATGAGAAGAAAATATTTGTTTTTCAATTTAGTTTTTATTTTTGTTTCAATGAAAGCTTTGCTAAAAAAAAAAAAAGAAGTTCTATCAGATGCATCAAAGAAATAGATGCACTTGATTTTGATTAGTAGAACTAAGTTATCCGGTTGGATATTTTCTTGAGGTGAAGATTCTGGTCTTCTGCATATTGGGTCATACACCTCCAATTCCTGACAGAATGACCTGACTTATCTGCTGTTGATTTCCTGGATCAGGTGTGTTTTGCCTATAAGGAGCTTCAATGGCAGATTGGTTGAAAAAAAATATGTAGGGCACCGGGCCTCGAGGCCTGGATTTGGGCACTCCTGCTGTAGAGGGTCCTCAGGCCCGCCCCTCTTCATGTGTCTGTTCCTGAGAAGGGTCAACGGGGCCGCTCCTTTTCATGTGACTGTTCCTGTGGGGGGTTGCTAAGTCCACTACTCTTCATGTTTCTGGTCCTAAAGAGGGTCAACGGGACCGCTCTTTAATGCTCGTTGTGTAGCAGTCCTTCCACAGGCGCAGACATTCAAACAAAAGTAGAGGCGCTTAAGCAGCAACAGCACAACGCACTACAAACCCAGAAACAGCCAAGTGGTTACACCTCTCCACACCTGCTCACCATTTATACCACTCAAACCCCCAAACCAGATTCCTATTGGCAGCACTTCTTTTGTTCGGGTCGCCAGGACCGCTCCTTAGTATTTCTGTTTTCTCACCTCTGTTTGGCTGCAAGGAGTCTTTACTATTTTCTGAACTTGTATTTGTTTTGTTGTTCCATCATGTTCCCTCCTTTTAAGCGTTGCGTTGTTTTGGGGAATCTGGGATCTGCCCTTTTCAGGAGGGCTACTGTTAGAATTCCGGCCACCTGCATATTTCAGTTTCTGACACTTGGGACTCATATTTAAGGAAATTTGAGTCTAACATTTTTTAAATCTGTGACTTACTAAAACATATGAGTCATTTCAAAGTGCTTCTGATTTTCTATAAAAGTGAATGTAGATTTTTTTTTTTGTCTTTGTTGGAGTGATATTGTTTGACTTAGAAAGGTCGTTCCAAAAGTAAATACATTATTGATAGGAAAGATGAAACTCTGAAAAACTCTTTAAAACATATTTTGTTTGCAGTAAAGAATAAGACACCATTTCACTTAAGTACTTATAACATTTAACCGCAATATATATGCATATGAGGAAAACGTCCAATAAAAGAGATAATTCTTCGCTCAGTCAAACATTTATTCATTCTTTTTCTGTCAGCCTCTAGGTATTGACTACTAGAGCTTAAGGGTTCAGGGAATACAAACCCTTCCAAAGAGTCTGCAATTGACTTTATATTCTTGTTCATTTAATCATTCAATACCACTTTTTCCCATCCAGTGAAGTTCTGAGCAGATGCTTTCATCATTATTGTCGGTAGAAGCTCCTTTTTTTCTTGACTGTCTCCTTCTCTCCAGTGCGGTACCATCAACTCTGGGACGTATGTGAACCTCACCCAAAGAAACCTGCAGGATGCGCAGAAGTTTCTGCTGATGCACGACGTGGTCCAGCCCGTGGTCCCTGTGCCGTACTTCATGGAGGACAACGTCCGCTTCAGCCACGTGGCGGTGGACGTGGTACAGGGGAAGGACATGCTCCTCCACATCATTTATTTGGCCACTGGTGGGTTGATTAGAATTTTACAGAATTTTATCTTATTATTTCTTATATGTAGACATTCACCAGATGATTTTTTTCAGAGCAAGACTTGTTGGTATAATTAACTTATACCTCAGTGCATACATTTTTTTTAAAGCACGCATTGATTCTTACTTATACAGCCATTAATATTGATTGTTACAAAGAAATACCTCACTTCAGGGGCTTGAATCCCTTGAAGTTACTCTGAACTTACATGAAAGAAAGAGCCTGCAAGAAGAATACCAAGACCGATCGATCTGTATCATCTTGTAGACTTCAAAGCTTTTTCTGAGACAGTTTGATCACCCTTTACCTTTATATGTCCTCCTTACGTTCATAATTCACAAGCATTCCCTTAAGAACATCCATGTGACACACACACACTTTTTTGCCAGATCACAAACACCTTGAAAATGGCCAACAGTGGTGTCAGGAGGAAGGCAGTAGTGATTAATAACACACTCATGCAGCCCTGTCTGATGAGCCTGCACACCTCCGTCTGCTTATCAGCAGATTGTTTGATCATAAAGGTGTGACAATGTGTAACGTTAGACTTAGTTTGGGAAACAGCACCAGTAAGCTTACAAATAAACAGCCCTATTTAATGTTACATATGGATTACTGCAAGCAGATGCCCTGAACAGAATATAGAAATAGTGAAGCCACTCCAATACGCCAGGAGAAAACCGTTAGTCCGCAGGGAAATGTCAACAACATCCTCACGTTGTAGATTCAGCTTTATTTTAGGGTATCTCGCATATCCTGCGTGGCATTTGCACACACATAATCTGTGTCTCACGCATGCACATACAATCTGTTCCAGTTCGCTGCCGCCGTGCTTGGCATGTCTTTTGAAAACTCCCCTGTCATTGTTTGCTTGGTGCTGTGATCAGCGCAGCACTGAACCAGAGCTGCCCCACAATGCCAGCTCCCAAGACGCTAGCCCGACGCTAATGAAAACATCTGAAACTCTGCCAGGGCAATTGGCTAGTACACATACTGTACCCAATCGCATGCTGTTATTAACGCATTAATGAGTGCCGCTGATTGGAGCCATTGTAGAAAAACCTCATACTTCCAACCGAGTCTAAAAATGTCAATGTGTTTTATTTATGCAAACATGGAGTGTTTTTGTTAAACTGTGGGGCAGAGATGTTAAATTACCCTCCCCCCCCAAGAGCACAAAATTTTAATCGTTAAGAAAATGTAAATAAATGTGAAGGATGTTTACATCCCTGTTTCACAAGAGCACAAACCTCTGAGCAGGTACATGCCCTGCAGGAAAACAAAATACGTTACTTAGCCAGTGATGGATCGCTCATTTAAATAATAATTTGATAATTACTCAAGAGCAAAAATAACTTGACACATCATTGATTAGATACATGAATGCAAGCCCAAAGTCACCTACCAACAAACAAACATTGCAGTACACAACTGATGTGTGTGCAGCCTTAGAAAAGGTGACACCTTGGGAAAACAATTAAAAAAAGTTATCCTACAGCATCAAAAGTATAATAAATAAAAAACATTATTTTGAATAAACATTTTTAAATCATTGTGATTAAATAACAAGTAATTTGTAGGCGCCAAGTAATGATTTAGAAATTAAAAATACCAAGTGGAGATTTTCAAGCTACTATACCAGCCACAGCACCCTAACAAAAAGCAGAGCGCTCATACCTTAGCAGGATGTGGATGGTTTGTTTGGAAGGATGGCAGATGGTCAGTCGGAATAATTTTATTATAAAATAATGTCACACTCAACTATCAAATTGGAAATGTTTTATTTCAAGCAATCAAAAGCAGAAATTACACAAAAATGAGGCCGAAATTTGAATCTATACAAAGATGCATCAAACATAAAATAATTCAATTAAATAATTACTCGTTAAAAAATACGCTCGTAAATAGTTCAATTATTACATAATTAAACAATTTGATACTAAGATTGTCAAGTTCAGCAGACTGCCTGAAAGGGAATAGGAGGAAGTGAACTTTTATAATCCCACCCTGCTCTGCTTTGCATTACTTAACTTTTAATTTTTCATTTTCCTTACATAACTTATCATTATCCAGTTCTCAACTTCTGATCTGTCATTTATGCAATACCAGTACAGATTCAGCTCATTAAGAAATCTTCATGTATCAATATATCACATGAAAAAGCTGAAATACACGATGATTATGTAAATAGACAAGACATTTTTCAAATGTCATAATATCTGCACATCAAGTGAAAAAAATGTGTACAAAATATTTATTAGAAAAATATCTACGGTATTAAAAACTTTTCTTTGTTTTTAAATTAGTTATTTGATCATTTCTTTATTGATTTAGTTTATGATTTTCTTTTTTTATGAACTTCTTAAAGGTGCAGACTTAAGTTTATGTTTGGAAATGTTTGTCCAATAATTTTCTAGCATTGTAAAGTGTAGAATTTAGGTTCAATTTAGCAAAACTTCTTGGGAGTTGCAGATTTTTCTATCTTGAAATCTTGATTTTTAGATTATTTTTGTCAAAGCTTTTAAAACTTAGTAGCACTGAGTGCTGAATTCGATTACTTCTTCCTGCTTTTTCAATATATCAAAACTAGATTATAAGATACATTTCAAAACAATCATGTCTGGAGCCAAATCAGTTGACCAGGAAGCCTATAGGTGGCACTCTATTTAGTCTATTAATTGACATGTTTCTATCAAATCTTCAGCTCTTCGATTCCCTCAGTGGATATTTTCTAAAACATGTCAGGTTTTTCAGTCAAGGCTTATCAGGCATAGTTGGTAACAAACATGGAGCAGGAGAATTGGGCTTCAAATCACGTAATTGAAAAGTGAAGGTGAATACTAATTGTCGATGCTTTTTATTGAACAGGTACTTTCCGCGGTTATTGTGGCTTCAGAATGGATTCTTCAAATATTGGTTGGACAAATGAGAATTAACTACACATAAATCTTGTTTTCAAATGTTGAGTAAGCCACAAGTAAAGCTAAAATTAGATTCTACCAAGATTAGATTACATTGTTTCAGTTTCAATGGGAAAGTATAAAGTTTATCATTATTAGTGCTGGGTATTATATCTGATTCTACACGATTTGATTAAATATTGATTCTAAAATTACTTTAAGGCTAACTTTAGTGAGAACTTTCATTGATAAAATCATAAATTCATACATCAAAAACAAACAGAAGTTATGATTTCTTGAACCAAAAATGCTGGAAATCACTTTAAAAGAGAACAGTTAATAGATTTGATTAAGTGTTCCTTCGTTCATCACAGGGGTTATGTCCCATCAATAACTTGCAATTGGTGAAATCCATAAAAAAAGGCTTACAGAAGTTTTAAGGCTGTAAAATCTCTTCCTACACACTTTCTACACTTTTTTTTTTTTTTGGACAGACATGAACTTTTTAACGTTTTTTTTTCTCTTATTGAAACTCTCAAAGTTCAAACCTTTATTAAAAAAAATAACAATTCCAATTTTGTCAAATGAAAACAGATCACGATCAATGATTTATGATGACTTTGAGAGCTCCATGTATCCGTACAAGAGACACAGCACCGTGGAGATTGATGAGATCTGCCGGTCAATCAGGATGCAGAGCAGAGAGGACTTTTTAAAAAGAAAAAAAGACAGGAAAAATTGCACTAAAAAGTTCCACAAAATGAACTGCGAAATTTCGAGGGTACGCTTTAAAGATTACATGAAATAAACAGTTTTTCCCAAGCCTAATCCTATCATTAAGATTTCAGATAGCATGATAAAGTAATAACTTGACTTTGCATGAGTTGAGGTTCAGATCATTGAGGTTAAGGTGACTGTAAAGAAACCAGTGGCGTAAACAGAAATAAACAGCCCAAACTCTCCTCCTCCATCCAGAGTGCTGGTAAAAACCTCCTTCACCCAGGAAGAGGCGGAGCTTCGAGGAGGGCAAGAAGCTTTGGCCCACACTTCCCCTAAAGAATCATCATTGTTTTTATCATTCTCATTATTGACCAAGATGAATAAATTATCAATACATGCTTCTTTTGGCATTGCAGAAGTAATATTTTTAATAGGACTATGAACTTTAACACATTAACGCATCCAATTAATCAAAAATAATTAACGCATTAATATTTATTAACATTAGGTAATTACACCTTGTGCAGAAACACTCCTTCGCTTTGCTTTTTCGGTTGGCACTTATTACATTTGGAACTTTCAGACAATATAAATGAAGGAAATTGTTATAGTGTCATAAAAATTACCTACTAAAACATTGTGATTAATCACAGTGCAGAAGTGTGATTAACATGATGGTTTTTTCAGTCATTTCACATCTTTAGTTAAAAATAAAAATGTTAAATTTGTAGATTAAATGATTTCATATTGTGATTACTCCCAGATAATAAGTGGTCAGTCAATACTGTAACAATAATAACAATTGCAATTATTCTTTGCCTGGTTTACGATTAATTAGTTAAAAATTTTAATCAGTTCACAATCTTTAAATTAAATAAAAAACAAAGCGACAATAAAACTGTTAGAAATACATTTATTTTTACTCCATTCATTTGTAAATGCCTTCAACTTTGTTGACCCTTCCAAAGTCACCCCATGTAAAATGTTGTAGCTCCGCCCCTGCACCCAGGTGTCTCTAATTAACTAATCAAACCAGGTGAAGGATCCAAAACTACAAAGTAATGTGCAAAGAAAAAACAGTAAAAAGTGAAACTGTACAAACAGCTTTTTAAATCTCTAAAGTCTAAAGAATTCACAATGTTGACTATTCTGCTTAAAGTAAAACTTTGAGTAAAACTTAGTTTTTACATTGTGATCCTTAAGTTACCTCTTAGCATTTCACCCTTTTTCTTATGGCACCACCACTCCCCTAATTACCTTCTCTTCGCCCAGGGACTGCATGTATAATAGATTATGTTTGTCTTAGCGCTCCCAAAGGAAAATTTGCCTGAAACTTACATCTTGCAGCGCCTCCCTTACACAAACCAAAAGGTCAGAATGTGTTCACAATGGTGTGGATTTCCATACTCGTCTCTGAACTACAAAGCGGCTCCATCCCCTAAAATACCCCCTTAAGGAAAAAGTAGGCCAGAAATCAGGCATTCAGGTGGCATATGAAGTCCCTGGTTGCATCTGCGGCGCTGCATATTGATGGTATAACCAAGCTTTACACATCAGGCACCACCTTTCTTCCTCACAGGCTTATTATAGAGCCTTTGTGTTAGCAAGTGATTGTTGTGTAGTTCACACTGGGTTCGCAGTTGCTTGTAGGCTGCTTTCGTTATTCTCTATTCCATTCTATTTTATCATATCAATACTATTTCTTTTTTTTTTCTTTCTTTGCACTTTTATTTCCAGACTTCACTCTTTTCGCTGTTATTTTACCTTTTTCTCTTGTGGATAATCGGCTTTCTTTTTCTTTGTGATCAAATCCAACACCCCCCTCCCCCTCCCTTCTATTCCAGATTATGGCACTATCAGGAAAGTGCTTTCTCCCCTCAACCAGTCCACAGGGAGCTGCCTATTGGAGGAGATCGAGTTGTTCCCGCCTAGGAAGAGGCAGCCGATACGAAGCCTGCTGATCCTGCACAGCCGGAGCGAGCTTTATGTGGGTGTAAGAGACCAGGTCATCAAGATCCCACTCAAGAGATGCAGCTACCACAAGACTAGAGAGTGAGTGTGCGCGCAAACAAACACCATTAATCTCAAAGGAAGCTGTCAAAAAGCAAATGTGCTCACAACAAAGTTTTCTAGCCTTTCCTTTAATAAGATTCTCTTTATCGGAGGGAGCCAGGCCTTTGTGTCTGTTAGCGGCCTTTGTTGAGATTTAAAACCCTCCAAATCAGCTTTGTCTGAGCCGCCGGAGGTGCCCATGACTGCCCTCAGTCTGTCTCTGCAGCTGCCATTGACCCACTCACAACATTGTGCTTTTTTTTTTTTTTTTCCTCGTGGACTGTCCTGCGGCGACTGTTTATCAGATATATTGAGTTGCTGTCTGTTTGGACGGGACTCCATTAGGCACATAATATTTGCAAACAAAACACCAGAGTCAGATGCTCGTGTGAGAAAACCCACTACAAGTCCTGGACCTCATCCATCATCGCAGACAGATCTTTCGCACAATGAGCTGTTTTGGACGGCAAAGAAGACTTGTCGCACAGCCAGCATGGAGTTTGAAATCTCTTTTTTTTTATTATTGTTTTAGATGGAGAAAAAAAAAGTGTGGACGCAGGAGGGTTGGCTTTAGGGAGTTCCTGTAATATTTTCTTTATATCTGCCTGCTTTAAACACTATAAGACACTAAAAGCTAGTATAGAATCCATGAGAGATATGGATACTGACATGTTTTCGTTCCTTCCTTTCATATCTTCACCCAGACATGGTGTCATCCACCTTGTGCGCGCAGACAAAGCCAAGTCACACTTTTTTTTTGCATTTTCATGTAGATGCATAGGAAGTGACAACATGTTCTCTGAGTAAGCGCTTGTTTGTTTCCACACTGTTTATAAAATTCACAAAAAAAAAAAAAGAAAACTTTGGTACATTTCACCAGGGACATGTCAGGCAGACTTGACGCCTGCAGCTGAGAGATATGTCACCGCGCTGTCACCAAAGACTTGTATTTATATGAAAAGAGGAACAACGGCCTTTTTATTGCTCCCTATAAACAGACAGAAGCACAAATCGAAAGATAGATTTTGCTATATTAAGTAAAACCGCCTCACTAGGAAGAGATGATAACTGAAAAATCATCAACACGCTGCGGTAAGTTGACACTCCTTCTCGCCGACCATTTTTCTCCTTATCTCTCTACTTCTCAGTCTAGTGAGTAGCTTTCTCTCTTTAATCTCTGTGTTCACACCTCAGACTCTCTCCTCATCCCTCTTTTGCAGCCTCCCTTTGACTTATTCCCTCTGTCATCTTGGACATTTTCTCATACCTTCCCCTTCCATCTTATCTCCGCCGCTCTCGTGTGTTTATACATCATTTTTCCCTCCACCTTATCTCGGAAACCTTCCACTGTAATCTTCCTCCTCGTTTTGATGTTTGATTTTTATGCCACCCCGCCGTGCAGAGCTATCTGTATGCATGCATGACAGTTTAATGAAAGCTCTCTAATGGGGAATTTTGTTCTTACCTCTCAGAGCCTGTGTCGGAGCCAGGGACCCGTACTGCGGATGGGATCTGTTGCTGAAGAAATGCACCACCCTGGAGGAAAGTGTCAGAATGAGTCAGTGGGAGCAGAGCATCACAAAGTGCCCCGTGAGTACACATCTGACGGTTAAATCCAATCATTAAAGGTGAAATAGAGATAAGTTCACACCAAAGAAAAATTGACAAGTGAGCCAAAAAACATTTTTTTTCTTAACCTTATATGTCCCTTACGGGGTTGCTGGAGCCTATCCTGGCCTCTATATATCCGTGTGGTCCCCAAGTCGATATTTTTCAGTCTCCGCCTTAATATGAAAGTTCAATGTCACAAAGCAATATCTTCTGCATGTCCACGCTTCTTTGATGACAGCTTTGTATTTGCTTTCAGCTTGCTTTATGCTTAAAACTTTGCATTTGCTATTGCCGTTGGATCAGGCCATCAGAAAAGTCCTTAGCAACAGTTACTAGCGTCGTTAGCTTATGTCGTTTCACAGGACACGCAGAAGATATTGCTCAGTAGACATGAACAAATGTTCAATAAACATGTTCATTAGACATATATGGAACAAATATATGGACAATGGATGGAAAAACATATTTTTGGCACAAATGGAACCCCATATGGCCCAGACTCTGCCTTCAGTGGCCCCAAGGTAAATGGAGTTTGAGATCCCTGCTAAAAGGGGAGAGCGCTTACCACTCCACCACCGAGCACTAAATATCAATTTGTTTAAAATTTTTTGACTTCAGATCAAATGTAATTTTATGGAGGAAATGAATTTCCCTGTTTTAGTTTTGATAATTAATTTTAAAAAATGTTGTAAAAATCTCCCAAAATATGTTCTTACATTCTATTCAGTTTTCATTAAGATACAATATGCACTCAAGCAACCTATTTGTCTTTTGTTTTTTGTATTGCTTCAACAGAAAACAGCTTTACTATTAAATTTTATTATCAGCAATAAGAGTTTATTTTGTGCCTGATTAGAGAGTTTCTCATTTATTAGTTTACATGAAAGCTCCTAACCAAGAACAATCATATTTGGAAGAGAAACTTTAAGTGAGTTCTGAGTTGTTTGATGCCACAAAACATCAATATTATAACTGTTTCACTGATGGTTAATCCAATTTCTTAAATTTAATTTGTTTGTTTTTCTTAAGCTAAACAAACAAACAATCTACTTTTCTTTTCAATATTTTATTCAAATGTATTTAACCTTAAGATTTTTTATTTTGTAGTAAAAAAAAAAAAAACAACACTGCAATGGTTGCACTAGATGTTCTTAAGAATTTGTGTAAAGTAAAAACATTATTTGACATTCTTTAAAACACCACAACTGTAAGACATTTGTACTTTCCTGTAAATTGATTTCAAACATCACATTCATTTGACCCATGAAAGCGAATCCGCCCTGTCCTGACACACAGCCTGCTCCATCATCAACGTGAAACCCCTGGAAACCATGAGAAGCCGCGCAGAAACAGTCCTGCCGTCTAAGCACATTTTGTGACTGGACATCTTGACTTTCAGGGAGCAAAATGTCCTCACCGAAATGATCAAGGACACCAGTTTATTTTTGAGATTAGTTCTCTTATTTATTCTGCTAAAAGAAAAAAAAGAAGCAACATTTGGAGCACTCTGTAATAAGGACAGCAATTTTAAGAGTGGCTGTATTTTTTTATGCATGTGATAACCATCATTTTCATCTCAGCTTGGAGTACCATGTCTCTCTGCTCACTTTCAGCTCTGAGGAATAATTTGGCTCTCAAGATTTTGTGTTATTCCAGTTCTTTCTTTTACAAATTTGTACATGCAGAATTTGGTAATTTTACATAAAGGATTTTAAGTTTTTTTTCCCATCTAACATCAATAGTAAAACACAAAAGTCGGAACAGTTTGCTTTACCAAAGGCTAAATGAGGAATATCCTGGTGTTTAGCCAAAGGCACTCTAAAGCCTTTTTTACAAGCAGTTATTTTTCTCATTCGTCCAAAATCCGAATAGATTGCATCCAAATTAGTTTGATTTGACGGTTTAGGTAGTACACAGCTCTGGAATCACCAGAATTTTAAAATAATTTCATTTATTTGTCATTTTTTAAATCAGTCTTTGGTTATCATCAACTTTATGTATAGAGTGGTTGAGAACAATTAAAAATTGAACAAAGTCCTGCACATTAAAACATAAACATAATAAAAACTCTATAAAACAAATAAGTGAATAGAAATAAAAAAAAACATGATAAAAGCAAACTTGAAGGAAAATTATTATCATTAGTGTAAATTCTTGCAACTATTAAATATTTAGTTAAAAGTCTTATTATTAAATGTCTTATTGTCTGAAATATAAAGGGTTCAGATGTGCAGTTTTTTTTCAAGATCGCGTTAAACAGCAAAAGAATCCAAACATTATGAGTGTTAACATTTTTGTTTGTAAATCCATGCAAAAAGCCAGACGGGCTGAGCAATTGTTCTGCTGCAAATCCTTGAATATTGGTAGATTTGAAGATCTCTTAAGGTCTTTTCACCCAGACTCATATATGCAGAAAATCAAGTTACACTTTCCCA
The DNA here is from genome assembly GCA_003999625.1 of Oryzias javanicus. Lineage (NCBI taxonomy): Eukaryota > Metazoa > Chordata > Actinopteri > Beloniformes > Adrianichthyidae > Oryzias > Oryzias javanicus. The sequence continues at coordinate 13,101,668 of CM012456.1, forward strand.
ACCTCTTCATAAACGCCATCTGGCAACCCAGCCAGTATAAAAATACGAAAGAGGGAAAACGATTTCTACAAGTTCTTTCTTTTGGAAACATCTTTTTATTTTTTTTAAAGAATCAAATCTGTAACTTATTTAGCAAAATGTTTAGGATAAATCGACATATCTTCATATTTCCCTCCTTTTTGACTTTCCAAACGTGTCACCACTACAAAAACTATTGATTAAATGTTCCTGTTTAATGAAAGATATAAAGCGTGAAATATTCATGAAATGGATAATACACCACTATCGAGTCATGTATAGTCTTAGCTTGAATGATAATGCAATATTCCTTTATTGGCTGTCCCCGTGTAGCTGTTTGCTTTCATTGTTGCAGATGCTGTCTGCCTCAGCCAAGCGTTCCTCATTTAGTCATGCAGCAGAGTTCAATTACCAATAAGAGCAGTGGCCAGACGTTATTCTGTTTCTGCCAAAGCAGATGATGATCAGCTCTCCTCTGCTTGCGTGAAAGTAGTCTTTGCATTTTCAAATCACCCTGAAACGTAACGGCGACATGCCTCATATCACTTGCAGTCCTGATTCCTCTCTGGTGCTTTTGGCTCGTATTCCACAGACATCACAGCAATATTTGAGCTTTCCTGTTTGATTATGTTTGGCCTCAGATATTCATTTACGAGAACACTTTTATTTCCTCCTATTTTGCTTCTGTGAATCTGCCCGTTGTGTGTTTCCCTTTTCCGTTTCGGGAATTTTTATTATAATTCTGCAACAACGATGGTGTCTTCATCCTGTCGGCTGCGCATAACTGCAGTGTTTGGCATGTGGCAGAGCTGTTATGCAGCTATTTTTGTGTCTCTAAGGAGAATTGATTTCTCCAGACATCCATATGTAACCATAAAAGCAGTGCAATCCCGTGGGCGTCACTGGTGTAATGACTGGTTTCTGAGAAAAGCCATTACCTACACAAATGTGATCTTTTTTTTCTGTCATCACCAGGTCCGTAACGTCACTGTCGATGGAGGGTTCGGAGCCTGGTCAGGCTGGTCCACTTGTAGCCATAACGACGGAGGCAGCGCAGGTTCCTGTCTGTGTCGGACGCGAGCCTGTGACAGCCCCGCCCCTCAGTGTGGAGGGCAAACGTGCTTTGGGATCAGTGCCGAAGTCGCCAACTGTTCCAGGTGAATTATTATTGAAATGCAGATTACAGTCAAGAAAACTCACTGATTATTATTTAACACGCTGATTAAATAATGAATCAACCCCTTTCAATAAGGACTCACACTGTGTTCAACAGCTTTATTACTGTCAGTTTCTTGATGAATCTTGTTTTTTTAAAGAAAAATATTTTCAATATAAAAGTCTGCAGGTATCCACAAAATTTGGCAAAACAACTTTTTTAAGGTTTAAAAAAACACTTTTATTCAATAAACCTGGAGTCTGCAACCTTCAGCACATAAAGAGACATTTGGGTTGATTTCTCACTGACTACAACCCAGTGGGAGCCACAAAGTCTTCCTTTACCCTTTAAAAAAATAAAACTGATTTGTGTTTATGCTATTGTTACTATTATGATAAACACAAATGAACTGTTGTTCGTTTTTCATGAATAAAGCAACCATTTAAAACAAATCACATTTTTTTTTTTTACTTTTCACAGAAGTTCATGTGAGTTCCTTTCAAAATAAAAGACACCCTGTCACTTATGATCATCTCAATGCAACAACTGTAGTACTGGCAAGTGTAATGTCACCAGATAATGTTACTGCATCAAATGTAAATTTAACAAACCAAAATTAAATCTGAGCAAAATAATTAAGTGCTTCTTGACATTCATTGATTTTTATTGGGACAGGATGCACAAAAAGTTGTAAAAATGTTGTAGTACAGCTTGTGGTACTGTCATTCAATTATTTTTTATGAGTTAAAGTTTAATTACTTTTTCTTTTCTGCAGTCTCATTTTTTTACTTTAAATTTACTTTCAGAAATGTAGAAGTTTTTTATATTTTTCTGCAACCAGAGAGCCACAATGGAGGGGTAAAAGAACCACCACATGTGCCTCCAGAGCCGCAGGTTCCAGAACCCTGCACAAAATTAAAATTCTTTCACAGAATTCTACCAATTCTGGATTAATTATATTGTTTGAAACCTAATTTTTCTCATTTTGGTTCATTTTTCTGCTCCTCACACTTCTAAAACGTCTATCACTATTTAATGAATTTGCAACAAAACTTTATCGCCTGTTTGGAAAAACCAGTAAACCACCAAAAGTGTTTTAAACTGAAATTATTCCCATCAAAGGGTTGTTCTATCATTTAAAATGTACCAGTTAGGATGAGAGGAGTGTCACAAAACTACATAATAGAAAACAACTCTAAATTAAATTAATCTTACAAGAAACTGTAACAAAATTGTAACAAAGCTCATAAACTCTGAGCTCTCGTTGTTGGACGTCCTGTTGCTGTTACGCCTCATCAGGATCTTGTTTTTACCTTGTAAAGTGCTTGTGACATTACATCACAGACACTCCTTGCCTTAGTTTCTTTTTCTTCTTTTCAATAGATGTGAGCCTGACAGATGCATGACAGTTCATTCGTACAGCGTGAGATGCATAAAAGAGATTTTTGTTCATGAAAAAAAAATGTCTTTCACTCCGTTGTGGAGAAGAAACCCTTTGCGTACAATGTTTTTTTTTTTTTTCAAGTAAGGAATAAGTTAAAAAAAATATTTTTATTATCATTATGTCTTCAGACACAAAATACAATCATTAAAATAGGATGCTGACTTTAAAAATATGTTTATACTGTAATGAGGTGATAGAGAGTTGTTAAAAGTCGTCTAAAAAAGTGAATTTTGAGAGGCATCAGTTCTCAGGAAGGATGGCATCTCTGTTGGTCACCGTAGAAACGGCGCCTGGACTCCCTGGACTTCCTGGTCTCCCTGCAGCACGAGCTGCGGCATCGGTTTCCAGGTGCGCCAGCGCTCCTGCAGCAACCCCAGCCCCCGCCATGGGGGGCGAGTGTGTGTGGGCCAGAACCGCGAGGAGAGGCAAGTAAACATTTATCAACCTGTAGCGGTTATACTTCCTGTGCGCCCATTATGCTGAATGTAAAAAACAACCAAAAAAAACAAGTTTCTAAACCAGTTAGCAACCTGCAGTCGAAAGTATGACTCCGCCTGTGACATTTCCCCTTTTTTTTTCTTCTTCTTCTTCCCCTCTGTCCGTGTACATGACAGCCAATTAAAGCAGGAGCAGGATAGGCCTGTGCTTGTGTAATCATCTAGCTTTTGCACACAGACCAAGTCTGCAATTTGAAGCTCTGGGAGCTTTGGTGACGAATAATCTCCTTCTTTTTAAAGATGTTTGTACAGTTTCCAAGCAACTTTTACGGCATGAAAAAAATGAAGGAGAAAGAGCACAAAGAAGCATACAAAGAAATACAGGTATAAAAGGTCAGGAGTTTTTTTTTTTTTCTTCTTTTTTATTATTATTGCATTCAAGTCGTTCTTGTTAGCTGAAAGTCTAAAAAGTTTTCTCCCTTTTAAAATGAGTTGTACAAGTTCTGACAGCTTTCATTGTGCCTGGCTCTATTGCATTATTATTGAAGACTGGCACCAAGACGGTTCTCCTTTGTGAGTGTAGTGTTTGTATTAAGCCAAAAAGCGTTAGTTTGATGTTTTTCAGGCAGCCCCTGCTGTTAAACAGAGGAGAATAAAGAAAAAAAAAAGCAGATATGTTTTTGTATCTGTCCCTCCTCCTGGCGTCCTCTCTTTCTCTTACTACTTCCGCCTAGATAAATGGATGTGGTCACCATAGCAACAGAGTCCGTCTTAAAGGGAGGATAGTTGGACAAGGAATTCAAGGATGTTCCTTTTTATTTAGTCTCCATTATTTTCTCTCACGTTACTCCTTACCTTTCATTGCTGCTCCAGGAGGAGCAGTCCTTGAGACAGGATCAGTTACTTTGGAAATATATCAGGAGGGGGGAAAAAAAAGCTGACTGCTACTACAGACCACAGCAGGAGAATAGCAGATTTTACCTCCCCCTTCACTTCTTTTTCACAGTGCTTTAATCTCATTTGTGCTGTCTCCCCTACCTGCTCTCTGCACATGGTTTGCTCAGCTGTTCGAAGCACATGGGGCTACTTGTTGACCGGAGGATTGTTTTGATTGCTGCAGGAAAAAAAAAAAAAAGAGAGAGACGAATAAAGAATTCACCTTTGGAGCCGTGAAAAGGAGCAGCGTCCTTGTGTGTGTTAGACTGCAGCCTCCCACACTAAAAAATTAAGCCAGTGCAGAAATACTGGAGTCTGTTGCTGTCAGAATACACACACAAGACTGACTGAGTTGTAAAAAGTATTTTAGCCTCAAAGAATGTTTTTTATGCATTTTTACTGGTTCTAAAGCTATTTTTTTACTAATAAAAATATTTTTTTTTCTAATAGCTTTAAATAATTTTGTATATTTTAAGATATTTTTAAAATAATTTTTATTCTGACTATTTTAAAGGTATAAATTAAGTTTAATTTGGGGAAAAAAAAAACATATTTAAAAAAAATGATGTATGACCTGCAGGCACTACCCGACCTTTGACCCGGCCTCACTGCTACTTCAGGCCTTTTATTTCTCCCTTCTGCCTCTGCCACCCACCCAGAGCTGCGTGACAAATTGATGAGAAAAAACATTTTCTTTTACAAAATGTTGGTTTTATCTCCATAGTAACCATTTTAGGTTTTGGTCATCCATAGATGACGAACAGGTTTCTGTTATGTGTAAAAGATTCTGAAAAAGTAAAGTTTTAGATTCCCTTGAAAAAAAGAGGTAATTGTCAACCACATCCACGCTCCTCATTTGGTCTTATTGCATTTTACATTGTTTTATTTAGCCTTACTTAAGAAGTCCTGTTTTTTGAAAAAAAAAAAAAACATTGTGAGCACGATGTCTGAATTGCTTTTAAAATCCAGGGGATTAGATTCAATCTTTCAATCTGTGCACCGAAGCTGTGGAACGAGTTACCACTGAGCATTCGGCCGGGATCCTCACTGTCAATTTTTAAAAAAACTTCTTAAAACCCATTTTAATCTCCAGGCTTTTGACACGGCATGAGACTCTGCTCTGCTGGTGGGTTTTACTGTTTTATTGTTTCATCTTTACTTTTTATCTGGTGTTTTTATGGTTTTTATGTAATTTATCTATATTATTTTAATCTGGATTTTCTTTTTTAACACTTTAGCCGTGTTTTTATTGTTCTTTGAACTTTTAATGTGTGCCGCCTTGTTTGATTCATGTTATTTTTAGGTGCCATATTAATCAAATAAACTTAAATTTAAACAAATAAACTTGAATATTCCGGCACTATGTAGTTTTTCTTGTAGTTAGGAGTTACGGTGGGAATTCTGAGATAGCTTTAGATTTGAAAATTCAAGATGGCATCCTCTTTCTGAGGCCAGCTTAGTGGCCTTGTGGTAGGTCATGGGTTCAAGTCCAGGTCGAGTCATACCAAAGACTGTAAAAATGGGACCCAGTGCCTCCCTGCTTGGCACTCAGCATTAAGGGGTTGGATTGGGGGAGTTAAACCACCAAATGGTTCCCGAGCGCAGCTGTGTCTGCAGCTCACCACTCCTTTAGGGGATGGGTCAAATGCAGAGAACAAATTTCACACACCAAGGTGTGTGACAACTAATGGGACTTTAACTTTTAGGTCAAAGGTTAACTAAGTTTCAGTTGGGTTCGTAGACTAAAGCTCGTGGATAGTTTGTGACATTTCATGAGGATCGTTTGATTGTTTTCCCATAACATGAGAAGATATGAAAATTGCCACATTTCACACATTGTCAAAAAATGGATCCAGAATCTATCCCATAATTATTTCAAAACATCATTTGGATATCCTAGACGTGTGTTTCCTTTCCTCAATGGATTTTGAGTTTTTTGGAGGTTTATTTTGAAAGATCTGGTCCCCATTCTTTTTTTTTTTTTTTTTTTTGACGATTTCATCATTTTTAAGTGCGGGGTTGTTCACTATGCCAATATTCACTTTCATCGTGTACTAGGTGCGTGCAAATTTTTGTCTTTAAGTATGTGGCGGGAAGGAAGTAATTTCCGCTCCAACGCACAGTAAGAAAGAAGAATTGCAATGACAGTCTGGTCCTTTCAGTCCAGGACTGCTGCGAGACATATTTTTTTTTTTTGGTCCTCGTATTCAGATATGCCAAACTGACCTGCTCATCTGAGGTTTACAGCTACCCACGTGTGAAATAAGTCTTCTTTGCGAGCCTCAGCCTGCACGGCATGAGGGCATTGTCAGTTTTTGAGCCCTGAATGTTTCTTTTATCAAAGTGGAAAGCTCTTATTTTTATTGGCCACAAGGTTCTTTTCCCCGGCGAAGCTTCACTGCACACTTTGTTCTGCTGCTGTTGCCTCACTAACCTATTTGGATTAATGCGCAGAGCTGACGCTCGTGAATGCATTCAAGGTCACAACAGTTGCAGACTCGTACTTAGGAAAGCAAATACAAAAATAAAGGAAAAAAAAGCTTTTTTTTTTGTTCCTTTTGATGTCCTTTATACAAAAAGAACTCAAATAACTTTGGTCCCGATGGTTTTCATCCAACAGAGGAAGCAAATGCTATGAAACCAACCAAACACGAGAGCGCTACAGGCTTAAATCTGGATGCTAATGCCTGCATTTATAAACCTTCTGTTGGTATTTCCCTCAGCACGCTGACAGCGTCCACACTGCTTACTCAGCCTATAGCGGGTAATTAGTCTCGTTTTAGTCTTATCAGCTTTGTGTACTTTAGAGAGAAAAGGATAAGATAGGCTGCAGCAGAGCCACTCGCGTCTTCCAACTGGAGTGTGCGCGATTATAAGTTTGAAGCTTGAAATAATCTCCTCCGCATTGATTGCAGATGTTTTTTTTTTATTTTTTTATTGTGTCTGGTGCAGCAGGGAGATATTCTCCATATTCAAGCTGCACTGAAAGTTGATGTGCTGTTCCTTCTCCTTTCAGGGCGTGTGCGAGATTGTAAACAGCACTTGCCCTCGCTTCTCCACACTCCTCCTCTTCCTCCTCGCTACGAGCATACAGATTAGCAAAAAGTAGAAAGGAACACACCGCTCTGAGGATTTCCACTGTACTTCCAGGGCGCTCAGAATGTAGGCTTTGATTCGAACAATGGCAGAATATTTTTGTAAAAGCACAACAAAAATATGCAGCTGAAGAGGAAAGGAGGGGGTCTTAAATTCAAAGTCACTTGAAGACTTTTAAAAAGCAGAAATGTGCTAAAACACGACAAAATTGCCCTCAAAGCAGTTTTGTTTAGTGGCCCCAGAAAACCTAGCAGTTGTCTGTAGTTATTCTATAATGAGTAATTCTAGGTTTTTTTTTTTTTTTTAGACAGAGCGGTTATTTTCCAGTAAAACAATGTAATTAGAGATGAGGCATGTGTCTCCGTGGCGGTTTTAATAGGCTGTGTCAATGAATTATGCAAGCTGCATCCGCCCATTCATTAGGATTTGAGATTTCTTAGCTGGACTTTTTGGCTGCGTTGGGACAGATATTTGCCCGTCATCTCAACCGCCGGTGCCGACGGTAAAACGTCTGCTTCCAAGGCCACATCTAAGACGCAAGCAATAAAAGTTTGAGTCAAGTTTTTTTTGGTCTGGTCTGGTGTCTTTGTAGTTGTTCCCCGCTCAGTGGTAAGGTTTTAGCAGTCTTCTCCACCCTGTACGTCTAAATTTAGTCATTCGTCAGATGAAACTGCAGCTTTAACAGACAAAGCAAAAGAAATCGCTTAATGAGGTTGTTCACTGTTATAGAATTTGCTTTGTGCGTTAGAGACGCCTCCTGCATGACCTCTTAAGGCTTAAATATCACTCTGCCAGCTCCAAGGATCTGCCACTAATGATGTCTTTGTCAGGAAGGGCTGGATCCTCACTCTCCACGGCTGACAGCATCACTTGTCATTCAAGTACCTCCCTTCTGCGGCTTTGTTAAACTCTACATGGACACGCTTCACAACTGTTGAAACGTTTTGCATGAGAGCAAACCCCCATTTTTTAGATTTGTTGCTCTTCCCACAAATCCATGCTCCTTAAAAGCATTTAAACGGGCAGTAAACAGGGGCTTTACAGTTCGTTTTTATGGCAAAACAAAGCCACATTATAACAGTTGTTTTTACTTTGTCAGGCTTATTTTTGTGTGTTTACTGGAGTTATTCTCTCAGGTTTTGAAGTCTCAAATATCCTCACGGCGTACAATCCCACAAATCTCATAAATAATACAATTACACCAGCACTCTGTTAGAAAAGAGATTGTTGAGACTGCAGGTGGGAGACAAACAAACACCAGCAGTGCTGGTTTAGTTTTGACAACAGTAATCTCCAGAAACAAGTGGGGTACAAGCATAACCACTAAAATGTTGCTTTCTTTTATCACGCATTTTTAAGGCTTTGGAGTACTTTTTATCAAAATGTCTTTCATTTTCAAATACCTTTCTTAACTGTTTTTTTTTCTTTTTTTTCTAAATTAAATTGATTTGTTTTTCGTTATTTATGCTGGTTGGTAATAGCAAACTTTTTAGAATCTGAGATCAACATCCAGGCTGTGAAACCGTGATAAAATTAGACTGATGCCTTTCTTGTACCTACAGCTTCTCAACCATAATAAAAATGTATTAACACTTATTCAATGTTAGATTGACATTTGCATTTTAAAAGATCCAGTTCTTAGTTATATTATGCATATTCATCTTAGTATTTATTCACCCTATTTTTAGGTGCATTGAGGATTTTTGGGATGTTTTCACATTCATGAGTCTTTTAGCGCAGTAGGTGTCATTGTACTCCAAGTAGACAAGAATTGCTGCCTCGATCATTGTCAATCTGAAAAAGAAAAAAACGAGGAGAATGAAATAAGCCTATCACTGCATTCACACCGAACACGATTTCTATAGTATTTCAATATAAGTCAATTGACAGACACAATCAGAGGTTGTGCAGTGTAACTTGAGCATCAACACAGTTCCATCCCTGGACTAATTTGGGACACCAAGTTTTCAAGGTGGGTCACAGAGAGACAGAAGTACCGCTGAAAGCGGCCGTCATTCAAACAGCTCCTGCAGTGGAAGGTGAACCTCACCATTTCGGAAGAGTCTCTGAATGATCTCTTGAACCCAGACATGTCATAATCTCATTACTATTGATTTTGTAGAACAAAAAATAAATAAATCTGATCTTTCAACATCTTTCATGTCTTCCATACACTTTAGATAAGAATATGGGACTGTAACTCCTCCCACATGCAGTACCATCAAGTTTATGAATACATTTTTGAATGAGCGTCCAGAAGTAAATTTGCAGCATGTCCAAATGGAGATGGAAGATGTGAATTTTCCTCATGCATCGCGTTCAATGTGAATGCAGCCAATTAAAGCTTCAGAGGAGATGGATTCCTCCCAGAGTTTTTATACTGAATTCAGTGAAGAAAAATTAAAATGAGTGAATGAAACTAAAGGTGGAGAAGGAGGAATGATCTACTATAGGACAAGGAAGAGAACATTTAAGCTTGATGATACTGAGTGATTTAAGGAGGAATATGTGTGCTTACCCATGATGGGACAGTGGCAGATTACAGATCAAGACTTTTGCCTTTCAGCTCAGCATATTATTTTCGATTTTCCCCCTTCTCCACACAGGTACTGTAACGAACACCTGCCCTGCCCTCCTCACGTTTACTGGTCAGCCTGGTCGGCGTGGGATCGCTGCAACGTTCCCTGTGGGGGAGGCATCCAGTCCCGACGCAGAACCTGTGAGAATGGCAACGACTGTCCGGGCTGTGGTCAGGTATGTCACGCATGAAGCCGCCTCATCCATCATCCATCTTTCTCTCTCCGGCTATTCAATACCGAAGAACTGCTCTGAAACCGCCTGGTGTGATGATCACTCACTGGTGATGAAATTGGAACATCCAACATGACCAACTCCCCTGGCTATATTTATGCACGGGCCTCAGAGTTATTACCAAGACCTATTTAGTGCCCCACACACACTCACAGGCACGTGGTGAAGTCATCAGTCTGCGTTGAAAAGCCTTATTTTATGCAATAAAGCCCAGATGATGCAAGCGAGTGTTGGAATACGAGGCTTGATGATAGAGCGCCGTGACACTTGTGTTATTTCTGCTGCTATTTTCATACACACATTCACTCCCTCATCCACAGTCCGGGTAAGACTGAGAGAGAATGATTACGATAGCTTCGCACGTCCCTCTTGGAATTGGATTAAAGAATATGGGTCAGGGCCTTGTGGATGTAGGGGATCCTTGAAGTGTATTTTTGTCTGAACGTGGATCTTCTTTGGAATTCTGAAAGGAGATTTTTGTTTTTGAAGGCATTACGCTGAATTATAATCATTTTTGGTGTAAATATATATACAAAAAAATGATTCCTTCTCGTTCAAAGAAATGATACTGAATAAAGTATATGTATAAAGATTTTATTAATTCTTTAAAATCCTGATAATACATTTATCTGACCTAAAAGTGAATGTAATGCTACATGCACATCGGGCTTGACAACGCTGGTTCTTGAACGTGCTTTTAGCATACAGTGTTTACACACATCAACCCAATACTAGTGCATGTACTTGCAGTTGGAAGTGGCTTAGCGTGTAATGTCAAAACGCAAATCTTGTTCCAATCTTTTACGATATTTGATAGACTTTATGTCATAGAGTTTGATGTGGAAACAAACCGCAATTATTTATTTTGCCTTCGTGATTGATTTTCTTCAGTATTTCGAAAAAGATGCTACCCATGCATCACCAAATTCAATTCACCAAATTCTCAACAGTCTTCATGAAGCATCAGCAGCTTCTTCGCTGCATCACTCTGGCATCTTGCCTCCTTCTTTCATAGCAACTTTTTCTATGAAAAAAAATACATGAACGCTGGCAAGAAAAGAGGGAATCCCATCGCCTTTTCTCTGTTGCTCCCAAAAAGGAAATCCCCTCTCAGTCTGTCGACACGTTTGATGTATCTTCAGCGTGAAGAGGCGCCCGTGCTCTGATAGCTGGAGCCATTAGAGCTGGTTTTTATTTAGTGGCAGAGAGGGTCATATGGCACATTCTGGAGCCGGGTCACCAGGAAAGGTCAGTTAAAAGGGTCTCATGTAAACTCAACACTCCTGCTGTCCATTTTATCAAAAGGTTCTAGATGTTTTTTTTGGTCCTGAACTTTCACTTGTTATCCCTTTCTTCTCTGTTTTGTTTTCTCGTGAACTGCTTCTCTTGGAGCATGGTGATATGCACTTAATTGGGTCTGTCTGAGCCAGCAGAGCCGTAATTGCGTGCAGACTTCACAAGCACCTCTTTGCCAGAGAGGACTTTTATTTGGACAGCTTGGTTAACTCGCTTCATAGCTGCACATTTGCGCTGATCAGTGAAACATTTGCTGCCTTTCATGTAAGAGTCTGATGAGGTGCTAAATGGAGCAGCTGTTGATGTACTGTAATCGTTTTATAGCATTTAAACAGGTGAAGAATTAAGGCCAGCAATCACAACTAAGACTAATATTATATTTACTGGGTAAAAAAATAATTTATAATCAAGGGATTCTAAACAAAAAAGTCTAAATCTATTCAATTAAGCCACCAAAAATAAAAGAAAAAACAGTTAACTTTTACTTTGCATTTGTACGGTGGCCCCAAAGTACAAATCACACCAACAAATCAAATATAAAAGATCACAACAATAAGTAAAAAGGCAAAATGATGAAAAAAAAACAGTACATTTTGGAAACAAAATTGTACATAATTCCCCAAAAGTAACAAAATAAAATGAAACATTTAGTTTTCTGTACATTTTCGTTTTGTTCAATTTTTTTGAAATTGTTTTTAGCTTTCAGGATTTTTTTTTTATTTCTAAAATGTAATTTATTATTTGTTTTGCATTTTTAATTGTTGTTGTTTAGGCTGAGTGATTTGCCTCATTGTCTTGTATCTGGCTTGTCCATGCAGCTCATCATCACAGGTAATTTTTTTGACAAGATATCCTACTGAGATCTAAAAACAGAAAGACAGTGAGCGTCTCAGACAACAGTATGATTGGTTCATTTGTGCATCCTTGTTTACCTTCATAGATTGATACCATCTCAGCCACCTGTGGTCATCTCCAGACACTAATGAACGGAAATGAGCCGGCATCTGTTCCGTTTTAAAAAACAACAACAACAAAAAATGTCAAGCGGAGAATGGCACAAACTAACTTTCCTTAACTTTTTTTTCTAAAGCTTTTCTGTAAAGTTAGCAGAAGAGAAACTCCTCTGTAACACGGCGGATGCGCTCCCAGCGTGCTGTAAATCAGCTGCTTAAACCTCCTCCACAGGGAGCTCACATCACAGCCATCGACAGAGCAGCTGAGGAGAAGTCTGCCGGGATTACTGTCTTTCAAAACAAAGGTGTCACCCCTCGATATGCAGCCAGGCCTCCATGAAAACAAAATGCAGCTACATGCCTAATTAAAAGGAGGAAAATCTCTTAACAGATTCATTTGCATGAAACCGGCCTCAAAGGGGAAGTATAATGCCTTCATTTTCCAAGGTGATGCAATTTTCCTAAATCTCAATGAAATGCCTGCCATACACTTTGGTCAAAATACGAAAGGATTACAGTATCATGGCTCTGCTGCAGCTTGCCTTCACAGCTCTGTTCAGAGCAGCAGGGGGTAGAGTGGGCTAAAGCCTCACCCCTCAAACATTTGTGTGTAAAATACTAAGCAGGCAATTTGATTCTCTTCAATTTCTCTATTCTGCAGTTTGACCCTAGACATATTCCCCTTTTTTGGCTAAATCTTTCAGGGATTCACGCATTGACTTGCAGGATTTTTTTTCTTAAGTCCAAGTGGAAACTTTTCACTTCTTCATACTTTTATTGAGAAATGTAAAGATCTTTGCTGACACACTTTAAAAGAATATGCAAGTTGCACTTTTTTGGCAGCAAAAAAAATAGGAAAAACAACCCAAAAATCTTGAATTTAAACAAAAAAAAATTAGATAAGCCAATAATAATAAAATCCTTTTCTAAATAATTTTAACTACATTATTTTAGCAATCTTACTATATAAATTACCCCATCTCTCAAAAAAAAATTATTTTTACAAAGATAAATCAAAATACTTTGGAGTGTTGCCTGATTTTGAGGCCCAAATTGTCCTTTATGTAAACGATTTCACACATTTCTGTCTCATTATTTAGAAATATTTGATCAGATTTACAAAATAATTATTAGTCACAGCTGACTAGAACTCTACCTGAAGTAAAAATAACATTTTTTTTTGTCTTAATAGGACCTAATTGATGGAGCTCAGATGTGGAAATGCATATCCTAAAGATTGCACTTCCTTACAACATGTGTTGACTGTATAAAAAGAAATGGACTGAGTGACTCCTTCCTCCTTGCGTCCCAAATGGGAAGTAGCTGCTAGCTCCAAGAAGCCAAAATAAATTAAAAACTACTATCAGTCATTTTTTTTGTCAGAATAACCATTTTAGCTCTGCTACCTTTAGCATGTTCTCATTTATCCTATTTTTTTCCCACTGTATTTCTTTTTGCAAGTTATTCAGGTGATAAACTGTCCAATCAGAGGCCTCAATAAAAGCATGTGGTGCCCGCTGGCCCCCACTTCAAACATTTGAAACGTTTGATTGGGAGATTCTCTCAAGTCAGTTTTCAATGGAAGGGGTGTGGACTTCCAAGCAGCTCACTCCGACAGTAGTTGCCATAGAAACATCGATTCAGACTGAATGGTCACCAACCTCACCTAGCCCTAAATGGCGGTGTCCATACTGTGGAAAACTGGCGACTGAATTGTCTTCATTTTATTAAGCCAGAAGTAAACAGTTTTCTATGACTGATGTCACACTCACTCAGTCCAGTTCTTTTGTACAGTCAACGGTCTGTTGCCAGATCTACAAAGTTCTACGTTTCTTCTTATCACGTCTTTACTCGCAGTTTGAGGTACTTCCTTTAAAATTGGTATTTGAACCAAACAAGCATAACTCTGATGTCCAAGCAGTTCAACCTTGTACTTCCTTTCAGTACTTTGCCTTGTCTTTTCTAGTCTGATGACTGAGAGGCTTTTGGTATCTGAAGGTTGAGATAGGTTAGTCCACCTTAAATGATGCATTCAGGTTATCTCAAGGTTGGCTCAACTATTTCCTTTTTCTAACTCAGAAGGTTACTTCTGATTTCTTTGTATTCTGGACAGAAGATTAGTATTGAAACATGAATTGAAAAGATGAAAAGAAAATAGTTGACTTAGAATACTGCGCCCTGAAAGCTCTTCATCAAAAACGACTTTGAAGACTTTCAATCGAAGAAGTAAGGAGGAAATTTTGACAGCAAATAACTGCATGGGAGACAAACAAAACAGAACATTTGAATTGAACATATTAATCTGAGGTATGGTCACTAGCAATAAAAGAAATAAATCACTTACACCTGAAGGTTACACAAGTGGTAGATTTTAGCATTCCTACATTAATTTAGTATGACTCATAAGTGGTTTTATAACCTCCTTTTTCTTAGTTTTACTTTACAAAAGTTATATTTACAGGTTTTAATCAGATTCTCCTTCAAAAGTCTGACTTCAATGAAACAGTGTTTTTGCTAGTCGAGACCACTTCTCAGCTTCAACCTTGTACACTTTTAGAAAAGTCTAATGTGTTTCATGTGAAATCTGTGTTTCTACATTGCTGCAGTTTCATCAAAATTTCATGTAAACTATGAGTTAGGGAGCTGTTTTTTTCCCTGCATTTCCATGGTAAAACTTTTTTTTTGTGAGTGTGTGTTAAAAAGTTGAGTTCCTATGCTGCTATTCTCACAAGGTTGCTTACTTTTTAATGAGGAGGGGGATTTAGCATGCCATACCATGCCTAGGCGACCTGTGTAAGTGATAAAGTTTGTGGGCCTGAAGGATTTCTGGTTGGCGGATGTAAAGGGATGAAAAATAAGGAACTATGAGTGGAAATTGAAGCAGAAGGGGACTGATTCTAAACTGAAATCAATTAGATTTTTTTTTTTTATCAGAATTTATAAAACAAAGATGTACGATTTAACTCAGAGATTTTTGAGAATAACTTTTAGTCTTAACAAAAAACTTCCAGCTAAGAAAGACTGTTAAACCAGAGGGATTTCAATTAAATGAAAAAAAAAAGGTTGTTGAACTTTGGAAAAATCACACCTTTATTCGGTAGATAACTTCTTGAAGGATCCAAAGCGAAATATTTCAGAACATGAGAACTAATCTAGTTTTCTTTTGAAAAGATTCAGTAGGTCAAACAAGATATGGAAATGTGTGGTTGCTCATCCTTAAAAATCCACTCATATTTTGACCTATTGTAAAAAAAAATAGGTCAAAATACAAGCACAAATACGATCTTTTTCCATTGGTATTTTTTCACCTGCACCTAATTCACAATGATTTGAATAAAGAAATACTCACAAATGTAATTTTAAGCTTAATTTTCTTTATTTATGTCCCCCGTCATTAGAAAAATGCTGCAATAACATCAAAAACATAATTTTAACCGTAGTAAGACCTCTTCAAATGTTACAAATATGAGATTTTGGTCACTTAGAAAGTAATAGATTACACCACATTTCATCTAAGGAGTGGTCACTTTTAAAAGTGTTTTCAAACTTTCCGTCCTCATAGCGTCCTCATAGGTGTGTTAGATGAACATTTTAGCCATATCTTAATAACATCACTGCAAATGCCAGTATCCTCTTTAATTTCTAGTTCTACTAGATGAAAGAAGTCTTGCTTCTGGGGTAACTAGATTAATAAGCACTGCTTCTTAATGTAAAACACCAATTAAATGTGCTCCTACCACTAAATATCCCAGGATCAAAAGAAACCATTCTGCTCAGCTGAACCTTCATCTCGGAGTTGAATAAGTCAGATTTAGGCCACGCAGAGCTGACGATCCACGAGCGGCTTAATGAAACCGAGCGCTCTTCTATTTACCTGTGAGGAGTTCAGTGGCGCTTGTGAAAAGATAGTAAAAGACTTGGTATTTGTGCTGGCAGTCTGATGTGTGGAAGCCACTTGTGTATTTTTGTTTTGTTTAGCATTAGTCACTGCGTGTGCAGCGGTGTGAAGCCTGCTCTCGGCCAGCTACGGGCTTCATTAGGAAGCGGGACCGGTGCAGAGGCGCAGAGAGACTGGAGAACCGGCGTTTGACAGAACATGTTTGGTCAGTTCCTGTAATTGAACTGATGCGTCTTTGAGACTAGAGGAAACCCCGCCCTCCACCTGTGGACGGTTGACCATCATAGATAATAGGTGTGTAACAGGAGGAACGCTTCCCTTTACAGTAAAGTACTTACAGGGTATTTAAGTTGAATTTAAGTGGTACTCTTTTTGTACCTACTAGGTACTTACATAGTACTTTTTTGTATCTGCTTGGTATTGACATGGTACTTGCTGTGTTTTTAATGTGGTACTATTTGGTTCATACTTATGTGGAACCTACTGGGTATTTATACTACACTTACTGAGTATTTACACTGTACACATTGGGTTTTTACATAGTACCTACTGGGTACTTACATGTTGTGGTAATATGTCTTTTGTAGTACTTTTTACATGTAAGAACAAGGTAAGTACAAAGAAAATACATTAAATTTACTTCTTCACTTAAAGTACATTTTGTGGTACTTATCATGAGTAACTAAATACTAGGCAAGCAAAAATTACCTTTGTAGTACTGTGAAAAATGAACCAAAATTTACTTTCTACTTACTTAGCAAGTTTATGTGTTTCATGGTACTTACCATATGTAAGAAGGTGGGTAATTACATACAGTATGTGGTACCTTATTGTGTTTCTCATAGTACTTGCTATTAATGAGAGCAGAGTAAGTACACAGAAAGTACCATACATGTTAAGTTATAGCTTGTGTTACTTACCAATTAAAAGGAGATAGTAGTAACACAGAGTCAACCAGTGTGACTCAGAGATAAAAACCTGAGTACTATAAAGTGCAGGAGAACTTTTCTAAATTGATTGTATTTCTGGCAATATAATCAAGTGTTAAATAAATATTAGTACAAACAAATAAGTAAACAAGAATTCATGGCAAGCCCATTCACATTTTAATATATAATAATATATTTTATATATATATTTTAATATATAAATATAAATCGACACAATTTTTATACTACGTTGTATGGTGACATGTCTTTATAAAATTCAAAGTGTTTTCACAATTAATTTGACTTTTTAACGATTTTTTAAAGGTATTGGTCGATTCAATTACCAGCTGCCTCAGACAGATCGATCCGGTCGAATCATTTAGAAATATAAAGGACTGATTCATTGTTAAAGATGGAGAAAGCTGGATCTCACGCATCTTGACCATTGAATTTCAGACAGCTGGAGTGTAAATAAAGTTTTCCTTCTCCCTCGCTTGCATGTTCTCACCCCTTCCAGTCTAATAAGAAGTATAATAGGTGTAATGACGGTTGGGACTCCGGAGCTGCAGCTTCTTATTATTCACCTCTCTAAGCCGGTCAGCCACCACAGAGGCTCTTTTTGTCCAAACACTCACACATATAGAGGTAAATACATTTGATTTATTTCCTCTTCTGCTTCCCATTCATACATTATTCCTTGTAAAAATTGAGATAGCCTGAGGGAACAGATTTTTTTTGTGTGCCTGTTGTTCCGACTTTTTTTTTTTTTTTTTATCCTAACTTGTATTTTCCACAGTTTATGACACCCAAACAAATAAGCAAAAAGTTTGGTGGATTGAAGACAGAATGAGACCAGTGCTGCCTGAATCCATAACTCAACCATGCGTGAATATATTATAATTATATTATCATGCTCACAGAGGAGCAGGTGGCAGCTTAAAGTCCAACATTTTCACTCAGACAGAAGTTCTAGCATACAAACAAACAGCCCTGCCGCCACTCATATTTTGGCCGTCCAAGCTGCTTGTCTTTTTGTGTGGCAGCAAAGATGATATCAAGCGTCCTCGAAGCTTTCCAGAGCTCCAGCGTTGCACTTACGCCAGCAAGGTATCTGGCGGACTGCCAGTACGTTAGGTGCTTCACTGCGTCAAATGGCTGCTTTCCATTTCGCCCGCGACAGTGGAATGCCAGTGCGAGTGCAAGTCAGCCTAGACTAATTGTAAGCCAGGTTTGCACCACGTCAGGTCAACTGCTTTCCAACTTTTTGTCCTTTTGCCTTAGCCTGACTGAAATTCAGATGTGAATGAGGCTGAGCGGAGTAAAAAAAAAAGAAAAAAAAGGCAAGAAAGTCTATTTTTTTTTATAGTTATATTTTCAGTTTCTGTGGTTGGCACTATTAGACCACAAAACATTCTTCCAATCACAACTGAACATCAGTTTATTTACAAGCTACATGGATTAGCATCAAATGAATGCTTGGTATAACCTCTTCACTGCGCTGGCATATGAAGTCAGTTATGTGTTTATGGGTTTGTCCTGGTTTTATTCTCCCTCCTCCTGCTGCGCTGTTATGAACACTAAAGCAGAAAGGATTCTGCACTTTATTGTCGGGCTAATATAATACCGACAGGTTTCACTGCAGTCTAAGACAATAAAGTTTCCAGCACCCTTTAACAATAGGATCTGAATTAATTTTGACAACGTTAGGAATCCATGACTTCTACCTTCTTATAGACCTAGAGGGAGCACCGATGTTATGAACATCGCTTGATGCTTGGATCATTTTAAAATATAACTTTAAGAGAACATGTCCTGAATTAGGGACTTGAAGACATTTACGTCTTTTTTTTAAACATGGGAAATAGTGTATTAAAGATTGGTCTTATTGAGGCTTTTCAAAGCTTTATTTACTTAAAAAAACAGTCTGTCTTAAATATAAAATATATATTAAAATATATATTTTAGCAAATAGCATATATATTATATAGCATATATTATGTGGTTCTCTTGTCACTAGTGGGGTATCTAGTTTCTGTTGTGGATTTCCTTACATATCTATTATGCATCTTTATTTATTTATTAGTTGCCTTTATAAAGTCAAATTTTGTAAATATTTACAGAGAACATACCTGCAGATTTTTTAAATTCTGTAGCACAAACTTTTTAATTGCTTTATTTATTTTATTTTACTTTTGAGTCACGGTTTAGACCCATATTCTGTTTAGTGGTTTGCTTCCTCCATTTTTCACATGAGGTTTAACTTTTGATCATCACAGCTGATTTCCATTAGTTAATTATCCCTCAGTCTGTTTAAGAGGTCAGGTTTTAGTTTGTCTCGTTTGAATAATTTTGTCTTTGCTGCTCTGTCATTTTTCAGGTTTGTTTTTCTGATTTTTTTCTGGTTCCCTTTTGATTTAAGTTTTGAGATTTTTATTAAGTTTTGCTTCAAATCTTTTATCGATTTAAATTTCTGCCATTCCACTTTAAACTTAAGTTCATTTCAACACTTTCATATTGTAAGTAGCCAACCCAAACCTTTTCATGTTTAATACAAGAAGCAACCGTTCTAAAAATGTCAATACATGTACAACTACCTTGGAAATTTCCCTTGAGAGGAAAGATTTGTCAAACTTTAATGTGTTGAATTTTAACATTTTGCTTAAGCTTGTTTGTTTTTTTGTGCACTTAGAAAATGTAGGTAATTAAAAGAAAA
This sequence comes from Oryzias javanicus, assembly GCA_003999625.1. Taxonomy (NCBI): domain Eukaryota; kingdom Metazoa; phylum Chordata; class Actinopteri; order Beloniformes; family Adrianichthyidae; genus Oryzias; species Oryzias javanicus. The sequence continues at coordinate 13,121,355 of CM012456.1, forward strand.
AAAAACAGGAAACAGTTGAGATGAAAAAATGATCAAGATTCCAGTGTTCTAACCAAGTCACGCATTATAAAGTACAAAAAAACAAAGCAAAAACAGACTCACTAAAGATTTTTTTTATTTTTTATTCTTTTAAATAAAAGATTTTTGACAGGACTTCTTTGTCAAACACTTAGGTTTGACGTTTAGTCAACTTTTAGAGTAGCTGAGCACATTTTGAACTTTAAAGAAAATAATTTTGGTTCAAAGTGACATTATAAACCAGGCTGGTAATAATTCCAGATTTAGGGAGCTTTTATAAACCAACAGAAAGAAACAAATACTGTATCAACAAAAAAATCAAGCAAAGTCTTGACAGAATTCATTGGAATCGGATAGAAAGGTAATTGAACTTACAAAAAAGTACCATATGAGCTGCAGCTTCAATCAACATCTGCATCAAATAGTCCTGATAGCTTTCACGCACCTAGATGTTGGACATTAGCTCACCGTATTTAACCCGGCCCCTTTGGGGGAGCGGTGAGCTGCAGACACAGCCGCACTCAAGAACCATTTGGTGGTTTGACCACCCAATCCAACCCCTTAATGCTGAGTGTCAAGCAGGGAGGCGTTGGGTCGATTCTTTTATGACTCGACCATGGATTTGAACTTGCGACCTTACAGTCTCAGGGGCTGACACTCTACCGCTAGGACACTGAGCAGGTCAAAAATAATCACAGCAAGCACTTTTAGTGTCAAATGTACTGGAACAGTACATTATTTTATTTAAGTGTTAAGATATGTGATTTTTTGGAAACAAGGTCTTGACTTTTATAAAGAAATAAAAATGAGTTGCTGCAAGAAATGGATATTTATCTGACCGTAAGAAACTGGTGAATTAACATGAAAGGAAAGCACATACAAAAAATGATGAAATGGATCAAAAGCACGGCAGAATTTCAGCTAAATCTATTTTTATTTAATAACTGCTGTTTACTTTTCAACTTCAAATTTCACAGCTGTGTTGAAAATGTTCCAAATAATTAATGGGTGCTCAGTCTTTAAACATGTGATGCTTTTATTTTGAAATTATTAATCTTGTTAGGCTGTTTGAGGTTTCTTTTTTAAAGTAACTAAAGAAACTTGACAAAAATAAGGAATCTCTTTAATCACCTCAAGTTTGGTCTAATTTATCCTGGGAGCGAATGTTGAGATTCAGCCCCTAAGTCAAGGATCTACAGCTTTGATTGGGTTTTTAAACGAGGCCATTCGTTTTAAGAGTTTGGGCCTCCGGTTAGGATGGAACGTAAAACTCGGACATGCAAATAAAGGCGGTATCGCAGTCGGTTTATGTCAACGGGATGTTTTTATTACACGGCATTACACAGTAAATGCTTATCACCTTGTAAGCTGCGCATGCTTGAGCCATAGTTGATGTGAATTCCTTCAGAGACCATGAATGAGGTTTAGCTTTAAACCCAGTAATTATCTCCTCAGCCTTCTGCATCAATGCTAATCCTCAGAGAGTGGAGGGAGAAACGCTTACCAGACAAGCCTCATTAAATATTTACTGTATTTGGCCACCATCAACAACTTACACCACAAACACCCCCAGATCATTTGCCCCTTTTTTTTGCCTGATTCCTGCCATGTGTTGCTCTTTTTTTTACACTGCAGGCAATAACAAGAACCTGGAAGTTTTTTTGTTTTTATTATTGACTGATAATCACAGACTGTGCAGGTCTGTGATGCCAGACAATGTTAAATATTAATGTTTTGGGATGATTACTACTCTAGATGGAGGGAGACTCAGGAAGCAGGAAGGAGGTGACACCCCCTCATTTATCAAGGGGGCCTTAACTGAATCTAAATCCTCTCCGTGTTTTTAACCTTGGTAGTCCAGGTAGGAGAGGAGGAGACAGAAATCAGGCAGACGAAACGGTTACAGATGGTAAAAGCGGCCAAATGCGAGGTCAGATATGGGGTGTTAAAGCAGGGCAAACGAATCATAAAGATAGATGCAAAAAAGGGGAAATGATGGTGAAAATTAGTGCATAATGTATACGGCAGCTCTCCTCAACTGACCTGTCACACTATCCCATGTGACAGGCTGATGAATGTGCCGAGGGGAACTTTTATCTTATTTTGTCAAGGTCTGGCAGGCGCTCAAATTCTATGCAGCATTAAAAAAACAAGCGGCAAAGGAAGTGTCTGCCATCCTCCTTTCAGCTGTGTCATTTACTGAAGACGAGTCTGGCTTTTTTAAACCTTGCATTGAAGGTGTTAGACTTCCATTTACCCACTTATTATGATCCTTTATCATATAATCCATAGAAGAAGTGGGATATTGGCTGAGCGAATCTGAGTTAATATATATACTAGCTTAACTCCAGAATAGGCTTCACGAATTATAATAGCGAAGCCTCAGAGCTGTTACTCATTTTTACTGCCGGGCTCGCAAATCTACTTGAAGCTGGTTGGAAAAGTAGTTGCATTTACCAATGTATTTGTCTCTTTCTTTTAAATGTTGTTTTTTTTTTCTCTCAATAAATGCTTTTACACTTCAGTAACTGGATCTCTGAAGAAAATCTGCTTACAGGTATACATGTGCAAAACCATCTTTATCTTTAAACAAGTGTCCAAACCTGATTCTTGCTAAATATATATATTTATTGCAGTTTTTAAAATGGGTTTTCCTTCAGAAAGAAGGAACGGAAAGTTAAACTCCCACTCAATCTTTTTTTGTCTTTTTGGTTTGTTTTTTTCATACAGTCAGCTAATGTGGCAAAATCTTTGATTTCTTTGTGTCAGTTTGGTTCAGAGTGTAAGTGATGTTTTGAATGCCCAAGAAACCTCGTGAATAGGCCTGCAGCAATGTGCAACAGTGAAAACTTGGATTTGAAACAAATTTCATGATTTATAAAAATCATCACTGTGTTTTGGGCTCCGAATTACATTCAAAATTCCTGCCATGCTGATTCATGAATTCCTTTTCTGGTTCTGTTATGATTAAAATGTGTAAAAATGCGTTTGCTGTGAAATAAAATTAAAATGTGTATGTTGATTTATGTCATCCTGTAGGAGTATCAGTCTTGCAACACCCTGCCATGCCCTGACGTAAAAAAGACCACACCGTGGACGCCCTGGACCCCCGTCAACATCTCTGACAACGGCGGCCACTACGAGCAACGCTTCCGCTACACGTGCAAAGCCCGCATCCCAGACCCCAGCATGCTGGAAGTGGGTCGACAGAGGATCGAGATGCGCTACTGCTCCAGCGATGGATCCACTGGCTGTTCCACAGATGGTGAGAGCGCTGCTGTCGTATTCTGGATCCTAAACTTCCTGCTCTCTCCTTGTCCTGAAAAAGTAGCCCTAATTCAAACCTCTCCTGAGTTTACAGTCTGATCTCTCTAGATTCTATCAGCAGATTAAATTTTTCATTCATTAATGAACTTCCAATCCGTAAAGCCGATTGGAGAAACAGAACTAATTCTCAAGTTCATATCGACTTTTTTTTTTTTTTTTCTCCCGCTTGCTTGAGTGGAGGCAGAACAGTGGCAGTCGGCAATGCCTCATGAGAATCCAATGCTGTAAATGTTTGTACAAGCAGTTTGCTAATTGACAAGTTGTTTATGTTGTTAGAGGAAGTATTAGAGAGGAGACGGGCCCACAGCAAAGAGGGTTTAGATGTAAATGCGGCAGGAGAGGATTGGCTTTTTTTTTCTTTGCTTCTAACGGAGAAGCTGCTCTTAGGGGTTTTCATTCCCCACGTTTGTCTGGGTGGTCTTGTTTGCTTCCCCACTTACACGCCACATGCTGCGCAAATGGTTTAACTTCATTCTTAATGTACACTATCGCGGTAATTTTCCTTTGAACTTCATCGTTCTATTTTTTTTTAATTACTAAAAGGCTGTCTTTGCTGCCACTTATAGATGCTGTTCTTTGAGCACAGCGTTTAAATGTTCCATGAAGGGTTTACAACAGATTCGAGCGCTGAACAATGCGGAGGGGGAGACTGACTGCTGACTGGAAGCCTGAAGAGGAGTGACAGCTGCACATTTAAGACATTAGAGAGCAAAGTCTGCGGCTTTAATAGGGCTGTCTTGACTCTGATTAGTGCAAAGAAAAAGAAGCAGACACAACGTGTTTCATTAGAAGTTGTCACTGGAAGCCTGGCATCAAATTAGCTTCAGTGTTAATTACAGCTAAAAAGCAAAAAGCGGTGAGTTCAGCAGTCACTTTTAGCAGGGTGTCAGTCTGCGTTATAGGATGTAAGCAGCCTGGATGCTCCAGCAGGCAGATGGTGACACACTGAGAGCTGCTCTGTGAGCGCGATAGACACTTAAAAATATGGATTTTCGTTTTCTTTTTTTAATGCAATCAGTATGAATAGCACCACTAACTCGCTCTGTAAAAGCAAAAATAACAGGTGACTTTTTGACCCTAAATTTTGAAGGAAAGTAATGATTTAAGTGTTAACAAAGCCAAGCTTCATTATACAGTTAATATCAAAATTATACCCGGTAGTATTTTCATGGAAAAATCTCAATTAAATGGAATATATTTTTTCTTTCAATTTTCTTTTTTACATTTTTTTTCCATTTAATCAAAAGCGGAGGACCTTCAGAGTGGGAGATGAAACTGTTTCCTTAAACTCAGTTTCCCTTAGCTACACCGCATCACGTCTGACTGATAGAAAACTCAGCGCGTGCAAGGCCTCCGCCTGCTGCTCGCTGCCGTCCCACGTTGATTGTTCATTTCCAGACTTCAATATGACTCAGGTCTCGGAGGAGATTGAAGTCATAACTGTCGAAAAAGAGGATGGACTTCACTGATCCGCTTGGTCATTTCAACCATTATCAAACTCGCCATCCATCTGGAAGGCATTGGTGTGTGTCTGGGTTGTGTGTAAGGTGGCGGCTGATGCGTGTTTGCCATTTCTGCTGTGTGACCTGTTTGTGTGTGCACACGTGTGGGTCTAGTAGAGTTTCTGAGAAATCCTGTCATCCTAATGTGGATCTCTCAGGGATGCACAGGGTGTGTGGCCACTGGAGACAGCAGTTAACCTTTCATGAAGCAAAAGGCTATCATAAGATAATTACCCGCGCCTTGGTGGGTTTGTTCTGAGGTCCACAGATGGGGCAAAGGGCACTGACATCTTTCTAGAGTGATGAGCATCCAGAGGGATTCGTACGTCTTTTATAGAGATTTATGATGTTGCATCAGGCATCTGGCGACTTGGAATTGATTAGTGCACTGTGTACTCTGAAGCAGGTAAACAGATTTGAGTTATTTTAAAAGCATTCAATCAATCACTCTGCACTATAAAAAATAATGACTGTTAATGTCTGCTTTTTAAATTAAAATCTGCTTTTTTATATTAGAAAAAAAAAAAAACGCTTGAAAAATAAAGTCCACAATATTTCCTCAATTGTGATCTAAACATGGAAAAAACGTAAACATTAAAGTAAGGCTGTTAAAACACGTGATTAATCAAAAAGAATTCATGTATTAATATTTATTAATTACACCTCACAAAAAAAACCTCCACTTTAACTCAGATGGTTCAGGCTTCCTCGGTGTGCGTTATTCCACTTCTGGGTTAACACTTGATTGATAACACTAAAATATATGACATTGTTTTTTTAGATATTGGAATAGAGCTGTGAATGAAACTGCGTGGAGCAAGATTTGTAAGACTTTTCAGTGTTTTGGCGTTTTGTACTAAGCCTCTCCAAATTCTAGGTGGCAGACAAGCGCTAGTAAACAAAATAACCAAGAGAAGAAGAAGAAGAATCTTCTTTCTGAGGCTTCCTGCTGAATGCGCATTCATAAAACCATATATTTTATTCTTGAACACGCAACATAAACTGGTTAGGACCAATCAACGCCATCCCCACTTTACTGATCTTTGCTACTTTTTTTCTGCTCTCTATTAATTTTTTTCCCTCATTAGCTCTTCAAAGCTCTTCTTCCATCTTTCCATCCCACTTGTGGAACCTGTCAGCACATCTATTCATCCCCTTGATCACTCTAACCTGCTGCACATCCTTCCCATCTGTTTCTCTGTGTAAAAAACGCCTCTCCTTCTTCTGTGTCCATCCTGTCATTCCAGTCCTCAGACACCACCAAGTCTCCCTCTCTGCTTTCGTCATTCCTGTTGACACACAAAGTATCTTCCTCCTCGTCCACAAGATGTAATCAACTCCTGCGTTGCTCTTTTAAGTGACCTTATTCTTCCCTTTTTTCTGAAGAAATGCGTTCACCACTGCTATTTCTTACTCATCAACAAAGTCTGTCATCAGTTGTCCTTCTGCATTCCTTCTTGAAGATAAAACTTACATTAAGCAATTAAAGTCTCAGGAATGCCTTATTATTTAATAGCAGTGATGCTGAAAGACAATTTGTTGTTATTTCCAGAATTATTGTAATATTGAAATGTATTTAGATGTTTTCAAGTATAGACTTCAGTGACATTAGACCAAATAGTGCCGATACACAACTTGAAAGAAAACATTCAGGTTAGGACACTTTGACACATTTTAACTCTGTCTAAAAGCACGTTTAGCTGGTGAGAAGCTGAGAAAAGTCAAAGAAGAGAGTTTCACTGCTGTTTTTAATATGAAAGCTCCTTTCATTGCGTTTCATGATTTAAAGAATTCTCTCAGATTATAGTATGTGCAACAGAATTTTAATTTCACAATTACTGATATTTTATTCTATGTCTTCTATTATTTTTTATTAAGGCTTTATTATTAATGTTTTAGTGAAACCACCAAGTGATCCACCTTTCTCTTCAGCTTCATCCATTTGAGTGACGTCCATTATTGACAATGACATGTTTTGACTTTAAAAAAAACAGTTCGAATAAAAAAAAAAACAAAGAAAAAAACTATGGATAAATGTATCTTTATAGATTTTTCCTCCTCCAGATAGATTTTCTTTTTGTTTATTTTTTTATATTCTAGGGAATTATTTCTTTACGACAAAAATGAATCTATCCTAGTATTGTTTACTGGATAAGAAAGACAAGTGACTTAATTCTAAAAAAAATCTGTAAAATATAATCTCAGAAAGTATGTTTCATAAAGCGTCATTATGAATCATAAATCGATTTTTTAATAAGAACTTTAGAAAAAAAGTTGTTATACTGTATGACTTACAGCTTTAGTAAAAGTACAAGAAAAAAGCAAAAGATGTGAATCTCTTTGGGGAAATATGGGTGTAAATGTTCACACTGAAATGTGTATAGACACAAAAATCATTTGCATTCCAATGAGTCAGGTCAAATTGAATACATTATTGAAATCCATTTGCATCCAACAATGTGTCACTTTAAGGAACATTTTGTTTTTAGTGTTTTTAACCTACTTTTGTAGCATTTTTCATTTGATGGAGGACATATATATAAAGAAAATGAACCTAAGAGAACCCATGGTGACATCAGTGTCAGAAAAACATCAGAAATGCGTTATGTAGTGTACTTGTTTTGTGGTGTATTCAATTTAATTTAATTTTTTAGAAAAAATAGTTTTTCTATGGGTTAAGATTAAAATTGCACTTCTGTGTATTTCTTCATTCAAACATTTATCTGCGAGTCAGGAGCAGATGAAAAAACTCAGGTGCTACATTTGCCGGGCTACAAGCTCCCTGCTCCACTCCAACCTGATGGATTCACTTCTACACAAAAACATTTATACGTCTTTGTTTTCCTCGTCCGAGCCGACATCTAGCTCCAAACTGTACAGCTGGATAGCTTCAATATTTCTCGCCATTTTTTTTGCACCACTAATGTTAGCTAGCAGGAAAAAGTGTAAAGAAATGGATGATGGGAAATGAAGGCAGGCTTACTCTTCACCAACTACTACCACTCTGCAGAAACTATGTCCTAGACAATGATAGTCTTTTGGCTAAAAATGGCATAACCATAATTAAATGACCACCAGGAATGCTTTTAAAATAGATCAAAAGATGATCGCAGTGTGACTTTAATTCCTCTTTTTTTTCCATCTGTGCGATTGCAGTTTTGTGAATCTTTGCTGCAAACTCACAAACTTACAACACAAAGCCATAAATCTGTCCTTTGTTATTTTGCAACACTTTAATCGCCAAAGATTACCCTTTCATTTTGCAAAAAACTATTGGAGTCAGAACCCTCAGATTGAGTTATCGCTGCAGTTGTGTTAAACTGTCCTCACACCACAGCCGACCGTGTCATTTTGTGCGTTTGCTCATTTGAAGTTGATCCGCAGATTTAAAGGCTATTTTTCCCCCCCGCCGTCTCATTGATGTTGCCTCCCAGTTGCGAGACGAAGCGTCCATCTCTGCCGCAATGTCCAACATCATTTTTGTCTCTGCCTTGCTCAGACAGAATGTCACCATGTTCGAGCATTATACCAATGAGATGCGTGTGACATTTAGACGATTACATTCAGAGGCACAACAGATGTTATTGATTCCCACACGGGAGACACATGTGCCATGCAGATAAGGGGGAATCAATAATTGAGCTTTATTCTCCACACCTTCCTGCCAGCCTGCCTTTGTGTCGCCTCATCTCTCACATTAAGTCCTCAATCTGTCTTTATTACAAGAGATAAATTATCAATATGTGATTTAGCCAAGCATTTACAATGAGCTTTTATACAACATACTCATTCGTTTCATATCAGTGATTATGGCTTAATAATAGCGATGAGTTAATTGCTTAAGATCTCTAATGATTTAAAGACCTCTCTTGTCATTTACGCCTACCGATTAGTCTTTTATCTGCTCTGGAGGGTTTTTCTTTTCCATCTTATCACATTTCTGAAGCTCTTGGATGAAAAAAAAGTCTCAGCAATTGATTACTTGCATAATTTGCAGCATAAACATGTTTGTAAGACGTCCTTGAGGAATACAGAACAATTTATAAAAGGTTTTTATTCTACACTGATTTTTTTTTCCTCTCTATTGAAATGGGTATATAACTTTTGTTCAGTCTCTGAACAAAGCAAAGCCAAACTAGGATAAATCTATATTTTATTAGTGAGTTATGAGGTCCAGAAATAGTAAAACTTTTAGCAAAAATGTTTTTATAGTTTATTTTATTTATTCATTGTTTGCAATGTAATGAGAACATTCTGGAATCCCTTCTACATTAATGTGCACAGACACACAAAGCATGCCTAACATTGTTCTGTACATATTTCCACACAATGTTTTACATGCAAGCCAATATATACGTATGCCTACTCACAAATGCATGAATATTTTAGAAATCAGGTAGTTCTGCAAGCATGCAAACGTCCGTGTTCGTGCAGGTGTGTTCAGGTGAGTGCGTTTACCAGAATGTGCTGTGTTGTTGCTCAACAGAGAAGAGATGACAGCTACTGTATGTCCAAATTCCCACCCTATCCCCTAATAACCAAAAACACTATATAGTGCAGCACTATCTAGTAACCTGGAATCTAAAAGCAATTCTGACACCATTCTAAATATATATTTTTTTTCTTTTTAATGGAAAAAGTGACATCACCTGAAGTAAAAATCTAATTAATACAAGTATTTTATAAAGACGTTTTATATAAATCCAGTGTGTTTAAAAAAAAAAGTTATAATAATTTTCCAAACTTTTTTTTACATGGCAAATTGTTCAAATGTACAGAAGCCAAATACGGCTTACGTAACTTTATTTTTTTACCCTTTTCTCATGAGAACAAAATCTACAATCCAGCTATCATGTCAAAACAAATTTCATTTTATGTGAAATCTAGATAATGAGGAATATACTGCAGCATCATTCCCTCGTTCTCCTGCACTGAGATGCTATCTATTGTGTCTCTAACGCAAGTTTTGTGGTTACTGTAGACCAAATGTGTCAAACTCATTCGCACAGGGGGCCAAAATCCAAAACACACCTTAGGTCACGGGCCATACAGGATCAACATTCATTGAAAACACTGAAACTAAATTTTTCAAACTTTAAAACTGTAACTTTTTAACATTGAATAAAAACAGGCAGGAATATTATTCCAGAATAAATCACAATGAACATTTTCAATATTTTACTCCCTTTAAAAATATATTTTGTCATAATTATACAAGTTTTCTAACTTGTCTAGCGTAAGATAACATCGGGCCATTAATAAAAAATAAAATAAAATGATCTAGAGGGCCGGATATAATTACCCAGAGGGTCGTAAAAACTATAGTTGCACCATAAATTAAAATTAAATTACAGGAAAAAAACTGTGAATGGCTTTACCGTGATAGAAATTACTACTAAATCACATTAAAAACCTGTAAAAACAATCAAGTTATTGTAAATTCCTTGAAAATAAATCAACGTTTTAATGTAATTCTTCAATCATTTAGAAGCTTCAATACTGTGTAAAATGAACTGAAAATGGCTTTAAACTGTAAAAGCCACATGTAAGTCATTTATTTTGTAGACTTCTTTTTTGCATTTTGGACAAAAAGTCTGCATTTAATGTATTGTCTGTTTATTTTCAACAAAGGCTTACTGTAAAGACTACAACTTAATGTACAATTTAATCAATTTCATGAACTTTATATGGTACTTTGGGAACTTGATTTTTTATCTTAATAAAAAAAACTTGGTTTTGTGATAATGAGAAAGTCATGATACTATCATGAGAAAACAGACAAAAAAAGGAGGGTATGCCGTTTTCAGCTTTTGTACAAACCCAAGATATGAGGCGTGTATTTGCCAGTAAAGTGATCATAGAGGCTTCTGGGAAATTTCTAGGACACTACATTTTGACACTGTAGACAAATGTCAAATGTACTATATAGTGTACTAAGTAGTAAGTAGTGAGGAAATTTGGACATGCGGATGTAAAATTCGCCCTTCTAGGAAAAGTCTGATAACAGAAAAAGTACCAGAGATCCCCCACTGCTGGAGAATAACGGCAACAAAGGGAGGCAGGAAGAGAGAACGGTAAGCCAGGACTAGCCTGGTTACAGTCGACAGTGGAAATCCAGAATGCCTCGGTACACAAAGGCGGGACTCCAATTCCTGTCCTCTGAGGGCAGGAATACCTTTCCAGCTCGGATGTAATATGATCCCAGGGATCAGCCTCACTGTGTCGATGGGGGGGGGCCACCAGACCTATATAACCAATGCACCGAAAACACAACTACCACCCACCGCTGTGTGGATGATGTGATGGAACCTGTGGGAGGGTGCCAGTGCCAAGTAGTCCAACCCCCAAGGTGTGCCTTCTCCCCCCGTCCTGTGAAATGTTTTGTAAAAAAAGGACAGTTATCCCTTTAATGAGACAAAATTCAACGGAAAACCTCAAGAAACGTAAACAGAATCAGAAAGATTAGTATCAGTGACAGCATGAAAGATAAACATTGACAGTTTTACACTTTACTCCCACCGCTGGGGAGTAGTCTCGTGTCATGCGGACATTAAACAATGGCTATCTCTCGGCGCTTCTGCAGACATGTTTACATTCCGTGCTGAGGTCGCACAAATGTGCTAGTAAAGCTGTCCACAGCAGAAGAACAGCAAAGACAGCCATTATTGCATGTGGTTTAAAGCAAACAGACACCCTGTCAGACAATCTTTTTCTGTATTGTTCTGATTTTTCTTAAAAACACAGCGCTCTAAATCTTTTAATATCCACCACTGATGAGACGCTAAAATGTGGCATGTCCCTGAGGTTTTTTTTTTGTTTGCGTCTGACAATAACGGAGACAAACACAAGGCAGCACAAAAAGATGAAAGGGATTTTTGTAGAGTGTTGCGACTTTGTCATTTTTCTGGCTCTTGTCATTGAGTGATGGCTGCAATTTTTTGATTTTTTTTGTGGGACAAACAGCCTGATCTGGCATGGAGGAAGGCCAGGTCTGTCTCATGGACGAGAGATTATTTTTTGACTCTGCAGGTGTCATGAGCCGACACGGAACAGGCCCATGACAGTGTTGAGGGACGACTGATGGATGGAGACGACTCCTCTGTCCTTATTGTCTTCCCTCCTCTTCCTCGCTTCACAATCAGCACTCCTTTTGCTGTTGAGTCAACATGCTAATGCACAGTTTATTGAATTTATACACCACAACAACCTCTGCCTCCATTCCCCAAAGTCTTTGTTTCTGTAAGAAATCGATGCAAAATGAGAAATGCTTGAATAAATTTCAAATGGTTTTCTAATATTTTTGTTTATTCTAATTGAATCTGAGGATCATTAAACCATTAATGTTGAGCTGTAGGTGGCAGACAGTTCCTCCCCAGAGGAGATGAAATATGTTTGAACTGTAGTTTTATTCTGAAACAATCTCCGAAACAGGTTAATATACTGCCTGTTACTTAATGACACAGAGTCATTTGTGACGTTTTAACTGCAACATTATGGCATCTCAGGGTGGCTCTTAAAAAGTTGTAGGTGCCATCTGTCACGCTTGGCTTCTGCCAATAACCCATTTCTGCCTCCAGATCTGTGTGGAACGGCACTCACAACCTTTCTGCTAATAACTAGACGCAAGATTTGCAAAGGAAGATTTGCACTTCCACAGATGTGTTCAGAGGATACTGATAGTTTTACTATTGAGTATTGGTATTTAGTTTTGGGAGGCTAAATGCAGACAGATACATATATTCTGCTTTTCTATTTAAGTCTGAGTTGGACTTGCTGATAAAGATGTTTTCAACAACACGTTTTTTTTTTCGTTTTTTTTTACTTTTTCTTCGTCTTTGACATTGATTCCCTTTTTCTCACTTTGCTAGTTTTCTTGACACCACAAGCTGCTCTCCGTACAGACTACACCTGTGGTGTCACACCACACCTGCTTACTGGAGGTTTTCTTAACAGCCGTAAATGTATTTATTTATTTAAATAAGTGTTAATCTTTTCTGCGGTTAATAACAATAAAACTCTGGAAGCTAAGCAGGGCAAAAAAACTGATGGTTTGTATCAGGTTATACTGTTCATTTTGTTTTTTATAAATTGAATAAATAGGGCTTTTTTTTAGCTCTCTTTTTATTATGGAGAATTACTAACTTTTTGTGCTTCATTTTGTAATTATTCATTTTGTAAAGTTTCATATTAAAAAAAAAATTAGAAGCGTTTCATATTAAAAAAACAATGTTTTTTTTTTATTTATTTTTTTTAAATAAACGATATTAAGTGAGTAGAAAGCTTGAGATAAAACTTATTTAAAGGGAGACCTGGCAAAGAGGTCAACAGCCCACGTCACACAATAGAATGAAACATTAAATTTTAAATATGAAAAAAGAATCGAACTACAAAAATAATCCTTCACATTGAATTTCACGAATTAGAATGTTAGATTAATGGTGAATCGTTAGGTCCTTACAGATTTAACACCATTTTTCATATGTGTACATGCAATTGTCTAAGAAGTGAAGAGCTTAAAAGAACCAAAAATATTTATTTACTGTCTTGAGGTCTGTAAATAAAAAAGACAGTCTTACAGAATAAAATCAGCAATAAAATTACCATAAAAATAAGGAAATACTAAGAACAATAAAATTGATTAAAAAAAATAAAAAAAGTACACAAGAGTAAATTTTTTTTAAATGCATCTGTACCAGTATTTCCAAATCGGAGACTGGTTTCTTCACATCTAAATGTTGGTGAGCGCTGAAATGATTCTATTTTTAGAAGCATTTAGACGATAAATAAAACCATAAATGAATTGTCTTGGAGGCGCTTGAAGAGTGTTAACTCCTACACCGACAAACATTTCTGATCCACCGTTTTAATGAAATCCTGCAGGCATCATTGTAGGCCACCTGCAGCATCTGCATGCTCGCTGCTTTATTGTTAGACCACAGATGTGCAGTGTAAAGAGCACTACAGTAGGACTTGAACAAAAGAATCTTTTTGGCACTTGACCATGAATGAAATCTACATAGAAGAATGTTAGCCCGTCTGTGAATGTCATCATAATCAGTCTGTTTTTCACTGTTCACACAACCAAGTTATTTCATTTTCCAACAGATTTTTTTTTTTTTTTTTGTAAAAAATATTTTCAACCAAATAGTCAAGACACAAATGAAAAGGAAAATCTAGCAATATCTGCAAAATGTTTCGATTAAAGCTTGAGTCCTGGATAAAGAAAAAAATATGTTGTTAAGCTTTGATGTTTTTCTTTGTGGGTCTTCTGAGTTCATTATTGAATTGAAGTGCTGATTCTGTGAACCCCCTTTACACTCCACAGTATATTAGTTATTCAGCATAATGAGGCGAAGAGGTTAGATTAGAGCAAACTGTACGTGTCAACTTTCTAAAGGAACTGTATATGCTTTCTGTAGCAAATGCATGCAATTATAATCTTGTTATGTTTTATGTGCGCTTCACGTTTGCAATCAAGCTTGTTTTTCACTCCTCGTATTTCAGCTAATAGGATCACAGATTAGAAAATTGATCACCTTAATTGTAATTTTCTCTGATTTTCCATTCGAGGTGGGAAAGATTCTAACATCAATGTCTTGGAAAAACCAAACACTGAAAATTGTCGCCTGTCAATTTTTTTTTTTTTTTTTTTTTTTTTTTGAAGTTTCAGACGCATTTTCAGTTCAGCGTGGTACAAACTCAGCCTTCGGTGACCTGCGCGTGAAAGGTAATTTATCAGAAAAACGATTTCATTGTCTGGTCAGCCTTTTGTTTCCGTGGCACCTCTGGGCACCAGAACCAGTGTCAGCATGCGTTCAAGAGCGAAAACGTTCATAAAAGAGAACAGAAACGTTGCCGTGCAGTGATGACCTATCCTGCTGGAAAACCAAAGCCTCCAGATCCAAGTAAATAAACCTAGACAGAGCAGAAAAAATGATATTGAAACCTCGCTTTTAGCTGTAAAGTGTCCATGTTAGTGCTGAAAACAAAATGAAAATTGAAGGTAATGATATAGAAGTGCATCCATTAGCTGAAGTTTGACCTTCTAGAAACATCTTTGAACGCTAAACCAGTTAAACAGTACAGAGTAATTAAGCAGCTGTGGGTGTAGTAACTCTGTCTGTAGTCAACTTTAAACTCAGTCTGTCATGGGAGTGTCTCAAACCAGTGTTAGATTGTCAAGGACTCACCGAGCGAATGTAAACAATCATTTTAGTGTGCCACAGAAATCAACAAACGCAGCGAGAGACATTCGTCCAAACTTTACTTTTCCTAACACTGGGAGGGAAAACGAACGTGAGAGTAAATTGAAATGTGGGGCATCGCTGGAAGACACGTTCTTACCTCAGCATGGGCCGCTATTCTTGTTTTGATGGAACACGACAGCAAGTCTTTCATGCTGAACGTGGTTATTTTCCCTCCCCCGTCCGTCTTAATGTAAACTGGCCTTGCAGGTGTCGGTTCATCTCCATGTCCCGCGCGTTGGGCTCTTTGTTGTGTCCTTTTCATTGCAGAACACCATTTATCTTTTTGGGTGTGCATCCATGCTTTCTGACATGCACAACTACGAATAGGTATGTTGTACATTACATTTTTTTTTTTGATTTTGCTCCTTTTTGTCCCCAGTTTTGGCTGAAGAACACTCTTCAGGAGAGAGAAAATCAAATCTCTTTAACTGTGTGTGGCTCGTGTTTGGATCAATAGATCCAGTCGCTACCTGTTTGAGGGAGAGAGAACCATATTGTTTGTTTTGGCGATTGGAGTCCTGTGAGACGGCTTGAACAATATGCAAAATACATCTAACATGCACAAGTTAATGCTTGTGTAAGCAAAAGGAGCAAAGTGCAGATTGTGTACTGTTGGCAGCAGTTTAATTAAAGGTCCACGTTTGGGCCTGCTTCTTTTGTTTTTTGCTTGCATTTGCACACAAGTGTGTGTTTGTGTGCAAGATGGGAAGCTTGATTAAATTAGTGCCTCATAGCCTTTAGAGTAGTGGTCTGGGCTCTTAAGCCCCAGAGGTCTAGATAAGGAGTCCGGGTCACAGTGGCAGTCAGGACTGTCCGTGCCACTGCCTGCTCCGAATCAATAAAGAGCGGGGGCCCCGGTGTCCTCAGCGAGCTTGTCAGTGCTACCGGCGGCTTGATGGCGGGGTGAGGCGGCCTGTGCACTGCCAAGGTCGGCCACAG
Organism: Oryzias javanicus; assembly: GCA_003999625.1. Taxonomy (NCBI): domain Eukaryota; kingdom Metazoa; phylum Chordata; class Actinopteri; order Beloniformes; family Adrianichthyidae; genus Oryzias; species Oryzias javanicus. The sequence goes on from CM012456.1 coordinate 13,137,388, forward strand.
TTATGAAGAGGCGGATTTTCACTGTGTAAACACGCCATCCTTTCCCTGAGAATACAAAGCAGCCGTGCAGCGATAACTGTCAGCGAAAAGAACATCCTGACAAAACAGAGAGGCAGAGTTGGAGGACAGACAGGGGAAGGGAGACAAAAGACAGGAAAAGATTAATAATGACAAACATAGAAAGGGACACGGTCCAAAGAGATGCAGTGGGGGACAAAAAAAAGGAGGATTAACGGGAGAATTAAACAAAAAGCTGGCTCTGCCATGGATGAATGACTAAAGCAAATCCAGATGCTTTTTTTGTCTGTTTATAGAGTTTATATTTCCTTTTAAAAACAGGCCCCAGCTTCACATAAGTTCATTGAATGAGTAAATTACTGGAAAAGTACTTTTGGAGCAAATGTAATTTCAAAAAAGGTGATTATCATTCATTCTAACAGATGGGTTCACTTTTTTCACTCAAACTAACAGAAGGTTTCTCTACCCTGTTGTCTCTTAACACAAGGCACATTTATGAGGCTGATTAATGCATGCAGTAATTAGCGTTTAATAGAAATTACGTTTTCAGATTTCATTAGGAATCCACCGCTTGACTCATTTCAGAAGATGAAACGCACATTACTCACCTGATGTTGTTTGATGAGGAGGCCATGTTGACAGGACACGCACAGCTCCCATCTCCAGAAAGAGACGAAATGAGCGGAGAAGCCATAAATGATGGATTACCTTTGTGTTGCTGCTTTCTGACAACAAGGAAAGTTCCTGAAATAGAGATAAAGAGGGGGGAAATGCGTAGAGCCACCCGTCAGAAAGAAAACCATTTTTTAAATGAACTCTTAAGTCTGTGATTGATTAAAAAAAATAAAATAAAATTGTAATTATTTGACTTCATTGCATCAAATTGTATTATACAAAATCAATCAGTAGTTGAACTGTTTGTAAAAGCAAAACACAAGACTTAAATGGTTAAAAATATAAATCATTGGGTTTGAAACTGCTAGACAAGAATAACTGATTAAGATTTATTTTGTGTGAAGCCAATCTCTTAGTAAGTTCAAGCTGTCTGTCAATGCATAATATTTGTATGGCTCATTAAGCAGAAAAACAGTCAAAAGGTTCATTAGTGTGCAGGAGAAGTGCAAACAATGGTGTACATACATCACATAAAGCAGGTGCTATACCTGTTCTCCCTGCAGCATCTTTATTCTTATGATCCCATAGAGGGAAGTCCCTTGAGTCCAACAGGAAGTGGACCAAAACAGGGAAAGCGTGGACTCTTGGGGATCTCTTAAAGCTGAAATATGTATGTTCGGCCTCAACAGTACTACTGTTGCATTATTGTTTGCAAACACTGGAGACAAATGCATATAAGATTTTATTTTTCTTGTCCTGAAAGGCTCCAACAAACCTCTGTAAACTGAGAGAGAAAATGTATTTTAAGATGTCGTTAAGTCTGGGGCTGTTAAAGTATCCAGTTATCAAGATGTCAAAAATGGCTATTTCCTACCATTTTTTTTCAAAAACTTAATAACCTCTTTAGCATCAGGATCCATAGACAGATATTTAAGAGTTCCACCTGGCACAAGCAGAAGGTGTTCCCAGATAAAGCCAGATGATTTGAGGAAAACTTTGGGTTAGCACATCAAAAGTTGTTGTTAGTTGGAGGAGGGTGACCAGACTAATGAGGCCAGCTTGCACAGTTCTGAGAAGCTCGTTAGCGGGATAACACTTGCTAATTAGCCCCTCAAACAGACTATAGCAGAGGTATGAAAATGCCACAGGTTTCACAGTTTTTTTGGGGTTGTTTTTTTTTTGGTTCTGTGAAAAGCCATTTTTTGATGACACCAGAGAAAAGGTCTCCAATACTAATCAGTTAGTCCAAATTGATGGCCATTGATGCTCTGGAAGAATGCTTTTTGTGCAACTTAAAAATTTAAAGGTAAATTGGCAATTCAGCCATTCCTATAAGATGTATTTGTATATATTTCGATGCAACTATTTTACTGTCATTATTGCTCCTTTGCTAGATTATTGTAAACTAGCTAAAAGGCCCTTGTGCTCTTTCCACACGAGTGGAGCGTAGGCTTTTATCGAGAGCTTTTTATTGATTCTGAGCCCTCCTATTTGTCTTCAAAACAAATGCACACACTGCTGCCAGGACCGGAGGACAGTTATCATCTATTTTCCCAGGGAAGACATTGTGTATCTTGAAGCCAAACAATGAGAAACACTGGCTCTACAGGAGAAGTTTCATACTGTGGGGGGTTGTTTCGCCTCATTGTTAGTGTTACTCTGTTGGGAAACAGGTGAAGTGCTTCGTCTGGGAAGGATCTCGGGCCACACGGTGAACGGCGGCTGGTCGGCGTGGAGCTCCTGGTCTCAGTGTAGCAGAGACTGCAGCCGGGGCATCCGGAGCAGAAAGAGGACCTGCAGCAACCCCGAGCCCCGGTATGGAGGTCAGACCTGCCTCGGGCCGGCACAAGAGTATCAAGAATGTAACATCACCCCTTGTCCAGGTAAAAACCATAAAGGTACAAACCTGCTGCTAATAAATCTCCCTTAGATGAATAACTTTGAAATGATTGAAGAGATAAAAACACTTTAGTCAGAACAAAGGCATTGTATCTTTTTCACTTACCCTAATAAATACACAAAATCATATTTAATCTACATTTTCCTATTCTTCTCGATCAATGGCTGCTGAATCACAGTGACAAATGACTTGCCAAATCGTTAGAACCTACAAAAGAAATCTGTTGCAGATAAGAGGTGTGGCAAAGACCCCAATTTAGACCAAGAATCAAAGAGACAATCCCTGTGGCGCTCTGGTATGTAATTACATTGCCGGGTAATTGTGCTGCCAGCTATGGGAGGCCTTACTCTTACTGTGAAAAGCCCTGAGACAATGCATTTTCAACACTTGTGGAGTGGAAGATAGCGAGAGGAAGCTTTCTAATTAAAAGAATACTGCGTCAGACGGGGGAAGTAAGTTGTCTAAATGGAAATGCAACACTTAGTTTGGCTCCGAGCCCGTCGAGCATCCAGCAATGTGGCTGAAAAAGCGAGCAGGACATCATCTCGAGTCAGTGGTAATCAAACTTTGCAGAAAGGCTGTAGTGTCTTACTAAAAGATTTGTGTATAGTTGCTTCTTTTACTCTAGACATGTATTTTTATTTTTTTTTTTTACATGCATAGGCTTAAAGACAGACAATTATGTGGTTTTAAGACAAAATCCCCCAAATCTATGCTGTTTTCTTGGACATACTTTCGTCAGAGTTGTGGGCGGGACACTTTGCATGGAGCATGCTCCTCCCTGCCCATTGCAACTGTGTGTACTACTCTCTCTAGAGAACAGCACAAACAGGCCCTAACCAGAGTAGAAAAAGAAGTGCACAACTAAGCAAGAAGATAAGTGTGTTAAGCTTCATTTCCACTGAGCGGTCCAGTCAGGAGTGGTACGTTATGGTCGAGTTCATTCTGGTGAGCGTTTCCACTCAGTTAAGCCTCACTCCCACTGAGTGGTTTGGTTTCACAATGCATGCGTGTTGTAGACCGCTAGCATGTTGTTGTAGTGCGACGACTAGAAAAGTACCAACAATGGAGGTCATCTAGCAGCTTGTTTTTTTTTATTGCTTTATTTTTTGTATATCATATAGCAGGAATTTAATGTGGTTTTAAAGAAGATTGCAAGCGACTAAGAAGAATACCGCCATAAAGTGGAAAACAGAAACGCTAGCTTAGTGCTATATTGGCGCTATCTAATGTCGTCATCACTTTCTGCCAATCAACGTGTAGCAATAGTGGCTCCGTCCCAGTTGTCCTATTCCACTTTTCTATGAACCTGCAACAGATGGTGGCCTTCTAGAGGTACGGTTCGGCACTGTTTAATGGGTCAATTTTGCAATGGAAAAGCTCAAAATACCAGACCGTACCGGACCGCTCAGTGGAAATGAGGCTTTAGAGTGTCCAGTTCAAGAAATAGACACCTTACAGGTTTTTAACATGGCAGCTTCATTAGATAGCACCTGCAAAATGCTAGTGTCAACATCGAAGGTTAAAGAAAATCTTCAGTTTCTTGGCATTTTCTCCCTCAGAGTAGCTTTCATTTCTAAGAGCAACAATAGATTTTCAAGTTCTCTTTTTCTGGCCATTTTGAGCGTTTAATCGACCCTGCAAATGTGATGCTCTAGATCAGAGATGGGTAACTCCAGGCCTCAAGGGGCGCATTCCTGCAAGTTTTCCAAAACCCTGTTCTTGCATGTTCTGCCTTGGCTTGAGACACCTTAAACGGGTAATCAGTCATGAGTAAAGCTTGGATATCTGGAAATCATGCCGACACTGGGGCCTTCATGTCTTGGAGTTGCTCATCCCTGTTCTAAATACTCGTTAAATCGATGTTGGGAGTGGGGTCATCTGGACCCCACAAGACAGTGCACTGAACTATTTTTCCAATAATTTTTGATTTTCTCAGGCATGAAATCCTGTCCACCTTCATCCACATTTGTCATGGGACAGATAACCCATCAATGTAAGGCATGGGTCATCTAGACCCCATAGGATAACACAAGGGTTAAAGGGTTCTCTATCTAAACTGTTTTCAGCTGTCCTAACATGATCGCACAAGAGTTTTCTAATCATCTGTTTGCCTTCTGGCACAATGAGCAAGCACATTGTGCCATTAGAACACTGGGGTGATAGTTAATGGAAATGGGCTTCATAATGATACTGCATCAAAGACCAGACATTGGCAGCTAGGATAGCCATTTTTAATCATTTACCACATTAATAACTTATAAAATGAGATTCGGATTAGTTTAAAGTCATCAGTATTGAAAAAAATAGAGCTTTTCTTTCAAAAACAGGAACAAGTGACCCCAAAGTTTTGAACAGTAGTGTATGTCTTCTATCATCAGGAATAAAGAAATAAGAGTATGTTAGCCATGAAGTCTGATTTTTAATTTTTTTTTCCTGCGCCACATAAATCATGTGCTACCCTCTTGGATGTTGATAACAATAACTGTTACACCGTGATGATCAACAACTCAACACTTCTCTCCCTCAAAGGAGCCGGCTTACCTCGTGCTTACGGTGAATTCAGACCACACTCAATTAGCACCCCTAGAAATGGAGATGCTATTTTGAGACGGGGCGACTGCACTGGCAGCCCCAACGTGGTCCCCTGACTTTAACAGAGTGCTTTCTAAAAGTCTGCTGGAGAAAAAAGGAGGCGGGAAAAGGTGTTTTGCCTTCCATCTACGTGGCGTGGAAACAAATGAATCCATGTTTTTATTGTGTCTGCTTCGAAGATGAGACGATTGTTCACAGAGGCCCGGGAATCGACTTTAATGTCACCCTGTGATAGAGAAATTACACTGAGATGACAAAAAGCATCAGCAACTTCAATTACCTGTTTAGTGCTGCCAGCCATCCTTGGATCTTTAAAGGGAGAATTTCACTACAATGAAGTCAGGCTTTAAACAGATGGGGGGTAAAAAGGCTATTTACGTGGGAAAGTGCCCTATTTTTTTTCTCCTGTGTTTATAGTGCTGTCATAAATTCAGCTTTTCTGTTTTTTAAATAAGCAAACAAAAAGAGGAATAATCAAATTTGATAATAAGGTGAGGAAAGCATTTGCCGAAATGAACACATGGAGACACTCTCCTCCACATGCATTTCAATAAATTGAAAGCATCTCATATTTCTCCCGTGATGCTTGTAATAGATTGGAAAGAATTCAGGTCACTTGATATCCAGAGGAAATTGTCTGCTGAAATGACCTGAAAACCAAATCCTAAAAAAAATATGACAGTTTTTAGGACCCACTCCCTTAAAAAAACATGAAATTCAAATGAAGCGACTCTGTCCTGCTGTCCTATATTTGTTTTAGAGGAAAACACTTCATGAAAAACAGCAAAAAGATTGTATCTTTTGGAATTTTATAGTGGACGGCAGTTGGTCGTGCTGGTCTTCGTGGTCCAAGTGCTCGGTGACGTGTGGGGGGGGCCACTACATGAGGACCCGGACCTGCAGCAACCCCCCACCTGCTAACGGAGGGGACATTTGCCTGGGTCTGCACACGGAGGAGGCGCTCTGTAACACACAGGCCTGTCCAGGTACTGACAAACACCTACGCACACAACCTGAATCGACAAGCACCGATCCATCTCGTGTTCATTTCATGGTTTCTTTAAACTTCCCATACATCACAAAATTTACAAAGTCAGCCAAAGTGTTGCACACACACGCACGCAAACGCACAGACAAGCAGTGAGATGTGCTGTCGTGGCTGTTTCCAGAGAGTTGGTCCAGGTGGTCGGAGTGGTCCCACTGCGACTCCAGCGGCGCCCAGCTGCGCGTGCGTCACTGCGATGTCCTTTTCCCCACTGGAAACCAGTGTTCAGGAAACAGCAGTGAGACCAGGCCCTGCTCGCCTGACTCCAACTTTATACCAGGTGCACACACATGCACACAAAGCACAACCATTCGCTGGCCTTATTGATGTGTCGTTCAGCCAAGCGGAACTTAGCACACACAGATAAGCAAGCCTACACCTTCTGCGCCACCCACCCACCACCATATGTCTACGGTGTTAATTCAGTTCATTTCCAAGAATGGTGGGAAAAAAACACATTATTTCTCCTTCTGGAAGAATTGAATCACGGCTGAGGTCAGCTTTAGCAGCAAGTCAGAACTTTTAGAGACGTTTTAGATCAGTGTCAGTGTCGCAAGAACTCCCAAGAGACGAAAATAACTACATGGAACAATAACAATAAATTCAACGTTATTAAGCTTCTGCCAACATTTCATTGTGATTCCACAAGTTTTGCTGACTTCTCAAAAAAATGCTATTGCCACCATATTTAATTTCTGCATGTTTTGAAGTTTTTTTTGTCCTATTTTCTTTGGTTTTTTGGTTGTCACGATGATCTAGTCTTTTTTAAGGCAACTGTGTGATTGCATAAGACACCAAAACTGATAAAATAAGATAAATGTTATTGATTTCCTACAGAGAACCAGCACTCACTACGCCTGCCAAGTTTCAGAGGCACCCACGCTGTGTTTTTCTCACAAGTTCTCAATCTGCCTGAACAGATTCACAACAAATCAAATGAAGCATTAAAGGTACTCCGTTGAAAAAAAAGGCAGTTTGCAAAAGGTTATAAAGTGACTTTCTGCAACGACAAAGTCAACAGGAAAGATGGCTCTTAAAGATTTTTTATGTCAGAAAAAATAGGGGTTTTTTGGTCCAGATTTTTAAAAACATTTTCAAAACTATTTTTTCTTTTTCAAAAATTGTTAGCAGCAAACAGAGCTATTGAATTTGCCTTCCAATCCCAACATAAAAAAGCAATGCATTCTCACCCTAAACTTGTCATATATGGACGTATGGTTTGGACCCCATCTGTGCCACTTTTTGACGTTTTCGGTATCCCCAACTTGTCGTTTTTTGATGTACTGGCTGTTCCCATTCAATCAGGGGTCAATCTCTGGGTTGCAAACTGATACTGGCCAAAGGGTCGCTTCGTACCAGACTAGAAATGGGGAAAAATTGCACACACTTATAATGGGTTCCCAACCCTTGGGACGTGGACCGGTACCGTTACCCTTACCCTGTACCATGTCCATTATTCCGTTTGGTACCGTGTCCCGAGAGTTGGTTAAAGGGAACAGCCAGCTTGTCAAAAACGACAAGTTGAAAACACTGAAAACATCAAAAAGTGGTGCGGAGGGGCCCCTAACCAAACGTCCAATGTACAAGATGGTGGTGAGAATGTGTAGAAATAGGAGTAAACAAATTAAAAAGATTTCAATCGATCTGAAACTTGAAGTTGTTCTCTCACTTTTCTACATCTGACACACATGAGCTGTGTTTACATGGACACAAGTAATCAGACTAAAAGCCTAATCAGAATAAAAATGTTTAATGTCAATACACCAATTGGAATACTCTAACCCTATCAGACTCATTCGGATCAAAATATCCTTCAGTGGGTTGTTTATGCAGATCATTAATCCAATTCTGGTGCATATAAACAATTTATTCTAAATGTGGATCATTACTGTGCTGGTTTTTACATCATGTGTAGACGATGTGTGCTCTGGAGGAGACTTCAGAGCGTTGTACAGCCGGGTGCTCCGTATGCGGCCAAGAAAATAATTCAATAACGGCCGATTAAAAATCTTTTGCACATGTAAACACAGCTATTTACCTCTGCCATTGTGTAGCTGAGTGATGACATCAGGACTTAAGAGTCTTTTTTGAAAGAAGACTGTAAGTCCTGGATGATCGAGAACCTTCCTCGACATACAGATTGTGGTAATCAACCAATCCAGTTTGATAGTTTGTGGATTCACCACTCATTTTAGAACAGATTCAGCCATCATATTTGGTGTGAGTCTTCATAGTCATTCCCGATAGCCTTCGTTGCTATTTAAGATGTAAGACCACTCTCCTCTGAGTTAAGAAAAACATGACCTGGAAGCTGAGAGGAAGAACAGGACGTGATGATTTCATAGATTTAGTCTGGATGAAAGGCTGGAAGTTTAGCAAATCCTCGTGAATATACTCACCACCCCACTCACACCATTAGTGTTGACAGATGCCCAGACAGACTACTCCTTATTGACAGATTGTAATGCGAGACACAGAAAAGTATTGATCTCTGCATCTCTGCTCAACACAGATCATTAAAACTCCTCCTTTTAACAAAGGACGATTGCGCTTCACATTGTTTGACCGGAAACACTTTAGGCGCCATAAAAGGACTGTTTTTATTTCCAATAGAAATCATTTATCATTTTAGGCAGCACGTTTTTCTCCTCTGATATGCAGAAAAACAGTTGATTAAAACATATTTTTTTCTGTAATTACTAATTAAAAATCTTTCCCATAAAAGGGTTTCCCATTTACCTTTTTAACTTGCCATCCATTTCTTTTTATGGGAAAGCTAGTCTATTAAGGTTCATTTAGTAATGTCTTATATTTCATTTCCTCTTAATGGGAACCAGTCCTTTTTATAAACCACTCCAGGTGCCACGGCCGTGATTAGCTTATGAAGTTTTATGATTATGTGTTTTGCAGTGAGAAACAGCTTTCATCTTCATACTCACCTTGAAGAGCACAATTTGTCACACTGACGGAGGTTATGCGTGTGCTGGTTTTGGTTCTAATAATGATGCCTTTTGGTGTTTCTTCTTCTTTGTCAGAAGTCTCAATTGCCCGCTCCAGTCAGGAGGAGAGGCGCTGTGGAGGTAATTTCTGTCTGTTTGTAGGGATGAAAGAGATGGGGGAGAAAAAAAAAGTATGTTGCTTAAAAAATGTTCATAATAATGTGTTCAACAAGGTAGTTAAACACATTTAATGTTTACAATTATTGTAATATGATTATCAAACTGCATAGACTGTTATGTTGGGGAAATTATAACAGACTTATTGAACAAAAAAGCTGTTTAGTTGAAAATAGCGCTTTACTCCTTCACTATTTCTTTAAAGAATATGTTTTATATATTAGTTGTGCATGTAATAAAGTGTTTTATGATTATTAAGCAACTCAAAGGTTGTCCGTTTAACCTCTGGTCTGCCTAAAAATCTGGGTTTTGGTTTACTTGCATGTTAACCTTGTTGCCAATAACAGACTGGTGAATCCAGGAGGTTCAGTTCATTCTCTGAAGTGTAAAATAATAAACTCAAATCAGCTATTACTGACCCAATCACATTGGTATTTCTGAACATGCTATAAATGACAAATCCTTGCTTTCCTCTAAATGGTCCAGCAAATTTCAGATGTTCTAGTGTTGACCAAATTAGCTAACCTTGAACCTTGAAAATAAAAAATCTGTTCATTTGCAAGTGAACTTCAGTGCAGTTTACCCCAGTGTGAATGCAAGTGAAGTAAGCGGTAAGCTAAAAAAGAGGAAGTAAATCTGTTTGCAAAAAAATAGGTCACCTTAGAGTTTTGACTCAAAAAATAATCAGTTGGCAAAAATAATGTGGTACAAACGTGACAGATCAGTGGTTTCTGACTTTTTAACCTTTTTTCTAGGTACAGACTGGTTTAATTTCAGACATGTTCACTGACCAGCATGAATGAAGCTAAAGTGGACACATGATTTTAATGTATTTTCTTATTATTTACGTTAGTTTTTCCCTTAAACCACAACTATTAAAGGAGAAGCTAAAAAATTGAACGCCAACTTCAACCTCATCCGACTTTTAAGGTGCAACAGAGAAATACAAAAAAATGGTCACTAAAACGGTTATTTTTTAAATATAGTAATAAAAGTAAAGTAACTTTATCAGCAGCATCTTCAGAATTTTACAGCAGTTTTTCAAAAAGCTTCCTTCAGAATCAGATGATAAATAAAAAAGTTGTATTTTATTTCTCAGCGTGCCGGTTTCAATTGTCCCAATGTTGGGCAGCCTGGAGCTTTGGCTTGTGGATCTAGTTCCTTCTCTTCTTTGTTTGCTTTTTTACTTCCTGATTTGGGCACCAGCCCATCCAAAATCACATTAGAAAATTAAAAACAAACCAAAATAAAGTGTGGATTACTGTTTTGGCTTTCCTTACCAATTAAAACTAAGGCCTTTTTGACTATCCTGCAATGACTTTCACCATCATCCCGTTGACGTGTCCCCTGTTCTCTTTTCCAGATTTCAACCTTTTCCACATGATCGCCGTTGGTCTTAGCAGCTCCATTCTCGGCTGCCTGGTTACCCTGCTAGTCTACTCCTACTGCCAGCGCTACCAGCAGCAGTCCCACGACGCCACAGTCATCCATCCCATCTCAGCTGTGCCACTCAACACCAGCATCACCAATCACATCAACAAACTGGACAAATATGACACTGTGGAAGCCATCAAGGTCTGTAGGCAGCTGTGCTCTGGTTTTATTGTTTCACAGATAGATGTCCAGGTGTGGAAACAAAGTCTTCTCTGTGACGTTTCCTTATTTTTCGTGGGGATAATTAAATGACGTTATGGTATCTCTGTGAGTCAGTGATCAAGGGTCTGCCTCCTCCTCCTTCAGTGTCAGCTGAGATTAAATACATGTCTTACTGCATGACTCTTACTGTCAAACCACCTCCTGTCACACGCCACACTGTAGCCATGTAACAAATAGGCAGCCATGCGTTTATCCTCCCTCCGTGTGCTCCTTTGTTCTGTGCGTCGGTGTGTGACTTGGACTCGCAGTAATGGGCACGCACTGCTTTCTCATAACATACTAATGCAATTACTTAATGGTGCATAGGCAGGTAATCAGCACTCTGTCTGCACATTTCTCTGCCCCGGCCACTTCTTTGTGTCTGTGTTGCATTCTAAAGCAGAGACAGTTTGAAGTACCAGAGTCAGTGGAGAGGATCCAGCTACTCTCATGGTGCAAATAGGCTCTTATCCGCTGTTACATCAGGCCCTCGGAGCCAGGCCGGGCCGGTGATTAGTGCTTGTTCTCAGATACTCCATTCTACAGCTTCCACGGCTGATTTTGAGGATTCCCTGTGCTCCGTGTTAAAGAGGGCTTTACCACTTTGACGCCCTTACTTTGAAAAGTGGCTTGAAAGACACTGAATTTGATATCATAATTTTCACCTAGAAGAAGAAAAAAGCGGTCAGAGTATAAATTACATTTTCAAGCATCTCCCTATTTAATTTGCAAAGACAATTGTAAGCCAGAAGAGCTATACTTTACATTAAAACAAACATTTTCAGGACTATTTTAACCACTAAAATGCTGGTCCAAGAAACACAAACCATCACCTTTAGTCAATTTAGTTTTGAATATACTGCACACAGGCCTCTTTGAAATAAGTCAAAAACTCTCACTGGATTGGCAGATTTTACCAGACTGGGGTAAGAAAAATTGTCTCACCATAAAATGTTTATTTTAAGAAAAAAATTCAAGTCATAAAGACATGTCTTCTCATACTAATATTATTTGCTTTTGAAAAACTTTCTTGATAAGATTATTTATCTCGCAAGACAAAAATAATGCAAAGGTTTTTTTTACTTTCTTAAGATTCTGTTTTTGCAGTGATTGAAGGTCTAAGCTTCTCATTGAATTGCAATAAACCTAACTCTTGTTCTATTTTTTTATTTCATGTCTAAGGAATCATTACAACCTTGCATGACAAGAAAAAAGAAGTTGTGTTTTTACAATGTACAATGAATAGAAATTAGCTTTCTTAAGTTTAATACAGTTAAAGGGGCCGTACCATGAAAAAAACACTTTTTTAGCTTTTAAATTATTTATATATTATAATTTATTATATATTAAATATTATTATTTAATTTATATTATCATTATAATTATATATTATCATTCCTGACTATAAAGAACCTCAAAGCGGTATTTTGATCTGTTTACGCATTTCTGAGTAATCCTCTAAAAACCTGCGTTCTCTGCTGCAGCCCCTCCCATATCCATTAAAACGAGCAGTTCCTCACATGATGATGTCACAGAGTGAGGACAGCCCCTTTCAGGAAGAGCCTGCCCTGCCAAGCTAACATAAACACACACTTACTTTCTCCACTGAGCTTACGTCAATCATCAGTAAAATGTTGTTATTTTGGCATCAACTTCAAGGAAAAAGGGTTCTACTTGTATCTAATCTGCAGAGAAAAGAATAACTTGTAAAACGACGTCTTTCAATTTGAGAAAATGTTTTTAGGCTGCGAGACATTAAGGAGTTTGTTCAAAAGAAGAGCCTGCTGATCAGAAATGGTTGCAGTTCATCTTCAGGAGCGCGCGACAGACCAGCCAGAAACTTTTTTATCTGTGCTCGCCACGTCACAGGTGACTGTTTAGTTCTGCATCAAAGTGGATTAAACCTCAGAGCATGCTGCATTCCTACAATCAAACCTGATTATGCAGCATAAGCATATAACCCCTGAGCTAATGCTACATTTCCACACACGCTGCGCCTCGCATATAAACACACGCACACCTATAAAAATGGACATTGAAAATATTAGTTCTTTAAAAAAAATGCAACGTTACCAAATAAACTTCTCTTAACTTTTAATGCTCACTGTGGTTCCTCATGCGGTGAAGAGTGTAAAGCTCCAAACTATCCATAACCAAAGTTCAGAGACTGTTTGTGTGTGCGGACAAGCGCAAGCACGTGGAGGAACATCGGCTATAGCATGATGTTGTGAAATGGGCGGGATGGACAAGGGGCAAAAGGCGGTGCTTCAGAAATCAAGTCGTTTTACATCCGGATATGAAGAGTCCACAAAAATAACTCATATTTCATGAATAATTTGTTTTAAGTGTTCCAAAGGTAATATACAATCATATTAATGGATGTAGTTTACTCTGAAAGGCTTAAGAAGATCATGGTATGGCCCCTTTCAATTATGCTTTTGTCACAAGCATGTTGTACGAGAGTAGCTGTACTGGACTTTTTGTAAATCAGTTTCATCAAATATGGCTAGTTTTATGTCACAGTGAACATATATGTGATCTTAATACTGTTGGATCCCATTCTTTTTGGCTTTGCTTGCATTTGGTTACAACAGCTGGCCTAGTTGTTGTAGTTGCCTGCTTCTTTAATCTGCAAACAACTAGAAGTTTTGCTCTTAATACAGTGAAGCATCTGTTTTTGAGCTCCTGTTGATGTAGTCAGAGAAATGTGAAGGTCATCCCTCAATATGCAGTTGACTCGGTTTTACTAAAAGATTAATATTCATTATAATTATTTTAAAATAACAAAATTAAGCTATTAAAGACTTTTTTAAAAAAAAAAAAAAAACCTTTTCGATTGAGCTTATATATGTTTTATGATTCTAACTTGAAAGAAGGTTAAAGAAAAACTTTTGATTTTTCTCATCTTTTCCGACATGGACGATGCATTCACTGTCAGCAGTTTTGCACTGGATAAACTAAGTGAACACACACAAAGTGTTATGCAAATGTTTCATTAAGCTTCTTCAAGAGTGAAGCGACTCCTTGACTTCCAGCAGAATTATCTAAAAAAGCAGCGCCTTCACAGGTGTGAAAGCCTCTGTCTTCAATGCAATTAGATTCAGGTGCGTGCACCAATAATTTAGTTAGCGTTTTGCAGTTGCAGGTAGAGGTGGATGCGAACGCAGACAGTTGGTGCAAAAACTTGGGATCTGCATGAAAAATGAGAAACACTTTTTTTTTTACAAGTAACTTCTACCTCCAGCTTCTAATCAGCGAGGCTTAACATCCCACAGTTAGAGATTTTTCATTATTGTGTACAGAATTTATCTCTTGCAAGGCTGAGAGGAGCAAAATATTACCCATATTTCCCAATGCTAGCTGGTTGGACTGTTTCCAGTAGTTTTTGACCACATATTTGAGGCTTCGTTTAGTCATTAGAAAGTCCTAGCATTTCCTTGAGGATGACTCTCGCCCATTACTCTCGCCCCTGCAGCCAGATGTGTCGGTACTCTTGCCCTTGGACGACCCCGCCATGCACCAGCCTCTCTCTTCTAACATGGGGGTGTCCATGCGTGGACTGGAGATTTTCTACTAACCACTGACCTCTGCAACCGCTCGCCTTCTGACCCTTACCCCCAACAACTCTTTTATACCCACCTTCGACTACTTCCTCTTCCCCAACGTTCTCTGCCCCTCCACTTCCTGTGTGTGGCAGGTTGGAGCACGATTCTCTTTCCGCTTCATCCTCCCATCATGACTGCCTCCCTTCTCCATTCTGGCTTGTGAGAAGGCAGCGTATCTCTTTTTGTTCTCTTTTAAGAAGTGCTTGCATTTGCATGTTTTGTTTTTTTTTGTCTCTTCTTTTTGCTTTTTATTTATTTCACCGCAGGTTTGATTTGATGGGTAAAGATGGATAGCTCATTGTGATGTTGGTTTAAAAAAACGTCCTCTGCTGCCTCTCTGTGACCAAAACCACTCAAAGAAAGAAGACATACTAGATGATGCTAACACAGCTGCTAAAAAGTAGATATGGGGCCACCTGCAGAGATATATAACTGTCTGCGGGACAGCAGGAGAGCTGATTACATCTCCCTCAAATCACATAATGGGAACACAGCAAAATATGCTTCATTTTTTTTTTTTTTTTTTTGCCCGGCTCACTTGTTTCCTATCAGTCAGAAACATCCATCAGCTGCAAATGCAGCATCATCAAGTGTTCAATTATTCTTCCCCAAGGGGCTCCCATCACGCTTTCCACTACAACAGACTGCATATGAACACGTCTATTTGCCAAACTGCTGATGTTGTATTGAGCCGCACATCAGCAGCTCATTCCCCTGTTTTCCCGCGTCATGCGGCGGCACAAAAGACGCCCCCATGACTCTCGCTTATTGTTTAACGGAGAAGTGGCTCTCTTTTTGATCGATTTTTACGACTTTGATTGTCCTGGAGGACCAACAATCTGAGGGCCATAAAAACTGCTGATGCCGGTTATTAGAGATGACAGAGGTGGACATTCGGACGTGCATCAAAATAATCTAGCCCCGTGGTTGCTTATCAGTTTTCAAGCCTGTTTGCGAATGCTTTGACCTTGCTCTGTGAAATGTATGTTTCATAGGGCTGAGTGGCCTCCCATTGATTTGTGTTGCTCTTCCTTTGTGTTTTTGTTTTTTTTCCACCCCGCTTTTGTGGCTGTGGATGGATTTACTTTTACTTTGCCATCTGGGCTGAGTAATCACTTGATCCATGTGGCATAAACAAGTCCATGCTGACTCCTTTTTTCTTTTTCTCATCAGTTTTGTTTCAATTAATCTCTTTTTTTTCTTTTTGCAGGCCTTCAACAAAAACAATCTGATTCTGGAGGAAAGAAACAAGTACTTCAATCCACAACTCACTGGGAAGACTTATACTAATGCATACTTCACTGACCTCAACACCTACGATGATTATTAACCTTAGACTTTTATGCCACAACCAAGACTGTCTTTTTTTGTGCTTTGTAATGAGATTCCTGACACCATGCGTGGGATTGTCCCACTGAGACTTTACGGCAGCTGGTTTGTGTTGAAAACCCAGACACACAACGCCGCCAGCAGGGGGAAATGCCTACTTTCTCTCAGGTGCCTTGGGGTACACTTGGAAAGCTCAAAAGGAAGGGGAGCCTATCCTGCATTGTTCCTGGATTTGGGAAAAAACTGGATCAACCCAATGAGGACAAAAGAAAAAAAAAACAAAAAAAACAGATCTTTGCTGTAAGATGATGTGGGAAATCCCTTTCAACTTTCCTGTGATACTCCCGAAACAAGACCTGCATTTCTAACAGAAAGGGAATAAACACAAATGGCATTGCATGACTTCATCCGACGTGTTTGCTCTGCTGTTTGTCTCTTTTTTTTTTTCATGACGGACCACATTCCAGGGTTCAAGTGGCATTTTCCTGTGGGTAAAAGGACTTGTTTTGGAATTCCTTGGAGCAAAGGTTTTTGGTGACGCTTCTACCTTTCACTGAACAATCTCTGAAAACAGATGAACTTCCATCAACCGTTCTGTAGTCGGGATGTAGATATTTGAAATTTGTGATTTATTTTTTTCTTTTGGCTTTTGTTTCTCTTGTAGTTAGAGTTTGACCAGTAAATGTTTCTTTTATATATATATTTTTTTTATTTTGCTTTGAAATTGTACATCTATTTGTTGTACAGGAGGCTAGATTTGACGCTTATGTCTGTAGATTTTCTAAATAGCTTTTATTCAGTGTCGCAAGTGTTTCAAAAAGCATTTTTTTTTCTTTTGAAAAAGAATAAAAAGGTTTACGTGCATTGTAGCAAGTGATTGGGAGTGTGCTTAGCATACTGGATCATTGTGAGTTGTCGTCATCGTACTGTTTATGTATTTTTTGTAAAAAAATAACAACAAAAAACACATTTTCCTGTTGTTCATTATTCTTTTGGCTTTGGAAGTGTATCTGTAAGCAGGTTGTTAACAGCATTAACTGTACAGGTGGGGCAACAACACTTTTATCTGGACCCCCCAAAAATTATCAGATAATCCGTTTGGCAACAATTAGGTTACCAATTTGTTCAGTTAAAACGTTTTTTTCCTTTTCTTGCTTGTGTTAATGTGCAGAAAATTAAAACATTATTCCTACAAGACTTGTTCACTGTGAGTTCTCTAAATTCAGACGTCCCTTTTCTAAATGCTCCTTTTTTCAGTGGAAGACCAAAACATGAGGGTACTTTTTGTAAAAATAAGCATCAAGAGTTCACTGTCTAGTGCAATTCACCCTGACAATGTTACAGCTTGGATTTTCCCTAAAGCAGAATGCTGTGAAACCAGATCACAGCAAACGCACGAGCACTCAAAATCCTTTCCTAATCACCCCACACAAGAGAGAAGGGCTTTTTAGACCGTTTTTAGCAGAGCCTGATGGAGGGAGAACCATGCATAAGGTGGCGGAGCTGCTGTTTAAAGCCTTAACCCTAATCATATGATAGGAAGTAATACAGAATGTCAGGCTGTTCTTCATCAACCTTTACCCTGATTTCCCATCTGTGTGTTAACCTACCTCTGTTTGGCCTGTTCGTCTTCAGGGACTTCCCTTTGCTTAACCAGAATGAAGATATGCAGCAATAAGACACCAAAGTAATAGAGTACAGAATGGTCCAGAGCTGGAAGTGCGTGTTAAAGGTGAGAAAAGTTGTGAAAGTGACTCTAAATGTGCACAATTCCCTCCCAGCGTCCACAGAAGGTCTTTAACTGGATAAAACAAGTCGGCTTCATTGACCTCGCTCTGCTCCGAGCAATGAAAACTGTGCGTATATTTCCTGCAGGCACGCAAGCGCACAACCAGCTGCGGAGTGCTCAAGAGTTCCCCCTCGCTTTCATCTTTCTGTGAGGTTGCCAGCAACATGAAGTATGCAGCTCATAGTCAGCCGGACACATGTGACATTCTCTTTTGACAGCGGGGATGGACGATAAATGACTTTCCCAAAGTGGCATTTGTGTGCTGCTAAAGTTCACAGCTAAAGGTCGCAAGAGCAGGGCACGAGCATGTCTGGAAAACTGGCAGTGTGAGTACTTGCATGTGCACTAAGGAGTATGAGAGTCATGAAATGGACCACGATCTGGTATTTATCTTTGTAGGGCGGTTGATATTTTCCACTTAATGCATTTGGTCCTCACTGAATTCTAATGATTTTCTGGTGGTGACACAAGTCGTGTCCTTTTGATCTTGTTTTTACTGTCACCTCAAAATTAAACTTTTATCACATTTATGTCAAAGTCAAGCATGAATAACAATATGCTTCTGGAAACACTTTACAAAAGCCAAAACAAAAGTCTTTTACTATATTGGAATTCTTTGCTATCTTGTATCCTTTTTTAAACAGCCATATTAATGCTTATTTGAATTTGAATTTGTTCCACAAGAACCAGCACTTTTTTTTCCCCCGGTTCCGAGTCACGAGCAGACGAGTGTTTCAAGCTTCAGGCGATTATAACCTTGAAATATCACAGAACTACAACAGTAATAGTAGTAATTCTGCAATATAGAGAGCTAATGAAAAAAAATCTGTATATTGATAACAGATCTGCATATGCAATGACATAGTCTGAAATAGTGTTACTTACCAATGTAAGTAGATGTATCACTATTTCAGACTTCGTCTTTTTCATGTGATTTATTATTACTTGAGGATTCTTAATAACTTGAATCTATGTTGGAAAGTTATAAATATCTGATCTTAAGTTACAAAACGGATAATGATAATACATGTAAAGTGTATGGTCGAACCGGGGTGGGATTAAATACGTCTGCTTCCTCCCATTCCCTTTCAGGCAATCTATCTTTTAATGTTTTGCACATGAATTTACTTTTTTTTTTCTTCTTGATTGCTTGAAATAAAATTTTTTTTCTAATTTAATCAAAAATCAAAATCTTGAATCTTAAGCATAATTAAGAATACTCTACTAAAAGAAGCTGACTTAAATCCTGAAAGATTTCAAATTTTAATAAAATTTCAAAGAAAATATGGTTGTTGTTCCCAATGCATTTTTTAAAGTGATGTAAAAGAACGACATGTATTTAATAGGAATATATTGATTAACCAATCAATTAATCTATTTATACAACTATGATTCAGCCTGTCTGAGTCAGAATCAAATTGAATCAACCTAAAAGAATCATTTCAAGCAACTATGAATACATCGGCAACCACAAATTATGATTTAAATAAAAAAAAAAAAAAACGTTACACCCCTAGCATTGAAATATCTATCACTGGGAGAAACATCAGTTTCGGTTACAAAAAAAAAAATGACGAGGTATAAAATTTATCTGAAATTAAGTAATCAGTTTCTGTAAAATTGTTGATTGTGCTCTCTGTTGTCTGTCTTCCTTTATATGACCCTATGATGCAGGCAAAGAGACGTCCAATCACAAGCTTGCTTCTTCAGGTCAGGTCAGTCACAATTGGCTGAAGGTGAACCACAGCGATAGATGCATGTTGTGTCACAAAACATATGAGAACCAGCATTTCAAACAATACCTGAATAAATGATAGGGATGTGAATCTTACAACAACTCACGATTAGATTCCGATTCTTGGGGTGCTGATTCCATTCTCAATTCAAAAACTTAAAACACAAATGAAATATTTTGATAAATAAAAGGCATTGATTTATGATACTGTGCAAACTTATATTATTCAGACCTTCCAGGATTTCAGGCCTGAAGTGCCTGATGTTGCTGCAGCTTTTGCGAAAAATTTGCTAAAAATGTTTAATAATGAAATAAAAATCACATTCTCATATTCCAAATCTTTTTATTGAGACACATGCACAAAGAAAATACAGCATCATCACCGTATACAATGTTGTTGAGCTGTGGTTTAACTTAAACAGAACTGTGAAACATAAAATAAACATTGATCTTTCCTTCTCACAGTAACCAAAATATATGTAATAATTGATTTAAAGATATTTTAGAATACAATATTTTCCACTGAAAAATCGTTAACTTAAAAAACAGCATAAACAGATTTAGAGTCTGAATGCCCCTAATAAATTAGTATGACACACTTTTTAACCACAAAGAACAGAAAAGTTTAAGACCAAAAATATAAGATTCATTTATGTTTAAAGCTATTATGTCAAAAACATTTTTTTATGTTGCTTAAAGAGTAACCAAACCCTAAATCAACTTTTTTAGGGGGCTTTTGACGTCTACAAATAGGGCTTTAAACGTGCTGTTTGTCGGCCATTGCATTCTATTCTCATTTTTTGAAAAAAGATTTTTTTTTTTTTTATTCTAAATAAAGTATTCTCAAAATGACATGTCCACCTTCAATAGTGTGGGGGAGGACCAGGTCCTGCTGGAAAATCAAATCTGCATCTCCATACAGATCTTTGTAGTTTAAATGTTTGCATTTTTATCCTATTATTTGCACTTTTTTCAGATTTGTTCCATTTTATTACTGTACGCTTCACTAATGAAGAATTTTCTAGGTCTATTCTCTTTGGTTTGCTGATTAGTCTATGTGCATTCACGTTGTTGCTTTACCGTACCAAAGTTCAGTTGAAAATGGCGTTGCCATGAAAACTAGACAAAACAGCACTGTGTGACAGCATCCTTTAGTCCCTACGTTAATCCAAGAAGATCTGTTGCCCTTTTTAGATCATTGTTAGTTCCTTAATTCCAAAAAATGTACAATTTTAACACCAAATCAAAGTACTAATGTTTCAACAGCAGCTGTGCTTTGATAAGCACCGATAAGCATATTCAAATATTACAGATATAAATATAACCTTACACCGCAAATGCACGTTTTCATAATATTGAAAATTCTCTTGCTTAATATTGCAAGGATTTGTTTACATTTGGGTATAAATAAAGTTATTGAGTTAATGTAAACTGAATGAGAAATATTGTCTCTTAAAACGAATGTCTCAGTGTTCTATAAAGTGGGTTTTATCAAACTTGAAGCATTACTAATAGAAAAAAAGAAAATTACATTACAATCCAAACATCATTTGAAGCACTAAACCTTAAATATTTTCCAAAGGATCTACGTTTCTCTCGGATAATTAACAGCTTGCACACACAGGTCTCTGAGTGGCAAACAAGGTGAGTGAGTGAGATTGTCTCTGTCAGGAAGGTAACAGAGCGTGAACATCTCATTAAACACCTCTTTTTCCTCTTGAGGCCTTTTCTTTTCTTTTTTTTTCCTGTGAGTTTTTGTGATATACAGTGATTCATGTGGATCACTGTACTTCAGCCCCTCCCTCAGTCGATCTGCCAGCCTGTTAGCAGCGCTAAGTAGACTGGTCAGTCAAAACTGGTAAAATAATCAGAAGTTGCTAAAATATATTCTTGCTGAGACCCTGTGCAGTCAGCAAAAGTAAAGAAAAAGTTTTTCTTTTTTTTTTTTTTAAAAAAAAAAAGGCTTTTAGTAAGAAAAGCCGGTGATGAATGCAGGCTGTAGTGTTTGTAAGGGCTTGGGGGAATGATGATAGTAGATGTTGACTGAACAGCCCGGGGCAAAACTGCAGTCTACAGAACAAATGACGAGCTGGCGCGAAGTGATGTATTTTTTGCAGTAGGAAAATAACAGTGATTACCAAATACCTGTCATGAAGTACTAGTACCTTTTCGGAGGTTACATTTACTGTAAGAGTTTTCACAGCATCATTGAAGTCTACGTTTTATTACAATCACCATGTATGTCGAACCATTTCATACCAGGGTACTCTTTTTATCACTTGTTGACTTGCGTAGACATTAAATCCTTCAAGAGTGTATTAGAGCATCCTCTTAAGAGCTCTTGTCCGGTGTCGTTTTTATTATGTTTTTTCTAAATCTCAGATTAACAGCTCTTATACTTTTAAATTTACTCAATTTGATGTTATTTGATTAGTAATTCTATAAAAGAAAATGGCTCTCATGCAACAGATCAGTTGTTAGTTTGCATTTCTTAATGTCTTGTGGCTTCCAGACAGGAAGAGCTCAACTTCCATCAGCACTCCTTCTCAGCCAGATTTGTGTAGGCTGATAGGAAGCTGGCACACCACGGCCTCTTTCCTCATGCTAGACTGAGAGGTGAATGTCAACCGAGACTCGGATGCCAGCTGAGAGGTGCCATCATAAATCCCACCCCAAGGCATCTGGAATCCCAGGTGCCTGTCGGGCAGATTCAGGTCTCGGCTCCAGGAAAACAAGAATCCTCACGGATGCCAAAAAGCAATGCAACACCCGGCCAAGCCCTCCGGTGCTTATCGGCTTCACCACAACCCTTTATGGGCCTATTCACCTTATTCAAAGCTGTTATTTAGGTAATGAGCCAAGATGGCGGATACTGCTGCGCTCCAATTATCCACTACGTCTCCTCGCTCTTTCCTTGCCAGCTTTCCCACAAGTCCTGATTCTCCTCTGAGAGACCAGCTGCTCTGGCCCAGCTCCACTTCCTCTGGATCTGCACAGAGGGGGACCTTTCAGGACAGAGGGGCTCTGTCAGCACCAGATTCACTCACAGGGGCTATTGATGACTGCCACGGAGCTGAGCTGAGCTCTGGATGGTCTTATCGAAGGTGCAGAGGTGTCTTTTCAAGACTTGTGCCATAAGTGTCCAATGGCGCACCTGGAAATAGGAGCAAACACTGAAAAATTTCAATAATTCAGGTCTTAAACTAACAAAATGATCTGCTGTACAGTTAACATTTTTGTCCTTTTATGCATAAAACAAAAAAAAAATCACTTGATATTTTACTGTTTTTGTAAAAGTCAGTTTTTCCCAAACCCTCACATTTATAATTAAACTCTTCAATGAACAATGCAAGAAAAGTAAAGAAACCTTAAGCCACTTACAGAAGATTTAGAAGTGTCATGAAAAACATTAAATGTCTTTAAAAGACTGAAGTTCATTGTTTAAAACTCAATTATGGGAAGAAACACAGCCAGAAAAAATGAGAAATCTCTTTCAATGCTCAAAGTCATGTTCAAGAAGCTAGAGCTGCATAGTTAAGATTCTCATTCTTAGTTAAGAACTCAAAAGTTCAAATCACTTTACCTCGAAATTCTTTAAAAAAAAAAATTAAATAGTTAAAATGAAGGGATAGATTTGTTAAAGCAATGCTAAAAAATTAAAACTTCTTGGTAGAGGTAGAATGAACAAAGATTAAAACCATGTTAAAAACCAAGCTGAAAGACTGGAAAGTTAAAACCAAACTTGAGGCAGTACAACAGGTTGTGTTAGAAATCCCTATTACAAATGTTAGCACAAGCTGAATCAGAATACTTTCCTTACCCATTCAGTTTCTGCTTGCCATGATATTTAGCCCCTCCAAAAGGAGAATTTTTGAAAAATAGGGGCTATGTCCGAATTCCCACTCTAATCCCTAACTACTAAAAAGCTATAAAGTGCCAGACAATCAAGTACCCTGGATTTTAAAAGCAATTTGGACAACAAGCTCACTACTCTTTTTTTTTTTTTCTTAATGACATGTCATCAATTTCATGAAACTAGAATCTAATCAATATGAATATTTTACAATATCTATTTATGAAACCACTATCTTTTGATGATGAAAATGAAAATTTATTTAAAATTACATTAAAACAAAGAAAAAAAAGTTCAAACGCAATGCATTGTGGTCTATATTTACTAATGTAATGTGGTGAGCGTTGATGCACACTTGTTAATCGCAAAGACTTCCAGGGACGTTTCTAGGGCACCCGATTTTGGAATTGTAGGCCCAATCCGAATTCTTCCTGTTATGTTTCCACTTGAACAAGTAGTTAACCTATTGGAAAAAGATCAGGACAACGGGAGGCATTTAGATTTTTAAATTTCTTCTTCATATGGTGAAAACTGAAAACATAAGAGATGCTCATATAAACAAGCCTGAAATATACAAAAATAAAAGTGCTTCATTGACCCTTAAACTAAACTTACTTTACAATTAATACAAAAATATATTGTCCTAAATGTATATAAATAAATATAAAAACTTACAGCATTTCATTAAAAGAACTTTAACGTGGATGGCAACAGGTATATAGAACCGGAAGTGACGTCGGGGAACCGGAAGTGACGTCGGGGAACCAAAAGTTGGTGTTTTCGGTATATTTTTGTAACAGAACTTCTTTTTTAATTATTATTTATTAATTTATTTTGATTCTGTTGTCATAGACCAGAGTCTTTCTTCAATGTAGTTTGAGTTTTGCATTTTTTTTTTTTTTTTTTTTTTTTTTTTTGCAATGTATTTCTTTGTAGTGAATTTTCTTTATAGTTTTAGAGACTCTAGTCATGCACATTAGGGTGATGGGTTTAAGCTGCGGAGAGTGAACCTGCTCACAGAGCTGCCGGATACGCCCTCAAAGCTGCAGGTGAAGGCAGCCAAAAAGGAGCGGCTGGGGAGAATGAGCAGGCCGTCTGGAGACGTGACCGGAGAAGGCGGCGGCGGCAGCAGCAGCCAAAACACACCTTGGGTTGCTGGCTGAACACAATAAACATTTTTTGAACACTAAAACTAAATTTTTCAAACTTTAAAAACATACTTTTTTTTTTTTACATTTTATGAATAAAAACAGGCAGGAATATTATTCCAGAATAAATGAACTCAAACCTTAATTAACTGTCAATTTTTTACTCTCAATAAAAATATATATTGTCAAAATTATACAAGTTAGAAATAAGCGCAAGGTAACATCGGGCCATTATTAACAATGAAATAAAATGATCTGGAGGGCCGAATCTGGCCCTTGGGCTTTGACTTTGACACATGTGCGTAAAAATATCCCTACAATTGCACCTGATTTGTAAATTTGTAATAATATCCTGCTTTCTTAAGTCATTTTGTTACAGTCCCCACTGCAGTCACAGAAGTGTGTCACATTATATTTCAACTTACATTTATTTGCATATAATAAAGAACATTCTTCCCACATTGAGGTGTCAAGATGAATGTCTACACCTGTATCTTCACCAGAAGATGAGAAACGATAATTAGCAATTATCTTTCACTACATTTTCCAAACATATACCTTTGACTTTACTTATGGTACAAAATTCATTCTGGTTTACACAGTCTATTAACGCAATTGCTACCAAAACCCTAATTTCTATTTGTGAACTCCCTCCATGAACTGTAGTGCTTTAAACGCTTAAGGAATGTAGGGGGTGCGGTGTTGGGTTCAAATCCACCTGGTAGGTCTTTCATTGCAGATATTAAAGGGGTTTGCTTGTGCCATCAGCCATCATGCACTGAAGTTCAACTCAGGGATATGGATGATGACAGACGTCTTAGGAAAATTCACCTTCAGTTTACTTACTCTAATCGAAAAGATTTGTTTTTACTGGAGCTGAAATCAGATTTTGACATCTTTTGCAGAAGTTTATCATTTTTTTTAATCTTTTTGTCGTTTTTGCCCTTGAAAATTATTAAAAATTCCATCTCCCAGGAAAACGGGAGGCGATAGCAGAGATGAATACATCTAGGAGAAGCTAAAGACATGGAGTCGCTGTCTTTTCGGGTGATTTAGAATTGTTTTCATATTTTTTGCATTATAAAGTACTTTCTCTTATTACCATATTCCAAAATGAACAATAGAACACCATGCATTCCCCTAAGGCATGGTTTGTCTCTATGATTAATGAAAGCACCATACTTAGCCAGTGGAGCACTTAAGGGATTCATGCTCATACAAAAATTGATTACCTTTAACAAGAAAATAATGGGGAATAGAGAGTACCTGTTTTACCTCACAATCCCTGCTGGAAAGCAATCATTGGTTCTGTAAAACTCTGGTGATAATCTCATGTATAAGTGCAAATAAAGCACTGTAAAACACGTCATATGACAACTGAATGCTGCCATCAAGACACAATCAGATTACAGAAAGGCAAGAACACTTTGTAGTCACGGTAAAATTACAGCACTTGAATGTCAAATAGTCAGCCGATATGAATGAGAACGACTGGTTATAATATGGGACATATTTATTCAAACATCAGGTTAAATATTCAACTTGCCTTCTTTTTTTTTAGATGAGAGCCAACTTTGCTATTGTGCATTAAAGCAGCTCCTTATTTTAACTCTCTCATTAGATTTATCCTCTCTGCTAATGGGCCTTGTGATGAGGTATTGATCTGCATCAAATAAGTATTAAAAGGACTGCAAACAAAACCCTGAAATTTGAAAATAATGTTCAAAGTGCTGCTGGAGACTTTTCAGTGAGCCTGCTTGAAAAAAAAAGAAAAATTTGCGTTCACTGCTTATAATTGACAATTTGCTGGGGTCTCCAGCTGCTGTGTTCTGCTTTTGAATAGCACACGTTTCACCTCTAAAAATTTGAAGCCATTTTTTACAACAAAGACTTCACGCAGCAGTGAAATAAAACTCTGCGGGCATCCTGCTCTTTTCTGCCGAATGAGGATTTTGCCAACGGAAAGAAGAAAACTGAAAACAAAAAAAAGAAAACATCATAAAAACCTCAGGCTTAATTCCTACATGTTTTTGAACACGGAAAATTGATGCAAATCAAAACTGCAAATATTATCCCTAAAA
This sequence comes from Oryzias javanicus, assembly GCA_003999625.1. NCBI lineage: Eukaryota > Metazoa > Chordata > Actinopteri > Beloniformes > Adrianichthyidae > Oryzias > Oryzias javanicus. The sequence continues at coordinate 13,163,852 of CM012456.1, forward strand.
GAATGGAGCTCAACCTGAGCTCAATCAAATTAATTAATTCAATTCAGTTTTCTTTTTATAATGCAACAATTTGAAATAGAGTTTTTCTCATAAACTCAGATATAAAGGAAAAATATATAAACACCAAGTATTATTACCGTAATTATGATTGCTGCATTCAAGTACAGTCCAGATTAGTCTAATAAGGCCAGATTGTCTTAATTGTTTGCAATTTACCTGCATTTGTGGCCAACGGATTATATCAAATGTTTTTTTTTTGGTTGGTTTCTGGCTTATGTTAGTAGTATATCAAGCAAATAGCCATATGCAATAGATGAAGAGGAAAACGCCCTCTAGATTAAAGATTATGGAAGAAACCCTCCAGCAGACCCAAACTATGATGAGGACCATCTGCCGTGACGGGTTGGAGCTTGACAAGAGGGAAAGAGGCAAACTAACATGAAAAATAACTGGAACAGTTGTGAGAGAGCCAGGTAGATTAGTAACTGCAGCAATGAGAAAACAGTAAGCAGATGAGAAAAGGAATACAGCACAAGAACCTCTGTTATTAAGACAAAAGAAAACACCACGTCACCGTTTCAGGAAGAGAAACCAGCGTAGGAAACATGAAAAATCATGATAAGACATCTGTTGTTGGACAAAAGAGATGTGTTAGTACCTTCAGCTGAGCCACAGCAGATAGAAACAAAACCTCTGTTATAAAACAAGAAACAACGTCAATGTTCCGAATGAAAAACAAAACATCATTAAAACTGCATGTTGTTCTTGTAGCTGCAGCCAGAAAAAAAACGGAAAATTATTGCTGTGAATGGAATGCTGTGGTGGGAGAACAAAACCAGACAAGGGTACGATCTCTGGAACATCCTCTTTGAGACAAAAATGAGATTTGTCAGTAACTACAACAAGAAAACAGAAAAATAAAAACAAGATTTTACAAAATGAAAAATTGTAAAATCTTTGAAGGCAAATGAGTTCATAAGACTGCAACTAAAAGAGAGCAGAAATAAACAGACAAAAACATTGAAATCTGTTAGAGGATAAAATCTTAGTCATAATTGTCCAAACAGATGGACATAGAGGGTGAAAAATGGGGAAACCTATGACGACAGTCACACATCCTAAAACGCCACTGGATGGTGACCCACATCCGAGTACCACTTACTGGACAATGTGTAAATGTCTCATATCGAGTGCCACAAGCCGCCCCGGTAGGTGGGGGTATATAGAAAGCTGGCCTTTCTTCACCACTGATAGCCACCGGACTGCTGCCGTCAACATTCATGACCACGCCAAAGATTTTTCAAAAATCAAGTGAAATTTTGACGATTCTGCTGATGCTACCCCATCAAGCGGTGACAGTTGTACTTGTGACCATAGCACAAAAGTGGCATGAGGTGGTCCGCATGAAAATATCAAGCAGCACATAAGCATTAGTAAGGATAAAGTACGTGAGAAGCAGGCGTGTCGTATGGGTTTTTTATTTTAGAATGCCTGAAATCTTGCATCCTCTGCAGGGGCTCCAGTAGTGTAATCAAGTGATAAATGGGAGCTCCTTGTCTGCAGTCGAACTGTTAGAAATGAGGAAATAATATAATCATCCTATGGTCACTTACACTCAGTGTGCACAACATTTGCGTCCGTTCAGTATGGAGCCAGTTTATGCACCTCACAAACGAAGAGTGAGGCGTTAGGGCACCGTGTGACAGCATTACCTGTATGTCATGCGAGTTACATATTCATTCATATATGGCCATGGTAAAATCAGCTGTGGTTTCCGCAAAACCAAGTGAGAGGTATGAGAGTAAGGGAGATTTTCATGAACGTAGCAACAAGTGAGGGCTGAAATCTGATTAGTTACAAACGTCCATGTGAAAACAGCATAGGGTTGTTAGAAAAGTTGACAGGAATTATATGTATTTTTTACTCATTTTTTTTTTTCTTCAATAAATGTTAAAGGGGCAGAAACTGTTTTCTTCTTTGTGTTCCATTTCATTTCCCATGTAAAAGAACTTAACTAAGATCTTTTGTTTTTGATGTTTTATGGACATTTTTTTTTTTTAATGTTTTATGGAAATGAGACATCCTTGTGTGCTTTGTATGAGATCAGGCGTGTTTGAGTTGACTTGCACCTCGCCTGCATCGACGGCGAGACCAAGCTGCTGCAGGAGGGGGCGGAGAAAGGCGCCTGAGATGAAGGTGGACGACGAGACTGCACGAGAACGAGGAGTTGGGGGTTGTCCTCAACATTCGGCTGAATTTTAATACGCCACTCCTCCTAGTATGATCTGTGCTCTTATGTCTTTTATAGTATTTTTTTTACATTTTTTAGAGTAAAACAGGTTAAAAAAAAATAGTCGGGGGATTCATTACATGTGCACAGTCCCAAATAAACAGATAAAATAAAAATTAAAGTTCATTTTAAAGACAACTATGACACAAATAACCACAGATTATTTAAAATCTTGTATATTTTTTCATAAGCGATTCACTACCTTCCAGAAAGAGTAAAAAATTCATATATTTCCTTCATTTAGCGCCAGTTATTTCACATTAAACTACAAAAACTTTCAGGACACCATTTCCCACAATGCATTGTTTTGTAGTCATCAAGGCAGCTTGTAGGCAGCGCAGTACCTATTTTCTGGCTGCGCTGTCTTAGGCAGGCGCCTTGAACCCGCCCCTTTCTCTCGACACTTCATGTCGTCGCAAATGTGACGTCGGTGACAGAAACTAACCAGTAAGCACCGCAATCCAGGCGATCTGCGCAGCGCCGCGTCCGCCTGCATGATCTCAAACACGCCTATTATCAGATGGCGCACACTGATGATGTCATCATCAAATGGCGCACACTGATGATGTCATCATCAAATGGCGCACACCGATGATGTCATCATCAAATGGCGCACACTGATGATGTCATCATCAGATGGCGCACACTAATGATGTCATCATCATCAAATAGCGCACGCTGATGATGTCATTAAGCATCATAACGACACAGAATGTCTCACTCAAAAAAGTAAGAAAGTACAGCAATACTATCTAAAGCATTTTAGGTGGAAACAAGCAAGAGCCAACCGAATCATCAAAGGCAAGCAAGAATGAACAGAGTCAGAGACAGCTGTCTTTGGAGCTCTCCGGACTCACCAGAGCTACTGCGGTCACCGCAGTGGCCACACCTAAGCCCACCGGGAAGGACAAAAGTTAGGTGCAAAACCCGACTTTTTCCAAAAATGGCTGGGCAAGAAAAAGCTTCTTCCACTACGGATACGGATGACAGTGTTGTCCGAACAGTGGAGAAACCCAAGCCCAGAAGGGCAAAAAACAGCTCTCCCAAAGGAACTTCCATTCACAAAAGTGAAACAAGTGGAAGTAGCAACTCAAAATACGACCAGATGAGACAGAAAGAGCTGGATGAAATCAGAAAAAATAACAAAGAGCTGATTGAAAAGATGGTGGAAGATTTAATCGACCTAATTCTGGGGTCACAAGGGATGTCCTTTCCCCCAGAAAAGCGTCGCTTTCGCCAGAAGTGGCTCTTTGACAGAATTTGGATTGAAGCAGAGACAATCCACTGTCACATCACACGGGAAAAGTTCATAGGTTTGCATCTGGTCCTTTACTCAGACCTGTGCAAGCTTAAACGATTAAAAGATCCCATTGTGATTTATTTGGAGAGAAAAGATTCTCTGCTTGGAGATAATGTGGCCTGGCATTTTAGGAAGTATATGGTGAAGCAGCCAAGTTTTTTTAAACGGGTTGGAAGCAAAATGCCACAAAAGTCAGACATCTCTCCATGGCTGATGCGTACTTTGGACAGAGCCGCCTCACGGGAAAAAGTCACTCTGGAAAAAGAGGCACGAAAATCTAAAACTTTAGATCAAACAAACAGGGAGAATTGTCATTTACTCCTGAACGAGTATCTGACAAAAATAATTCCCAGTCTGTTTTTCAAAGCCCACACTGACTGTTCTCATGAGAACTTCAACAGCATGTACAAGAAATTGTACGATAAACTGTGGAATCTCTGTAAAAGTTACAATTTTGTCATAAAAACTGTAAACGTTGACAAACTGTGCAAAATCACAGTAAAAGAACTGAAACACAGGTGTCGTCAACCAGAATATTTTCTACTGAAAGGGCTCAATTTAGAAGAACCTGTATCAGATGAAATATTCGTCCACATCTTTGAGAAACACATGCTGAAGGATAAATCCAGAATTTGCAAGTTCTTCAGCTCAATTGCAAAGTTTCTCGCAAGGCCTTTCAACAGAAAGGTCTTTGATCAAGAGGGTTGTCTCTTGTAAAAAAAAAAACAACAATTTCCATTAGATATTGTAGGTCAAAATAATTTGTAGGACTCCAAAAAAAAAAATTTAGTAAATAAAAAAAAAAAATAAATAAATAAAAACCATAGCTAGTAACAAAATTAGTGGTAGGAGCTTCCATAAAAGGGTCCATTGGGGAGAAGTTGGAAGCTATATGTTAAGATTAATGTAGGAACATTAAAAAAAAAAAATGTTAGTACATGGTAGTAAAAAAAAAAAAAAAAAAAAAAAAAAAAAGAATAGCTGAGTTCTACTTAGTAACAAAACTAGTGGTAGGAGCTTCCATAAAAGGGTCCTTTAGGGAAAAGAAAGAAGCTATATGTTAAGATTATTGTAGGAACATTAAAAAAAATGTTAGTACATGGTAGTAAAAAAAAAAAAAATAAAAAAATAAAAGAATAGCTGAGTTCTACTTAATAACAAAACTAGTGGTAGGAGCTTTCCATACAAGGGTCCTGTAGGGAGAAGTTGGAAGCTATGGGTAAAATTTATTGTAGGAAAAAAAAAAAAATTAGCACATGGTAGTGGACAAAAAAAAAAAACACAGCTGAGTTCTGCTCAGTACCAAATTTGTTGCATGAGCTTTTATGCAACTGTGTTGTTAGATCTTATGGATTTAGATAATTGTAGGACTTTTTCAACAAAAAAGTTTTTGATCCAGAGGGTTATATATTTTAAGTTGAAAAAAAAGAACTTTTCTGCTCACTTAAGATTTACATGGTGGCGGAAAAAAAAAACAAAACACACAGCTAAGTTCTGCTCAGTACCAAAACTTAGTACAAGCTTTTGTGCTAAGCAAAACTTGTGTTCTGCTTAGTACAAAAACTTGTTGCATGAACTTTCCATACAACTGTGTTGTTAGATGTTATGGGTTTAGATAAATTCATATTCAACTTTAATTATGTAGCTGTTCTCCTGGTGTCAAGCATCTCAAAGTGCTTTCCACAGTAACATAAATAACAGTAAAAAAAAATAAAAAAGTTGAAAAAGCAAACATAATAACAAATAAAAACACATTAAAGATCCAGCACACATACATATCCATTAAATACAATAAAAAAAAAAAAATCATCAAATCAAATCAAAACATGTGGGCATGTAAAAACTAAGTAAAAGCTATACTATAAAGATCAGTTTTAAGCTTTTTCTTAAAAAGACCTCACATCCTCAGGCAGGCTGTTCCACAAGCGAGGTCCATAGTGCTGAAATGTGGCCTCACTGTGGGTTTATTTCTGACTTTCGTGACCACCAGCAGACCTGCACCTGAGGACCTCTGGGAGGGTCCTAAACTTAAAGTAAATCTGATAAAAAAAATGAAGGTACAATACCATGCTAACAAACCAATAAAAGAACCTTAAAATCGATCCTGAAGCTGACCGGGAGCCAGTGCAAAGATTTTGGAATTGGAGTAATGTGCTCCTTCTTTCTGGTCCTGGTTAAAAGGTGTGCAGCTGAGTTTTTGCAGTCGAATGATAGTGTTTTTCTAAGAACCAGAAAGAAGAACGTTACAATAATCTATTCTAGATGTTATAAAAGCATGTATCAATATTTCAGCACTAGCTCTGGAGAGAAGGGACTCACTTCAGCAGTATTTCTAAGATGATAAAATGCAGTTTTTGTAACATGGTTTGTGTGTGCTTCAAAGGAAAGATCTGCATCTAAAGTCACACCAAGGTTTCTGACTTTACTCCACACATTCAGGTTCAGAGTTGATAAGTAAGATCGAACCCTTTCTCTCTCAGCTTCAGGGCCAAGAATTAAAATCTCGATTTGGCTTGATTGAGCTTAAAAAAGTTCTCTCCTATCCAAGTATCGTATTATGCAGTCTGTGTAAAAGAATAAAGTGGTGTGCTGTAGTAAAGGCTGCACTCAAGTCCAGCAATACTAAAACCAATGGTTGTTTTGTGTCTGTGTTGAACCTGAGATCGTTAATAACCTTGATAAATTTTGGACTATAAGATTAAAAAAAATAAATAAAAAAACAAAACTGCAGTTTACTTTAAATGACCACATTGATAAATGTCCAAATGTTTCCCCTTCTTGAACTGTCACCTTGTCGTGGTGAAGAGGCTTCGAGCTCTTGTGATCCTAGGATCTAAGTTGTCTAGGGATAATGTCTCTGGCATGGTCTCCTATTGCAAATATGTCCTGGGTGAAGAGCCAGACTAAGAGCAGTTCTTTTTCATTCATTCATTCATTTTCCTTAACCGCTTTGTCCCTTTTGGGGTCATGGGGGGTGCTGGAGTCTATCCCGGCTGCTGATGGGCGAAGGCAGGATTTACCCTGGACAGGTCGCCAGTCTGTCGCAGGGCCACATTCATGCTCACATTCACTCTTACGTTCATACGATAATTTAGAGTAACCAATTATCCTATGAAGCATGTTTTTGGACAGTGGGAGGAAGCCGGAGTACCCGGTGAGAACCCACGCATGCACGGGGAGAACATGCAAACTCCACACAGAAAGGTCCCATTTGGTGTTTCTGATCTTCCAGCCAGGATTTGAACTGGGGCCTTCTTGCTGTGAGGCAAGAGCGCTAACCACTGCGCCACCGTGCAGTCCAGTTCTGTTTCAACTTTTGTTTAATATCTCACTATGGGAACACGGCCCTGTACACTCATCCCAGAAGTTTTTTCACATTATGCCAGTCTTAACTTACAAGCAGAAGGCGTGGCCATTCTAGAAGGAAGTCTACCTTCACCTTCTGTCTGTCGACAGAAAGTGACGTCCACTCTGGAAGTAGGCGACGTCACTTTCTGTCTGCCACTCCTGGCTGGCAGAAAGAAGGTGACATCTATCCCACATTCAAACGCTGCTTAAGCCCTCAAGTGATAAATGGGAGCTCCTTGTCTGCAGTCGAACTGTTAGAAATGAGGAAAAATATAATCATCCTATGGTCACTTACACTCAGTGTGCACAACATTTGCGTCCGTTCAGTAAGGAGCCAGTTTATGCACCTCACCAACGAAGAGTGAGGCGTTAGGGCACCGTGTGACAGCATTACCTGTATGTCATGCGAGTTACATATTCATTCATATATGGCCATGGTAAAATCAGCTGTTGGTTTCGCAAAAACCAGATGAGAGATATGAGAGTAAGGAGATTTTCATGAACGTAGCAACAAGTGAGGGCTGAAATCTGATTAGTTACAAACGTCCATGTGAAAACAGCATAGGGTTGTGAGAAAAGTTGACAGGAATTATATGTATTTTTTACTCATATTTTTTTTTTCTTCAATAAATGTTAAAGGGGCAGAAACTGTTTTCTTCTTTGTGTTCCATTTCATTTCCCATGTAAAAGAACTTAACTAAGATCTTTTGTTTTTGATGTTTTATGGACATTTTTTTTTTTGTTTTATGGAAATGAGACATCCTTGTGTGCTTTGTATGAGATCAGGCGTGTTTGAGTTGACTTGCGCCTCGCCTGCATCGTCGGCGAGACCAAGCTGCTGCAGGAGGGGGCGGAGAAAGGCGCCTGAGATGAAGGTGGACGACGAGACTGTACGAGAACGAGGAGTTGGGGGTTGTCCTCAACATTCGGCTGAATTTTAATACACCACTCCTCCTAGTATGATCTGTGCTGTTATGTCTTTTATAGTATTTTTTTTACATTTTTTAGAGTAAAACAGATAAAAAAAAATAGTCGGGGGATTCATTACATGTGCACAGTCCAAAATAAACAGATAAAATAAAAATTAAAGTTCATTTTAAAAACAACTATGACACAAATAACCACAGATTATTTAAAATCTTGTATATTTTTTCATAAGCGATTCACTATCTTCCAGAAAGAGTAAAAAAATTCACATATTTCCTTCATTTAGCGCCAGTTATTTCACATTAAACTACAAAAACTTTCAGGACACCGTTTCCCACAATGCATTGTTTTGTAGTCATCAAGGCGGCTTGTAGGCAGCGCAGTACCTATTTTCTGGCAGGCGCCTTGAACCCGCCCCTTTTTCGCGATACTTCATGTCGTCGCAAATGTGACGTCGGTGACAGAAACTAACCAGCATGCACCGCAATCCAGGCGATCTGCGCAGCGCCGCGTCCGCCTGCATGATCTCAAACACGCCTATTATCAGATGGCGCACACTGATGATGTCATCATCAAATGGCGCACACTGATGATGTCATCATCAAATGGCGCACACTGATGATGTCATCATCAGATGGCGCACACTGATGATGTCATCATCATCAAATAGCGCACACTGATGATGTCATCATCATCAAATAGCGCACGCTGATGATGTCATTAAGCATCATAACGACACAGAATGTCTCACTCAAAAAAGTAAGAAAGTACAGCAATACTATCTAAAGCATTTTAGGTGGAAACAAGCAAGAGCCAACCGAATCATCAAAGGCAAGCAAGAATGAACAGAGTCAGAGACAGCTGTTTTTGGAGCTCTCCGGACTCACCAGAGCTACTGCGGTCACCGCAGTGGCCACACCTAAGCCCACCGGGAAGGACAAAAGTTAGGTGCAAAACCCGACTTTTTCCAAAAATGGCTGGGCAAGAAAAGCTTCTTTCCACTACGGATACGGATGACAGTGTTGTCCGAACAGTGGAGAAACCCAAGCCCAGAAGGGCAAAAACAGCTCTCCCCAAAGGAACTTCCATTCACAAAAGTGAAACAAGTGGAAGTAGCAACTCAAAATACGACCAGATGAGACAGAAAGAGCTGGATGAAATCAGAAAAAATAACAAAGAGCTGATTGAAAAGATGGTGGAAGATTTAATCGACCTAATTCTGGGGTCACAAGGGATGTCCTTTCCCCCAGAAAAGCGTCGCTTTCGCCAGAAGTGGCTCTTTGACAGAATTTGGATTGAAGCAGAGACAATCCACTGTCACATCACACGGGAAAAGTTCATAGGTTTGCATCTGGTCCTTTACTCAGACCTGTGCAAGCTTAAACGATTAAAAGATCCCATTGTGATTTATTTGGAGAGAAAAGATTCTCTGCTTGGAGATAATGTGGCCTGGCATTTTAGGAAGTATATGGTGAAGCAGCCAAGTTTTTTTAAACGGGTTGGAAGCAAAATGCCACAAAAGTCAGACATCTCTCCATGGCTGATGCGTACTTTGGACAGAGCCGCCTCACGGGAAAAAGTCACTCTGGAAAAAGAGGCACGAAAATCTAAAACTTTAGATCAAACAAACAGGGAGAATTGTCATTTACTCCTGAACGAGTATCTGACAAAAATAATTCCCAGTCTGTTTTTCAAAGCCCACACTGACTGTTCTCATGAGAACTTCAACAGCATGTACAAGAAATTGTACGATAAACTGTGGAATCTCTGTAAAAGTTACAATTTTGTCATAAAAACTGTAAACGTTGACAAACTGTGCAAAATCACAGTAAAAGAACTGAAACACAGGTGTCGTCAACCAGAATATTTTCTACTGAAAGGGCTCAATTTAGAAGAACCTGTATCAGATGAAATATTCGTCGTCCACATCTTTGAGAAACACATGCTGAAGGATAAATCCAGAATTTGCAAGTTCTTCAGCTCAATTGCAAAGTTTCTCGCAAGGCCTTTCAACAGAAAGGTCTTTGATCAAGAGGGTTGTCTCTTGAAAAAAAAAACAACAATTTCCATTAGATATTGTAGGTCAAAATAATTTGTAGGACTCCAAAAAAAAAAATTTAGTAAATAGAAAAAAAAAAATAAATAAATAAAAACCATAGCTAGTAACAAAATTAGTGGTAGGAGCTTCCATAAAAGGGTCCATTGGGGAGAAGTTGGAAGCTATATGTTAAGATTAATGTAGGAACATTAAAAAAAAAAAAATGTTAGTACATGGTAGTAAAAAAAAAAAAAAAAAAAAAAAAAAAAAGAATAGCTGAGTTCTACTTAGTAACAAAACTAGTGGTAGGAGCTTCCATAAAAGGGTCCTTTAGGGAAAAGAAAGAAGCTATATGTTAAGATTATTGTAGGAACATTAAAAAAAATGTTAGTACATGGTAGTAAAAAAAAAAAAAAATAAAAAAAATAAAAGAATAGCTGAGTTCTACTTAATAACAAAACTAGTGGTAGGAGCTTTCCATACAAGGGTCCTGTAGGGAGAAGTTGGAAGCTATGGGTAAAATTTATTGTAGGAAAAAAAAAAAATTAGCACATGGTAGTGGACAAAAAAAAAAAACACAGCTGAGTTCTGCTCAGTACCAAAATTTGTTGCATGAGCTTTTATGCAACTGTGTTGTTAGATCTTATGGATTTAGATAATTGTAGGACTTTTTCAACAAAAAAGTTTTTGATCCAGAGGGTTATATATTTTAAGTTGAAAAAAAAGAACTTTTCTGCTCACTTAAGATTTACATGGTGGCGGAAAAAAAAAACAAAACACACAGCTAAGTTCTGCTCAGTACCAAAACTTAGTACAAGCTTTTGAAAGGGTCCATTGGGAAGCATCAGAAGCTATATGTTCGTTATGGTTGGTAGGAAATAAAAAAAAATTTTTTTAAAAAAAAAAAAAAATATAAATACCTTCATATAACCAACTATTTGTAGCTGTTCTCGGTGTCAAGAATCTCAAAAGTGGCTTTAGGTAAATTTATGACGAAATCATAAAAAGACAGTTAAAAAAAAAACAAAAATAAAAAGTTGAAATGAGAAATATTAATAAACAAAATTAAAAACACATTAAAGAATCCAGCTTTAATACTATTAAATACAATAGAAAAAAAAAAAATCATCAAAACAAACAGGAAAGCTGGTCAGATGGGTTTAGAAACAAGAAAACAAAGCTTTACTATTAAGATCATTTTCACGCAGCTTTTTACAAAAAACAAACAAGACCTTCACAGTCCTCAGCACGGCCGTTGTCAGAAGCATCAAACTTGTGGTTCTCCATTAGTACAAAACATTGCAGTGTGAACTTTCCATACAAACTGTGGCCGATGTTTACTTTTAGATAAATTCATTGAACCAACCTAGTGTAAGCAGACCTGGGCAAATATCTGCATTCAAAGACCCTCTGTACGTACCATGAGCTTAAAGCAAACAAATCCTGAAAAAAAACATAATCAAATAAATCCACACTTAATACCATGCTAACAAACCACAAATAATAAAACAAATAAAGAATCAGATCATGGTCTAAAAAGCCTGCAAAAAAAAAAGCTATGCCAAAAAGATTGGTAATTGGCATGGCAAAAGCTCACATGTGTTCCTTCTGTTCCACTAAGCGATTGTTAAAATGCTGTTTTGCCGTCTGTGCATGCGCTGGTTTTGCCAGGACTGGCCTGATCTGATTTGAGATGTTTACTTACGGAATACCAAGATATGCAAGGTACAATACCATGCACCAAAAAGATTAAAGAAAGATAAACGCCTGCCAGCTGACACGGACAAACGAAGAGAACGTCATACAATTATCTATTCTAGATGTTATATTATTTTAATATGAAAGCATGTGATCAGTTTTCAGTCAAACTAAAACTTAGCTATGGAGAGAAGGGCATTCATTCACGAGAAAGCAGTTTAATATTTCTAGCACTAGCTCTGGAAAGAAAAATTGCAGTTCAGTCTGTCTCATTGATAAAATGGCTTTGTAAGTTGGTGTGTGTGCTTCAAAGGAAAGATCTGCATCTAAAGTCACACCAAGGTTTCTGACTTTACTCCACACATTCAGGTTCTCAGAGTTGATAAGTAAGATCGAACCCTTTCTCTCTCAATTCAGGCCAAGAATTAAAAATCTCGATTTGGCTTGATTGAGCTTAAAAAAAGTTCTCTCTCCTATCCAAGATCGTATTATGCAGTCTTGTGTAAAAAAATAAAAGTGGTGTGCTGTAGTAAAGGCTGCACTCAAGTCCAGCAATACTAAAACCAATGTTGTTGTGTCTGTGTTGAACCTGAGATCGTTAATAACCTTGATAAATTTTGGACTATAAGATTAAAAAAAATAAATAAAAAAACAAAACTGCAGTTTACTTTAAATGACCACATTGATAAATGTCCAATGTTTCCCTTCTTGAACTGTCACCTTGTCGTGGTGAAAGCTTCGAGCTCTTGTGATCTAGGATCTAAGTTGTCTAGGGATAATGTCTTGGCATGGTCTCCTATTGCAAATATGTCCGGGTGAGAGCGACTAAAGAGCAGTTCTTTTTCATTCATTCATTCATTTCCCTTAACCGCTTTGTCCCTTTGGGGTCATGGGGGAGTGCTGGAGTCTATCCGGCTGGCTGATGGGCGAAGGCAGGATTTACCCTGGACAGGTCGCCAGTCTGTCGCAGGGCCACATTCATGCTCACATTCACTCTTACGTTCTACGATAATTTAGAGTAACCAATTATCCTATGAAGCATGTTTTTGGACAGTGGGAGGAAGCCGGAGTACCCGGTGAGACCCACGCTGCACGGGGAGAACATGCAAACTCCACACAGAAAGGTCCCATTTGGTGTTTCTGAGATCTTCCAGCCAGGATTTGATGAACTGGCTTCTTGCTGTGGCTTGCTGAGGCAAGACGCTAACCACTGCGCCACCGTGCAGTCCAGTTCTGTTTCCAACTTTTTGTTTAATATCTCACTATGGGACACGGCCCTGTACACTCATCCAGAAGTTTTTTTCACATTATGCCAGTCTTAACTTACAAGCAGAAGGCGTGGCCATTCTTAAGGAAGTTCTACCTTCACCTTCTGTCTGTCGACAGAAAAGTGACGTCCACTCTGGAAGTAGGCGACGTCACTTTCTGTCTGCCACTCCTGGCCTGGCAGAAAGAAGGTGACATCTATCCCACATTCAAACGCTGCTTTAAGCCCTCAGTGATAAATGGGAGCTCCTTGTCTTGCAGTCGAAACTGTAGAAATGAGGAAATAATAAGTAATCATCCCTATGGTCACTTACACTCAGTGTGGCACAACATTTGCGTCCGTTCAGTAAGGAGCCAGTTTATGCACTCGCATCGCCACGAAGAGTGAGGCGTTAGGGCGCCCGTGTGACAGCATTACCTGTATGTCATGCGAGTTTACATATTCATTCATATATGGCCATGGTAAAATCAGCTGTGGTTTCCGCAAAACCAGATGAGAGATATGAGAGTAAGGGAGATTTTCATGAACGTATTCAACAAGTGACGTGGCTACAACAAAGTGGGGATCGATCATCTGATAGTTCAGAACGTCATGTGAAAAACAGCATAGGGTTGTGAGAAAAGTTGACAGGAATATATGTATTTTATTTCTCATATTTTTTTTTCTTCAATAAATGTTAAAGGGGCAGAAACTGTTTTCTTCTTTGTTGTGTTCCATTTCATTTCCCATGTAAAAAATTAACTAAGATCTTTTGTTGATGTTTTATGGAATTTTTTTTTTTTATGTTTTATGGAAATGAGACATCCTTGTGTGCTTTGTATGAGATCAGGCGTGTTTGAGTTGACTTGCGCTCGCCTGCATCGTCGGCCGAGACCAAGCTGCTGCAGGAGGGGCGCGAGACAAAGGCGCCTGAGTATGAAGGTGGACGACGAGACTGTACGAGAACGAGGAGTTGGGGGGTTGTCCTCAACATTCGACTGAATTTTAATACGCCACTCCTCCTAGTATGATCTGTGCTTTATGTCCTTTATAGTATTTTTTTACATTTTTTAGAGTAAAACAGATGAAAAAAATAGTCGGGGGATTCATTACATGTGCCAGTCCCAAATAAACAGATAAATAAAAAATTAAAGTTCATTTAAAAGACCAACTATGACACAAATAACCACAGATTATTTAAAATCTTGTATATTTTTTCATCAGCGATTCACTACCCTCCAGAAAGAGTAAAAAAATACACATATTTCCTTCATTTAGCACCAGTTATTTCACATTAAACTACAAAAACTTTCAGGTCACCATTTCCCACAATGCATTGTTTTGTAGTCATCAAGCGGCGCTTGTAGGCAGCGCAGTACCTACTATTTTCTGGCCTGCGCTGCTGTCTTAGGCAGGTGGCCTTGAACCCCGCCCTCTTTTTCGCAGTACTTCATACTTACGTGTCGCAAATGTGACGTCGGTGACAAGAACTAACCAGCATGATCTCCGCCTGCATGATCTCAAACACGCCTATTATCAAATGGCGCACACTGATGATGTCAATCATCAAATGGCGCACACTGATGATGTCATCATCAAATGGCGCACACTGATGATGTCATCATCAAATGGCGCACACTGATGATGTCATCATCATCAAATAGCGCACGCTGATGATGTCATCATCATGTCGAACTGTTGGCAACGCACATAAATACTGATTAATGTTATCATCACTCTGTCAAATAGCGCAACGCTGATGATGTCATCATCATCAAGTAGCGCACGCTGATCTGATTGTCATTAAGCATCTTTATAACGACACAGAATGTCTCACTCAAAAAAGTAGAAAGTGCAGCCAAACTATTTCTAAAAGCCATTTATAGTGTGGAAACAAGCAAGAGCCAACACGAATCATCAAGGCAAGCAGAAATTGAACAGAGTCAGAGACAGCTGTTTTTGGAGCTCCCCGGACTCACCCAGATACACTGCAATGTCGGTCACCGCAGTGCCACACCTAAGCCCACTGCCCCACCGGGAAGGACAAAAGTTAGGCATGCAAAGCCCGCTACTTTTCCAAATGGTCTGGGAACAGGCAAGCGTTCTTCCCATCGGTAGCGGATAGAACAGTGATGACAGTTCTGTTGGGATGGCCGACATGTGCTGCTGAACAGTGGTGAGAAACCCAAGCCAGAAGGGCGTGCAAAAACAGCTCTCCCCAAAGGAACTTCCATTCAGAAACAGTGAAAACCAAGTGAGAAGTAGCAAAGTTCAAGTCCAACTTCAAAATACGAAAAAGCAGATCGACACGACATTGAGTGATGAAGAGCTGGGGATGAATCATCCGAAAACATAACAAAGAGCTGATTGAAAAGATGGTGCTGGAAGATAATCGACCTAATTCTGGGGTCACAAGGGATGTCCTTTCCCCCAGAAAAGCGTCGCTTTCGCCAGAAGTGGCTCTTTGACAGAATTTGGATTGAAAGCAGAGACAATCCACTGTCACATCACACGGGAAAAGTTCATAGGTTTGCATCTGGTCCTTTACTCAGACCTGTGCAAACTTAAACGATTAAAAGATCCCATTGTGATTTTATTTGGAGAGAAAAGATTCTCTGCTTGGAGATAATGTGGCCTGGCATTTTAGGAAGTATATGGTGAAGCAGCCAAGTTTTTTTAAACGGGTTGGAAGCAAAATGCCACAAAAGTCAGACATCTCTCCATGGCTGATGCGTACTTTGGACAGAGCCACCTCACGGGAAAAAGTCACTCTTGGAAAAAGAGGCACGAAAATCTAAAACTTTAGATCAAACAAACAGGGAGAATTGTCATTTACTCCTGAACGAGTATCTGACAAAAATAATTCCCAGTCTGTTTTCAAAGCCACACCGACTGTTCTCATGAGAACTTCAACAGCATGTACAAGAAATTGTACGATAAACTGTGGAATCTCTGTAAAAGTTAACTAAATTTTGTCATAAAAAACTGTTAAACGTTGACAAACTGTGCAAAAATCACAGTAAAAGAACTGAAACACAGGTGTCGTCAACCAGAATATTTTTTTACTGAAAGGGCTCAATTTAGAAGAACCTGTATCAGATGAAATATTCGTCCACATCTTTGAGAAACACATGCTGAAGGATAAATCCAGAATTTGCAAGTTCTTCAGCTCAATTGCAAAGTTTCTCGCAAGGCCTTTCAACAGAAAGGTCTTTGATCAAGAGGGTTGTCTCTTGTAAAAAAAAACAACAATTTCCATTAGATATTGTAGGTCGAAATAATTTGTAGGACTCCAAAAAAAAAATTTAGTAAATAAAAAAAAAAAAAAAAAAAAAAAAAAACTATAGCTAGTAACAAAATTAGTGGTAGGAGCTTCCATAAAAGGGTCAATTGGTGAGAAGTTGGAAGCTATATGTTAAGATTAATGTAACATTTAAAAAAAAAATGTTAGTACATGGTAGTAAAAAAAAAAAAAAAAAAAAAAAAAAAAAAAACATAGCTAGTAACAAAATTAGTGGTAGGAGTTTCCATAAAAGGGTCCTTTAGGGAGAAGTTGGAAGCTATATGTTAAGATTATTGTAGGAACATTAAAAAAAATGTTAGTACGTCGTAGTAAAAAAAAAAAAAAAAAAAAAAAAGAATAGCTGAATTCTACTAATAACAAAACTAGTGTAGGAGCTTTCCATACAAGGTCCTGTAGGGAGAAGTTGGAGCTATGGAAATTTATTGTAGGAAGAAAAAAAAAAAAAATTAGCACATGGTAGTGGACAAAAAAAAAACACAGCTGAGTTCTGCTCAGTACCAAAATTTGTTTTGCATGAGTTTTATACAACTGTGTTTGTTAGATCTTATGGATTTAGATAATTGTAGGACTTTTTCAACAAAAAAGTTTTTGATCCAGAGGGTATTTTAAGTTGAAAAAAGAACTTCTGCTCACTTAAGATTTACATGGTGGCGGAAAAAAAAAAAAAACACAGCTAAGTTCTGCTCAGTACCAAAACTTAGTACAAGCTTTTGTGCTAAGCAAAACTTGTGTTCTGTTTAGTACAAAAACTTGTTGCATGAACTTTCCATACAACTGTGTTGTTAGATGTTATGGGTTTAGATAAATTCATATTCAACTTTAATTATATAGCTGTTCTCCTGGTGTCAAGCATCTCAAAGTGCTTTCCACAGTAACATAAATAACAGTAAAAAAAAAGTTGAAAAAGCAATTATAATAACAAATAAATAAATAAAAACACATTAAAGATCCAGCACACATACATATCCATTAAATACAATAAAAAAAATCATCAAATCAAAACATGTGGGCATGTAAAAACTAAGTAAAAGCTATACTATAAAGATCAGTTTTAAGCTTTTTCTTAAAAAGACCTCACATCCTCAGGCAGGCTGTTCCACAGGCGAGGTCCACAGTGCTGAAATGTGGCCTCACTGTGGGTTTATTTCTGACTTTCGGGACCACCAGCGGACCTGCACCTGAGGACCTCTGAGAGGGTCCTAACTTAAAGTAAATCTGATTAAAAAAAATGAAGGTACAATACCATGCTAACAAACCAATAAAAGAACCTTAAAATCGATCCTGAAGCTGACTGGGAGCCAGTGCAACTATTTTGGAATTGGAGTAATGTGTTCCTTCTTTCTGGTCCTGGTTAAAAGGTGTGCAGCTGAGTTTTTGCAGTCGATTGATAGTGTTTTTCTAAGAACCAGAAAGAAGAACGTTACAATAATCTATTCTAGATGTTATAAAAGCATATATCAATATTTCAGCACAAGCTCTGGAGAGAAAGGGACTCACTTCAGCAGTATTTTCTAGGATGATAAAAAGCAGTTTTTGTAACATGGTTTGTGTGTGCTTCAAAGGAAAGATCTGCATCTAAAGTCACACCAAGGTTTCTGACTTTACTGCACACATTCAGGTTCAGAGTTGATAAGTAAGATCGAACCCTTTCTCTCTCAGCTTCAGGGCCAAGAATTAAAATCTCGATTTGGCTTGATTGAGCTTAAAAAAGTTCTCTCCTATCCACGTATCATATTATGCAGTCTGTGTAAAAGAATAAAGTGGTGAGCTGTAGTAAAGGCTGCACTCAAGTCCAGCAATACTAAAACCAATGGCTGTTTTGTGTCTGTGTTGAACCTGAGATCGTTAATGACCTTGATAAATTTTGGACTTTAAGATTAAAAAAAATAAATAAAAAACAAAACTGCAGTTTACTTTAAATGACCACATTGATAAATGTCCAAATGTTTCCCCTTCTTGAACTGTCACCTTGTCGTGGTGAAGAGGCTTCGAGCTCTTGTGATCCTAGGATCTAAGTTGTCTAGGGATAATGTCTCTGGCATGGTCTCCTATTGCAAATATGTCCTGGGTGAAGAGCTAGACTAAGAGCAGTTCTTTTTTCATTCATTTTCCTTAACCGCTTTGTCCCTTTCGGGGTCACGGGGGTGCCAGAGCCTATCCCGGCTGCTGATGGGAAAAGGCAGGATTTACCCTGGACAGGTCGGAAGTCTGTCGCAGGGCCACATTCATGCTCACATCCACTCTCACGTTCATACGATAATTTAGAGTAACCAATTATCCTATGAAGCATGTTTTTGGACAGTGGGAGGAAGCCAGAGTACCCGGTGAGAACCCACGCATGCACGGGGAGAACATGCAAACTCCACACAGAAAGGTCCCATTTGGTGTTTCTGATCTTCCAGCCAGGATTTGAACTGGGGCCTTCTTACTGTGAGGCAAGAGCGCTAACCACTGCGCCATCATGCAGCACAGTTCTGTTTCAACTTTTGTTTAATATCTCACTATGGGAACACGGCCCTGTACACTCATTCCAGAAGTTTTTTCACATTATGCCAGTCTTAACTTACAAGCAGAAGGCGTGGCCATTCTAGAAGGAAGTCTACCTTCACCTTCTGTCTGTCGACAGAAAGTGACGTCTACTCTGGAAGTAGGCGACGTCACCTTCTGTCTGCCACTACTGGCTGGCAGACAGAAGGTGACATCTATCCCACATTCAAACGCTGCTTAAGCCCTCAAGTGATAACTGGGAGCTCCTTGTCTGCAGTCGAACTGTTAGAAATGAGGAAATAATATAATCATCCTATGGTCACTTACACTCAGTGTGCACAACATTTGCGTCCGTTCAGTAAGGAGCCAGTTTATGCACCTCACAAACGAAGAGTGAGGCGTTAGGGCACCGTGTGACAGCATTACCTGTATGTCATGCGAGTTACAAATTAATTCATATATGGCCATGGTAAAATCAGCTGTGGTTTCTGCAAAACCAAATGAGAGATATGAGAGTAAGGGAGATTTTCATGAACGTAGCAACAAGTGAGGGCTGAAATCTGATTAGTTACAAACGTCCATGTGAAAACAGCATAGGGTTGTTAGAAAAGTTGACAGGAATTATATGTATTTTTTACTCATTATTTTTTTCTTCAATAAATGTTAAAGGGGCAGAAACTGTTTTCTTCTTTGTGTTCCATTTCATTTCCCATGTAAAAGAACTTAACTAAGATCTTTTGTTTTTGATGTTTTATGGACATTTTTTTTTTTTATGTTTTATGGAAATGAGACATCCTTGTGTGCTTTGTATGAGATCAGGCGTGTTTGAGTTGACTTGCGCCTCGCCTGCATCGTCGGCGAGATTAAGCTGCTGCAGGAGGGGGCGGAGAAAGGCGCCTGAGATGAAGGTGGACGACGAGACTGCACGAGAACGAGGAGTTGGGGGTTGTCCTCAACATTCGGCTGAATTTTAATACGCCACTCCTCCTAGTATGATCTGTGCTGTTATGTCTTTTATAGTATTTTTTTACATATTTTAGAGTAAAACAGATAAAAAAAAATAGTCGGGCGATTCATTACATGTGCACAGTCCCAAATAAACAGATAAAATAAAAATTAAAGTTCATTTTAAAGACAACTATGACACAAATAACCACAGATTATTTAAAATCTTGTATATTTTTTCATCAGCGATTCACTACCTTCCAGAAAGAGTAAAAATTTCACATATTTCCTTCATTTAGCGCCAGTTACTTCACATTAAACTACAAAAACTTTCAGGACACCATTTCCCACAATGCATTGTTTTGTAGTCATCAAGGCGGCTTGTAGGCAGCGCAGTACCTATTTTCTGGCTGCGCTGTCTTAGGCAGGCGCCTTGAACCCGCCCCTTTCTCTCGATACTTCATGTCGTCGCAAATGTGACGTCGGTGACAGAAACTACCCAGCATGCACCGCAATCCAGGCGACCTGCGCAGCGCCGCGTCCGCCTGCATGATCTCAAACACGCCTATTATCAGATGGCGCACACTGATGATGTCATCATCAAATGGCGCACACTGATGATGTCATCATCAAATGGCGCACACTGATGATGTCATCATCAGATGGCGCACACTGATGATGTCATCATCAAATGGCGCACACTGATGATGTCATCATCAGATGGTGCACACTGATGATGTCATCATCATCAAATAGCGCACGCTGATGATGTCATTAAGCATCATAACGACACAGAATGTCTCACTCAAAAAAGTAAGAAAGTACAGCAATACTATCTAAAGCATTTTAGGTGGAAACAAGCAAGAGCCAACCGAATCATCAAAGGCAAGCAAGAATGAACAGAGTCAGAGACAGCTGTTTTTGGAGCTCTCCGGACTCACCAGAGCTACTGCGGTCACCGCAGTGGCCACACCTAAGCCCACCGGGAAGGACAAAAGTTAGGTGCAAAACCCGACTTTTTCCAAAAATGGCTGGGCAAGAAAAAGCTTCTTCCACTACGGATACGGATGACAGTGTTGTCCGAACAGTGGAGAAACCCAAGCCCAGAAGGGCAAAAACAGCTCTCCCCAAAGGAACTTCCATTCACAAAAGTGAAACAAGTGGAAGTAGCAACTCAAAATACGACCAGATGAGACAGAAAGAGCTGGATGAAATCAGAAAAAATAACAAAGAGCTGATTGAAGAATGGTGGAAGATTTAATCGACCTAATTCTGGGGTCACAAGGGATGTCCTTTCCCCCAGAAAAGCGTCGCTTTCGCCAGAAGTGGCTCTTTGACAGAATTTGGATTGAAGCAGAGACAATCCACTGTCACATCACACGGGAAAAGTTCATAGGTTTGCATCTGGTCCTTTACTCAGACCTGTGCAAACTTAAACGATTAAAAGATCCCATTGTGATTTATTTGGAGAGAAAAGATTCTCTGCTTGGAGATAATGTGGCCTGGCATTTTAGGAAGTATATGGTGAAACAGCCAAGTTTTTTTAAACGGGTTGGAAGCAAAATGCCACAAAAGTCAGACATCTCTCCATGGCTGATGCGTACTTTGGACAGAGCCGCCTCACGGGAAAAAGTCACTCTGGAAAAAGAGGCACGAAAATCTAAAACTTTAGATCAAACAAACAGGAGAATTGTCATTACTCCTGAACGAGTATCTGACAAAAATAATTCCCCGTCTGTTTTTCAAAGCCCACACTGACTGTTCTCATGAGAACTTCAACAGCATGTACAAGAAATTGTACGATAAACTGTGGAATCTCTGTAAAAGTTACAATTTGTCATAAAAAACAGATATTTTCTACTGAAAGGGCTCAATTTAGAAGAACCTGTATCAGATGAAATATTCGTTCACATCTCTTGAGAAACCATGCTGAAGGATAAATCAGAATTGCAAAGTTCTTCAGCTCAATTGCAAAGTTTCTCGCAAGGCTTTCAACAGAAGTCTTTGATCAAGAGGGTTGTTCTGTGTAAAAAAAACAACAATTTCCATTAGATATGTAGGTCGAAATAATTTGTAGGACTCCAAAAAAATTTAGTAATTTAAATAAAAAAAAAAAAAAACTATAGCTAGTAAAATAGTGGTAGGAGCTTCCATAAAGGGTCAATTGGTGCGAGTTGGAAGCTATATTTAAGATTAATGTAGGAACATTAAAAAAAATGTTAGTACATGGTAGTAAAAAAAAAAAAAAAAAAAAAAAACATAGCTAGTAAACAAATTAGTGTAGGAGCTTCATAAAAGGGTCCATGGGAGAATTGGGAAGCTATATGTTAAGATCTATTGTAGGAACATTAAAAAAATGTTAGTACGTCGTAGTAAAAAAAAAAAAAAAAAAAAAAATAAGCTGAGTTCTACTTAATAACAAACTAGTGTAGGGAGCTTCCATACAAGGGTCCTGTAGGGAAGAAGTTGGAAGCTATGGGTTTTTTGTAAAAAAAATTTAAGTGGAAAAAAAAAAAATTAGCACATGGTAGTGGACAAAAAAAAAAAAAACACAGCTGAGTTCTAGTACAAAATTTGTTGCATGAGCTTTTATACAACTGTGTTGTTAGATCTTATGGATTGATAATTGTAAGGACTTTTTCACAAAAAGTTTTTGATCAGAGGGTTATATATTTTAGTGTGAAAAAAAGAACTTTTCTGCTCACTTAAGATTTACATGGTGGAAGAAAAAAAAAAACACAGCTAAGTTACTCAGTACCAAAATTAGTACAAGCTTTTGTGCTAAGCAAAACTTGTTGTCCTGCTTAGAGTACAAAAAACTTGTTGCATGAACTTTCCATACAACTGTGTTGTTCGATGTTATGGTTTAGATAAATTCATATTCAACTTTAATTATGTAGCTGTTCTCCTGGTTTCAAGCATCTCAAAGTGCTTTCCACAGTAACATAAATAACAGTAAAAAAAAAAAAAGTTGAAAAAGCAATTATAATAACAAATAAATAAATAAAAACACATTAAAGATCCAGCACACATACATATCCATTAAATACAATAAAAAAAATCATCAAATCAAAACATGTGGGCATGTAAAAACTAAGTAAAAGCTATACTATAAAGATCAGTTTTAAGCTTTTTCTTAAAAAGACCTCACATCCTCAGGCAGGCTGTTCCACAGGCGAGGTCCATAGTGCTGAAATGTGGCCTCACTGTCATGACTAAGCTTCGGTGGACCCAGACGCTGGAACCCGGAAGGAAAACTGTAGACGGATGGTAGTAGAAAGATTTATTGTCCGGAGAGGAGTAGAGATGAAGCCAGGACTTGAGGCGGCAGGCTGGAGTTGAGAGCGAAGAGAGGAGATCAGAGTCGGCACGTGGATGGATGGAGATCTGGTGACAGAGGGGAACGAGGTGAGTGGAGGCAAGTTTCAAAAATACTATTAACTATCAAACTAGAGGCCAGGGTACTGCACCAGGAAAGGCAACGAACTGGCGAAGAATGCTGGGGAAGGCTGCTGTTAAGTAGACTGATGAGAGGTGATGAGTGCCGACAGCTGGTTCCAATCAGGAGGTGGAGCAGGAAGACAGGTGCACCATGACACTCACTGTGGGTTTATTTCTGACTTTCGGGACCACCAGCAGACCTGCACCTGAGGACCTCTGGGAGGGTTCTAAACTTAAAGTAAATCTGATTTTTAAAAAAAATGAAGGTACAATACCATGCTAACAAACCAATAAAAGAACCTTAAAATCGATCCTGAAGCTGACCGGGAGCCAGTGCAAAGATTTTGGAATTGGAGTAATGTGCTCCTTCTTTCTGGTCCTGGTTAAAAGGTGTGCAGCTGAGTTTTTGCAGTCGATTAATAGTGTTTTTTACTAAGAACCAGAAAGGAGAACGTTACAATAATCTATTCTAGATGTTATAAAAGCATGTATAAATATTTCAGCACTAGCTCTGGAGAGAAAGGGACTCACTTCAGCAGTATTTCTAAGATGATAAAATGCAGTTTTTGTAACATGGTTTGTGTGTGCTTCAAAGGAAAGATCTGCATCTAAAGTCACACCAAGGTTTCTGACTTTACTGCACACATTCAGGTTCAGAGTTGATAAGTAAGATCGAACCCTTTCTCTCTCAGCTTCAGGGCCAAGAATTAAATTCTCGATTTGGCTTAATTGAGCTTAAAAAAGTTCTCTCCTATCCACGTATCATATTATGCAGTCTGTGTAAAAGAATAAAGTGGTGTGCTGTAGTAAAGGCTGCACTCAAGTCCAGGAATACTAAAACCAATGGTTGTTTTGTGTCTGTGTTGAACCTGAGATCGTAAATGACCTTGATAAATTTTGGACTTTTAGATTAAAAAAAAAATAAAAAACAAAACTGCAGTTTACTTTAAATGACCACATTGATAAATGTCCAAATGTTTCCCCTTCTTGAACTGTCACCTTGTCGTGGTGAAGAGGCTTCGAGCTCTTGTGATCCTAGGATCTAAGTTGTCTAGGGATAATGCCTCTGGCATGGTCTCCTATTGCAAATATGTCCTGGGTGAAGAGCCAGACTAAGAGCAGTTCTTTTTCATTCATTCATTTTCCTTAACCGCTTGGTCCCTTTCGGGGTCACGGGGGTGCCGGAACCTATCCCGGCTGCTGATGGGCGAAGGCAGGATTTACCCTGGACAGGTCGGAAGTCTGTCGCAGGGCCACATTTAGGGCTGGGCGATAAAACGATAATTATTGATATCGCGATAGAACATTTTTTCGATAGAAGAATGAGTCTATCGCGATAGACTTTTATTTTGAAGGGTCCGCAAATAACACTTGCTAGCGAACATTTTCTCCCATTTTAACGAGTAAAAGTTAGAGATTTAGTCGCCACAGGGCGAGTAAGTGTTTGTATCTAATTATTGTGTTTATTAGCTCTCATTTCGGTCATTTTTTGGACTACACTCCGCGTCCTTCGTCTGCATGAAAGGTAAACAAACGCGCACGAGTCGACTTCTACCAGCAACCCTCGCTGCAGCTGCGTACCTCGCGCCCCGCGCGCTTTATTACAGTCAATCGTCTGTCCACGCCGAATGCATTTGGGGTCAAATTAAATTACTGTACACTATTAGTTTTAACAAGCGTCAGATTTGATGCTTATAGGTGATTAGAAAGTCTGTCGCTCTGACGCCCCGCTGAGTGTGTGAGAAGCTTCCGTCAAAACTTTTCTGGAACTCTTCATGAAGAACGCGGATACCGAGAGATTGATTTATTTTGAAGAACTGAATAAAAACATCGGTACACATCTCCGTGTCGGAGTTCAGGAGACCCTCCAGTGAGGAGCGGCCGCTGTCGCACTCCTGCACCCAGCAGGCAAGAGCCGACAGGGAAGGTATGGCAAGCCGTTAGAGTCAAAATTAACCAGAAAAAACCATTGACTGTATATAGGAGAACTGGACTGAGCATGCCCCCCTACTTCCGTGTTCCATATAGGAAGTACCACTGGGTTGCAAAAAGGCCAAAGTCCCATTGACTTACATTGAGAAACAGACAGTTATTTCTCAGTCATTTTAAATGTCAGAATAATCATTCTTCCTCTGGTGCTTTCTGCTTAACTTCTTTTTTCTAATCCTAATTTTTTTTAAAAGATTTTTTTCCATTATCACAAGTTATTTGAGTTATAAATTGACCAATCAGATGGCTCAATAAGCGTTTGTGGGTCTGACGTCGAACGTCTGGGGGGTTTGAGTGACAGATGACGGGTAGCCAATGGGAGCAGACTTCATCAGTGCGGTCCGTGAAGACCTTTTAACACCTACTTTACAATTCAACAATGTTCCGTTCATTGTCCTTCTATTGTTTTCCTCAATGGAATGCAGCAGTTTAAAACAAGAGGCGCATGTTGTTGCCATCTTTTACTCTGTAGAAATAGATTTAGAGGCTCAACGCGGTTAAACCGGGTGTAAAAAACACGCTCGCTTTGCAAACAGAAGAAGTTGAAAGTTAACGCGGACGTGCGTTCAGAAAGGCGCGTTAACAGTCACTGGTTTCAATATCGAAATAGATGATTATAACCGAGAATGTTTATGTTTCCGGAATATATGTGGCGACACATTATTTAGTTCGACAAAAAAGAAAATATGTAAGTCAATACAACATTTGCAGTGTTGCGGGAAAGCTACGGAGAGAGAAAGGGACGGAGCGGCGCGAGCGTGATTGTACGTGCACGCGCGCATGTGTGCGAGAGGGAGAGAGAGGATGAGAGATGAAAGAAAAGGAGCGGGTGTCCGGGGAAAGTTGGAGTAAAGCAATGTGCTGTAAAACAAAAGTGAAAATAAATGGTGGATTCCAGCCTCCAACCAGACAGTGAGAGTATCTGCCTGCAGAAACAAACACCCGCGGGTTTAACCACGAGGACGTTCGTCCGAGGAGCTGCAGCAGCTCCTCTGTTCGCCCCGACCACGGTCAGGACGAGGAAGCAGGAAAGGTTAACAGCAGAATCAAATGTTGGAATGGTTCTCCCTCAAAGACTTGAACAATGACTCTCTCGAGCCGCCGTTATTAAAGTGGAAGCTGTTTACATTCCAGTGTCTCGTGGTAGAGGCGTGGAAAGAGGCGGAGACTCACAATAAACTCTCTTCAGATTGGTGGAAGGTACTTCCATGACTCACAGAGACTCGGACCAATCGCTGATGATGGTTTGCAAAATGGCGATAGCCATTTCAGGAAGTGACGGTGAAAGCGGCGGCCTACTTTCGCGAGGAGAGGAGGCAATGCATTTCCAATGGGAGACCTCGTTGCTTGTTCTGTCCAGTGTTTTCACAGTCTATGGAAAAAACGCTGGTATGGCAGTGCGTCACCTGGACATGTACTATGGTTAATAATGCTTATTTGACATATTTAAATGTTGCCACAGTTAGTTTCAATACAACAATTAATACCAAAAATAATGAGTTTAATTTTTAAATTGCAGTTTAATTTGGTGGGATAACATATGAAGCATTCCTTTCTCTCAGTTTTTGCAGACTTGTCTCCAGACATGTACATGTAATCAGAAAATACATGTTTTATTTATGTTCAAAGTTCAAAATGTGTGAGTTAATGCTTTTAAGTACTTTTTATTAAACATATATTTTAAACTTTAAAAAAAAAGTAATTTTAGGCTTTCATCTTCTTTTTTCTTGTTGTTTTTTTACTTGTTACTGATCTGAAAAATGATCCAAACTTTGACCTTAAAGCCGTGACACGATCCAAGCCGTGTGTTTTGTGATCCGTTACACCCCTACTAAATACAACAAAAATAATTTGTAGTATATTAAAACATTTTTATTATATGAACCCTGAAAACATTAGAATTTATTTGTAGACTTAATGCTTTGTTTTTTTAAAGGAAATGAAGAAACAGTTTAGTAGTCTAATATAAATAAATATAGTCAAATATAGTTATTTGGTTTATATCGTCACCAATATCGTTATCGCTCAATATGTAAAAAGCTATATCGTGATATAAAAAATCCCATATCGCCCAGCCCTAGCCACATTCATGCTCACATTCACTCTTACGTTCATACGATAATTTAGAGTAACCAATTATCCTATGAAGCATGTTTTTGGACAGTGGGAGGAAGCCGGAGTACCCGGTGAGAACTCACGCATGCACGGGGAGAACATGCAAACTCCACACAGAAAGGTCCCATTTGGTGTTTCTGATCTTCCAGCCAGGATTTGAACTGGGGCCTTCTTGCTGTGAGGCAAGAGCGCTAACCACTGCACCACCGTGCAGCACAGTTCGTTTTCAACTTTTGTTTAATATCTCACTATGGGAACACGGCCCTGTACACTCATTCCAGAAGTTTTTTCACATTATGCCAGTCTTAACTGACAAGCAGAAGGCGTGGCCATTCTAGAAGGAAGTCTACCTTCACCTTCTGTCTGTCGACAGAAAGTGACGTCTACTCTGGAAGTAGGCGACGTCACCTTCTGTCTGCCACTACTGGCTGGCAGACAGAAGGTGACATCTATCCCACGTTCAAACGCTGCTTAAGCCCTCAAGTGATAAATGGGAGCTCCTTGTCTGCAGTCGAACTGTTAGAAATGAGGAAATAATACAATCATCCTATGGTCACTTACACTCAGTGTGCACAACATTTGCGTCCGTTCAGTATGGAGCCAGTTTATGCACCTCACCAACGAAGAGTGAGGCGTTAGGGCACCGTGTGACAGCATTACCTGTATGTCATGCGAGTTACAAATTAATTCATATATGGCCATGGTAAAATCAGCTGTGGTTTCCGCAAAACCAAATGAGAGATATGAGAGTAAGGGAGATTTTCATGAACGTAGCAACAAGTGAGGGCTGAAATCTGATTAGTTACAAACGTCCATGTGAAAACACCATAGGGTTGTTAGAAAAGTTGACAGGAATTATATGTATTTTTTACTTATATTTTTTTTTTCTTCAATAAATGTTAAAGGGGCAGAAACTGTTTTCTTCTTTGTGTTCCATTTCATTTCCCATGTAAAAGAACTTAACTAAGATCTTTTGTTTTTGATGTTTTATGGACATTTTTTTTTTTTTATGTTTTATGGAAATGAGACATCCTTGTGTGCTTTGTATGAGATCAGGCGTGTTTGAGTTGACTTGCGCCTCGCCTGCATCGTCGGCGAGACCAAGCTGCTGCAGGAGGGGGCGGAGAAAGGCGCCTGAGATGAAGGTGGACAACGAGACTGTACGAGAACGAGGAGTTGGGGGTTGTCCTCAACATTCGACTGAATTTTAATACGCCACTCCTCCTAGTATGATCTGTGCTGTTATGTCTTTAATAGTATTTTTTTACATTTTTTAGAGTAAAACAGATGAAAAAAATAGTCGGGGGATTCATTACATGTGCACAGTCCCAAATAAACAGATAAAATAAAAATTAAAGTTCATTTTAAAGACAACTATGACACAAATAACCACAGATTATTTAAAATCATGTATATTTTTTCATCAGCGATTCACTACCCTCCAGAAAGAGTAAATAAATACACATATTTCCTTAATTTAGCACCAGTTATTTCACATTAAACTACAAAAACTTTCATGACACCGTTTCCCACAATGCATTGTTTTGTAGTCATCAAGGCGGCTTGTAGGCAGCGCAGTACCTATTTTCTGGCTGCGCTGTCTTAGGCATGCGCCTTGAACCCGCCCCTTTTTCGCGATACTTCATGTCGTCGCAAATGTGACGTCGGTGACAGAAACTAACCAGCATGATCTCCGCCTGCATGATCTCAAACACGCCTATTATCAAATGGCGCACACTGATGATGTCATCATCAAATGGCGCACACTGATGATGTCATCATCATCAAATAGCGCACGCTGATGATGTCATCGTCATCAAATGGTGCACGCTGATGATGTCATTAAGCATCATAACGACACAGAATGTCTCACTCAAAAAAGTAAGAAAGTACAGCAATACTATCTAAAGCATTTTAGGTGGAAACAAGCAAGAGCCAACCGAATCATCAAAGGCAAGCAAGAATGAACAGAGTCAGAGACAGCTGTTTTTGGAGCTCTCCGGACTCACCAGAGCTACTGCGGTCACCGCAGTGGCCACACCTAAGCCCACCGGGAAGGACAAAAGTTAGGTGCAAAACCCGACTTTTTCCAAAAATGGCTGGGCAAGAAAAAGCTTCTTCCACTACGGATACGGATGACAGTGTTGTCCGAACAGTGGAGAAACCCAAGCCCAGAAGGGCAAAAACAGCTCTCCCCAAAGGAACTTCCATTCACAAAAGTGAAACAAGTGGAAGTAGCAACTCAAAATACGACCAGATGAGACAGAAAGAGCTGGATGAAATCAGAAAAAATAACAAAGAGCTGATTGAAAAGATGGTGGAAGATTTAATCGACCTAATTCTGGGGTCACAAGGGATGTCCTTTCCCCCAGAAAAGCGTCGCTTTCGCCAGAAGTGGCTCTTTGACAGAATTTGGATTGAAGCAGAGACAATCCACTGTCACATCACACGGGAAAAGTTCATAGGTTTGCATCTGGTCCTTTACTCAGACCTGTGCAAACTTAAACGATTAAAAGATCCCATTGTGATTTATTTGGAGAGAAAAGATTCTCTGCTTGGAGATAATGTGGCCTGGCATTTTAGGAAGTATATGGTGAAGCAGCCAAGTTTTTTTAAACGGGTTGGAAGCAAAATGCCACAAAAGTCAGACATCTCTCCATGGCTGATGCGTACTTTGGACAGAGCCGCCTCACGGGAAAAAGTCACTCTGGAAAAAGAGGCACGAAAATCTAAAACTTTAGATCAAACAAACAGGGAGAATTGTCATTTACTCCTGAACGAGTATCTGACAAAAATAATTCCCCGTCTGTTTTTCAAAGCCCACACCGACTGTTCTCATGAGAACTTCAACAGCATGTACAAGAAATTGTACGATAAACTGTGGAATCTCTGTAAAAGTTACAATTTTGTCATAAAAACTGTAAACGTTGACAAACTGTGCAAAATCACAGTAAAAGAACTGAAACACAGGTGTCGTCAACCAGAATATTTTCTACTGAAAGGGCTCAATTTAGAAGAACCTGTATCAGATGAAATATTCGTCCACATCTTTGAGAAACACATGCTGAAGGATAAATCCAGAATTTGCAAGTTCTTCAGCTCAATTGCAAAGTTTCTCGCAAGGCCTTTCAACAGAAAGGTCTTTGATCAAGAGGGTTGTCTCTTGTAAAAAAAAACAACAATTTCCATTAGATATTGTAGGTCAAAATAATTTGTAGGACTCCAAAAAAAAAATGTAGTAAATAAAAAAAAAAAAAAAAAAAAAACCATAGCTAGTAACAAAATTAGTGGTAGGAGCTTCCATAAAAGGGTCCATTGGGGAGAAGTTGGAAGCTATATGTTAAGATTAATGTAGGAACATTAAAAAAAAATGTTAGTACATGGTAGTAAAAAAAAAAAAAAAAAAAAAAAAGAATAGCTGAGTTCTACTTAGTAACAAAACTAGTGGTAGGAGCTTCCATAAAAGGGTCCTTTAGGGAAAAGAAAGAAGCTATATGTTAAGATTATTGTAGGAACATTAAAAAAAATGTTAGTACATCGTAGTAAAAAAAAAAATAAATAAAAAAGAATAGCTGAGTTCTACTTAATAACAAAACTAGTGGTAGGAGCTTTCCATACAAGGGTCCTGTAGGGAGAAGTTGGAAGCTATGGGTAAAATTTATTGTAGGAAAAAAAAAAAAAAATTAGCACATGGTAGTGGACAAAAAAAAAAAACAGCTGAGTTCTGCTCAGTACCAAAATTTGTTGCATGAGCTTTTATACAACTGTGTTGTTAGATCTTATGGATTTAGATAATTGTAGGACTTTTTCAACAAAAAAGTTTTTGATCCAGAGGGTTATATATTTTAAGTTGAAAAAAAAGAACTTTTCTGCTCACTTAAGATTTACATGGTGGAAGAATAAAAAAAAAAAACACAGCTAAGTTCTACTCAGTACCAAAACTTAGTACAAGCTTTTGTGCTAAGCAAAACTTGTGTCCTGCTTAGTACAAAAACTTGTTGCATGAACTTTCCATACAACTGTGTTGTTCGATGTTATGGGTTTAGATAAATTCATATTCAACTTTAATTATGTAGCTGTTCTCCTGGTTTCAAGCATCTCAAAGTGCTTTCCACAGTAACATAAATAACAGTAAAAAAAAAGTTGAAAAAGCAATTATAATAACAAATAAATAAATAAAAACACATTAAAGATCCAGCACACATACATATCCATTAAATACAATAAAAAAATCATCAAATCAAATCAAAACATGTGGGCATGTAAAAACTAAGTAAAAGCTATACTATAAAGATCAGTTTTAAGCTTTTTCTTAAAAAGACCTCACATCCTCAGGCAGGCTGTTCCACAGGCGAGGTCCATAGTGCTGAAATGTGGCCTCACTGTGGGTTTATTTCTGACTTTCGGGACCACCAGCAGACCTGCACCTGAGGACCTCTGGGAGGGTTCTAAACTTAAAGTAAATCTGATTTTTAAAAAAAATGAAGGTACAATACCATGCTAACAAACCAATAAAAGAACCTTAAAATCGATCCTGAAGCTGACCGGGAGCCAGTGCAAAGATTTTGGAATTGGAGTAATGTGCTCCTTCTTTCTGGTCCTGGTTAAAAGGTGTGCAGCTGAGTTTTTGCAGTCGATTAATAGTGTTTTTCTAAGAACCAGAAAGGAGAACGTTACAATAATCTATTCTAGATGTTATAAAAGCATGTATAAATATTTCAGCACTAGCTCTGGAGAGAAAGGGACTCACTTCAGCAGTATTTCTAAGATGATAAAATGCAGTTTTTGTAACATGGTTTGTGTGTGCTTCAAAGGAAAGATCTGCATCTAAAGTCACACCAAGGTTTCTGACTTTACTGCACACATTCAGGTTCAGAGTTGATAAGTAAGATCGAACCCTTTCTCTCTCAGCTTCAGGGCCAAGAATTAAATTCTCGATTTGGCTTAATTGAGCTTAAAAAAGTTCTCTCCTATCCACGTATCATATTATGCAGTCTGTGTAAAAGAATAAAGTGGTGTGCTGTAGTAAAGGCTGCACTCAAGTCCAGGAATACTAAAACCAATGGTTGTTTTGTGTCTGTGTTGAACCTGAGATCGTAAATGACCTTGATAAATTTTGGACTTTTAGATTAAAAAAAAAATAAAAAACAAAACTGCAGTTTACTTTAAATGACCACATTGATAAATGTCCAAATGTTTCCCCTTCTTGAACTGTCACCTTGTCGTGGTGAAGAGGCTTCGAGCTCTTGTGATCCTAGGATCTAAGTTGTCTAGGGATAATGTCTCTGGCATGGTCTCCTATTGCAAATATGTCCTGGGTGAAGAGCCAGACTAAGAGCAGTTCTTTTTCATTCATTCATTCATTTTCCTTAACCGCTTTGTCCCTTTCGGGGTCATGGGGGTGCCAGAGCCTATCCCGGCTGCTGATGGGCGAAGGCAGGATTTACCCTGGACAGGTCGGAAGTCTGTCGCAGGGCCACATTCATGCTCACATTCACACGATAATTTAGAGTAACCAATTATCCTATGAAGCATGTTTTTGGACAGTGGGAGGAAGCCAGAGTACTCGGTGAGAACCCACGCATGCACGGGGAGAACATGCAAACTCCACACAGAAAGGTCCCATTTGGTGTTTCTGATCTTCCAGCCAGGATTTGAACTGGGGCCTTCTTGCTGTGAGGCAAGAGCGCTAACCACTGCGCCACCGTGCAGCACAGTTCTGTTTCAACTTTTGTTTAATATCTCACTATGGGAACACGGCCCTGTACACTCATTCCAGAAGTTTTTTCACATTATGCCAGTCTTAACTGACAAGCAGAAGGCGTGGCCATTCTAGAAGGAAGTCTACCATCACCTTCTGTCTGTCGACAGAAAGTGACGTCTACTCTGGAAGTAGGTGACGTCACCTTCTGTCTGCCACTACTGGCTGGCAGACAGAAGGTGACATCTATCCCACATTCAAACGCTGCTTAAGCCCTCAAGTGATAAATGGGAGCTCCTTGTCTGCAGTCGAACTGTTAAAAATGAGGAAATAATATAATCATCCTATGGTCACTTACACTCAGTGTGCACAACATTTGTGTCCGTTCAGTATGGAGCCAGTTTATGCACCTCACCAACGAAGAGTGAGGCGTTAGGGCACCGTGTGACAGCATTACCTGTATGTCATGCGAGTTACAAATTAATTCATATATGGCCATGGTAAAATCAGCTGTGGTTTCCGCAAAACCAAATGAGAGATATGAGAGTAAGGGAGATTTTCATGAACGTAGCAACAAGTGAGGGCTGAAATCTGATTAGTTACAAACGTCCATGTGAAAACAGCATAGGGTTGTTAGAAAAGTTGACAGGAATTATATGTATTTTTTACTCATATTTTTTTTTTCTTCAATAAATGTTAAAGGGGCAGAAACTGTTTTCTTCTTTGTGTTCCATTTCATTTCCCATGTAAAATAACTTAACTAAGATCTTTTGTTTTTGATGTTTTATGGACATTTTTTTTTTTTATGTTTTATGGAAATGAGACATCCTTGTGTGCTTTGTATGAGATCAGGCGTGTTTGAGTTGACTTGCGCCTCGCCTGCATCGTCGGCGAGACCAAGCTGCTGCAGGAGGGGGCGGAGAAAGGCGCCTGAGATGAAGGTGGATGACGAGACTGTACGAGAACGAGGAGTTGGGGGTTGTCCTCAACATTCGGCTGAATTTTAATACGCCACTCCTCCTAGTATGATCTGTGCTCTTATGTCTTTTATAGTATTTTTTTACATTTTTTAGAGTAAAACAGATGAAAAATAATAGTCGGGGGATTCATTACATGTGCACAGCCCCAAATAAACAGATAAAATAAAAATTTAAGTTCATTTTCAAGACAACTATGACACAAATAACCACAGATTATTTAAAATCATGTATATTTTTTCATCAGCGATTCACTACCTTCAAGAAAGAGTAAAAAATTCACATATTTCCTTCATTTAGCGCCAGTTATTTCACATTAAACTACAAAAACTTTCAGGACACCATTTCCCACAATGCATTGTTTTGTAGTCGCAAAGGCGGCTTGTAGGCAGCGCAGTACCTATTTTCTGGCTGCGCTGTCTTAGGCAGGCGCCTTGAACCCGCCCCTTTCTCTCGATACTTCATGTCGTCGCAAATGTGACGTCGGTGACAGAAACTAACCAGCATGCACCGCAATCCAGGCGATCTGCGCAGCGCCGCGTCCGCCTGCATGATCTAAAACACGCCTATTATCAGATGGCGCACACTGATGATGTCATCATCAAATGGCACACACTGATGATGTCATCATCAAATGGCGCACACTGATGATGTCATCGTCAGATGGCGCACACTGATGATGTCATCATCATCAAATAGCGCACGCTGATGATGTCATCATCATCAAATAGCGCACGCTGATGATGTCATTAAGCATCATAACGACACAGAATGTCTCACTCAAAAAAGTAAGAAAGTACAGCAATACTATCTAAAGCATTTGAGGTGGAAACAAGCAAGAGCCAACCGAATCATCAAAGGCAAGCAAGAATGAACAGAGTCAGAGACAGCTGTCTTTGGAGCTCTCCGGACTCACCAGAGCTACTGCGGTCACCGCAGTGGCCACACCTAAGCCCACCGGAAGGACAAAATTAGGTGCAAAACCCGACTTTTTCCAAAAAATGGCTGGCAAGAAAAAGCTTCTTCCACTACGGATACGGATGACAGTGTTGTCCGAACAGTGGAGAAACCCAAGCCCAGAAGGGCAAAAAACAGCTCTCCCCAAAGGAACTTCCATTCACAAAAGTGAAACAAGTGGAAGTAGCACTCAAAATACGACCAGATGAGACAGAAAGAGCTGATGAAATCAAAAAAAATAACAAAGAGCTGATTAAAGATGGTGGAAGATTTAATCGACCTAATTCTGGGGTCACAAGGGATGTCCTTTCCCCCAGAAAAGCGTCGCTTTCGCCAGAAGTGCTCTTTGACAGAATTTGGATTGAAGCAGAGACAATCCACTGTCACATCACACGGGAAAAGTTCATAGGTTTGCATCTGGTCTTTACTCAGACCTGTGCAAACTTAAACGATTAAAAGATCCCATTGTGATTTATTTGGAGAGAAAAGATTCTCTGCTTGGAGATAATGTGGCCTGGCATTTTAGGAAGTATATGGTGAAGCAGCCAAGTTTTTTAAACGGGTTGGAAGCAAAATGCCACAAAAGTCAGACATCTCTCCATGGCTGATGCGTACTTTGGACAGAGCCGCCTCACGGGAAAAAGTCACTCTGGAAAAAGAGGCACGAAAATCTAAAACTTTAGATCAAACAAACAGGGAAAATTGTCATTTACTCCTGAACGAGTATCTGACAAAAATAATCCCCGTCTGTTTTTCAAAGCCCACACTGACTGTTCTCGTGAGAACTTCAACAGCATGTACAAAAATTGTACGATAAACTGTGGAATCTCTGTAAAAGTTAATTTTGTCATAAAAACTGTAAACGTTGACAAACTGTGCAAAATCACAGTAAAAGAAACTGAAACACAGGTGTCGTCAACCAGAATATTTTTTACTGAAAGGGCTCAATTTAGAAGAACCTGTATCAGATGAAATATTCGTCCACATCTTTGAGAAACACATGCTGAAGGATAAATCCAGAATTTGCAAGTTCTCAGCTCAATTGCAAAGTTTCTCGCAAGCCTTTCAACAGAAAGGTCTTTGATCGAGAGGGTTGTCTCTTGTAAAAAAACAACATTTCCATTAGATATTGTAGGTCGAAATAATTTGTAGGACTCCAAAATTATAAAAAAAAAAAAAAAAAAAAAAAAAAAAAAAAAAAACATAGCTAGTAACAAATTAGTGTAGGAGCTTCCATAAAAGGGTCCTTTGGAGAGAAGTTGGAAGCTATATGTTAAGATTAATGTAGGAACATTAAAAAAAAAAAAAATGTTAGTACATGGTAGTAAAAAAAAAAAAAAAAAAAAAAGAATAGCTGAGTTCTACTTAGTAACAAAACTAGTGGCAGGAGCTTCCATAAAAGGGTCCTTTAGGGAAAAGAAAGAAGCTATATGTTAAGATTATTGTAGGAACATTAAAAAAAATGTTAGTACATGGTAGTAAAAAAAACAAACATTTCTGCTCACTTAAGATTTACATGGTGGCGGAAAAAAAAAACACAGCTAAGTTCTGCTCAGTACCAAAACTTAGTACAAGCTTTTGTGCTAAGCAAAACTTGTGTTCTGTTTAGTAAAAAAACTTGTTGCATGAACTTTCCATACAACTGTTTGTTAGATGTTATGGTTAGATAATTCATATTCAACTTTAATTATATAGCTGTTCTCCTGGTGTCAAGCATCTCAAAGTGCTTTCCACAGTAACATAAATAACAGTAAAAAAAAAGTTGAAAAAGCAATTATAATAACAAATAAATAAATAAAAACACATTAAAGATCCAGCACACATACATATCCATTAAATACAATAAAAAAAAATCATCAAATCAAATCAAAACATGTGGGCATGTAAAAACTAAGTAAAAGCTATACTATAAAGATCAGTTTTAAGCTTTTTCTTAAAAAGACCTCACATCCTCAGGCAGGTTGTTCCACAGGCGAGGTCCATAGTGCTGAAATGTGGCCTCACTGTGGGTTTATTTCTGACTTTCGGGACCAACAGCAGACCTGCACCTGAGGACCTCTGGGAGGGTTCTAAACTTAAAGTAAATCTGATTTAAAAAAAAAAATGAAGGTACAATACCATGCTAACAAACCAATAAAAGAACCTTAAAATCGATCCTGAAGCTGACCGGAGCCAGTGCAAAGATTTTGGAATTGGAGTAATGTGCTCCTTCTTTCTGGTCCTGGTTAAAAGGTGTGCAGCTGAGTTTTTGCAGTCGATTAATAGTGTTTTTCTAAGAACCAGAAAGGAGAACGTTACAATAATCTATTCTAGATGTTATAAAAGCATATATCAATATTTCAGCACAAGCTCTGGAGAGAAAGGGACTCACTTCAGCGGTATTTCTAAGATGATAAAGTGCAGTTTTTGTAACATGGTTTGTGTGTGCTTCAAAGGAAAGATCTGCATCTAAAGTCACACCAAGGTTTCTGACTTTACTGCACACATTCAGGTTCAGAGTTGATAAGTAAGATCGAACCCTTTCTCTCTCAGCTTCAGGGCCAAGAATTAAAATCTCGATTTGGCTTAATTGAGCTTAAAAAAGTTCTCTCCTATCCACGTATCATATTATGCAGTCTGTGTAAAAGAATAAAGTGGTGTGCTGTATTAAAGGCTGCACTCAAGTCCAGCAATATTAAAACCAATGGTTGTTTTGTGTCTGTGTTGAACCTGAGATCGTAAATGACCTTGATAAATTTTGGACTTTAAGATTAAAAAAAAAAATAAAAAAACAAAACTGCAGTTTACTTTAAATGACCACATTGATTAATGTCCAAATGTTTCCCCTTCTTGAACTGTCACCTTGTCGTGGTGAAGAGGCTTCGAGCTCTTGTGATCCTAGGATCTAAGTTGTCTAGGGATAATGCCTCTGGCATGGTCTCCTATTGCAAATATGTCCTGGGTGAAGAGCCAGACTAAGAGCAGTTCTTTTTCATTCATTCATTCATTTTCCTTAACCGCTTTGTCCCTTTCGGGGTCACGGGGGTGCCAGAGCCTATCCCGGCTGCTGATGGGCGAAGGCAGGATTTACCCTGGACAGGTCGGAAGTCTGTCGCAGGGCCACATTCATGCTCACATTCACACGATAATTTAGAGTAACCAATTATCCTATGAAGCATGTTTTTGGACAGTGGGAGGAAGCCAGAGTACCCGGTGAGAACCCACGCATGCACGGGGAGAACATGCAAACTCCACACAGAAAGGTCCCATTTGGTGTTTCTGATCTTCCAGCCAGGATTTGAACTGGGGCCTTCTTGCTGTGAGGCAAGAGCGCTAACCACTGCACCACCGTGCAGCACAGTTCGTTTTCAACTTTTGTTTAATATCTCACTATGGGAACACGGCCCTGTACACTCATTCCAGAAGTTTTTTCACATTATGCCAGTCTTAACTGACAAGCAGAAGGCGTGGCCATTCTAGAAGGAAGTCTACCTTCACCTTCTGTCTGTCGACAGAAAGTGACGTCTACTCTGGAAGTAGGTGACGTCACCTTCTGTCTGCCACTACTGGCTGGAAGACAGAAGGTGACATCTATCCCACGTTCAAACGCTGCTTAAGCCCTGGTCCCACAGAATTTGACGGCCATATCACTGGTAAAAAATTTGGAAAACCTGCCACACACACTTAGACGCCCTAACTTCATGCATGTTCAAGAAACACATGTTCAGAAACAGACTTCGAACATTGTACATAACCACAGCCACTAAACAGACAGCAGTTGTACAAACACAGACTGGCTGGGGAAACGACTGTGCTGTAGCCGTCCGCGAATGCGGAATTTCGGCGTCCAAGCGCGTTTGCCCGCGTTCGTTCTTTCACTTGATCTTGCACGGAAACTGCTGTTGCACTGCTGTTCCATAGCCATTGCATGGCTGTACCACTGGTACCACACGTAGTCACCCGTGGTGTCAATTTTTGTGCAGTTCAAAAATTATTTCTGTGTGTAACAGCTGCCAAATTTTGCACCATATATATGTGCGTCTATTCCGAGGCCACATCTCGGCCGTTGTACTGCCAGTCCACTGCTAACAGCATCTGTATCACAGGGATGAAATTTCTTCCGTGCTCCAGCATTGATATAGGAGTTAAAGCCAGTGGGACCAGGCCTTTAGAAAGCCCTGTGGGGGCCAGCAAGGCAAACAAACAGATCCAAGGCAGCGGAGGCCTGAAGCAACCAGCTGTACAGCTGGAGATGACTTGGGCTGGGTTGGAGAACCCGACCTCACATCTGAGACAGCTTGTTCCGCCTGTCAGGGAGGCAAACCAAGGAGGAGCGGCAGAGCCTGTGGAGCAGTGGAAACCAGATCCGTGCTGGCCAGAAAGAAGTCATCAACAGGAGCTGATGACTGTCAAGTGCGTCCTAATTTTTGGTATGCTTTTTGCCACAATTGAAAAGGGTTGAGCGTCCAAAGTTGAAGGCTGATTTCTAAATCAGTTTACCAGCATTCTAAAACTTCTTCTGAAGATCCTGACGCATTCTGACCCAGAGGCCAGATGACCTCTCGGTCAGAATGAGAACAATGTGGGAACCGAGCTGTCTTTGCTGATACAAACACATCCACTTCTACCCTCTGCAGGGTGGATCAGAGGAGCTCCACCACCTCCAGGTAGAGCCGACACTTGCCCGGAGAAAGCCTGCTCTGAAACAAGAAGTTGTCTACCTGATTCACAGACCACGGAACGAACATAAGCAGCCCGGAGGATCGCAAAGTGAGGGGCGGCAAACGTGAGGAGACAAACCACCACACGCAAGAGCCAAACCGACCTGGTCTCTTCCAGGTAATTGATGTCGGAGACCACTCAGAAGTTGTCGGAGCGCATCAATAAGGGAGCAATAGAACTGTCCCAAGGTCGGTCACCATGAGAGGCAGCAGGAGCCTCACCGGGACGGCGGTGCTGCACAAACGGAGAGGCTGCTGAAACCAGACTGCAGACTGCGACCAACGGAAGCGTCAGAAGTTTAGTAATCATTGATCTTGGTTTATTCACAGTCAGACATGAATTGAAAAACAAAAGTTGAAGTCATACATCATGACCAGGAAGAGTCACTTTATCCAAGCATTCATTGCTGCAACCAAAAGAGGGAACATCTTTCTGCCTTCTCAGATTGTATTTATCCCAGAAACAGCAGCTGTTTAACCTCTGAGCACCTTGAAAATAAAGCAATGGAATCAGATAGAAAGTGCCTTACTCTGTGAAATCCCTCTCGTCTGCTCTTTTATGCTGGCTATTAGACCCAATGATGAGGTTTTTCATTTCCGGGAGAAAGGATCAGATAAATTAAGAGACGGAGTGAGTGATGACAGTAATTAGGACAGAGCTGTCCTTTTCTTCCCTCCGCTCTTCCACCTTCTGCAGACCTTTAAGGACTTTCTTCTCTGCTCAGGCCAGGTCTGAATGGATGATTTATGACATCTATCAAAAAAACTGGGGTTATTAATAAGGCTTCAGCTGGGCCGCACTAAGAGATAGGCTTTAAAACTCATTTAATTATTTGACCCCGCCATTATGTTTATGCTACTATGGAGGATTAGATCACATGTAGAATGTTTCATCTACCCAAAACTGTTTTGTTTTTGCAACTGCAGAAATACAGATTTTCATTTTTTCTTGGACCTTCTTGATGTATTTTCTTTAACTCCACTTATTCGTCACACACTTTGCCTCCTGCTTGCTAAGATTTGCAGAGCAGTAGAATCTGATCCTCCCCAAAACAAATTGAGATGTAAAGCTCTTGCAGCGCTCAGCAGTTGGGCTGTCCAGCCGCTCAGAGAAGCCATGTTGTGCTGACGATGGACTTCAGAGCTAACCTCAGTGAACACACAATAGTCCTACACTCCTAAACTCTACCGCTCATCAAAAAAAAATGCAAGTTCTCTAAATATTCAGCATTGTTACTTTTTTGTATTTATCTCTAAAAAAAAACAAAAAAAAAAAAAAACACACCTTTGTTTTTTTTTCTCCCATAGGGGTAAAAGAGCAGCCGGATGAGCGCCTCTTTGAACCAGTGGAGGACATCGGACTTCAAAGGACTGGAGTTGAATCAATACCCCCCACAAACACACAAACACCCTCCCACTCACCTTTTCTCGTGATTAGATTGACTGCAATTCTTCTGTGCCCAGCAGTTCTAGAAAGCCTTTATGAAGGAGAATTGCCTTTTTACTGAGATGAGGTTTGTCTCGGGTTGCTGCTGGCACCAGTTTAAAGCCACAGGGTACTCGGTTACCAGACAGCAAACTGCCTCTTTGCATTTATAGTTGGTCCCTAACAGGGAAATCTCCTGTCTAATATTGACTTTAATCTCTATTTTTTTTTTTTTTTTTTTACACACGACAGGTACGTTTGCCCGCGGAACTGAGTTTGGAAATTAGTTTATCATGAAAAGCAGTTTGTAATACAGAATGACGCTGCATTATCTCATGCTGCTGTGACACTGAATTGTCCTACAAGTTCATCTTGTGTGACTTTAATGGGCATCAATGTGAGTAATGTCCACAACACTGCATGCTTGTGTTTGTTTTTTCTTACCCTTGGCTTTTCCCTTGAGATTTATATCAATTTGTCCTCATTTCTGCCTCATCCTGTTGTTGGGGCGGTAAGCCCAGATACAGGCAGAAGGAAGAAATGTATGGTCTCACAGTATATGTGCGTTTATTTATTTTGCCAGACTAAATGAGAACTATGGGAGAAAGAAAAGAGAAATAGTGTTGAGGATGGCAGGTGGAGGAAAGAAGTCTGGGTTTCAGGGAGAACGTCTGGCCTGTAACGAAATGCCAACTAAAAGAGGACGGATCAGAGGGCCGAGCACGAGCCAATCTGAGCCCCCATTAAAGAGCACAGAAGACGGATGGGACTGCTCTTCTTGAGAGAGAAGAAACAAGCATGTACAAACACACTGGCACAGTATTGAAGCATCAAGGACACTGTCATACGCAAACAAATACTATGCGCAGCAAACAAAGACACAGAGAAGAGATTGATGAAGGTTATGCAGAGGAATTTGTCGGGGAGGGTTGGCTTTGCTGTCTGAGGAAAAAAAAACGCGAGACTCATTACACGGCAAATGAATGATTTACCTTCAAGACATTCAAAGTTTTAACTGCGAAAGTCTACAATCAGCAGGGGGTCATGCTAAATAACAATTGCCAAATTGTCAGTCTCACAGTCAGAAACCAGCATCACTAAATCATGATAAACGAAGAGAACAAGTTCGAAATGTACACCTAAAATCAAAGTTTTGGCACAACCACATTCGAGAAACGTTTCCATGGCAATCATTTGAGTGTGTTTTGTCTTTTATGTCTCCAAATCTCAACAAATAATTCCCTCCCACTGTTTTCTGACGGCTGCAAAGTGTATCTTTATGGGCCATGACTAAAACTCTTCTCATTATTAATGTTTCTGGTCAACGGTTTCCATCAGAAGGAGAGCAAGGCACCGTGGAACAGAAGCAGCTGAATGAGCGAGATTTATGGAGCAACCCTGGCGGTGGTAGGCCCGTATGAAACAGCATGACAGCAATAAAGTCCTTTACAATGGCTGAGCATCAGGCAGCTCTCTCTGTGTAATACATTACTAATATCACCCCTGCTGTGGGGAAAAGAGGTGCCGGAGATTTCAGCACCATTCAAGTGCACTTGTGCAAACTGCTTTTTAATGGATGCATGCAAGCCAAGCACCAGTTCAAATCAAAAAAGTTTAACTTTTGGAATTATCAAACCATATTTCTTGGTCGTAAAAACCTTGTTGCTGTTAAGCTGCAAAGATTTGGGTAAATATTTGCATGACAGTTTAAAACCATGAGCATCTATTATCAGGACATAACCCTCCTCATGGTTATTTTTTGATCCTGACTCCTCCTATTAAGCTGAATGAAATTAAATTGAGTCATTTTACGGTTCGTGGCTTCAGCAGAGGGAATAATCTTTTACATTCTGTTAAGTAACACCTGTCCTGATGCAAAGTAAGTTTCCATGTTTCTTATTACTGCAGCGAACACCAGCTTTTGCTTGTGAGAAGCTCCATCATTTAATCCAATTAGGGGAACTGTATCAAAAAGAAGAGATTAAAAGTTTTAGGAAACCCATTTTTAACATTCTTCAAAGTCATAGTAGGGGTTATGGCCATGCAGTCTGGAAAGTTGCAGCCCAAACTGGATATTTTTTACTTTTAAAAACTGATAAATGTATAGAGTTTTGTGTTTTTCCATTATTTAAACATGTCAAAACATACTCAAAAGGTTTGGTTATGTGAGCCATTACATAACCAAACCTTTTGAGTATGGTTTGGTTATGTGAGCCATTAGCTTCTTAAATTCTGAGTTGAAGTTCATTTTTTTTAGATGCACGCCCAATAAGACAGTTCAAGAGCTGATGATTTAACTGTCTCCTGTCAATCAAAACTCCCCTTTTCTGCACATCTATTTGATTCTATTTGTTTTTAAAAAAAAAATTCACCAGAGTTTTCGCGACCGTATTTTGTCCCCACTGTGACAAAAGAAGTTTTCAACACCGAGATCTCTTGTCAGGCTTGCTAGTTCACGTGCAGCATTGTTATTTTATAAAATGAAGCATCACATGAGGACGGTTGAAAAAATAAAATATACAACACTCTAAAATGACATACCAGGATTTGATTGGCTTAAAGTCCTTCTCTGATCATCTTTTGTATTTTAAAAGAATTCCCAGAGCTCTTTTAGTTACAGTTATGTTGTTTTCAGACAAAATTCAAAAGCTTGTGTTGTTTTTTAGACTTACTTTCTGCATAATGGCAGTGGTTCACCAGAAATTCACCTTTGAGTTGAGCGTGGAACTGTTGGCACAGAGAAAGTCTGGTCCTCATTTCCCTTCAATCCTGTGTTCATACTATCTCCCTCTAGCTTACAGTCCCCACAACCTAACACTATGGGTGCAGAAAATATATATAGATATCTAGCCATAAAAGTTTGAGCAAGATGCCAGCTAAGATGAGAAAAACTAAAATCCTAAATGGATCTGTTTATCAGAATTGAGTGGAGCAGGGATTTTGTGGCTTGCCGTAATAGATTCTTCATCACATCTTTTTCAAAGATAATGTTTTTGCTGCTGATTCACAGTGATGTGAATAAATAAATACTCAAAACTGCCATTTTAATCTTAATTTTCTTTATATGTCCTCCATCATGACATAACAAACATGTTAAAAACACCCAAGCCACAGCTTCCATTGGAGTGAGTCTTTAAGTTGTAAAATAGTTGCTCAGGAAGCACGGAACATTCTGTTCACACATAGATTAGCCACCACAAGTTAATCTGTACAAGATCTTGACAAAAAAGTTGAATGCATCTGTGCATGGGAATAAATGTTCTGATTTAACAGAAGCTTATTGAATAATGCCACAGTGAATAAGAACCATAATCAAAGGTAAAATTCCTGTGAAGATTCACATTAAGTTTGGCCTTGAAGACTTTTCTCTGAGTTACTTCTATTTTCTACTTTCTTCTTTAGTCCAGTGGCCCAAAAGAACAGAAATCTGTCAAAGATAAGATCAAATATTTCAATATATGACTGTTTTTGAGCAGAAAAACTTTAAATCTATGTTCTGCAGTTATAAATTAATACAGATAT
Organism: Oryzias javanicus; assembly: GCA_003999625.1. Taxonomy (NCBI): domain Eukaryota; kingdom Metazoa; phylum Chordata; class Actinopteri; order Beloniformes; family Adrianichthyidae; genus Oryzias; species Oryzias javanicus. Next base: position 13,208,263 of record CM012456.1, read on the forward strand.
TGTTGATCCGTTGGGCTCCAATGGGCATCAAGGTTTTGTCGTTTTTAGAAGATCAGCCGGAAGGCAAAAAAGTCATCTCAGATGGCTCTTTCAAGCACGAAACTATTATTAACTCAATTAGAAGTCTGGCCATAAGTGATGAAATCTGCCGGTACTGGTTGTGTTTTCAGCCAGGGCTCCTAAAATTATACGTGGTGCTTTTGTCTGCAGCTGAAATCAAAGACCATCTGTTTGAAAAATTACTAACATCATTAGAAGCGAGCCTGTCCCTGTTATCATTAAGCGCATTACCTGTCACAGGAGCAGAAAGCTGCTCTGCTCTCACCGCTGCAGGAACTAAGGGGCGTCAAATGCTCGGTTGAGTCTAAATGCTGGAAAACATGTTTTATTGAAGCTGCAGACTGGATAGTTGCCAACAAATTTCTCAACAAATCAGTGGTGTGAAGGCAGAGCTGACATGAAGCCCGTAACTCAAGGTGAGGAATTTTTACATGAAACGCCGGGATAAACAAAAGCTGACAGGAGGCGGAGAGGGAGAGGGGGGTGGATCATGATAGTGTTGCATATCTGTAGCAAATCAGCTGCATCCTTTGTTTGTCAAAGCAACTCTAATGAGTGACTCATCACACAAGCTGTTTTTGTGCTTCCATCTTTGATGAGAGCAGATTGGGAAGTCAAACCACAGACAGCGTTGAACTCAAATGGAGAAAGATGTAAAAATGTGTGAGCGAAGCTTTGTAACCCTTATTTCCCCGCTTCTCTGTGGGGGTTTGGGTCCTGCTTCAATTAATTAAACCGTGAGAAGCAAACATGATCTGATTTGGCCTCGGTAATCAGTTTTCGTGTTCAAATAGGATTTGGATGAAGGCCAGAGGACACGCACCTCCTGGTTTGTTGATATTGTCCTTAGGGATATTATCATACCTGTCCTACCAAGTAGCACCCGGAGGGTCTTTCGGAGGGCGGTGTCAACACCAGCACAGAACACAAGGTGATGGGGAACACAGAATCGGATTTGTCCTCAGGCAAGCTATATGGCTCCTGGGTTTGGCAGCACCAGAAAGCGGAGGAGCAGTACGACGTCTAAGGAGAGAGCTGTCTGTAAACAAAACCCGATCCATTATTCATGCCCGTTTCAAAAAGTTACCCACCAGTGCCCGATGCTGTGATACGGAATGACACTTCACATCTGCTTGCTAATGAATCAGAGCTGCAGTGGTTGCGCTCTTGTAGAGCAGAGAAGAAACTGCATCGCCTTTAGGCCCGGCCTCTGCCGCCACAAAAGACAACAAGCAGCTGCAAAGCACTGGGAGAGCACTTAGATTAATCCATTAAAAGGCTGAGACACAGCACGAGTGAGGAAATAAACACACCACAGAGAGAAAAGTGGAGTACATGAAGGAATTAAAAGCAAATTGAAAGAGACATATCGAGGGGGGGCGGTAGAAAAGAGTAAACAAAGAGGAAAGAATCTGAGGAAGGAGTTAAAACCAAATCAGCAGTAAATCAGTTAAGTTTCTAAGATATAAAGTTGCAAAAGCAAACCTTATGAATATTTCTTGAGGATGCAAGGACACAGATGAGCTGTTTGTGTCGTAAGCCGAGCTGACACCAGAAAGTATGAAATAACTCAACCTTGGTGAGCTGTGCAGTGAAATAACAAGAGACTTTCTCTCAGTCTGTGCACACCTTCTCATAAATTATCTTGACCTGAGGTTAATTTGGTAGTTCAGTGCCCCCTAGAGGTTACTACCGTGTCCCTGCAGTCTAATAACCCAGGCTTAGCAGCTGCATTTTTGCAACCACCTTAATTAGTTTGCTCATTTATAGGACAAGCAGTACATAGAACTGGCACAAAAACGTATGAGTAACAACAAGCAGGAGAGAAATAAACTTTTTTTTTATACAATTATAGAATATTTAGGACTAAATATCAAGCATTCAAGGGCTACACCATTTATTATTATTTATTTATTTAGTCAATGTTGCATCCTGATTGGTGAAACAAAGAGACAAACGGGCATTATCGGAAGGACAATTTTCATTATTCTCCTACTTAAAAATGACAGTGGTGCTTTTAAAATGTTTTTGCAGCATTTTTTCTCATGGTGGATGTCAGATGTGGAAAAAAAAAATAAGCTAAAAATTGCATTTCTGAGTATTTCTTTATTCAATTTGATATGAAACAGAAGCAGATAAAAAATGTCATTTCAAAAAGCTCCTTGCTCTGTTATATTATGATGCATTTACTTGTTGACGACTTGATCCATGTACGTCTTTGTTTTCCTCGTCTGAGCTGCCCTCTGGCTCAGAGATGTACGGCTGGTGAGCTACAATATTGCTCGTTTGGTAATGTTAGGTTGGGACTATAAACTAGTGAGGGAGAAACAGATGGATGACAGGAAGTGGGATTAATCTGCGCCAAAAAGCCCCACCCACAACTCAGAGGTGAATTTCTTATGAACTCCTGCCATTCTGCAGAAACTATGTCCTTGAAATCGACTAAAAATGTCATAATCTTCATTTAAAAAAAAAAATTAAAAATACTATTGGTAGTTCTAGGCAGATCGATAATACCAATATATTGATATATTGATAGTATTGATCTCAATTTGGTATTGTATCAGATCAAGTTTTTACATTTTTCTTGATCTTCAAAAAGGACCCAGCTAAATTGCAACCTCACCACTCTCACCAGTCCTGTGAGATCTCAGCAGCAGCAGAGAAAAAGCATGCACGCAGCAATGTTTGGATGCATTCTTCACCATATTTTCACTCTACTTAAATGCTGAGTTGTTGTTTACAAGTTACTTTTCAACTGTTTTTATTGTTCTATTTAAAGGCTAACAAGTTACAAATTATTTATATTTCTACCAGTTTTTTTTCTTTCTTTTTTGTATCATAGTTACTTGTTTCTTTTGGATTGTTTAGCATTTTATTTTCCATTTAATTGAAAGTATTGTCCCAATTTTGTCTTTATGTTTATCAAGTGATTTAAATAAAGAATCCTTCAAAAAACCATTCAAGAAGATTTAAAATAAGGAGATTTTAAGGCTTGTGTCAGATCCATTTATAAAAAAATATCGATATTGGTATCAATATCGCAAATATTGACCGGTATCAGATAGATCCCCAAATGCTCAGTATCACTCAGGAGTGGGACTTTAAGGAACGAGGTCTGAAAATGATGCCATAACTAAAATCAGACTCCTAATATAAGACAGCAGCACCACATTTGAGCAGAAGATTTGAATCTTTGCCCTTTCTGGACTTGTTTGATTGCTGCATTAAAGCGCTAAATGCTAGGCTTTGAAAAGGCTCCTGACATTTACCACTGGAAGGAAATGACAACATGGTAATCTGCTATTGAACGTAGAGGATGAAGAATATTCTGGTTCCATCATCCCTCCTTCAGGTTTACATTTGACCATTCCAGACAGAAGATAAATAAAGAAGCACAAGAAGAAAAATAAATAATAAACACAAAACGGTCCAAAAATGGAAAGGTGACCACAACACCTTTAGAGTGCAGGGTGCATGCTAACAAACGAGCCGGCGCTCCCTTATGAGTGGCCGCTCATCGACGTTTGCTTTCCTACTAAAAGTGCTATGGAAAACAAACGCCCACAACGCTCACAACACAAAGCAAAGAGGGAGTGCAAGTAGCGTGAGCACCTAATTTATCAAACCCCAGTTGGCCACCGGTGGGTGGGCATCACTGTCAAAAGGCCAATTAACAAGAAGCCCGTTGTGAGCACCAAGGAGCAGCTCAGGAGAGGCTTACTATTAGCAGAGATTCATCATTAGGAAATAATGGGACCAGAACAGGAAGCCCGCCCTCATCTGCTAATAATGTCAGACATGAAGGCTGTTTTCAGCATAGTGATGGTAAGTGAACGGGGTGTCTCCTCCATATTCCTCTAAAATTTTAAGGCTTAACTTCTTGTGATGCTTTTTTGCAGTTTAGAGAGTCTGAGCTTCGATATTTTCTCCACAAACATCTCAATGGCAAAAAGACAGCTTAGATATCAGCCAGAGCCTTCGCTTGATCTCAGCCTGAAGCTACATTTGAGGAATATCCACCATTGCTGCGCTCCTTAAGCTTAACTTGTCAATACCCAAGAAAAATCTCTGCGCTCAGACGTACAAGGAAAAGTGAGACAGTTTCCTGCTGCAAGCAATCAATACAGCATTGAAAATATCTGAACAGCAAACAGACGGGTTCTGGTGTTCAGGAAGGCAGGGATTTCTTTGGGTTTTGGGAGTCTGCGAGGTTTGTATAAATGTTTCTTGTGAGATGCTTTTGTATTGTTGGAAACTTCCTTCCCCCACAGGCACAAGTCTGGGGTGTTGGATGCACATTTTGTAAAAACTGTCTGTAGAAAGTTGTAAAGTTCTTGTGAAGAACCATGAAAAGGTCTGAATCCCAATAGAGAACACTCATTTTTAAGAAAAAATAATAAATTCCTGGTAGTTCAGGCTTATTTTGGTTTATTTTTAATTTATTTTATTTCATTTTTTTTGTTTATTTAGTACCCAACCCCTAAAAGGGACAACAAAGTCAAATAAAAACACTATTTCTCATGGCTTCTCATTAGAATGTTGTTCTTAATCTGTCCTGCCTGGATAAATAAAGGTTTAATAAAAAAAAAAAAATAATAATGCTCATCACATAGTAACTCGTGTGCACCAGATAGAAACCATTGCGCACCAGGTAGTAACCTGTGCGCACCAAATAGTAACCCTTGTGCACCAGATAATAACTGGTGCCCATCAGATGAAAACCCAGAAAGCAACTGTGTACACTAGATAGTAACCAGTGCACGCCAGATGGTAATTTTGCGCACCAGATAGTAACCCTAGTGCACCAGGTAGTAACCGGTGCACACTAAATAATAACTGTTGCTTGCCATATAGTAACCGGTGCCCGCCAGATAGTAGTCAGAGCCCGCCAGACAGTAGCTAGTGCATGCCAGATAGTAACTTTTGCGCACAAGATAATAACCAGTGCACACCAAAAAGCAACCACTGGGCACCATATGATAATTTGCATGCCAGATAACAACTGATGCGTGCCAGATAATAACTGGTATGCATCAGACGGTAACCGGTGTGCGCTAAATAGCGATAGGTGCACACCAGATACCAACTGGTACGCATTAGAAATCAGTATCGTTTTTACTTTGATGTAACTTTATAGGGCACCATATGAAAGAGTCAATTGCAGAGTTTGTTGAATCTAAGGAGACACTAGAATTGTTTTTCTACATGATTAAGAAACAAAAAAATGAAGACAAATTCAAAACAAACATCTTTTAGTGTTACAAAAAATTATTGAAAAACCAAAATGAAAGTTTAAAAAATCCAGAACATGAATGAATGACAAAAGTTACTGCTTTGTCAAAAAACAAACTAAAAAATCTGAAAACCCAAACTTTGGATCGCAAAGTTATGACCTAAATAGCACTGTTGAGGTTGTGCTTTGCTACTTTGCACATGTTTGTGCTTTTTTAAAAAGCAAGCAGAATGCAGAAAGATTCCAAAATATAAAAATTTAAATGCAAATTTCCAACCCAGTCAAACTTTTTAACAACTGTCCCTGACAAACAAGATCCAACATGTACTAACTAAATGAATAAAAACAAAGTAATTTATAAAAAAAAAAAAAAAACAAAAAAAAAACAAATCTAATGATTCTGGTGGGTAAAAGTAATACAAGGGGTTTAGGATATTGTCCTTCACTATGTTCTAACCTTGATCAGTTCACTATCTTCTATTTGAGAATCAGCTTTTTGATTAGTCCTTGGATGCAGGTGTGCGTTTGCTACCATGTATGTGTTCTTGTGAATGGGGCTTCGCTGGAATCGAGGTTGTAGGTTTTGTTCCCTGGAGACACAGGCTGATTAAGAGGCTTTGTAGTGTTTAATGGCTCTGTGGTCCTTCTGTTCTCCGCCAGCCACTCAAACAGCGACCAGAGTCACCTTATTCTCCTCTACGGAGACCCACTCATGACTGTCTGCTGCAGCCCCTATATCCATCTTTAGATTCACCTCAACCACAAGTTTGCACTGTTCTTTATATCTGGGTTTTCTGTTCTCTGCTTCTGCAGTTAAATTGATCGAGTGTCTTTTACTCAAAGAGCGTAGTAAGGCGTGTGTGACACATGAAGAGATTTTAGCTGAAAAAGCCACGAAGTTTTTTAACCAAAAAAAAAAAAAAAAGAAAAACCAGACAATATTCCGACAGGCATATTTTTGGGGTCCTAACTCAGAGTGGGGTCAAGAAGAGTCAAACCTCTATAGATGGATGTGAATATATAAGGGTGTTGCAGAAGCTGGATGAGCCGGATGAATGTTGGAAATATTGACTGTGTATGGAGAACTGGACGGAGTGACCTCTGAACCCTCACATTCCTACCAGCAAGTACCTGCTGGTTCCAAGAAGCCAAAATCCCATGGATTTCTTTAAAAAAAAAAAACAGCTATTCCTCTGTCATTATATTATCCGAATAACCATTTTTACTCTATCTTTTTTAACGTGTTCTTGATAATTCTATTTTTCCATAACAAGTTATAAACTGACCAATCAGATGCCTCAATAAAAGTATGTGTTGCCCCCACATCTCATTCAAAACAGCGATAAAGCTGAGGAACGCTTAACAGCTGAGCATTTAGCAGACATCCTAACTCAGTTTCTCATAAACTTCTTAAAACCTACTTTTAAAGCCAGACTTTTGACACAATATGAGACTCTGCTTGTTTATTGTTTACCATGTGTTTCTATGTCACTATAACCCTTTTTAATTTTTTTTCACCCTCAATTGTTATAATCTTTTAGTTTTTATTATTGTTTTCAGCTTGTTAGACCGTGGTCATTTTCCTAAGCCTATTTATAAGTGTTACAGATGTGGACTTCCAACAAGCTTCCTCCTGATTGGCAGGAATGGTTCCCATAGAAATGTTGACTCCAACTGACATCGTCTGGCTTCAACATGGCGACGTCCATATTGGTTAAAAGTGGCAACTGAATTTTTAGAATTTTGTTGGAGCAGGAAGCAAGCCATTTTCTCTGGGTAATATGACACTCACTCTGTCCAGTTCTCATACACAGTCAATGATTGGGACACACCCAGCCCAACACATTCTCATTCCCAACTCATCATACTGTATATGGGCATATGTTTCGGGTCCTCTCTGTGTCACTTTTTTATATTTCGGGTAACCTAACCCCGGGCCCTTACCCAGTATCGATACACTTACCCAGTACTGGTGTCCTGACTCAGTACCAGTATCCTAACCCAGGACTGTGTCCGCACATAACACTGCCTTATACTCAGGAACCACAACGGTCCAACCTGTACCAGGCGTCCCAGGGGTTGGGTAACTGCCAGCTTGTCAAAAAACAACAAATTGGGGACGCTAAAAACATCAAAAAGTAATGCTGAAGGGCTCAAACCATACATCCATACATGACAGTTGAGAGTGAAAATGTGAAGCCCAATCGGGTCATGGTGAGGTCAGGAATCTGTTGATCACTTGTTTATTTTTGTCTTAAGGCCCGGTCCCACAGGAATTGACGGCCATATCACAGGTAAAAAATTTGGAAAATCAGCCACACGCACTTTTATGCACTAACTTTATGCATGTTCATGGAATTGCAGTGATACAGACTCCGGAGTCCATTCCTCTGCCACTCCACTGTCAGAGCACTGCTTGATCACATGTAAGCGCGTCCTCCCTCAATCAGCTGCTAAACAGACGCTGTAAGCAGTGGTACAAACAGCGTTCGCTCCACGGCCCAACTGCTGTTGCACTGCCGTTCCATAGCTGTTTCACTGCGGTACCTCTGGTACCACACGCAGTCACCCGCGGTCTAAATTTTTGTGCAGTTCAAAAGTTATTTCCGCGTGTAATGGCGACCAAATTTTGTTTGCGCGTCGATTCCGTGGTTGTATATTACCCATTGCACTACCAGTCCACTGCAAACAGCGTCTGGAGCACGGGGATTAAATTTTTTTCCGTGCTCCGTGCTGTTCAGTCTCCTACTTATATTCCTACAGTGGAAAACACCAAAAGTCTTTGATGTATTCTGTTATAAAAGCCATTATTGAAATACAATTCAATTAAAAGACAATCCCGTCCTATTGATCTGGACTGAATTGTTATTATTGTAAAATGTATCAATGAATTCAATTAGAACATGTTTTAGATACATATATAAATATAAAAGGGAAATTAAACAAGACAGGATGTTTTGTGCTAATCAAAAAAGGAAAAACAAACTCCCCTTTTAATGTACATGGTTGAACTCTGGCAATATCACTGATTTACATCACCATCACTGCACTACAGTCTTTGGCACCAAGCAGTACAAACTGTTTTGGTGTTAAATGTAACTTTTTACTATGGTAATCCATGAAAAAGTGCTTTCATTTAAAATCAGCCTCTAGTGGTCATTTGAGGAATTGCAGCATGCCATTAATCACTTCTGGGCTAGCTTACACTTCTGAAAAAAAATGTGGGGATTTGATAGACCAGTATTGAATTTCCTAAATTGCCTTAATCCCCCCCACACTCTTTTACAGTTTAGCAACAACAGCCTTTACGGGCTCCTTCTATATGGTTTCTTTGGACCCCCTGAGATGCAAGCAGCACCCCTGCAGATCAGGCATGGGGCAACATTTTCAGGACTACCCCCCTCTTGCAAAGTGATTTCTTTAAAATGTTGTGCCCTTCAAACACTTGAGATTAATAAAATGTTAAGATGCTTTGCTCCTGAGGACTACAGTCAAACTTTTAAAGCGGATAAACCATGAAATAACAGAAAACAAAATCTACAAGCTTTAGTCAATGATTCCTATCCAGTGGCTTGTATTGTTCTGTTCGTGCTCTCCTCTAATTGAAAGAAGCCGTGTGACTTTTCACGGTGAATGGCGTCAATGCATCGAAGTTTAAAATGAAGTGCTGCAGTGTTGAAGAGGAGGAAATTAGAATTCTAACACACTTCTAATCTAACGTCAGCTCATTAATGTTTGTTTGTCTTTTCAACCTTTAAGCCTGTCTGGGATGTGTTAACCACAAGAAGGAAAGACTGTACCTTATCTATTGTTTCACAGATTTGACACACAGAGAAAAACTCAATTAGGGGAAGCTACAAGTTATATCAATGTTAACACAAGTAATTGCTTTCCTTGTGTGGGAAGTTGTGAGTGAAAGTTTGTTCTTTGGTGTGTAACTCTGATGCTACGTTTACGGGTTCTTCAATGACGCACATTTGGCGTTCACACGCAACCAGCAGAGAGGGGTTTCTTCTTCTTCTTTGTTTTGTTTTTCCACTGTTTACTAGCACGTGTCCGCCACCTACAGTTGAAAGAGGCTTGTTGTGAAATGGTGTAAATCTATCAAATCTTGCTCTAAGCTTTTTCTTTGTTCTGATATATGAGTGACTTGGTGTCATATAATGCTGGCCAGGCACAAACTAGTATTAATTTCTCCTTCATGATGTGGAGTCCCTTATTGGTCAAAATTCAACCAGGTTTTACTTGCTGGACGTGCGTTTTGTATGTAGAGCCGGAAAATGGTCATAGAAACTTCTATAGTTATGCATGAATTTGAGAGTTTTGAACGTGGAAGTTTCAAGGACTTTTCCATTGAAAAACAAAGCTTTAAATGACCTTGTTGGCAGGAGTAGGGGCACAGACACTGACCACTAAAGATTTAGATTTTGTAAAGATGACCATATAAGGGAGTTTCTCCTGTCTTGACAAACATTGGCCTGAAGCCACACAGGGCCCACCTCGGGGTCTATTTTTGTGGAGGCCATTGTCTTTCACAATCCAGAGTACTATGTGTTAGTTTGATGCAACTTTTTTTATTAAAAGAACTAAGTTCCAATTGAGTTTTTTGATCACTTCCTTCCTCATCAACAAACACGCAGAGGTTAGCAGGTGTAATCTCACAGAAGCCAGAAACACACATGCATGTTTATAGACGCATCATGGAAAGTGGTTGCTTGAAAGCACGCTGCTGAGGGCTGTGTGAACGTAGCTTAAGGTTTTTCATCTTTACTCCAGAATTAGTGTGCTTTTAGGGCTTAATCATCAACAGAAGCTGCATTTTCACCTAAAGATTATTGGAACACAACAATCAAACAAAAGTAATCTATCACCTGAAAAATTTGAGAGTAAATCTTTTTATGGTCTAAGTGAAATCGTAAAGTTATTCTCTTTTTCTGCAGGAAATAGGCATTTCCCTTTAATTATAATAAATTCCTACTATTTTCTTAGTTTTTGCATCCAGAAAAATAAAAGACAGTGAGAAGGCTTTTGCAGGTGCGGGCATCCATGTGTTACATGGAAAAAGATGTCACTCATTACAAAGAAAGCCTGATGAGGTCCTTCCTGATGCCTCCTTGTGATATCCTGCTTTTGAATTTTTAATAGAAGTTTTAAATATTTAAAATATGAAAGAGTCTGAGTTGACAAAGCAATTAGATATTGGCTGACCTTTTCAGTGAGTTTAGTCATCTCTATCATTCACTCCATGCTCATTTCATGCTGCACTGAGTGGGTGGTAGGGAAAGGGGGAGGGGGGGTTGCTATAAGTGCTACAGCTCTCTTCAAATTAATCAGAGCCTGAGGAGGCCAGAATTAAAAAAGTGATCACTAAGCAAACTTGTGCAGAGGGACGAGAGGGGAAAAGGGCAAGAGTTGGGAAAATTTTGAATTTAAGAGGAAAAAAGGTAGGAGGCGAAAATGTGAGTAATGAGAGATCTGAGGTTTTGTGTCCGAAAAATATTTGAGTTTTGAGAAGGCTCAAAGACTGTGGAGGAAGGACAGAGTTCTGACTCACCTTAGAAATGAATTTCCCAGAAAAACCTTGAAGATAAAAAATGCAACTTAAAGTTAACAAAAAAGTAAAAAACGCTCTTTTTTTCCCCAACATTGTTTGAGTGCACATATTTTATATCTGATATAGGCTTTGTCAGTGTTTTAAAGCTAAACAAGTTGTTTTATTATAAAATAAAAGCCTTTTTGAGGTTCTGTTGGTGAAAGCAGGATTTCTTTGCCTATTCTAAGATTAAATTAATATGTTTAATGGGACATAATTTTAAATCACAATTTATACCTTAATCTGAATGCTAATTATTGATCAATTTTCTTGGTTGGGGTGTTAAATGGTAAAAAAGTAAAGTTTCTTTCATATGATTTAGCAGTTGAATATCAAAAATATCTTACAAATCCTTGTGGAGCTCACTAAAATCTTTAAAAACAACAATAGAGGAGAAAGACAGTTTTTGATATTTCCTTCCTATTGAGGATAATTTATCCACCTTTATCTAAAATTCTACTTTAAACTTTTTCAAAATCTGTACTTATAATAGACCCCATAGAGTCCTTTGACTGGAGGTATAGAACATTTTTATACATATTTGAAAAAGTTTACTATGGTTTGTCACAATGGAACCCCACATGGAAATCACGCTACAATGTTTCAGCTCTGTTTGGCTCAAACTCAAACTTTATTACTTTTAATGGAACCAAACCTAGACAGCAGTCCTTGTAACTGAAATGAGGTAAACAAGGTTTCAGCCAAGGCCTCTGAGAGGTTTTCTAAACATTGACTGATTTGTATACAGGCAAGAGAAGCAATTAGATTGGCAGCTCTACAGCTTTTTGTTCAGTAGCAATTACAAGGAAGTCCCATTCTCTCTTCCACCTTTTACACAAGCAAGTAAAAAAGTAAAAATAGAGGTAAAAACGCCTGTGTTGGCTGCAAGTTGTTGAACGGCATTTTTTTTCAAAGCCAAGAGAACTGCAGTTTTCAAACTGAGCTTCAATGGCATTGATGAGGAAAGGGATGAGGCCTGTTGGGTTTTTTTCACAAGTGGACAGAGGCATTCATGGCATGTGGAAGGTGCATTGGCTCACCCTTGCCAATGCTTATATCTGATCTTGCTGATTAACTAAAAAAAAAAAATCAACTTTCCTGAGTTACTGTAAGAAAACAGCATTGTGAGACCACAAGCAGAGATATTGTAGGATCACTGACTTGATTCTAACCAACACTTGGGAAGATTTAATGAAATACTTCCTCAAACCAAAACAAAAACCGAAGAACTGCTGCTTTTATGTTGTTTGAATCCGTCATTTAGTTGGTAATTACACATAACATAATAATATTATTGCATCTGGAATAATGAGATAGGAAACTGCATGCTTTGTTTTGTTTTTACGTTGTTGCTGTGCAGTGTGTGTAGATGAACACAGAAACTTTTCATGGGGTTGTTAGAGACTTTTCATGTCTCTGACACACACTAACACATACACATTAAGCGCATGTGAAAATTGAAAGGCCACTGACACTGGTGGCTAATTAGTGACTTGACTCATTAGTCACACAGTCTCCATCTCTAGATTCAGCTATTATCCCCCTCAGGACCACACCAAAGTTGTGTCTCTATGACTACACGACTGTCACATAAGTTGCTCATATGTTTCCATTCACCACAGCAGCGCATGTGGAACCGGGTTGTTTAAATTTTCCTTAAATTTGCCCAGTTTGTAAAAAAAAAAAAAAAAAAAAAGAAAAAAACGAACAAAATGTTGGATGACTGATTTTTTGGAACACCTTTCTTGAGGAGGATGATGACTTAAATATACACTTTTTGTCAGGTAACTCAACCAGGATGGTATTACCAGTTGAATTCATTCATTCCAGCATTCCTAATTTGTTCAGCATTTTGGATCCATCTTGTCCCATTTGCCCTGCAGCATTCCCTCCTACCTTCCCAGGTCACTGTATTACCCCTGTCCTTCCGCTCACAAGTTCCTCCTGTCTTCTTTACGTCTCCAGTGCATAATGTATGACCAGTCCACTTCTATTTTCCTCCTGACAGTGTGTCAGCAGTGACATCCTAGTCCTGCCTATAATTGACCTCCTTCATGTTATGGAGTTCTTTTTTCCTCTGCGTTTCAGCCCATTACAGACATCCTACTGCCTATAACGACCTGTCCGCTTGGCTAATTCCTTACTTGTTTCAGCTTGCATTGCTCTTCAAGTAGGTGAAGACCCTAAAATAGAGTCTCTGTCATGCTCTTTAGATCAGTACTTACCTGACCAGGTACTGGTAATTAAAGTTTGGTAATAGAATGCACTCCTTACGATGAAACATCCCTTTAAGTCAAACGCTGCACTCATGTGGGGCCCATTAACTGGAGATACTTCCATTTTTAGCCCCCAAATGCACCAAGGTTTAGTGTGGAAAAACACAACAAAGTTCCATTAACAAAGTGGAATAACACTGAAGATAAGGACAGGTTCTGCGGCACAAACTCATGCGGCCCAATTAACCTGGAAATGACCCAAACTAATTGCAAGTATTAGTCAGACTGCTGCCATTGGTGCCATTTCTGGAGCATTTGTGCTGTTGTAGCATGTGGACAGAATGCCTATTACATTTCTGTGCCTATACACCCCCTGTTGCTGCATGCTGCAGCCCATCTTCCCCTCTTGTCGGCCCCCTGAAGCCCACAAATTTGTGAGGCAGCACTGTGACTTCACTTGTGTTTACCTCAAAGGGACAGTGAAAGGATTTTGACCCTGTGAGTTCAAATTGCTGCCACTGTGAAGGTGATAACTCCATAGCAACCGTAGCTCTTTCTGTATGACTGAGGCTGAAGAATATGAGTGTTGATTGTTGTATTCATGAAACACATTTTTGGAGGTCACAAAACTACACCATCTGACGTGATGTTGGATTTTAGTCAATGCAAGATGAATCTGATTAACTGTTGTTTGGTGTTCAGGGTAGTTGCTCCAGCTTTTGCTTTGTTTGGCGACTCATACTTCCCAACAGTGAGACTTTGCACTGGCTGTCAATTATCTGTCAACTGTTGTCTTTTATCCTCACCTTTGATCATGAGCTGCAGGCCCGTGAACATACGGATAAGATCACGCTTTGGCTCCACATGAGAAGAGCCAGCAGAGATGGACTGAACCTATGGCGAGAATTCCATCCCGACCTCTGCTTGGTGAGCTGTTAACAGTCACGTCCAGCTGGGAGGAGGCTCCGTCGCAGACCAAGAGAGATTAAATCTCTCTGTGAAATAGCTGGGTGTCCTTCCACAAGAGCTGTCTGGCATCCTTGCGGAAACTGCTGCCCCCACATCCCAAAACTGAGCACCCAGATGATAAAGGATTGACAAAAATAGTCTAAACTATTCCAGCTGATGTCACCCAAACAGAATACATAAAAATGTGTTTGCATTGCACCACGTACAATTTGCTTATTTTGCAAGGATGAAAATTGGACATACGTAAATATACATAGAAAAAGTCAGAACAATGCCTGATTATTGTGCTGTTTATATGCACGTGTGTTATATATGTAACTTTAATGTGATATGTGTGCCGTATACGTGACACAAAAGTTATATATACTGGTAGGCCTACATGTGTGAAATGTTTGTTAGACATACATGGACATGTGGAACAGTCATAGGAAGCCACAAACTTGCATATTCATTTAGCAAAAATCACACACAGTTGCGTGAGATTTACATTAAAACTGCATATAAACAATGTAAAACACGCATAAATTGCGTAGTTGTCAGTTGACTAAAAAATTTATTTGAACTGCTCAAAACCGAGTTCACGTTTAAACTTGTCAGCAGAAACTCTTGACAGACATCTATGCACATCAACAAAAACAAACCTCATTCTTACTCCCAACTCATCATACATGGTATGGCCTCCGCGTCACTTTTTGACGTGCTGGGTGTTCTCATTAAATCACTGGTCACCAACCCTCGGGACTCAGAACCGGACACGGAACGGACCTGGGTTAGAGTTAGGGTATCGGTCTGGTCCATGTCCTGAGGGGAGGGGATCCCTGATTAACATCTGTGGTCCAGTACCAAGCAGCCCTCGGGCTGGTACCAGTTCGCGGCCCAGAGGTTGGAGACCCATGATTTAACGGTAACAGCCAGCACGTCCAAAAATGCCAAGTTGGTGACACCCAAAACGTCAAAAGGGGAAGCAGAGGGGTCCCAAACCATATGTCCATATATGACAAGTTGGGAGTGGGAATGCACTCGACAAACACAAAAAACATTTATGAGTTATTGCATACTTTGAATGTATCATGAAAGACCAAAACTACATAAAAAACATCAGTTTTAGCAGTTGTGGAGAAAAGCAGTTTGCACTGATGTGTAACACTTTACATTTTCTATGCATTTTTCTCCATGTCAAAATCAGTGGATTAAATTTGATCGCTTTAGCATAACAAAGAGCATGAGTTTTTTAGGTGTCACGTGTTTGGTTCCCGCCCTGTCCACCTAAATGTCAAAGTGTCCTTGGGTAAGACACTGAATCCCACATTGGTTCTGGTGGTTAAAGGTTGGCAGTGTAATGCATGTGTGCATGGATGAATAGAACTATAAAGCGCTTTGAGCCTTTTAAGAAGGTAGTAAAGCTCTATGTAAATATATCCCCTTTTATCATTTATGTAACAGGTTTAAATCGAGCTTGACTTATAATATAAATTTAAATAAGGTTTGCTTGTAAAGCATAAAAAATACAATGCTAGGTTCCAATTTTTTACATTTATTTATTTATATGCTGGACACACAAGAAACCCTTCTCCAAAACAGTTAAAAACAGAAGCCAAATTGGTTTACACTGGGCACAATTGTTTTTGACCCAAAAAGTGATGCAATATGGTGTCAGAGTACATGAGATTAAGATTGATTATGACTGCATTGAAATAACATGATATGGCCTCTCTAACTTTAAACCAGACAACTGGAAAGTCCCAGGGTTATTTTAATGCATCTGGCCACATGGGATACTCTAAGGACTTTTATAATTTCAGATAGTTTTGCCCTCTTCCCTCCCCCATGACCAAAATAAACCTGAAATTTAAATTAGAGCTCTAAATAGGCCATTCAGATGGTCCAGCCTTCAGGTATTGGAGTGGTATTTTATTTGGATTTGGCTGTGTCTGTCCCCCCATCTCATCTTCCTCAACTCTTGATGGAATATATAATTAGCAGCTCCTGCTCTGCATGCTGTACGAAATGGGAGCAAAAATCACACCGAGATAGATTATCTTTCAAGCTTCATCTGAGCCCAAGGTAACTGTTAAAGCCACAGAGCTGTAAGATGTGCCAAATTATCCGTCCAACTTTGTAGTCAAAGTGTATACAAACGCAGCCCCCCATCACTTCTCCAGCTCTCTGCATTTCACAGCTTTCTTCAGCAACTTGTTGCATTTTTTATTTTGAAGTGTTTAGGTATTGCAAGCTCTCACTTCACTGCAAGATAAATAAAACCAAAAATGACAAGGAGGAGCAGAGGATCAAACCTCCAGGTGTATGAAAATCAGATCCTGAAAGGAGATGTACCGCTGGCTGCTCTTGTACAGATTTAAATGGAGCAATTTTCACCACTACTTTTCTCCGAGCAAATTCTTAATATGCACTTTGGAGAGTCATTTGACAAATTCAAGGAGGGTTTTATAAAATTGGTTCCTAAAGTTGTCTGCTTCTGCGGGCGTTCATGAGAAGTGCTTCCATTTTATTTTGAAGGATTTGTTTTTGTGACATCCTGAACTTAACATAAAAAAATTAAAAAGGGGTGACATGAACCGATCAAAAACCCAAGCCAGGATGCAAAAGTAGTAAAGTGTGATTATGGAAAAGTGAGGTCTCGTTATGTGGGTTCCTTCAAGCAGAAAAAGATAAAAATAATCTCCAATTAATAATGAGAAAAGAAGAATAAAGACCTTGATGAATCCTTTTTTTTGTCCTAGTATTTGACTGTTTTTAGGTGTACTATTTTATATTTCACACGATCCCTCCCAGAGGGTGGGACATTTCATAAATCTCTAGGATCATTATGCAAATATTTGCACAGAACTGCTGTAACACCTCAGGTACAAAGGCATTAAATCAGAATAATGAAACCCAATTAAATCAAAACACCTGAAAATTTCAAGCTTCTTATTGTAAATCACATCATTAAACACCTTAAAGATTTCCATTTTTAAAAAATTAAAATTCATCACTGAATGTGACTGATTTTTTGTCAGATTTTTTTTTTTTAGTTTTTGATTTTAGTTTTCGTGTCCACCCTCCTCTGAGGTTTACAGAGTCTCCACTGCCTTCAAATGTCTCATTCAGAGGCTTTTTTTCTCAGGGTGAAGTTCATGAGCTTGCATGAAGCCCCCAGATATCTGTCAGAGACAGTGATTTATCGCAGGACCTCTGCCACACTGCAGATAAACAGCAAAATTTAAGATCCAGCAGGTGTTTGAAGGGTGTGTATGTGTGTGTGGGTGTAATTTATGGGTGTGCTCAGACCGACACGTATGCTTAAGTGCGGCGTTTGGCCCTCAGGGGAAATACACTGCAAGCACATACAGCAGATGACGTTTGATTATTGTGATTACTTTTTTTTTTTTTTTTTTTCGGGGGACGGCACAAAATCTTGGCAACCCTCTCAAGTTATTAGTTTAGATATTCCGCACAGAGAGGAGCCACAGGAACATGACTGGAGCAATGACCTTGGATCCTAGTCCTCAAAGCCCACAGCTGCTTCTTATTCATGCCATCCAATCAGTATGATTTACACCTGGAAACCCAGGTGATCCTAATTAGCTGTAATTAACGAGCAGGCGGTGAAAGAAACCGAAGGAGTGGCAGGTGAATATAACTGGGATATGGAGACCAGATTGGACAAAATAAGAACGGAGCCAGCAGCATCTTATGACTGGATATTAGCAGACTCAAACTTGGACCACAAAAAAGCGTTTATGCTGAAAGAGAATTCAAGTTTGACATAAAACTCTCATCAAAAGCTACATTTGCTGTCTAGTTATCTTTTTTTTTCCGCTCCCCAAACACGGGTTGTTTTCCACAACCCGTTTTAATTTCTATGTAATGAAATGATGAAATAAGACATACAAAGTCTGATTTTAATTTAACAGCCAATATATTGTGAGTGAAATCTAATTGGAATTGTGTTTTGTCTTTCATCATAATGAGGAAATGTAAATTACTATGGTCAGTGGGTGTGTGATTAACTATTTTTCTCACAAATCATTGTTTGCTTCCAAAATATCAGCCCCTTGCAGTTCAATATCTTTTCATAATTACTACATAAGCGCCACCCTGACAGCCTGCAGGGATAACTTGAAACAGGTACAATTTATGCTTCAAAAATTAACTAATGTTTCTGTGCTGAACTTCAGAGAAATTGCCGCCATTTAGTTCTTGTTGTTGTCGTTTTTTTTTTTTTTTTTTTTTGCTCTTTGTGTGGCTGTCACCTGTGCCAGTCACCACATTCTTTCAAGAGTGGAGTGAGGACGATGTCTGTTGACAGGCTCGCCATTGTTTGGCAAAGCCATTATTTCTTGTATTGATGTGTCTTTGAATGCACAAGATTTCCCAAACTTGGCAAGTTTGTTGACGTTAGCTTGATGTTCAAAACATTATAATTAACTTTATATGCAGATTCAGGAATGCTGCTAACGTTAGAATTGTTTACTTTGTTTGTTTTGTTTGATTTCAATTGTACTTTCTTGGTAAATGTCTTAGACAAGTCCCCTTAATCTATGCTAAAAGGCATATACTTAAAAGTTTCTTTCATATTGCAAACTTATTTAACCTGAAAAAGTATTAGTATACTTCTTACACTACGCATACATGATCTATAGTGGACTTGCTATACTTGTACTTAAATATATTAAAATAAACCTCAAGTATGTTACTTTTCTGCCATCTCCCTGATGTCTTCTTCTAATATAGTTTTATGGCGAAAGGCACACAGCATGTAGGTGCATTACTGGTACCGAGTGTGGGTCATGATGGATTAATTACTCAATTTATGAACGTAATTCTTTCCCCTTACACTTTCATAATCATTTTGGTCTTTAAAAATGAAATGAAGAGCTCATAACTGCTGGTATTACTTAGAATATCTTTAATTTTCTTTCAAGATGTTCCTTTAAAAACCTTCTGTTCTTCCCGCTGTCAAACACATCAGGTTCAGGTTGATAATCATCCACAGCTGTCTTCATTTAAGTTAATGATCCTCACTGTTTGGTTTTTCAGTTCGTTCTTGTCAAGTCAACTGCCTTGTCACTCTTTTGTTGTCGCCTTTGTTCATAGTTTTGTCACATTCTGGTCCTTCTCTTTGGTTCTGACTGAGCATCAAAAACTCACAAACACTGTGCTATTTTTGTAGTATATAGCCAGTTCCAGATTAAATTATTTTCTTGTAGACTTTAAATTCTCAAAAGTTAAATGATTCCTGATTTTTTTTCTTCTTATCCTGGTGATCTGAAGCAACTGCGCGATACGTCACTGTTGACTCTTCAGCTTTGAAAGATCAATACAAAGTCAAGCCGCCCGCTCTAGCGGAATATCTCTTGTAATAATTCTTTACTTTCATTTTTAAGCTATTTTGTATGTTACAAATGTGGTTAATTGAATGGTGATACAAAGTGCTTTAAATCTTTTCTTATGAAGTAGACCACCCAGTCAAAAAATTGGTATATAAAGCTGTGAATTCCGCAGTCCATTCATTTCTATTTGTTTTCAAACATTTGACTTATGGTCTTTCTTGTGTGTGTAGTTATTCTCTTTTTGTTGTCTGATACAAACTGCTCAAATCCAACCCCCATTTGTATATATAACATGCTAAACAGTCAGTAAAGTAAAAAAAAATGTTTGCTAAAGGGAAAATAAAGTGCAAGCGAAATAAATATAACAAAAATAAAAAGGTGCAAATGCAAAATAAGACATTAGGAAAGTGGAATTTCTTTTTTATAGAAGTCACAAAACAAGTCTAACCCTTGCATTTACCTGAGATTAACTGTGGCATTGCTCTGAAAATAACTATTGCATATGCAGCTGCATAGTAATTTTTAATACTTTCACAATAGGTCTTAGAATCTGAGAGGGACCACCTTTTAGCTACTAAATAAGCAAAAGAAATTAATTTCTGTTTCATCTCTTGCAGTAAATCGAAGCAAATACAAACAAAAAAGTGTTAAAGATAAACAGTTTTTATATAAAAAAAAAGAAAGAAATGAAAAATATAAAATTTAAGAAAACTTATTTAAAAATGATGGCTATAAACAAAAATGTTTGTTTGTTGCAAGACCAAAATGGAAAAACAGGATTTGTGTTCATAAAATCCAAATGAATGCAAACAAAGCAATAAAAACATGAACTGAATTTATAGTAAAGTCACCAAAGCTTCAATGTCACTTTTAGGTTCATAAAGGTCAAATGTAGATGTGCTCTCATACTTGAAAAAGCTATTTGGTGATGAGAAATATATTTTTTTCTGGATCAAAACATATTTTCTGGACAGGAAATTCATCTATTTAGCTGTATAGAAAGGTAAAGTTGGTCCAAGATTAGAATAATATAATTGATAGTTTGTAAATATTTGGCAAAATAGAAATAAAACTTCATGATTTTGCTTCAAAAATGAAAATACTGTAAATCTACCAGCAATTATTAAACATTTCAGTCAGTTGGTGCTCTAATAATCTTTAGTAATCATTAAGAATTGGTGGTCCTACATTTGGAATAGGATTCTAGGTCTAAACAGCAGGAACTGGTATAAACCTCAACTTTGATTCTTGCTTTCTTATCCAAAAAGTCATTCTTTTTAGCATTTTAAAACATACTGTTCATTTGCAGCATGATCAGCACCTCCATGTGTCAAATATCAGATCTGCTAATGCTGCTATTTAAAACATCAAACTGTTTCAATGCTGCTGAGGCCGCAATATCCGGTTGTCTTTCAATGTAAAACATGAGAGCGCGGCTGCTTTTTAACCTAAGACATGTTGAACCCAACCAACAAAGCCTTCTGTGATAATCAGCAAAGCGATGGAAGGATCAATTACCAGTTACTAAGCAACAGCCATGGCTGTGTATTGTTGAATCATTAAGGCTCCCAAAAAGGGATGCATTTAAACTGTTTTTAATCCCCGGTGCTGAATAAAACTCCACTTTAATGTTTCTCTGGGAAAACAAGATCTTTAACTGAATGTGTGTCTGTGTGATTGCTTCATTCTTTGATGTAATGAATTTTGTATGCTCAAGAGAGGAAAATAACACTTAAGACCACCTTAAAAAAGTACAACAAAGTCTAAACACGGAGTAAATATGATGGGTTGCTTATCACTGTTTGGGATTGGGAGTCTTTCTGATGTTTTTAGTGCACAGAAGTGATTAAAAAAACTATTGTCTGTACACAATGCATCTTAATTGCGTTCATTAGATTGATGATCCTCATCAAGGCAAGATTGTAAAAAGGGATGCTTAATTATTTCTCACAACTTCTGGTTACGTTTTTTTTTTGCCTTTTTGTATAAAAATAATGGATTTGGCTGGGATGCTCCTTAAAAATTTTTGCTTAATTTTTTTGTTTTTCCTTTACAATCAGAGTGAAAGAACCACAGGGGGCCAAAATTGGGCTTTTGTGAACCCTACCCAAGTCTGAAGATAAAATCAAAGCCAAATCAATAAGATAAATCACACAAAAGGAACTTTGAATGTTGGACTTTTGACTGGAAAAACTGGCCATCATGATGGAAAAGAAGTAAAGTGGATATCCTGTGTTTTTAAGTGGAGAGGGAGCAGGTTTATCGATTGGAAGCAGATTCAAGCTGTTTCATCGTGATGTGGATGAAAAGAGTAACTGAGTTGGAATGACCCTGAAGAAAGAGTTTCCAGAAAATAGAAGTGAAAAGTAGACAATAGGTTGATGAGTCTGAAGCTGAAAGTTGAAGGTGGGATGTTGAATTTTGTTGGTGGTGTGCCCCACAGGTAGGATGGGAGCTAGTTTTCAAGACTGGTGATCAGAACAATGTTTACCGGTACTTTAGTTATTCATGATCAGCTGTTATCTTCAAGTTATATTCTCCCTTAACACACATCATCTTGTTTTTTTTATTTT
The DNA here is from genome assembly GCA_003999625.1 of Oryzias javanicus. Classification (NCBI taxonomy): domain Eukaryota; kingdom Metazoa; phylum Chordata; class Actinopteri; order Beloniformes; family Adrianichthyidae; genus Oryzias; species Oryzias javanicus. The sequence continues at coordinate 13,230,246 of CM012456.1, forward strand.
TATTCTAGTTTCTGTCAATTGCTATAACAACTGAATGATAAGATAAAAAGCTTTCAATCACATCTTCTGACCATATTTTGCTCCAGTCCACTAAAACCAGTTTAGACATGCTTCAGCATTGAAAACATCAGATTGTAAATGTTTACATTTTTCTCTATCAAACTTCCCTTTTACTATTTTTTTTATTTCGGATGCTCTACTCCACACAAAGTCAAGGCCCGGGGGCCAAATCCCTTCTTGAGCTTTTTTCTAACGTGTGATTTTAACAAAATATTTTTTTACACAGAGTAAAATATTTAAAGTTATTTAAGGTTTAAGTTGATTTATTCTAGAATAATATCCCTGCCTGTTTTTTATTCATGGTAATGTTAAAAAGTTAGATTTTTAAAGTTTTAAAAATTTTGTTTTACTGTGTTCAATAAATGTTTATCCTATTTGGCCCACGACCAATGGTGTATTTTGGATTTTGGCCCCTTGTGCAACTGAGTTTGACATACCAGCTTTACTGTAAAGAGCAGTGACCTTAAGTAGTGAAGCTTCATCGTCATGTGCTAAAAAAGTGAGAATATTTGCAATTTCTGAACATTAGTCTTGCATAGATATTCAGTTACAAAAAAGGCTATTATATTATTTATTTGTTCATTTTATTTTGTCATGGACCAGCATTAAATTAATTTACCACTTTTTCAAGAAAAAAGCAAATCACTTAAATTAATAATTGCACACATAAATTGTTTCATATTTTTTTATGTTAAGCTATAATTAATATTATTATTTAATTTGCTTTTGTATATTTTGACGTTATTAAGTTATATTTTAAAAGTATTAAGACCACTGCAGGAGAACAACTTAAACCCAAACTTGTGTGTAAGTATTTTTGTTTTTAATTTGTTTTTTTTTTTTTGTTTTTTTAATCAAGTGTCTGCTGCACTTAAAAATGGAACATATGAATCACACAGTTACTCCCTTTCAAATATGCTCTTTAGCTTGAGGACCATCATATCATTTGGACATTTTATAAAGTTGTTGCAGAACTGACTTAATGCGAAGATGCGATTGTCCACTCTAAAACGGGTCAAATGAAGTCAATCATCCTGCAACATCCCACTCAACAGAAGCCACAATGATAAAGGGCAGAGAGGTCTCAGCTTGCACACTTATCATGTATAATTACAATTTTCCTTTTTTTTTTATTCATAATTGAACAATTGGCCTCTCTTTACAAAATCATTTCACTTCTCTCTGACTCCATTTGTTCGTCTTTTTCACTGTGCGGGTCAGTGAGTGGGGCAGAAAGTACAGCCACACATTATCTGCCAAAGATGATACCCTGCCTCCCTTCACCAGACTGCTCCCGGCTGCTTATCAGCCACCAGATGAGATCAGGACAGTAACTGCCATGGTGGAGTTTCAGCAGAGGACACGGCAGTACACCTTAGCAAGAACCTGAAATGTATACAATTTAGGAGTTGTAATAAAACGGTCAGGAAGAAATGACATTTTTGCTGTGAAGCAACAAAAAATGATAGCTTTCTTGTCTTATCAACCCAAACAGAAACCTATCATTTTGTTTTACGCTCTAGTAAAATGGAACATTAGTTATCCATCAGAGTGAAATGTTGTGATGTTGTGACAAAACTGGGAGAAGAACACTTTTTACTAAACTCATTGTTTCTGCATAATTGCTCCACATAGTTTTTTGCAAAAACTAGTGTAAAAAACACCCACAAACATACTTTAAAATACAACCTGAATTTTCATTTCTTTAGATAAAATTGTGATAATAAAACAGAAGTGATTTGCAGTCTAATTTTATACAAAAAAAATATGGATAACTTTTGAGAAGACTGATTTTCTGAAGTGTCATCAGCAGTTTCATAAATACCTTCAAAGTAATACAACTTCTCCAAAATCCAATACTTCTGTTACAAATATGAGTTGTTTTTTTGCTAGACCAGGTATCACTAAATGGTTTAATTTGGACATTAGGCGGGTGGGATGAGAACATTTGTATTTTAAGGAGTACTCCAGGTAGATTTGGTATTTTCAACACTATTTTTAATCATTTTTTTTTTTCAGCTTTTTTCAAAAAAATTATTCAGCTTTTATCTTGTTGTTTTTGCTGGGTTTTTTTTGTTTTTTCTTTAACTGATTCAAAAAATGATCTGAACCGTGACCCTAGAACCGTGACACCGTGAAGGTAAAAGCTTCAAACTTTGCATTATCTTAAGAAGAAAAACATTTATTATTATTAAAAAATATGTCAGTTTTCTATCATTCCTGAAGTTGTCCCTGTTTGCTTTTGTAAAAGTGTCATAATGTGAACTTAAAAGTAAATATTACTGAAATGAACCAAAAATATAGCGAGTGGACCTTTGTATGAAGGGTATTTTTAAAACTGGACCCATTGAAATTTTAATTGGTTACCCCTGTGCTAGACCTCGTACAGAATTTAAGGAAAACCAAATGCAGTCAAAACCAACAAGCTGCTTTCATCTTCTTTCAGTTCTTTTTAGTTTTCTTTTTTTATTTGATTGATTACTCCTTTAATATTTCTTTTGAATGTTTGATGTAAAACACTTTGAATTTTCTTTGTAAAATTAAATGTACCCACTTATAATCTTTAGTATTGTATTACAGAGAAAATAAACATTTTTGATGAACAATAAAAGTTATCGAGACATTTCATGTTTTAGTTATTGTCATAAATTTTCCAACTCTTTAAAGAAGGTTTACTCTGTAAGCCGCTCATGTACATAGTGTATTTTTGTTTTTTATTGATTTGAAATTGATTTGTTGCTTACTTAACATTTTATAACTCCTTTTAGGATCTCAGAGGAACTTTTTAAAAATGTTTGATGTATTCTTACTAAGTAGAAATCGATTAGGAGTCCTTTTCTTAGGCAGGTTTGTCTTTCCTTTTTTTTGTCCATTCTTCATCAATCCCTGACGCATCTCTGTTTTTGCTGAACAGCCTCATCTCAGCACTTAACCTCCAATTTGCATAAGTCATTACTGTTGTCGGGACTAAGGAGGCTATAAATTTTGCTAAGTATTCATCTGTCGCAGGAAGTTTTAAACCACTTTTTCCCCCCCTTTACATTTCTTGACAAATGGGAGACAGAAACTGCACCCAATGCTGAAACCCCATTAGTACACCTGATGAGCTAAGCACTTTTATTCGTACCTAGCTGCTGTGAAAAATCATTGGTCACATGTGCGCATCTCTGATAACCTATTTAAAAGTTACTCTTGTGTTTTCATGCTCTCTTTGTTAACTTGAATCCACACCGGAGACATTTTTTTTCTTTTTTTTTAAACCCGCTGGGATGCTTGCAGAAGACGTTCTCCTCCTGCCAGCATCAATTACAGTAAATGTTTGCTCCGACAAATAGGAAGCAGGGATTTCTCCTCCACGCCATCAATAAACAGAACATGAGGAAAAACAGAAAACTCAATAGCTGCAGCCCCTTTTAGGAAAACAGCTCTTCCTTCAGCACTTTTGACAGATGCTGAGGTTAAAGCGCTTGCGCTCAGCTGGGACGCTGGAGAGCAGACTCGTCTGTCTAGGTGTGTGTGTGTGTGTCGGGGGTGCCATTGAGGCCACATCAGAGAGCCGAGCTGACATTCCCGGGTCATTGGAGGCAGACGGGAAACAGCTGAGACAGGGCGCAGGAGTCCCTTCTTGGCGATAAAGAACAGTTGAGAAGGAGCTGACAGGATTCCAGGATTCCTCCTGCCTGAGCTCATTTATTTTGAGCTGACACACATAATGAAGCCACCGAAAGTTTTGTCATGAGGGACAGGATTTGGTTCCACTTGTGTCGGAGCTGTAGTCCTCTTCCTTCAGCTGATTATCCACATTGAATCGGGCATATTACCCCTAATTAGGGCAGCATCTCCACAGAGCTGAAGGAGTGTGGGAGGTTCAAGTTGCTCCCTTCATACACCGAGGAGCCAATTGTTTACCACGGCTCTTTTAATTCTCTGAGCTCATTGGCATAAAGGGCATCTTCCAACTTGCACTCCCTCCACTTTCATAATAACAGTCATTATCTCCAGCACACATCTTTCTGCTTCATTTAAGCAGTTCTTAACAGGGGACATCTATCACTGAGGTGCTGCTTTTCTGCGGTCGTACTGACCTCCAGCGACTCTGATTTATTCCTGACCATGTCCACAACTCTCGCCTCTCACTGCGGGACAAAGCTGCCGCGCTTTTTAATTATGAAGACTTCATTTAAAACTTCATTAGTCGCAGGGTAGTCTCTGGACGGGACGACACGGGCGAGCAGCAGCTTCTCAGTCTTCTCCTTTAAAGGACATGAGGGCATTTCAATCAGGCAGGTAAATAAAATGTCATGCATGTTTGCTTTGTTATAAATGATGATCACAGTTGGGGCACTTTTTTTCCCAACTTGCTCCAACAAGAATGAAAAAAAAAGAGATGCTGCTGTGAAGAGTGGTGATGAAGGTCAGGAGGAGCAGACAGCTGCATCTGGACAAACACAAGGACAGCTCCACCATCCAAAAAAAAAAAAAAAAAAAAACTGTACTCAACCAATTATTCACCATTAGGGACTGTCTCCTGCTAAAGTGCAGCTTTTGTTTTTTTGTTTTTATCTCAAAAACACTGTGAATGTGGCCATCTGCTCCAGCAGTAGAAATTGTAAGCATATTTTTCCTTTCCCTTCCATTAAAGAGGATAGAAAAAAACAGGTCTGCAGTTGGAAGATTTTATTCTGAGATGACTCTCTGGGGAGTGATGCTGCACATTGCAAAAAGCTTTCAATTAGCCATGTGCCTTCATCTTTTGACCAGGGTCACCTTGAAGAATCAGATCATCTCTACATAAAAAAAACCCTTTTGAATCAAGTACATCTGTTCCCGTGTAATCATAAACTGAATGGTCTTTTTCCAAGAAACAGCAAAAACATTGTTTACTGAAACACAACTTTTAGTTAAATCACAAAAAGAAAATTTTGACTGTTCCTCATCAGAAAAATAACTTTAAAAACACTTTAAAATCTTTCAACTTTTTTAATAACCCAAACCCAAAAAGTGGGATTTTTCATCCCTGTTCTGTAATGTAATGTTCTGTAAATCTTATATGAAATTAAAAAATGTTTAAAAGTTGATTAAAGAAATAAAACCGTCAAGCTTTTGCTTAAAACCGACATAACAATTAAAAAAAAACGTGTTTTGATTTTCTGTTTCTATGAAACGCTCACACTCTCTCCATCAAGGCCGACACCTGTGAAAGGCTTTTTCTCCGAAAGGACAAACGGAGGAGTTCTGTCGACACTAAAAGCCTTTTCACGCTGCAGGAACAGTCTCCGGCCCTTCTGTCCCAGCCAAGGTCAGCGCTGTTCAAACAGCAACGGCAAAGCCGGAGCAGCGAGCCCCATATCCAAGGGTCAGCGTGGGTCATTTCATCTCTGTAACACCTTTTTTTTTTCTCTTCTCTGTCTTTTTGGTCAATATAAGAACCCAGGAGATGGTAAAAGTGCCCTCATCTCGTCGTTTATCAGGCCCAGATATCCTGCAGGTAACGTTTCTTCTCTCGTAGCTCTGCCAGTTTCTTCATGGCCTCCAGCTGGTCCACGTGCAGCTCCGTTTTAATAATCTCCATCAGGGTCTCATTCACATCTTTAGCCATGTTCTTAGCATCCCTGTAGAGTTAAAATAATAAATTAGGCCAAAAACAGCTAAGATGAAGTTAATAATAGTCTCTGTATGTACGGTGGCAAACCGATACTTGTTCTAAAAGCTGCAGCAGCCAGTCCTGCTGTGTGAGAAATGCACAAACTTTTTGAAAATTTGGTTACACAAAATGTGAGAGGAACAGTTTAAAAGTGAGAAAGACAATAGAAAGTGATAAGGGTTGACAAGTGTGAATTTGGTGTAGTAAATACACGAGGGTGTTAGCTGCTGTCTGTATGCTGACACGTGTAGCTAAATGTTTGGAAATGTGGACAAAGGGAACAGTTGCCAAAGTAACCAGCAGATTTAACGACTCCTTTTGTTAAATAATTGGCTGTATTTGAGAAATGGAATGAGTGACTCCTCCCCCCTTTATTTTCCAAACAGGAAGTGCCCACTGGTTTCAAGAAGCCCCATTGAAAAATCATTACTCTATCATTATATTAGTCAGAATAACCATTCTTGCACTTCCACCTGATTTTAACCTGTTCATGATATTTTTTGTCAGTGCGAAATATTCAAGTTATAAACAGACCAATCAGATGCCTCAATAAACGCTGGCCGCCACGTCAAACGTTTGATTGGCGTTTTTGAATTTTTATGTTTTTAAAAGTACAAGAAAAAAAGGTAAGCGGTTAATTTTCATATATCAGAATCAAATACATTTATTGAAAAAGTTGCAAAACTGCATAACATTTTTAATAAAGCAAAAGTAAAATTGTTCTAGAAATGACTGACTTTTTTCAGTTTAGGTGAGCTTTAACTTGTTGAGTGTGACTATATGGAGCTACAGAAGTGCTTTCCTGGAAAATGCATGACCAAAGTGTTACACATTTTTCATTATTTTTATTTGAGTGAATTTCCTTATTAAATCTTATGTTTTAACTGGTGAGCCACATTCAAATTACATGATTCAGTTATTAAATTATAAAAAATGTTATAATTTATTATTGAATTATATGCAACCCAACCCTTTAATCATATATAAAAGTTTTTAATTAAAAATTAAGAAAAAAGAGAATTATTTTCAATAAATTCCCACATAACTAAAGATTTGAAAAAGAAACAATTCTACTTGAATAAGCAAGTGTAGAAAAGAGTGGTTTTTTTTTTTTTTTAAAGTCCAATAAAGATGCTCAGTTGCAGTGCGCACACTGACAGCGGGTCAAACAGGAGGGATTCTGGGTTAAAAAACAACAACAAAAAACAACAACTCAGAATGGATTACAGCAATAAAATGGGCATCACTCTTACCCGCAGACATAGAAACAGCCGCTCTGTCTGAGCAGGATATCGGCGACTTGTTGCCCGTGAAGTAGAAGATTGTGCTGGACGTATCTAGGATTTGCCGCTGATGCAACGGCCTCCTCGCCCTCGCCGCCGTCTCTGGAGAAACACACTTTGAGGTGGCTCAGGGTGCCGCTGGCGACAAAGCCCTCCAGTTCTTCTCTGGGAAAAGAGATTTAAGCACAAGTTCAAGATTTAACTGACCCTCTCGCAGACAGAACCAGACCTTTTCTGTTTTAAGGACCGGGGGGATTCTTCGGTTAATCAAGATTTTTTTTTATGGTCCAGCTCATTTTTTTTCTCACTGTTTTCACCCAGATTTCTCCCAAAATACTCAACCTAGTCTGATCTGACAAAAGCAGGACACAACAGAGCAAAAAAGTCTGGTCCAGAATGTGATTGTCTGGTGAAGGTGAAGCTTTTACGAATGCTCCTATCACTGTTATGACTCTTTTTCTAATCAATGTTCCCAGCCTTCCAGCTGGGTGTAACCTTCCTCCCTGCAAGTTTTCTGCTTGCCAACTACTTCATTTTTTATTTTTTTTATTTTTCATGCCTCATCATTTTACAGGGCCTGGGGTGCTGTTGAAAGGGAGGGAAGGAGACTTTGTTGGTGGAGGAGTGAGGTTTACTGTGGCTCAGAGCATCTTGTTTAAACTTAAGCAGTCTGGATGATCACAGAGCACACACAGACACAGCCAAATAGGAACATAACAAGCCGCGGCTCTGAGATCACGGGTGAAGGTCTCGCCTCGGGGAGTGTGTTTTGCACTAACCCCTCAACTAAAGTAAGGCTTTTTTTTTTCTAAATAACACAAAGATGCTGTGCTGGGAATGCTAACAGAAGAGAGGTCTCTTGTTAGCTTTGTTCTTTTTGAAAGATTGTTTACAATTTAGTTAATTTTGATTGCACAAGACATTAAATCATTTTTTGAACATGATAAACAAAGGATTATAGAGTCTGTTTGAGCGGTAAAACGGGTTAACAAATAGGAAAAAAAAAGCGGGGGAGAATGAGACTGGCAGATCAAAAAAAAGACAGATGACTTCTTAGGGACACATAACAGAAGAGAGTAATGAGATGCCAGTCTTTCCTGTGTTTTTGGACACAAGCAGAGGCTGAACTTGGACCAACACTGACCTCCTGATCAGGATTCAAATGAGTGTAAAGCAGGTAGAATGAGAGACGAGAAAGCAAAGCAGACAGGGGTTTGAACATGGAAGGCAGACACTCCAAAAAAAAAAAAAAAAACTGACACGGAGCAGATTTTTGCAGTTGAAACTGCACTTACTTTAAGAGAAATCCCACAGAGATTTATGCAGGCGGCCAATTCAACTGCTGGCATGTTGTTCTCATTCTGCTAACCTATTTAAATCGAGTACAACTCTTCATGGGTGGCTCATAAAACCCAGACTAATCACTTTGGTCAACTCTGAGGGGGTTTTCATCAGAGACACCCTTACTGTGAACAAACACTACCAATCACCAACTGGCTGCGAGATAGTATTTAAGGAAGGGATAGAAGAAACAGAGGGGAACAAACAACATCCTCTGTGATCTATTCTTGTGTGATTAAGGATGCTAATCCATTCACACGCTTTAATCCTGCAGGAGAACTCGACTGCTGCACCGCCGTGCAGCACATGCTCGCTGCTAATACGAGCTGACCAATTAGCATGAAACCAGAAGAGGGTAAAGCCAAAAACAAACTAATCAGAGCAAAAAAAAAATGTCTGCGCAGCCAGATATCAGTTTATAGCGACTAAAAAGAAGACAAATCAATTTCAATGTGGAAAAATGACAAACTTCTGATGCTGTGCAGAAAGTTGTTTTTTTTTGTTGACAGAGGTGCCAAACATAAAGGTATTAAATAGGCTCAAATTAATAAAATTCACAAAATAATGTCGTCAATAAATTAAACACAAATAATGGAGATAATCTGGTAAATAAAATGAGAAAAACTGACGAGGTGAGTTATGTGCAGGAAACAAAGTCTGAAACTTGACATTTTTCAAAATAAAACAAGAAGTAAAGTTTTATTTTGTAACAAAAACAAATGTTCTGTAACTATATGGTGACCCTTCTGGTATCCTCAGCATTTTTACACTAAAATAGGGGTCATCTGGACCCGACAAGACAACGTAGAGAACTTTTTTCAATTATTTTTTTATCTTCACTGGCGTCCATGGTAGATTTAAAATCCTGTCCACCTTTGTCATGGGAGGGATCACGCATTTATATAAGGTTGGGGTCATCTGGACCCCATAAGAGAGCATGAGCGTTTTAATCCATTTTAAAATGAATGAGACAGAAGACAATCACAACGCAAGCTTCCTGTTTGAAGCAGGTCTGAGAAAGAAAAGAGCTCGATCAGTTCCACTAGTGGTATTACACAAGGTTGGGTCTTTTATTTGTATTACCACAAGGCAAATCGAAAAAATTTTGCAATTTGTATTGGAATTTGGCACAAGCAGAACCAACAGCAACCAAAAATATGCAAGAGTCTGAGAAGAACAGGGCCAAACACAAGGCCCCGCCCAACCAGAAGCCCCACCAGATCAAAACTAAGGAGTCTGCTCCAGTCTAGGAGGCCTGCAGGGGGTCTGCAACCTGAGGCTCTGAGGCCACATGTGGCTCTTTCTAACCCTCAATAATGGCTCTCCAGGTGAAAAAAAAAGTAGTTTAAACTTTTAAAAGTTATATAGTTGGCATAATTTTAATGTAGGTCAGTTAGGCTTATGAAATTATGGCTGAGGTGCTCATAGAACAGTAAGATAAACAGTTTTTGCTGACATTTGTGAAGTTATTTTAAAGCACATATTCTATGTTGCACAACAATGCAACATATTTATTGGCTAAACAGAAGGGAACTGTTTAGAAAATATTTTTCAATACTGTTTTTGCAACTGTTAACAGTAGGGAAAAGTATGATAGAAGGATGACACAGGATGTATTTTATTTTTAAAGGAAGTAAAAACTAATTTCACATTTAGAAAAAATGCTTCTCCACCATATATTTGTTTATTTATGCCCAAAGAGGAAGAAAAAATTGTTTATATTTTAAAAAGTATCAACGATATGAATGCATCTAAATTTTCAAAAGGTGAAATAAGACTTAACGGCTCCTACAAGATTTTGATCAGTGAGAAACAGGCCAAAATAGCTCTTTTAGTATTAAAAGTTGCAGATCCCTGGCCACGGAGCCCTGATCCCTTTCACTCTTGACCCCAGATAGCATACATTTTTATTTACAATTAAAAAAACTACAAATGGCGACGGTGGCTCAGGTGGTAGAGCAGGTCGACCAATGATCGAAGGATAGGCGGTTCGATCCTCGCTCCCGCCAGCCAAAAATGTCGTTGTGTCCTTGGGCAAGGCACTTAACCCTACTTGCCTCCAGTGTGGCTCCACTGGCGTGTGAATGTGTATGAATGTCCCGGTGATGGTCAGAGGGGCCGTAGGCGCGAACTGGCAGCCACGCCTCTGTCAGCCTGCCCCAGGGCAGCTGTGGCTACAGTAGTAGCTTACCATCACCAAGTATGAATGAGGTGTGAATGAATAATGGGTATTCATTGTAAGCGCTTTGAGCGTCCGGAAAAGCGCAGATAAATCTAATCCATTATTATTATTATTATTAAATGTTCAGAAAAAATTAAAAAAATAATTTAAGAATCTAATTTGAGAAACACCACATTCCTTGTCCTGGAAGATGAAACCAAGTTTCATCATGTTCACCTTTCTTCAAAAACCTCTGAGTGTCTGCCTATTTTCCTGTCATTTAAGCCCCTCTCCTGTTACTTCTTCCTAAACAAAAAGAGGAATGATTTGGAAGCGTCTTTGCTCCATAAACCTTCATGGTTTAGAAATGTTTCTGAGATATATTTATAACAGAAGGACGTCAGAACTAACTTTGTGAAACTATAATAGAATAATTATAAACTGCAGTGTGCTTTATGATTGCAAAACAAGTAGGTTGTTGGTTATCTTGAATAATTAAACTCTTAAGAGATGAAATTAGCCTTCCTTCAACAGCGTTGCAAACCATTTTTTCTGCAGCTCCGGAGTTGCTAAGTGCTTAATAAACAATATCCAGTGTTCAAGTAGAGAAGTGAACAAAGACCCCCTCCTGATGTACAAAGGCTGAAATGTTCCTTCAGTCATTTAGGTCACAGATCTCAATGCATGGAAGAAGAAATAGTTTTTCAATGGGCTTCTAAAAGCATGAGAAGTGCTGCTTTTTGTATACAGCTGATGGGAGTCGTACCTGAACAGGTAGTCTCCATTTCTGTGGCGACAACCAAAGAACAGCCAGGTTTCCCCAAACACCGCCTCTGGGTTCCTCTTCCTCTCCTCCTCTCTGAAAGTCAAATCATGGACGTTAGCAGTCAATCAATGCAAACAGACAACCGGAGCAGATGGAGGAGAGGGAGTCCTTCCTCGCAGCAGAGGTTAAAGAAGAGAGACGACATTATTAAGCTCCGTCTGCGGTGACAGCGGCCCACTGACTGCCACCATCGCTTAAAGTGTGGAAACAAGCAGACGCAAGGACATATGTGTTATTAAGTTCTGCCCAAACGGAGCAGATCACTATAAACTGTTTAAATTAAAGTTCAGGGAGGGTGTGGGACTGCACACATGAGAAAAAAAAAAAAGAAAAACTACCACCTGACTGCAAAGTGATTTTTCTTGTGTCTTCTGAGTTTGGCTAACTTCCCAGAATCCCCAATCCAGACCTCACAATGACCTAAAAGTTTCTCTGACAACGTGGTTATCTGAGCCTCACACCTGCTGGAAAAGGTGACAGCTGACTCCCAGATAACAACAGCTGACCCCCAACCTTTCTCAAAGCCATCCGTCAGAGGATGGGCCAAAGGAGCCGGCATAATCAGTAACCCTGTGGAGGAGGTCAAGCGAACGGACACAAAGAGGAGCCAAGTCCTTTGTATTGTGCTGCCCCTTCTAAGACCATAAACTATCCAGCACTTAAAAAAAAAAAAAAAAGTTTTAATATATGATGCTCGCATTGTTTCTACCAGTGAATTCTAAATTTTAGGTGACCTAAAGCAACTTTTGCCAGTGCACCAGTTCACGAGTAACCATAAAAAATCGTGTTCCAACCACGGTGTGGACAGGGATTAGAGTTTAGCGGCGAATAAACAGGATCTCCCTGCGCACAAGAGCATCTATTAGGATTCAGGTAACAAGGCTGCGTTCTCATAAAGCGGGCAAGGACGAGATGAAATAAATCTTTGATATCAGGAGATGAAGAGAAGTATCCATCAAGCAAACATCAAAATCAAAGTCAGGGAAGGAAAAATAGAAACAAATGTACTTAGTTTACAAAAAAGAAGAAATTACACATTTGCTGTTCTGTTGAAAAGACTTTGAATTTACCCACAAAGGATTCAAACTACTTTATTTTGTTTATAGTAATTAGTAAGTAATTTGTCCACCAAACATTTCCATTAATTGCTGTTTCTGACTTCCTAAAGTAGAGTATTTGGGATTTTTTTGTGTTTTATATCATTATAAACAGATTATCTTCAGGTCACCTTGGCTTCAGGACATGTTTATACATCTCATGATAAATATTAAAACCACGGATTAGAAGATTTATTGCATTTTTCAAAAATAATGAACAGATTAGATCAATTGTTAGTTGCAGCTCCGAGCGAATTACCCCGAAGCACACAAGTCAGAACCAGAACAAAGCTGCTATGAATGTAAAGTTAAATTAGCTAATAAACTGCTTTTGTCTGAACTTTGTGTTCAGGCGTGCGGGTCTATAACAGCTCAGCTAACTCGCCTCTGAAGCATCAGATCCCATCCATTAGCAGCCTGGACCAAATTCTTCTGATCTGCAAACAGCCTCAAGTAAACTCATTTTAGTGGGCTCGTCTCCCTCCTCTCGCCGCCTGCCCTGAAGGGATCAATACCAATATGAAAAACCTGGGTTCCATTCTGAGTAGACCACACCGGCGCCTTTCCCTGAATACTAATCACATCACATACCCAACGCCATAACAGCCTGCAATACAGTCCCAGAAGGACAGGCAGGATCTACGCTGCACTCCATCTGGGCTCGGAAGCGGGAGCGGCGGCTTTTCAGCCCCATTTACACGATCAGCAGGAGGCCGCCGCTTGAGGGGAAACTGAAGTCAGAACTTGGTAAACATTACGACGATTTCATATTTTATCTTACCTCTGTCTTCAATGCTCCATTGCATTTTGACTGAATTTTTTTTGTTTTTTTTTTTGTTTGTTTTAAATCGAAAAGAACAAATAATATTAAAGGCGCAATAAAACTATCTGCAGGAACTTTCCGGTGCCTTTCATTTCCTGTGCTCCTACACAAGGCCAGGCTTTACCCTCACCAAAGAAAAACTAATGGCTACAGCTTTTCACATAATCAGTAACAACTTATTTTAACTGTAGTGCCTTTAAGTGACCTGAAATGTGCTTTAAATTAAATGAAAATGATGTCCTGCAGCTGTCCTGGACTGCAAGGACTATATTGTTTAAGCAATTCTTCTTTCTTTAAGTGAAAATTTCTCCCCTGCCACAGACTCAAAAACATGCACACACATAGTACCCGGTTAATAAGGTATTTTGAGCATCCCCAAAACATGATCACAACGGCTGAAACTGGCCAAAACCTCGAATGGGGATTAAATAAATAAAAATCAGGTAATGAAACCAAAGCAAACATGTCTGGGATATCCAAAATTAGTTTTCAAATTAATATAGGGTGGTAACAGCACCTACAGTTTGGCGGTTAAGTTGTGACTATTTTAACATTTTCACACAAAATGGGAATTGAAAACTTTTACACAAACTTTCACACACATGCCAGCTGGTTAAGTCTACAACCAAACTAAAGTTTTATTGACCTTTGACCTCAGGAAAAAAGAAACACCATCTTAAAATACATTTTAAAAAAAAATCTCCTACAGCATTAACTCCTCTCAGGAATTTCAATCTATCACCCCCTAACTCCTCAAAGCATCATTGGGAATTTACTCAGGAAAAAGTGTTGGTTTTACTGTTTGTAGATTCTGAACAGGGTTAGCGTGGCGATCTTGTAAAAGTGGCGTTTCCCAGTTGCTTGCCTATTTTTAACCGAAATATTTAGACAATATAATATATGAATCCTTGGCTCAAGCTAAAGAATTCAATATATTATACATATTAGGAATTTGGACATAGTCAACAAAAACCTCCACAGTCAAGAAAATCCAAAAAATGTATAACTTGAAAAACTGGCAATAAAGAAAAATTATCTTTAAAAAAATAGTATTAGAAAGAACGTGTTAAGAAGGAAGCATCAAAGCAAGAATAGGGATTCTGACAAATTAAATGACTAAGAAATAACTATTTCTCTATGGAAGTCTATGGGACTTTGGCCTTCTTGCCTTTCTATTTAGAACATGGAAGGGGAAGGAATGCTAAGTCCTTTGATATTCATGTCAATGGTAGCACTGAGGGCCATACAACACCACTCGCTGCTTTAGTGATTATCATTTCTAAACTACATTTTAAGATCTAAACAACTTGTAAAATATAACCTCCGAAACTCTGGACATGTTTTTCAGTGAACTTTTGTCAATCACAAACTTTGGGCTTTTTATGATGCAACTTAAATGCATTTCGAAACTGTGGAAAATTTTAACCTGTTTTTTAAAATTGTTATAAATTTTAATAGGCACCGATATAAAGGTCTGAAGGTGGAGAATAGGTGTATAGATTTTCAAGTCCTTACATGAAACAAAATTTTCTCAGAACCACACTTTCCACATGCCACGCCCACACATCACATGACACTTTACGTCTGAGTTCCGACCAGCTTTTATCGTTTACTCTCTTACAATCATCCAGACTGGCATCTGTGAACTGAAGCACCACGCTGCAGAGGTTACCAGTTAGAAAAACCAGCATATTGCTCAATAAAACATCAAGAAATCATGTCTGCTTTGAGCTGCTGGGGAAATCGGAGCTAACCAGACAGTTAAAATACAATAACTGTAAACTGCCACGGCTCACAGTTGAACAGAGTGAGACAGAAAGTCAAAGCCTATAAAATCACAAACAACCCCAATCAATAGAAAATAACTTGAGGGCTTAATAAAACCTTCTGGCACCATTGAATGAGCCCCTGACCTTTAGAAACTCCTCATCCATGCGTAAGTAGTGCTTTAAACTTCTATATTGTACTTTTCAGAACAACCATACATTAAAAGTAGAAGCCAAAAGAAAGGGAGAATTGAGTAGATCATAATGTCTGGACGCTGTATCCATCAGGACGTCGAGACAGATACAACGCCCCACCGACAAAGCGGTGATTGTAATCTGCTGTGTCAGCTGGAGAGGCTTTGTTTTGAAATCTCAGTTAGATTCTGCACACAGTGACAAGTTCATATAATCCTGCAGCATGCAGGAGTGGTGGGGGAGAGGGGACAGCTGAGCTGATGAATCGATTCACATGAGTTCAGACTGTAACCTAAAGAGCTTCTCGAAATGAAGAATTTAAAAAGTGGCTCGATAGCGGAAATTATAAAAATAAACGCTGCCGTTAGGAGGAAGCATTTGATGAGGGGACTTTGTATTGTTTTATGAAACGCAGCCCTCCACGATCAATTGAAGTCTGGGCGTTTTGCTTTAATAAAACATGTATTTTTTTGGTATAACATTTCAGAAAAAAGCAATATCTGGGCTCTCTGAAGGAAGGCTGGTTTTTTATACCCGGCCTGTGGCTGAACCGTCGCGGAGAGGTTGCAAGTGAGGCGCGCGGCTCAATATCACAACATGTGCTTTCTTAAATGCTGCTCCATCTCTGTGACACAAGCGCAGCCTCATCACATACGACAACTGATTTTTTCCAGCCTTTCCTGCAGCAGACATTTCAACGCCGCCGCCGCCCCCTTCAGAGCAATCATCTGCTGACTGCGCCCCCCGCAACTCAGCAGACATCTCAGGGATTTGGAGACAATTGGAGTTGACTAGGGCACCACCTCATTTATACAAACCACCCAAGACTTACAAACGTCAGGCAGGCTTCTAAAAAAAAAAGAAAAAAAAAAACGTCTGCTCAACCTAAAGTCATTGTGAGCGGTTAAATGCACCGACATCAGTCACTTTAAATCAACCTGACAGGTCATCTGTATGCAATCTTGATGCGCCCATCAGCTCAGAAAATTAAGCAAAATATCAAGGCTGAGTGACAGCACTCCCCGACTTACAGTGATTGTTTAACTAGCTGGACTGAGCGACTACATCCTTCGCCGTCAGTCAATATCCTCACACCAGCTCATCTGCAATTAAAAGCAATCATTTACTTCTATGGTACAGCCTTCACCTGCTCGACTTTTTACTTTTAAATCAATAGCACCCCCGTAGCGCTCTGAATCATGTCTCTTTACCGCAGAAGTCGTAAACACGCTAAGATCTATTCCTGGCGAGAAGCGGAGAGCATCAGAAATAACCCAGTATGTGGACTTTCATCGGCATTGACCGACACCCCGTTGAACCGGCTTGGCAGATTTGTCAAAAAAAAACAAACGCGAGATGACGCGCACTTGACATGTCGTCGTGAATATTCATGACAGGGTGCACAGTTTTAACCGTAATAATGTGTGTCACACGGAGGACCGCTTGGCGTGTAACCCCGCTGCTTGACATGAGCATTTGGGTGACCCCCACCAGCTGCTTACTTTGAAACAAGCGGTCCTGGCGCTGGATCAAGAGCATTATAGTGCTGCCAAAGATGATTTCAAAGTAGCTCAAAAATACATCATTCACAGATTTAGAGAGGAAAATACTTGAAAGTAGTGTGAATATTCATGGATCTGAAACAAGTATTTTAGTCAATTAAGGGATATTTTCTAAACTGTCTTTATTTCATTTATTTGAAACAGGCAGAAATCTGGACAGACAAAGGAGATTTTGGAGATCTTGTTTACAAAATCTGCATGTTTTTGTTCATTATAAAAAAAAATAAGGTGATGCTAGACGCGTTCAGCTCAGGAAATTAGCCCCAAGAATCTCCTCAAAACAGCAGCTGGTTCCCTGAAATGTACAAAACAACTGATGGACATGAAGCTGCAGACAATTTGGAAAAAAAAAAAAGGAAAATGATTCCAAGCAGATGTTTCCTTAGTTTGCAGATAACCATGTGAATTTCCAAAGAGAGAAGTCTCATAAGATGACTATAAAAACCAAGAAAATGCTCTGCCTGTCTGCTAGCAAAGATTATACAAGAATATAAAGAAGTGTTACAGTTTCCAAAATAAGGCTTTGCTTAGTTTTACTTAAAAAAAGCTCAATTATAGATCCTTACCACAAAATTTACCAAAGAAAGTATGCAATTTAACATTTAAAGACAGGTTACAGGTCTTTAAAAAAGTGTTTCATTTAAATTCTAAAACTTAAAAGGGTCTAAAATTGCACTCCAGCTGTTAGACATAGAGGGGGGACATTGACTTGACCTCAGTTGTACATAATTTAGTTAAGAATTAATTTATAAAAACCATACAATTATATTTTTTTTTAAAAAGCAAAAATAAAGAGTTAAATTTAATCTTAAAAATAGGACTTTGAGCTAAAACAGTTTCTTTCTGGGAAAGGTTAATTCAAATAGCACATGTTAAGATAGCTGGTTTAAAAACTAAATGTGTCCAATGCTCGTACCTTTGCTGTAGGAAGCCGATGAAAGGAGCGACTCCAGTGCCGGGTCCGACCATGATAAAAGGCACTGATGGCTCAGAGGGAGGCCGGAAGGAGCAACTGGGCCTCAAACTCACACGGACCTGAGATCGGAGGTCATTAGAAATCAATTAAAATAACGACTTTATTTCACACCACAATGAGAAGCATCTGTGGGCATGCTATTCAATTAAGGGGTCTGTAAAAAAAATACTAATCTGGAAAATGTGAGCACTTCTGAATCCAGGGAGTCTAGGGAAGAGGAGATGCTGCAGCATCATCGTTTTTTGCTTTTTAATTACCTACACTCAAGTGGCTCAAAGCTCCGTTTTTCTTAACATATTTTCCAGAAGACGCTTTTGTTGGCTATAAAAACAAAGCAGTATTTTCAGAATAAAATAGATGTTTTCTGTTCTGATGCAAATTCTGAACATTTTATATTTAAGGATAACATGTTTGACGCTGAGTAAAAGCAGACATCCGTCATCTCCTTTTAACTATTCTCTCCTCAAGTCTACTTCTTATTACTTTAGGCACAGCCGGGCTGCTGGAGGATTCAGTCTTCCCGGGAAAAGCCAGGCCGGGATTGATGAGGTCAAACAGCCAGCCGGTGCACAAGCCTCGCCTCCCCGCAGGCCTCCCAAAACACGCTGGGAGCTCCACCACGCTGAAGACAAAATGCAGCTTTCCTGGGTGTCTGAGGCAGGAGCTGTGGAGAAGAACCCACAGAGAGTTAGAGATGGAAAACTGGCACATTCTGCATGTGAGCAGTAGATACAGAAACTGTTTAAAAAAGGAGAAAAGGTAGATGGTAAAACAGCAGAAAAAAACAAATAGAATGATATCATTGATGCTTGATCAATAATCTAAGCTTTATTTAATCTGAAAAAGAATCGTTAACTTTAAATAAAAATCAAATATGGCAACTATGTAGAAAGAAAAAACAGCTAAGTGAAAGTTAACAGGGGTGGGGTTATATAAACTCGCTTCTTTCTACTTCTTTTAAAAAAACAAACTTTTTTTGACAATCATTAAATTTGAGTTTAATGTGTCATTTAATATGTCTGTGATTGGGAGCAATTATAACATTTTTTTTTAATTTTCTGATGAGATTCTTCAACAGATTTGAAATATCTATTTATTTTTATCGACTTTTCTCCTTCATTTATTGATAACATTGTTTGAAATAAACCCACAAATCAAAAATATTCTACGATTAAAAGCGGGACAACTGCTCAGATGTGAATTTTGTAATCAATAAAATGATTTAGATGATAAAGTGTGTGCTTAACTGTGTGGTCTGAACGTCTTCCTAGATTTTAAGTTGAAGCTTTTGAACATATTTAATACTGAAGGCATATTTGAAACCAAGTAACATTTGCACAACCTGACAGATAGAAGCAGGATTTCTGAATGTCTTATCATTTCTCTTTTGTATACTCATTATAGTCATTTCATAAAGCTGCTTCAATATTTATGATTAGTCTTTTTTTAATTTTGGTGTGTTAGATTTAAGCAGAAACATTCATTCATCTTCAGATCATGCTGCGTCCATCCCGACTACTCCCTAGTATATCCAACCCAGTGACTGTTGAGGGAGATGTGGAACACTCTGAACAGGTCACCAGTCTGTTGCAGGGCACCACACTCTCATGCACAAGTAGGGGCAATTTAGACACATCAATCCACCTACAAAGCATGTTTCAGGGCTGCGAGAGGAAGCCGGAGTGCCAGGAGAAAACCCATGAATGCACAAGGAGAACGTGCAAACAGCGAGGGGCTTTGAAGGGGTACCCAGGTAACCTACACAAAATTATGAGATTGTAGACAACCCAGTGAGCTCATAGAAAAACAGTGTTCAAGTATGTTTTTTCTATGGGCATGCTGCGGGCCAAGAGTCTTATATAACCAATAAGATGTTTTCAACCTCCCAAACCCATGTGCACTGCACAGGGAGTCTGTTAGTGCTGTTAGAAATTAAGAAATGAAGTAATCAGAGCGTAGTTTAGGTGGGCGTCCTACAAGCACCAACATTTAACCTGCACACTCATCTGCGTGTGGTCATTAAGAAGCCAGTGCACACATCTCACTGATGACAAGAGCGCGGCGCGAGGGCACGACAGCATGACCCGTAGATCACAAGTTAATATTGTGATTCAGAGTGATAAAATCATTTGACCAGTCTTAATGTGATTGGGATCGAGTCCTGAACCTTGTGTTTGGTCTGTATTCAGACTGTCGTCAAGGGGATTTTCCAGAACAAAACTTGTCAACAAAACCATGTGACTAAAGATCTCTTTATTCATTGGCCAGAAATAACAAGGATGGGACCAAGCAACTAGAGGTGGAAATTATGGAAGTCCTGTGCTTTGGGAATCTTTGAGATTTTTCACTGATCAAACTTTATATTTGGCTGACCAATTTTGAACATATGTCTCAATGCCAGGTAGAACACTTATTACTCCAACTTTGATATGGCAGAGACATGCTACAAAACGGTTACTGCCAAGATGACGGCTGTGAACGCAGGATGATCAGTGTTTATGACAGACTGTCGGGAACACAGTGAGGAAAGCAAAGGTTATCACATTTAAAGTTATGTTATTGACCCTGCATCCATCCGACCGCATTTTAATGAGTTGCTGTGTCTCATCGTTTTGGTGTGATGGGAGAATTCGGTTAAGGAACTACAATGTGGCTTTTGGAGTGACGTCACAACAGCGGTAGGCGCATGTCGAGTAAAGTGACAAAGAAAAGCATGTAAGACGCATTTTAAGTGGTGTAAAAAAAACATTCTAACAAGTAAACAGTTGGAGCATTTTTTCCTCTTTGATAACACGACAATCGTTGCTTTACATTTGTCTTGTTGCTTCATTTCCACTTTGCTTACATCATGACTACTGGATATTCCGCTCCTGAACCACTTTGTATTCAGACTGAGGAATTTCAGAGCAAACTGAAGCTCAGTCCGATTGGAAGTGAACCAAGACCACCTCCAAATATGGAACAACCGACATTAGAGAGATGTAGAAGAATATTCTCTCAATCCTGCTGCTTCCTAAATGTTTCTGTTTTTCTATCTGTGTTAATTGCAACAAGGCATTCAAATTAATCTGCCTGCTTGGAGCGACAACAGCCTCCAACAAACTGAGGAAAACAACTTTTTCTTGAACTTTACATTTCATTTAAAATAAGGGAATTATTAGTCAAAGTTTAATTATGGTTTTATATATATATATATTATTATGCATCAGCAGTACAGACTTTTCCTCCAGCAACAACAGGAATGTCTCCTTAGGATAAAAGTTTGTCCCTCCCTTCAATAACGCTGCCTTTCCCTCTTATCTGTTCCCATCTTCAGTGCTAGCTTAAGTACTCTCATTCTCCCCTATCCTTCACTTTCCAGTTCCTGTTGGCCACTGGGGACCTCTATTGACCACAGCATCAATAATGCAGGTCACTAATGTCTCTGCACCATCTGATAAACTACAGCCACCCTCTCCTTCGTCCGCTCCCCATCTCCCACACACACACACACCCACCCCCACACACACACACAGAGGCAGCTAAGTGAGTACTAATGAGAGAAACTGAGAAGTTCTGACATGAGGTTAGATGCTGCTGTTCCACATGAGCTTTAAAGCAAAGCTAATGGGCAGTAACTTTAAAGAAAGAGCAAATCAATGGCTAGCTAAGTGATGCTGAAACAAGGAACACACAGCATGTTTAAGCGCTGATCGCTGAAGGATATGCAATATTTACCGAACATTTGTTCCATGGATATTTGGACCTTATATACGGACCTTCATTTTTTATGACTTCACTAATTAAAGACCCACTCCAATAAACAGTGTTTTGTAGAATTTTTCTCATGATGGAGGACATATTTAAAGCTCAGTGGCTCAGCTCAGTGGCCTTGTGGTAGAGTGTCCGCCCTGAGATTGGAAGGTCATGGGTTCAAGTCCAGGCCGAGTCATACCAAAGACTGTAAAAATGGGACCCAGTGCCTCCCTGCTTGGCACTCAGCATTAAGGGGTTGGATTGGGGGGTTAAACCACCAAATGGTTCCCGAGCGCGGCTGTGTCTGCAGCTCACCGCTCCCTTAGGGGATGGGTCAAATGCGGAGAACAAATTTCGCACACCTAGGTGTGTGACAACTAATGGGACTTTAACTTTTAACTTTAACTTAAAATTAAGCTTCAAACTGCATTTCTGAGTATTTCTTTCTTCAGATTGTTGTGAATCAGGAGCCGACGAAAGCAGAAAAAGCTTGTAGCAGTGATGTAGATGCTGCAATCGGCGGGCCACAACAACCTCCCACAGGAACCTTGCCGCTTTCTTCCGATGCGTTCGCTTGTAGACAAATAGATCCATGTACATCTTCATTTTCCTTGTCTGATCTGGAATTTGGTATAAAACGGTACGGCTGGATAGCTGTTTGTGTTCCACCGCTAATGTTTTAGGCTGTAAGCTAGTGGGAGAGCGTGTCAATAGATGGATGATGGGAAATGGGGCGGGCTTACCCTGCATCAATAACTCAGAGTTTCAAATGAACTCATGCCACTCTGTAGAAACTATGCCCTAGGAAACATAGGTTTTTAGATTTTGCCAAAAAAAAAGGCATAATCATAATTAATGTTTCTGCAGTGTGTGGACACAAAAAATAAACCAACATGAATCAAATTCTGCAAACTATTTATTTACTTTGTCTTTAAAGTTTCTAAATATCAAAATCAGGATGCAAAAACCAGACTAATTACTGCAGCTTCCTTTAGATTTTATCGACTAATTATTTCTAATCCTCTTAAATGTCAGATAATTTAAAGACTCGATCATCCAAAGAGTTGAAGCCGGGAAAGTAGTTAAACTGCAGAGTGAATGCCACGGCATTTCTATACTGTTTTACAATAGAGTCAAGTTTTAATCAAGTAAATCTCTAAAAGTTGAACAATGGAACTTTTGGGGTTACAACAGTTCATTAAACAATAACACATTAGCTTCATTTTGTCTGTCATCTTACCTGGCCGCTGAATACGGTCTGGGCTGCAGTTTTGGCAAATGCTCTGAAAGACAAGCACGAATGTCAATCACCCTGTTGTCTTGCTAAGATCTTGTTACAGCGAGAAGCCAAAAAAAAAAAAAAAAAGTGAAAGTCATCTTAGTCTGCGGAGACGTCTTGCCTAACCCCCACCCACCCATCTACCCACCCACCCACCAAGGCTGCTCTCGTTTCTGGGACACACTTCTATATTTATGAAATTACAAACTCAGGGTTATGGAGTCCCAGGTGTCCAGATGTGGAGCCAGTAGGACGCAGACTGCTGATGCAAACCTTATTTCAATGTCTGCCATGAAGGTGCCCTCTTTTAGCTAATATGTTAAGTATGTGACGACGTGTCAGAAATTCGGGGAAAAGTGTAGAAAAACTTTTCCCCCCTGTAGCAACAGGACTGTTTCCTCTGTAAATGACACTCAGTTGATGCCTCTGAAAGAAGTAAATCCAAGTTTTACACTTGTTTTGATGAAGTCAAACAAACTAAAGCTGCAGACTGTACTCCCGCTGAGTCTATAGAATAACATTTTTTTATTACTTTGTCCTCATAGGTAAACAGTAGGACTAAATCTGCAGTCTGTTACAGAGACGGCGCTGCAATCCACAATCCTCCCAAAATTGTCTTCTTTGACTTTCCACTAGGGGTGCAGGCAAATATTGATTCAATGAAATATTGCAATACTTGTATCGATTTTAAAATCTGAGTATAAGTTGCACCTTTGCCCAATCTATAGAAAAAAACGTGACTTAAAGTCTGGAAAATACTTTCGTTTTAATCAAAATAAAAATATGTTTTCACCCAGATTCAATGTTATTTCTTTTTCCTATGAGGTAGATTACCAAAACACCCCACGTATTTTGTGCATATAGTCCTGGTCTCACATTTCTGTCAAATTTTAGAGCCCTTTTTGGCCCACAGGTCAGAGAGTTTGCCCTCTCCTGCTCTAACCTCACCATGCTTGCACCAACACAACCACTGTCCCTCCTCTCAACTTGTCGAGTCATCTGACACGAGTTGTCCTCTGATGTACTCTTTCCTGATTCTATCCATCTTCGTCACTCCTAAAGTGGACATCTTTAGCTCTGCCTCCTCCACTCTCTAAATCAACAACATTCTGCACCTTTCCTTCTATCTTCTTTTGTCACTCATCCCACCTGAAACCTTCCAACTACACCCATTCCAACCTACTTGTGCACTTTTCTTCACCTCTTTCCCCCACTTTCTGTTGAACCTAAAGTCCTCCACCTTCTCCACCTCTGCCCCCTGTAACCTCATTATTCACTTGAATCCCTCCATACAGACACATATACTCTGTCTTGCTGCAGCCAACCTTCATCACTCTTCTATCTAGAGTAAACCTCCACTTCACTAGATCTTTCTCCGCCTGCTCACTACTCTTACTTTAGATCATAAACATCATGGTCCATGGAGATTCCTCTCTAACCTCATCTATCCGTCTGTCCATCACCACAAAAACCAAAAGATGATCCTTAACAAAAAAAAAACATAATGTTGCTCACAAATCCCCCAATTTTTTAAGTAAAACTTAAAAAAATAGTACTATATGGTACAAACAATATGAATATTATAGGTGATGTAAAACTCAATTGGGTGAAAAAAATAACTAAAATCTTATATTTTGAATCTCAATAGCCTCTTTTTAAGATCATTTATTGGAAATCTCTGCCACACTTCTCCACAGACTTAAACTTCTATCTATCTAATCTCTAAGCCTTATTAGCTAACACGGTTTTCTTATCATTTCTATGCTGATGATTAGGTTGTGACCTTAGGTTAAGATTGCAAAGTATGTCACAATTGAAGCACATTTTTTTTTACCCAAATCTGTCACTGCTCTCATATAGAGATTAAAAACGGTTCTGATTTACATTGAAAGAGCCAGCAACCACAGAGATTATTTTAAGGGAAAAACTGACGTAACCCTTTAACGCTCTGCACTGAATATATGTTTTTTATTTATTCATGAGACCATTTAATAAAAATGACAGTAAATTTCCCTTTACCCATGTTCCCATCAGTGTTTCTTGGGGCCAATTTGACCCCATGTATTTTTTAACAGTGTAAAATATATAAGAGTTTTGAGCCAGCTCTTCAACTTCGTTGTGTTTTCTATGGTTTGTTCAGCAACATGGAAGCAATTAAAACAAAATTAATTTGTTAGCAAATTGTATTGTCCACTGGACGTCTAAATGTCATTTTAGCTCTGTGGATAACATGATCATTTTTTTTATTTTTGTGAAAGAAATTGTGGATGAATGGGGCGGAAAGTGAGAGGGGCTTAAATATCAATGCCTATGTTGATAATTAACTGATAACATTGAAACTTAAAGATTGGTTGGAACTTGGTTTTAGACATTTTTGGTTAAATAATTCCCAAAAAATTATTTAAAAAATATAGTTAATAGTAATTTAAATTTAAAATTAACAAATATAGACACACAATGAAGTTGAATATTTGTATGCCTTTAATTTTTTTCCCCTACTATGACTGACCAACACCTCTTTTCTGTAGGTTTGCACAACTTTTAAGCAAGTAAATTATCTTTAAATTTTCTAGAAATGACTCTCATACAGTAAAAGTTAGAAATTTTATGTATCATAATGCAGAAATATAAAAAGATAATGATTTCTTCAGTATTTAATCTGATCAATATGACTAAACTGAAGCTTTCAAAAAAAGGCAACTATTTCAGAAGCAATTTTCAGAAATAATTAGAGCCAAAACAGCTTTTTTTGTTTTCTAGCAGAAGATGAAGATCTTACTGGATAAATGATGGCGCACACGCCATCTTTTCCATCTGTGAAAGCACACACCTCTCCATCAGAGGGTGTATCATGTGCGCTAACACAATATTGTGCACCTGCCCGGTGCTCGGATTGCTACCTTTCTATCACAGAGAGACAGCTCACGTCCGAAGCTGAGAGCAATCAATCAATCATCTCACATCACTGCACCATGATGATATTGCTGGTAGATACAAAGGACGTATGACTTTTAATACCTTTTGAGAGAAAACCCCCATTTTTGTTTTTTGCTTTTTTTTTAGCAGCGAGTTCATGTTTTAAATTATGCATTTGAAAACAGAAAAAAAGTCTCCGAATCTCTACTCTGTTTTCATAAATAATTATTTCTGTGGGTATCATCGATCACGTCGCACAACAATATCATCTTTTTTATCTCAAAAAGTCTCATTGTGCTCCCATTTATATGCAGAGGTGCAACTTTTGTAGAAAGAAATTGAAACGGCTATATGAACCTTTAAAGATTTATGAATAGTTTTGGGGGCTATGCATGCAATTAAAGAATATTGTTGTGTTTCAAGCGTGGAGAAAATTTCCTTTCAGTAGTAGCAGAACTTTAATTCTAAGAGGTAACATTTAACTCTCTTGGTTTTCAAATAGAAGGATTTTTTTTAGCTGGAGTTGATTAAATTAATCCCTTATTTTCTTTAAATAAAAACAGTGTAAGCTTTTAGCTTTTGAATGTTGGATTTTTTTTGCCTTATAAATCAATGCCTGGCAGGAACTGCACATCTAGTACTTGTGCATTAGCGACTCTCTAATCGGTATTTGTGCATTAGTGTCCGCTACTGCACTACTGCTGTTAGAGTTTTAGGTGGAGGGTCAGGGTTAGGGCGTAGTTGCCCAACGAATGCTTTTAAATTGTAAGGTTGTTTCACAGCTGCTATAATAATAACAGTGTAAACATGGCAGATGTACAGCGGGATGCTAACACAAGCAATGCACAATTTATTCAAAAATGATATTAATTTTTTGGAAAACAACAAACACAGTCGTGGAATTATTTTCACCTCCCAGAAAGATTTGACCTTTGTGTTTGCTAAAAAAACAGATCCCGAATCAGTGTCTTTGTTAATTTATGCCAGCATTTAGTTTTTAATGCCAAATGTCAGACATGAACCTCAATCTGCAAACACCTCCCTTTTCCAGAGGAGGTAATGAACCAAGACCAGCACAAAAAATTGCAGTGATGCACTTTCAAAGAGGCACACTGAGTCAGGATTGACCATTAACCTGTGATCCAAACTGACCCTGCACATTTGTGTCCTCAGGAAGCCCTGTGGCTAGACTGAAACCAACAAACAGCTGTTGCCCTGAAGGGTTTCAAACGCTACATTTTTCACCAGT
Organism: Oryzias javanicus; assembly: GCA_003999625.1. Lineage (NCBI taxonomy): Eukaryota > Metazoa > Chordata > Actinopteri > Beloniformes > Adrianichthyidae > Oryzias > Oryzias javanicus. The sequence goes on from CM012456.1 coordinate 13,257,159, forward strand.
GCGCGACTGTCCACGTTTCTGCATCTGTTCACAAGTTGAAGGTAGAAAAAAAAAAAAAAGGTGCTTAGGTTGGCAAGTAGGCTTAAAATAACTGACATTGGGGTAGGCCAAGAGCTGTGACACAGCTGTTTTGGAGGACAACCCAACCTGTACGTGAATCTGTGGCCAACTAATTTCACTGTCGGCTAGGTTTCAGTCAAAGCTTATTAGCATCTATACCGAATGACCAGCCAGATATCTCCATAAGCCGGAAGAAAATGTTTGTCTTCTGCCAGCAATTAGCTCCACGGGTCAAAGAAACGGAAAAACATTTCCATCTTAATATAACTTGGTCAAGAAAAAACATGGAAAAAAAAAGGTAAGATGGTAAAAGTTTGTGAAGCTGCTAAAAAACTCAAAAACCAGACGTAGAAATCAGTTTTGGATCCTTTTGGGGAACTTTTTGATCCTTTTTAGAATGAGTATCTACAGAGCTGTGCTCAGAATGTTGGCTTTACTGAGGCTACAGTGACTCCTTCTGGACACACAGGCAAACACTTTAAGGCTTTAAAGTCAGGAAATCTTGATGCAACCAGAAATTTGCTTTTAAGTTAAATAAAAGCCCTTAAATTCAAGTTGATTCACACATAACTTGTGTAGGAACAGCCTAAAAACCACATCCAGGATCAGTCTGAGAAATTTACGTTGCAGCAGAGAAACTGTTCATCAGATTTGCATATTAATAGCAGAAAATCCAATAAATACTCATGTTTTATTGTTGCAAATAAAGTATGTCTTTTTTTTATTTCTATATCTAAGAGAATATGAAGAAGTCTGACCTATCAGGAGGCTGAGAGGAGGGGAGCAGGACGAGAAGGCTGAGAGAAGCTCCCCAAAACTGAGGCTGGCATCTCGCACATACAGGTTGTAGTCAGCAGCACCTTGTTTACTGCAAAGCTCCTGCAGCCTCCTCTTCTGCACGCTGTCCGCCACGTGCTCCACCAACGCTCGCAGAAATGCCTGACGGGGGCAAAGAAATCAGACGTGAAATGAAAGTATTCTACGCAAGCTCTTTTTTTTATTACTTTCCCAAGCCCCGCAGACTTATCTCAATGCTACCCTTACAAAAGTACAAAGCTTTGTTCAGTTTTTCTGAAAATTGACAGCAGCAGACCTTGAGACCAGCTTACTTATTCAATACAGCTGGAGTAGCACGTGTAATGAAACTTCTGGAAGGTTTGAAAGAGTTCTGACATTTCTAAACCAATCTGGGACATCTTAAAAGTTTGAGATTATTAGGATAGACTGACGACCTGTCCGGGGTGTACCCCGCCCTCACACAACAGTGGGGGGAGGGGGACAGGTAGAAGGGATTCAGCAGATTAAGGGTGGATGGATGGATGGATTTTACACATCCCAACACAATAAAATAGAACAAAAGATTTGAAATTTGTCTATAAAATGATCTGTTTTTGACAGTATTACAATATTCTTAATAAAATCATAAAATCCGCCCTCTGCAATGCATCTTTCAAGTGAGTTTTCAAATGAATTGCTTTTTTTTTCCAGGTACGCAATAAAAATTACCCCAAATCATTATAGTTCCACTTCCATGCTTAAAAATAGGTTAAAAAAAATGTTTGGATGTTTACATTAAGAACTGTAAAAAAAAAAATCCCAGCTTTCGTGAAGCAAATCAAAGTCCAAACCATTTCAGGCAGTAAATCAAAACTTTATCATCATTGCAATATTAGCCTGTACAATATCGCAAAAGATGACCCAAACTGCAAAAAAATATCTTAAATGTTCACTTACAAGAAAAAACTAACAATCTCATGGCAGCTTGAAGTATCTCTGTTATTGTTTTTATTTCAATTTATTAAGCATAAAACTAGACTTACATTTTTGATCCTGTGAAGACTAACTTGAAAGTTTTTTTAATAGTTTTTCCTAATTTGGAAAGATTAACTTTCATTTTTTAAAACAAGTTGTAATGACTTCGTCTCTTCATTCTTAACATTGTACTAAAGTACACCTGGATGCTCCAGCATATGTTGTGATCAATGAGGATAAATAGCTAACCTCGGTCGTTCTTTTTTCCAGAAGCATCGCTTCAGTTTACTCTTTGATTATTACCTGTTTGTTTATTTCCCCGTGGGCAGTGATTTAAATTTAAGATTAAAGCGATCACAGCGAAATATTCAAATGAGCCAGCTTCACTTTCAGTGCGATTCAACTTCAGCACGCAGCTATGAATCAAACCGACACGGTAATCAGAACATCTAAATATTTGTCATGCCGAAGTGGTCGGAATAATAACAGTGATTCATAATATAATGTGCATATTTGTATGCAGAGGCTGGAGGCAGATGGTCATAACTTGCTCTGGAAGAATTATTATCTCCATCTTCCAGAGCGTCCTGTGAAGCCATAACCTTCACCTGGAGTTGAGACGAGTGAATGAATTTGAATTTTTACCGTCAAAAAGAAGAAAAAAACATTTTGTCACAATCCGGGGATGAACTGAACAACATATTTCTGCATCTACCTCGGTGGACATAAGAGAAGGACGATTACATCCACTTTTACGTACAATTCTGATCCAGACTTTGGAAATGTTGCTTCTTCAGATGAAGGACAGATTGTTTCCTTTTTTTTAAGACAAAATATTTTTTTTCGAATTACAGGAGAAGGTCAGCGCTGAAATTCGCTTTTTTGCACTGACTCTCCTTGAGCTTGTTCCTTCACATTTCACAGAAACCGAAAAAAGAGAATACCGTTGACAATAATTATATTGCAAAAGAATCATTTCAATTTAGACAAAATCTGCAATAAGTTTTCTCAATTTCTTCCAATTTTTAATATCAGTAATTCCAACAATTGAATAATAGAATTCACCAGTAATATGGACTTTCAAAAGTGCTGCATTACACTCTCTTTATTATTTCTATTAGACTAACACAGATTTTTCTTTTCATCCGCTATTAGACTACAATTCCTCCTAAACATTTGTTATTCATTTTCTAGGTTTATTTTTAGTGTTATTTATCATTCTAGCTTATCTGCGTGCGCAGCAGACAGATGTATTAAAAAACGTATCATGCGATTTAACAATGTAAAAAGTATCATGGATTTCAACAGGTAATCTGAATGTTTAAAACTTTACAAATGTTTGAAAACGGACTGGTTTGATTTACATTTTATTAATGTTTTATTTATTGATGGGCGGCTTGCAGGATCTCTGCAGAGCCCGTTGATGGAATCAATGGATATCGCCCTAGCTGCACACTTCCAGTTATTTCTTCCTCCACGAAAGACAAGATCTCCTCAAACTCTGTGTGGTCCTTCTGTCTAAAGAGGTCCAGTTTTCTGAATTTTCAATGTTCTTGTGCTAACGTAACAGAATAGGCTTCTGGCGGGTATATGAATTGAAAGGGCAGAATAAAGTGGGGGTCCTGCAAACGTTTGTTTCTGAACACTTAAATTTACAAATGAAACTCAGCGTTTCTGACAGCGAAACCCAAAAAAATCCCTAATAATAATTTGATTTTGAGTCCCCAAAAGGTTCAGAATTAATTTGTCTTTTACCCTGATCTGGAAATAAAACTTCAAAAGATTCTCCATGTCTTTCATCTTCAAGGATGGCTTTGATAAACAGACATTTTGGCTCTTTTCTTGTAAATTTCCGACTTTTTCCTTGTTAATTTATTATTTTCATTTAACGATTTTCCCTTTCACACTTACAACGGAGTTTTGAGGCCAATTTACAAAAAAAATTACAACTTTAAACTGAAAATTTAGAAGATTTAAAGTCATAAATTTACAACTTTAAAACATGTAATCGACAATTAAATAGTCATAAATTTAGCCTATGACTTTTAAGTTATAAATAAACGACTTTATTCTTGTAATTTAACAGTCAGAATTTTTTTCTCGTAAATTTACTAAATTTAAAGTCATGTTTTTTTTTTTATTTTGTCAACTGGCCCTAATACTCGGTTGTAAATATAAAAGGAAAAATCTGTAATTATTTAGGGACCACGAAGATACGACTTTGTATTTATGCAAGGATGATCATGAAGTTTGATAAGCCTAGATTCACTGTGTTCAAGAGATGAATCGGAGCAAAAAGGGGGACAGATTCACCCATAAAGATGAGAGCCAATCATACACAGGGCTGTGATTTGAGGTTGCTGCCGCTGCTCTGATATAAGTTTAGCAATGAGACCAAACAGCAAAAATCTAACCATTCCTTTAAATATATATTTTTTTAAATATATATTTTATAGTTTCACAAACCAAATAAAAACAGCACAAGTAAATTTAAATTTTGCAAATACAGTAAAAATAAAAAAATAAATAAAAAATGTGTTGCTTGGAACAACAGTACCTTCTTAGGAACACTTCTGATCTCCAGACACCACGTGAACAGGAACAGGAGAGAAACATTTTGAGGGATGTGTGGCGGCACATGAGCACCTTCAGAGAGAAAAAGACATTTGCAAAAACCTTTCTCTTCAAAACACCAGTTTAAAATTTTAAAGAAGACAGCAATGCCTTTTTTCTTTGTGTCTTTTTTCAGAGTGACGTGGACGCGATGGTTCCTTTTGTCTTTAAGGCCCAATCTGCAAAGCATGAAGTCCACCTCTTCAGCTCTATTAGGGCAGAGGACATCCAGAGAATCTCCTGGCTGGTAGGTCAAAGTTGGGCAAGTCTGAAAATAAAAATGGAGGTTAAATAAAGAAAATATGGTCTTACATTATTTTATGAAACTTACAGAAATGTCTAGCTCGAGTAGGACAGCTGTCTTAACAGAATCTCCTCTGCTCAGAAGGACTGCCCTAGAGATGGGAACCTCATGAAAAGTCTCTTTATATAGTAGTCCAGAACTCTGAAATAAAATGTTAAAGACAAGAAGAATTAGGTACAAAGCACAGCATTAACTTTTTGTTGTTGTTGTTGTTTTAGCATCCCTTACCTGCTCTGGGGCATCCACCTCCTCCAACGTAACATCTAAGAAGGGAGGGGGCAGAGCAGGAACATTAAGAGAGGACTCGGAAAGCGGCGGCACAGAGTTCGTCAGGGGAGATGAAGAGGAAATTTGGGGGATTCCCTCATCCTTTGTCTGTGTAGCATCATTCTGGGATATAAACTCAGTCCTTTCAGAAGAAGAACTTAAGTTTTGGCCAGATAATGTAGAAGAGGTAGGTGGAGCTGTGATGCTTAACAGGTTTAGCTGCACATCAGGTTCAGTTAAATCCTGAAATTCTTTTGCTGAATCTTTCACGTTCTCTTCAGACTGAGCAGTTCTCTCAGAAGCCATTTTTGATGCAGCCTCTTTGATGGCGTTCCAAAGTCCTTCGAGCCACGGGTCCACTACCAGCTCCAACCTAAAGCAGACAAAGCTTTACAATAGCAGCAACAGTAAAACCAACATTTCGAAAAGTTAATTTCTGGAATTTTGGTGGTTTACTTGGCCTGGAAATACTGAAAATACGTCTCTTCACTACACCACAATTTTCCAGCCCAACCAAGGATTACTTGATTTGTCTTAAACTTACAAGAACTTTCACACTTGCCAGGAAAAGTGGATTCACAAGTGAAAACTAAACAGCCCATTGTGACAGTTTTTTTTTTTCTTTTGCAAGCATTCTGAGAGGCATATTTTTCTCGGCAGAACCTACCCTACACCATCATCAGCAAACCCAGCAGGATAGAACTGTCTGGCTCCAAGTGCTTGTAGACTACGCTCAATCGTCTTCCCACAATTGCAGAAATTTGCGTAATTCGTGTCTCCTAAAGCTGATACAGAAAAAAAAAAACAGATAAAGATTTGAAAGAAACCTTTCAAATGGTGAATTTAAGTATTTAACATTTTACTTGTGATTTGAAAAGTCTAGGATCTAAAATAGCAAAAAGGAATCCCTTAATCAGAATTTACCTAGAAGTGTATAAGAAAGGTGTTTATAGTGGTCAGAGGATCGGATCTTCTTGATTCTCTTGACAAATTGGAGAGCATTGTCAGGTGGTTCCCCATCGCCGGTGGTAGAGACAACAAAGACTACAGGGGCATGTTCTTTCTCCAAATTATACTGGAATAGATTATATCCATGAGGAAACAAATACACAACAAGCGAAAAGAAGGTGTTTATTACACTGTTACAAGCCAGAAGCTGTGCAATCTTGAAATGTATTTGTGTTATTATGGATGTTACCTTCTGGTCTTGGTTTAAGCAGCTGAGATCAGCAGCCAGCCCACGGTCCTCAGCCTCTTCGGCAATCCCCTCTGCAATGGACTGGGCCTGGCCCTTCTGAGACCCATACAGGACCACAAATCGAGGTTTTGTCTCACAAGGCATGCTACAAAACATACAGAAACAATCTTACAATGGTTTTATGCTCTTAAAAGAAATTTAACCCAAACAGACATTTAAGTTTTTGTGTTTACTTGGCATAATGTGAACTTCTAAACAAGAACTACAGATACTGAAACAGACCCCCCCCCCCCCCCCCCCATGATAACAGTGACACAATACTATTCTGTGATTTAAATTAAGTGCAACCATTAATGCTTAAATTACAATTTATTGTAAATTATCCTCTGAACTAGAACGTATAGTCACGCTTACCAATGTGTACCAGCTGTAGAAAAGAAGCAGATAGGCTGCAGTTACACTAAGCAGTTTCCTCCACACCACCACCATAACAGTTCCCGGATGTTGCGTGACGCATGACGTATACAGAAGGAATCATAACGCCACACGTGAAACTTTAAACGTTATTATGTCACTTGAAACTGAATAAAAATCAAAACATTATTGATAAAAGCAACTTTGAATCGCACTGCAATGGTAAAATGACAATAAAAACAACCAAGACCCCGTTTTGAGCTCATAAATTTGCATTGAGAAACCGTATAAAGCTTATTCTGAGTATCAAACATGTAGAAAAACTTTGAAAACACATTTCTACATCCGTCGTGTGAACTTTCCGGGAATATTTACCTTCACGTAACAGCTTATTTATCCACTCTGCCAACCACTCCACTATCTATGAATTCTCGCGAGATCTTGAGTATGAACGTGATCGGCTCGAACCAAGTTAGAGATGATGTTTTTAAATTAAGCTCCAAAACTTTTCCTTTTGGCAAGTTTATATTTACATAGTTTACTAGTGAATTTGCTTAAAAATACATTTGTTGCCCTGATATAAAGAGCTAATCGAAAATTTAGTATAGCCTTTTTGAAAGTATTTGGTTCCGCCCTCCCCGTCCGTGGAGCCTTCCAGAAGTACCGGCAGACTCGTGCTCAGCCACGCTCCAGCAAAAAACATCGGTCAAACAAAAATACGGTAGTTAAACTCGCGTTGAGTATTTTCTACCCAAGTCAAGATGTCCACGTTAGGGACGTTGGCGTTTGATGAATATGGGAGGCCGTTTATCATCATCAAAGACCAGGACAAGAAGACTCGGCTATCAGGCATTGACGCTTTGAAGGTACAATGGGCTAGCTAGTGAAGCAATAAATCTGGAGATGATCTGCAACTCTTACTTTTGGTTTTTGTTACTTGAAGTGAACATGTAAATAATACAAATTTGACTCCTTATTTTGAGTCATATGGTTTTATATTATACATTTGTTGAATACTAGCATCTGTGTAGCTTAACGGATTAGCTAAAATGCTAAAACGGGCCCATGTGCTTAGCTAGTGGGTGTAGCCGCTTCCAAAATTGGTAAAAAGTGATGCAGATCATTAACATATTCAAAGTGCACATTGCAATGCTTTAATATGAGTAATTAGGGAAGAAAAAAAAACATTAAAGTAAGATTCCACGTTCTTATTATGTTTTTTAATGTTTTGCAGTCTCACATTATGGCAGCCAAGGCTGTTGCAGGGACGCTCAGGACATCCCTGGGTCCTAACGGTATGTCTGAAACCATGTAAAATCTAAAAGCATCAAAAACAAACGTTAGTTACGAACTCTTCCTTCCGTTTTCATTTTTGCATACAGGTCTCGACAAGATGATGGTTGACAGGGATGGGGAAGTAACTGTCACCAACGATGGAGCCACTATTCTCAGCATGATGGATGTTGACCACCAGATTGCCAAACTTATGGTAGAGCTGTCTAAGTCTCAAGATGATGAGATCGGTGATGGAACTACTGGAGTAGTGGGTATGTGAATTGTCAAAAGTTCTTTGAGTTCATCGGTTGTTTTTAGTTGTACTTGCAGCAATTTGATCCCCACACTTGGAGAGGGTGCAATCCACTTTGTATATCATACTGAAACATCCATTTTCAATGTTTTGACTTTAAGATTTTAATTTTTTTTTTTTTTTTTTTACATAAAATTGTGATAATCTCTTTGGTTCATTTATTTTTACTTTTTCTCAGTGCTGGCTGGAGCTTTGCTGGAGCAGGCTGAGCAGCTGCTGGACCGTGGGATCCACCCCATCAGGATCTCCGATGGTTATGACCAGGCAGCACGCATCGCCATAGAGCAGCTGGACAAAATTGCAGAAACTTTCCCCTGTGATCCAAACAACTTGGAACCACTCATTCAAACTGCAATGACAACACTGGGATCCAAAGTGTGAGTGATTATTGTTAATTTTTTAATTTTATTTTTCACCCTCCGTCTTTGTGCTCCAAGATTTGTTAGACCTTATTTGTATTTATTTCTGTAATTATGGGTCATAGCTTTTTAAATCGAAAAACTAATCACAATGTCTGATCTGCTACCAACTGTTGTGTGTTCTAGTATCAACCGGTGTCACAGACAGATGGCAGAGATCGCTGTAAATGCCATCCTCACTGTGGCCGACATGCAGAGGAAGGATGTCGACTTTGAACTCATTAAGGTGGAGGGCAAAGTGGGAGGGAAGCTGGAGGACACACAGCTCATCAAGGGAGTTATTGTTGACAAGGAGTTCAGCCACCCCCAGATGCCCAAGGTGTGACTAGAGATTAATTTAATTTTCAGTGGATTTTTGAGTAACTGCAGTGTTTAAAAAGATAACATCTCAACTTTACATTGATTTTACACTCTATTAACTAAAAATAAAGCACTTTTTTGTCTTTTAGGAACTGAAAGATGTCAAAATTGCCATTCTAACCTGCCCCTTTGAGCCACCTAAACCCAAGACTAAGCATAAGTTGGATGTGACCTCTGTGGAGGAATACAAAGCGCTGCAGAAATATGAAAAAGAGAAGTTTGAGGAGATGATACAGCAGGTCAGTTAATATAAAAAAATATGTTGATGTTTCTGGCTCTTTTCAAAAAATAAAAAAACATACAAATTTCTTGTTTAGGTCAAAAGCAACGGTGCCAATTTGGCCATCTGTCAGTGGGGCTTTGACGACGAGGCAAACCACCTTCTGCTGCAGAATGAGCTGCCTGCTGTACGCTGGGTTGGAGGACCTGAGATTGAGGTGAGAAAATTTACTTTATCATTTAATAGTCATTCCTGCAAAAAAAAAAAAGGTTGTTTTCTCAATACATTTGTGAAACACTTCAGAATAAGCAGCAACATCAAGACATTTTTACCTAAGATACAACTGTAATCCGATGAATGTTGAGAATATTAATTTGTTTCAAATACAAGCCTCTATACATCCAAAAATGTCAGTCAAATGGGGATAAACCAAACTTTGTTGTAACTTTAAGAGGAATATCCTCTCATTTTTAAGAAAGGAGCTACAAAAATGGCAAAACATGGCAGAAAAATGTAGTCAAGAAGAACAAACAGTTCCTCTCAATTGTTTTTTAATCTTGAAACCTTTAATATAATAATATTTGGTGTTTAAACACAGAGGTTATGAAGAAAACTCACCTACTCTGAAATGTGCTCTTGCAGTTGATAGCCATCGCCACAGGAGGGCGCATTGTGCCGAGGTTCTGTGAGCTGACGCCTGAGAAGCTGGGCACAGCCGGCTTGGTTAAGGAGATCTCCTTCGGCACGACCAAGGATCACATGTTGGTTATTCAGGAGTGCAAAAACACGAGGGCTGTAACCATTTTCATCCGTGGGGGCAACAAGATGGTTCGTCAGTCTTATCGCTACCTCACTTTTTTTATGTGGTTGCTGGGAATTTTTGTCAATTCTATTCTCTTTTCTACCAGATCATTGAGGAGGCCAAGCGGGCTCTCCATGATGCTTTGTGTGTCATTCGCAATTTAGTCCGAGACAACCGTGTTGTTTATGGGGGCGGAGCCTCCGAAATTTCATGTGCTCTGGCTGTAAATCAGGCAGCAGATAAGGTGAGATCCTTAAGCTGACTCACGTATACTTCGAATAATTTTTTATATATGTATATATAAAAATAAATGTTGCGTTTCAGTGCCCATCATTGGAGCAGTATGCTATGCGGTCGTTTGCCGATGCCTTAGAGGTCATCCCAATGGCTTTGGCTGAAAACAGCGGCCTGAACCCCATCCAGACCATGACAGAGGTCAGAGCCAGACAAGTCAAAGATAACAACCCCTTCCTCGGCATTGACTGTTTACACAAAAATACCAACGGTAAGAGGAGTTTGTGGTCAAAAATGCTACTAAAATACTTGGAATAAGTTTTGAGCTTCTTTGTTTCTGGTTTTTTTCCTGAAGACATGAAGCAGCAACACGTGATCGAGACCCTGATCGGCAAAAAGCAGCAGATCTCCCTGGCCACTCAGGTGGTCAGGATGATCCTGAAGATCGATGACATCCGAAATCCCGGAGAGAGCGAGGATTAAAGTCCTCGTAGCCCAGGATGACTCGACACTTGATGTTCTGAGACGCTCACGAGGGCTTTGGCACTTCCTCGAGCTCCATGTCCAAACCGCACCGCATATTCGTATTTATCATTTGATACTTGTTCCAGGTGTTGTAGTATCAAAGTCAACAATAAAATGTTGATCTGATAAAGTGTCAAGAATCTTCAGCTCTGCTTTAAATAAAATAAACTCGTTGTCCCAGAAATCGGCATCAGATCATTTTTTAGGTTTTCCAAAAACACAATTTTGTTTAACATTTACATTTTAATTCTTTACACAACATAAATTCTGCAAAAATTATTAAATGAAAAGTGGTTCAATGTTAACAACATTGTAACCACTTGAGGCAATGAAAATAATAATTTGTTTTAGATCAATTTTAACAATCTTCTCCAGTTAGTGGTTTATTTACTTCACTGTGTTTTATTTAGCAGTACTTGTCGAGCCAGCTCAGCATGTCTTTTCTGGCCTCCTGGATGTACGGTTTGTCCTCCGGGTTGATGTCTTCTCTCTTGCGGTGGACGAAACCGTGAGTTTGACCAGGAAATACTTTCACCTGATAGTCCACAGTGCACTTTTCCTTCAGCTTTTCCTCCAGTGAGTTCACCTTCACAGAACATTATAAAGAACGATTAGAAAATGGAAAAGTTACGCTGAAGTGTCACCTGTTGAAGAACACACCTGATCAAGAGGGATAACGTGATCCACCTCTGCAAAGATGAACAGAGTCGGGCTCTTGAGTGCGTACCTGTCCTCTCTTTCTCGAACTATTCCTGCACAAGGAAAAAAATCAAATTTGTGCTGTTGCGGTTAATATTTTGAGTGATTAACAAAAAAAAAAAAAAAAAACAGCAGGGTATGAGTGTTCTGATTTAACAAATCAAAAAAGCAGAGCAAAGTCAGTGCAGGTGCTGTTGGTTCTGCCTGTACCAGTCCTCAGCCCAGATAAAATACAGTACTGTGTCAGAAAGAGCATGTACAAAAAACTCTGCCAGAATGTGCTGAAAAGGGAAAGACAGCAACTTTGTAATGAGTCGGGATGGCGTACCGTAAACTGAAACTCCAGCTTTTACCTCTGGATACTGAAGCGCTATGTAATGTGTGGCAACCCCACCCCAGCAAAAGCCTACTGTCCCAATGCGCTTAGCCCCACACTGCTCCTTCAGGAACTTCAGCACAGCATCCACCTCTCTGAGAAGAAGATGGATTTGTCACAACATGGCAGAGATCAAGACGGACATTCGAGCATGTGATGCTTGAATTACTTGTTTATAGTGGTTGGTTTTTTGTCCTGAAGCCACTCCTCAAATTTGGACCAGTCACCAGCTGGGCTCCACGCTTCCTTTCCAACAAAGAAGTCCGGACACACAGCTCTGCTCAGAGAACAACACGGTTTCTCTCACCGACTCCAAGAACTTCTGATCTCAACCAATTATCAGACTGTACGCACGTGTATCCGTTGGCAGCCAACATGTCCGCCATGTATCGGGTGTTTGGAAGCTGCCACCCGAAGATGTCTTGAATGACAATGATAGCCTTGTCAGAGGGAGTGGAGGGTTTCACCACATATGCTTTGATGTGCTCTATCTGGACCTCCTGGCCAAGTCCTCCATACTCGATCTTATCCCCTATATCGCAGGGGCATGGGCTGCTTTCATTTGCCATCTAAAAAATAAACCACACAAATACAGACTGAATCAGAGGGGAAATGAAGCAATTTAAGACAAATTATATCTCAAGAATGACTGGTGTTATTGCTTTCAGGCGCTATTGTATGATTAGGCAATAAAATAACGTAAAATCAAATAAATCTGAAAAAAAGTCTTGTCTGAAGAAATGATTACGTGTCATTTTTTGGCATGTTATCACGATTACACCCGCATGGGATGTGTGTTCATATGACATGACTTGCATAAATGAATAATGATTGACTTTTTTTTAATCACGCAAGCACTATTGTGTCCTCTGGTTAATGACTATTAATATATTTCAAAGTCAAACAAATGTGTTTATGACATTTGTACAACTTATCTCAAACTTGTAGTGTCTTAAAGGTTACATGTGATTGTCAGGAGTTACAGAATAATAAAGCAAATGCTGTGCAGAGGCTGTCCATAGATTTCGTGTCTTGCAAAGCACAATGACTCAGCGTTTTACAAAAGCCACCTATTTCAGGGAATTTAATAAATAGTAAATCAAGAATAAAAATATTTTTTTCAATAAAATACTAAAGGTCAAACCTTTTTTTCAGAGTTTTCTTGAAGAACTAGAAAATCTCCAGCAAGGTTTAAGATTGAATAATCACTAAAATTGAACAGTTTCTATTGTGAAGTGGGATATGTGACTAATATCTAACCACCATGAGGTTTATTTAATTGTTTTTTTTTTGTTTGTTTGTTTGTTTTAAAGCGCATGGAATTTGTACCTTAACTGCACATACTTTGACAAATTGATGAATTCCTTTAGTTGAAAGTGCAGATTCATTGAAAATTTAGCATTTTAAGTGTCTTAACCCCTAATTTTAATTAAATTCATGACTTTACATGTACACCAACTCTCTTAAGTAACTTTTTCATTCTCGTTGCTTTCACCTCTCGTAACTTTTACTTTTGGAAATGTTATATTTCTTTGCAAAAATAGATTAATGAGCTTGGGGTATTTAAAATCTGGTAAGAATCTCAGTCCATCTGCCCATTCAAAAATAAAATTAGAAAGGAACTAATTAAAAACTACATTTTTCAATAAATTAATCATGTTAATTCTTTGATTTTGACTAGTTTATTTATTTCTTTCTTTCTTTTCTGACTTTTCACAGAAGAAATGAGAACTTGATTGGAAAAGCAACTTGTTTGCTAAAATAAGTATATAAAACTGTTGATACAAAAATCTGATAACTTATTTCCGAAAATCTCGAAAATATGTCAACTTTTTGGCGAATTTTGGCATGATTTGCTTCTTTAATTGCAACAGATCTACGTTAAATAAATATTACTAATATTAATGCAAAAAATGGTTAATCCATCAGAGAAATTACTAAAATCATTCCTTCGGTTTTAACTTAATGCATGTCTTGCGTAACTCAACGAAAAAAAAGCCTCTTGCAGAAATGTACATGCATTGTTAACGTATGGTCTATTACTCAAACAACTTTGCATTGATTAGAGATACATACCGTATTTATTATGATCTTCTCGAAAGCTGGAATGAGAAAACTTTTCTTGGGCTAGAAGTCAGTCTTCTGCTGGACTACTCATTGTATAACACACACAAAATGCGTATCACGTGACATTCAAGAACACAGAAATTCCCACCAAACTTTCAAAATAAAAGCAACTAAATTAAGTTTGGTTATCTGTGGGCTCATTCAGTGTAATCATAGGGAATAATGAAATCTAAATCATATTTTTTTATTGTGTCTTATACAATTTATAACTAGTCATTTTTGTCAGCCTAAAAAGTTTAAATGAATAAGATTGTCATTTCGCTTAAATATCTCATAGATTACTTTTATTTTGAAAGTATAAAGGGTGTAATGGTGATTTTATACTTTACACATTCACTCTATTGCATGGTCAATACAAAAGGCACCGCTGGGATTCGAACCCAGGATCTCCTGTTTACTAGACAGGCGCTTTAACCAACTAAGCCACGGCGCCACCGGTTATCACATGGTGACACATTTTGGTTTATAAATTTTACCATGATCAATAGATTATTTCTTAGGTATTTGAGTCAATTCAACAATTAAGATGACCCTCACAGAGGATGTGAGGCTTGAACTCAGCACCACTCTGATTGAGTTCTCAGTAAAATTTTGTGTCCCCTTTCAAACAGGAAACAGTTGTGTTTATTTTCACCACCTAACCATTCATTCATTCATTCATTCATTCATTCATCCATCTTCTTTTTCATTAATTTATCCCTTTTCAGGGTCGCAGGGGTGTCGGAGCCTAATCCCGGTTACTGATGGGCCAAGTCAGGGTTCACCCTAGACAGGTCACCAGTCTGTCGCAGTATCTAACCTTTTAAATTGTAAAAATAAATATTTGTACACACCTTTATAAGTTGTATAAATATGAATTAGATTATAAAAACAAACCTAAGTCATTTGAGAAAAATTTACACAAATATCAAACATATCTTGTTATCAAAAAAACTTGAAGCACTTGCAAAAAGTTGCAATAAGCAACAATAGGCGAAGGTTGTAAACAAGCATTTTTCCTTCCAGAAATAATATTCTTTCAAAAACACGTGACCTGCGTTGTAGAAGTTTCTCTGCCATAAAAGCTGTCAAATACAGCAGTTATGACGAGGTCTGTCAGTCCTTTCAGCGCATGCGTGTGTCACTCTAGCAAGCAGCTAGCTATTTGTCGTTAGACTTTCCTTTTGGCAAAACGGAAAATGTTAACAGCTCTATAGTGGACAGCTTTACATAAACAGCTATCATAAAGTGCATACGACGTGTACACATGCCAATACTACCTAGGCTCTAAGGACGCGACGAAGACAGCGTTTTGGAAATCTGTGGGAAACCATTTTATGATTGTTAATGCAGCCGACCCATATTTATATAGTGTTTTAGCTAGCATAACATAGCTAGCAAGGATAGAGTCTGTCGTGGATGGGTTTTCTGACGAAGGTTTCCTAAAAAAGACGGTGGTCGGTGTTTATCGGACAACATGGATACTGCTGAAGAAGGTAGGCCCAAGCTAGCTTTCTCAATAATATTTAAAGGGAATTAGCTTTGCGAGGACACCTCTGAATCCAGCCTGTTGTTCAGCTGGCCTGCTAACGTTATCTTCGCTGAAAGTCACAACCATTGGAGTAAAACCCATGAGAAAGGGGGTCATCTGTTCAGCGCTATCCTTATCTAACTGTGTCTCATTAAATGAATTACTTATTTTAAACTTAAAATAATAATAATAAATAGTTTTGTGCAGACACTAATTTTATGTTGTCTGGGGTGTCACCTGTTCCATAATATTTACCCTTGAGATTAGTCGTTTTAAAGAGTGATTTATAGTTTCATTCAGTCTATGACTGTAGCCTAAATGTGTTTCATAAAAGTTTCAATGGATCTTAATTTTGTTTTGAGTATGTTAATTAAAGTTTCAAAAATAAATAACATTCGAAGACACTATAAAATAAAGGTTACATCTGAAAATAGATTACATTTAACAAATAGATTACAAAATAAGAGCATCCAAAAGTGAGTGTTTTCTCAACTACTTAAAGTCTTACTCCAATTATATTTTGATTTGTTGTAAAAGCATTCCCAATGGTCTGCTATTTAAGATTATGCCGTTTTTTGCCATAATAATAATTAAAAAAAAAAAAAAGACTGTAATTGTTTTGGACATAGTTTCTGCAGAGTGGCAATTGTTCATTAGAAGTTCACTTCTGAGTTGTGGGCGGGAATGTTGGTGCAGAAGTAAGCCTCCTCTGATGTCCCATCATCCCTTTGTTTACACACTCTAGCTTACAGGCACTCACAACCCCACCTAACATTACTGACAAGAAAAATGACAAAAAACGACATGCAGTTTAAAAAAAAAAAAAAACCCAGACATTAAGACATTAGTGGATCTACTTGTTTGCAAGTGGATGTGTCGAAATGGAACGGAGCAGGGAGACTTTGCCCCACCTGTTTCAGTTGCTGTGTCACAACTATTAGCTTTTTCTTGTAGAATTTTATAATCTTCTCCTGATTTGCCACAATTTGAGTAAAGAAATACTCAAACACAGTTTTAATCTTTTTATATATATATATATATATATATATATATATATATATATATATATATATATATATATATACACACACACACACACACATACAGTATGCCCTCCATTATGAGAAAAATACTACAAGAGTATCGCCAAAAACACAATTTCTTTGAGTGGGTCTTAAAGAGAAATTTGTTAGTTTCTACAATATTCAAATGTACTTCATTCCAGACAAATTAAATTTAGATCTCTTGGTACCATTGAAGTAAAATTTTCTCTTATCAACACTGCAACACACTTGCACTCAAATGAATTTGTTTGTATGTTTGTTTACAAATGGTTTGAAGTGGTCTTATCTTTAGCTGGTGAACTGTTGTGTGTTAGAGATATTCAAAGATGTGAAACTTTTAAGATAGATGTGGTTTGAATGTAACCACATATCATTTAAGGTTTAAACTCAATTCTTTACTGGTGCTACTTATTATAAACTACTGTTTTGAGCTTATCTACATACTCTAAGTTTCAATCAGATATTTTAAAATTCGAGGAGCAAGGAGTCGTACATAAAAGACAAATAGATTTTTAAACCCACATGGATAAGAGCCTTTTCCTTGTCCTGTATAATGGTAATGTTTTCAGAAGCTCAGACTTTTAAGGTAAATAGTAATCATGCACTTTGGCTGAAACCTGTTTTGTGAAACTTTTACTAAGAACTGTGGAACTTTTTACTAAGATAAATTTAGATTGATTCAATTGTTTTATTTGTCACTCAGGTCAAATTGTAATTTGTACCTTACAAATTTTGCTTGCTTTTTTTATGTCATGATTGTCTTTCTTTTTGCTAAGACGCCTTACATCTGCATTGGATGCTCATTTGTCATTTGTTTGTGAAATTAGCGGATATCTGTCGTGTGTGCCGCTCTGAGGGGACCCCGGACAAACCCCTGTACCACCCCTGTGTCTGCACTGGCAGCATCAAATTTATCCACCAGGAATGGTAAGTGTTCCGCTGTGTTTTATCTGATTTATTATTATAACCCATTTTATTTATCGTTCCTCTTTCCACTCAAAAGAATTTTGAACATGTGCAATGGTTAATTGTCTAGAAAATGAGTGTATTTCAGTATCGTATATTTATAATATGTCACAATACTTATTACAGCTTTATATTAAAACTAAAGCAATTGTTTTTAGTACATTTTTGATTGACTTCAAGGTTAATAAAACAAATTGATGTGGAGTTCAAACACTAATTTAGGGAATTTTTCATTTTCCATCAATTTAAATTTCACTGACATATTTTCATCAAGTCTAATGAAGAAATTACTTTAATTCTGAATACATAAACATTAATTAATCGCATTAAAACTCCCAAACCCCTTTGTCAAAATTTTGCAGCAGCCATTTTTCTGCTTTGTACATCTTCTGGATGACAAATAGACAACCGAGAGGGGTTTGCTTTTTTGATCAGCAACATTTATCTGTAAACGCATTACGGCGCTCTCCAACTTCTCAATTCCATAAAAGCTGTTGGCTAATAAGCTGCAGTATCGACTTGCAAAATGAGTTGTAGAAAAAAAGGTGTTTGAGCTGCAGCTAATGCTGCACTGCAGTCAATATTCTCCATTGCTTCCATCAACCTTTCATCTTCCAGATCACACAGAAATGTTCATGGATTATAATGATTTTGTAGCAAAACATCAGACTGAAAAAAAAGGACCATCATTATTGAACTATCATTGTTTTTTTTGTGGTGTTGTTGCACCTTTCTGGTCATCTAAGACCTGAAACGTGACCATTTTCTTTAGCTGCTAACATTTAACAAAATGTTGTTGTGCCTTTAAAGCTCAAAAAACAAAAAACATCGAATAGAACAAGATGCAAATCACCATTTTTACCCTACTTTAGAAAAAAAAGACATAAAAGTTACCAGTGTATGTCTGACTGAACTCTAACTAATGAATTAAACCACTTATTATTATTTTTTTTAATCTATGAAAGTACCCTAAATATATATTTTAAAATTATTGTTAGCCAAAAGAATTACTTCTGTCTCTATACGAAAAGCTCATTTCAACAGAGGAGTTCCTCCCTGTGAAGGAGTCTTAATGTTTGCTTAAGCTGAGTAATGTTTTTCCTTACTGATTTCTGTTCTGTTAACTTGCATCACTTTTCTGTTCAAATGTTGGGTAATATAAATACCTGCTAACATAAGTCTGACATGCTACTAGTCTTGGAGGCTTCTAAATAGATCTATGTGTTGCTGAGTTTAAACACAAGCTGAGGACTCCTAGATTGAGTTTGGAAAACCCTAATTTCACACTAGTTTGTTTCTGACTGGTACTTTTGATACTATTTATCATGTGAGTTCTGATGAGGGTTATTTTTTTGTTTAGTCAAATAGAAACGTCCTTTATTTGTTGGGTTTTAAGAATATTTTTGATACTGCAGATATCAAGCTTTATTAATTTAGACACTAGCAGATTTTATGAATGCAACAAAATCTAAAGCAAAATAATTCTAGACATAGTTCATTTAAAAGATGTATACAAAAAAGAAGAAGCAAATCTTGGGTATTAGTTGTATTGCGAGGAAAAGCCTCAACATTTTTACCAAATGTGGAAGACAAATCTTTTAAAGATGTGTGAAAATCAATATAAGCTTTAACTTTTGATGAACTTAGTTGGGTAAATTGGTTTCATATAAAACATTATTCCCTTTGCTTGTGCATAACAATAAGTATTTTTTTTAATCAAGACTGTGGTCCAGGTACAATGGCTTTGTGTTAATTAAAAAAAAAATTTCAAAGTAATAATTTGTTTCCTTTCAGCTTGTCATAATGTAGCAGTTAGATTGCAAAATGCTCATTTTTAAAAGTATGTTAACCCAGATTATACGTTGAATCGGCAGTGTAACCATTCAGTGTTCCTTTAATTTAATTAAATTACAGTTTTTAATTTGATTTGAAAATTTCAGAGTATACCAAATCACATAACTTAGACATGACTTTTGTTTTCTTTCCTTTATTCACCAACAGAATGGCTCTTATGAGTTTGTATGAGAAGTTGGCTGCTAGCATGAATATTGCATGTAAAAAAACATACAGTAGCATTTTGTCAAAGTCTATTTTTAAAATTTTGACTTTTCTAATTGCTGTTTTACAGTTTGGTCCAATGGCTGAAGCACAGCAGGAAAGAATACTGCGAATTATGCAAGCACAGATTTGCTTTTACGCCAAGTAAGTTTATTTTTTAAATGCATTTTTTAATTTCATAGTGCAGAGTAAGATTTTTTTGAGGCATTGATTTCCTTTTTTTCCTTCTAAATTTGGTTCAAATAAAATGATATAGCATCAATTGGTCATTTCCTTTGTCTTCCTCAGTCTACTCTCCAGATATGCCCTCCCGTCTGCCCATTCAGGATATTTGTGCTGGCCTGCTAACCAGTGTGGGCACAGCCATTCGCTACTGGTTCCATTACACACTGGTTGCCTTCGCTTGGCTTGGGGTGGTTCCCCTCACTGCATGTGAGTATAAAGCCCCCTAAAAATATCTCCCAAAATATTTAATTGGATTGGAGATGCCCTTCTGAGCAAAGTAAATTGTAAATTAGACATGATGCAAAATATTTTTTACTAAAGAATCATAAAACATGATGAGTGAATATGAGTTGTTTAATTTTATGCTTATAAATGTAACATTTTAAAAATATTTTTTGTATTCACCAACTCATGTTTGACCAATTTCTGCTGACACTGCAACAAGAGTCAGTTGGAAGAGTTCTCCCTCCTGTTTTTGTGTCGTTTTCTTCCTCAGCCGCTACATTTTTCCTCATTTGTCAGTTAAACCAGTGCAGAAAGCCAAAGCCCGTACGCGTGAAAAATCACTCACCCCTGCAGAGCCACTCATGCGGGTCCAATGACACCTGCGGTTTCCATAGAAACCCTTCCAAA
Organism: Oryzias javanicus; assembly: GCA_003999625.1. NCBI lineage: Eukaryota > Metazoa > Chordata > Actinopteri > Beloniformes > Adrianichthyidae > Oryzias > Oryzias javanicus. Next base: position 13,277,573 of record CM012456.1, read on the forward strand.
GTCGATTATTTGATGCAGGCAGACGCACAGAGAGAGGCTGCAGCTCACTGACAGCAATGATCAGTTTCTACATTTTTCACCAGCTTTATGATTATTTTACCCTTGGCGTGCCAGCTGCCAGTCACTTTCTTTTGTTTTACAGCAAACAAATGATTGTTTTTGTGAAAAACTGTGAGTTAAAAGCACATTTCTCTTGCTTCAAATTAAATTCTTTCATTCGAAAACGTGTAGTTTTGGTAATAATTAATGTTTTCCCAGCCCTACTTTTCTTATCCTGACATGATATTTGTGCAATAAACAGAATGTTCAGATCATTATCAATACTAGTAATTATGTTTATTAATAAAACACAATAAATACATATGTAAAGACCTCTGCTTTTGATCACGTACCTTACATCATTTGAACGTTTTTTGGTTTTAATGTGATAAGAGATTCTCTGTCTTACAGGTCGTATCTATAAGTGTCTGTTTACCGGCTCTGTGAGCTCTCTTCTGACACTTCCTTTGGATATGCTGTCTACGTGAGTGCACAAAACACAAAAGTTGAGCGACTCTTGTCGGGTGTTAGTGTTCGCTTGACATTGTGCTTGTTCCTGCAGAGAAAACCTCCTTGCAGACTGTCTACAGGGCTGCTTCGTCGTCACCTGCACGCTGTGTGCATTCATCAGTCTAGTGTGGCTCAGAGAGCAGATTGTCCACGGCGGCGCCCCTCAGTGGTTAGAACAGCACCAGCCACCACCTCCAAATCAAGCCAGACAAGCTAACGAGGTTGTCTTTTTCTTCAAATACTCCAACAGTTGTGTTTTACAGTAAATCGGTTGTGGCCGATTTATTTGCAGTTGTAATCGAACCGTGCTTGTTCCTGCTGTCACAGCCACAAGCTGCAGGCCAGGGAGCTGCAGAGGAGCCCCCTGTGGCCCAACCAGCCCCCGCTGAGCCCCCAGCCCAAAATGAAGCAGAGCCGGAGCCTCCCGATGCCCCCCCAGATCAGGGAGATGACCCTGACTTGGAGGAGGAAGGAGCGGCTGCTGAAGATGCAGATCCTAACAATGGAGCACAAGGTTGATAGAGTTCCTTCAGCTTAATCTTCTAACACATCCTTTGAAAACGTAAAAATATGCAATTGCTTTATTTTCACCGTCTGCCTCTGTTCTTCATATCCAGATGACATGAACTGGAATGCCTTGGAGTGGGACAGAGCAGCAGAGGAGCTCACCTGGGAACGGGTAACTTGTATGAGATTTTTCAAGTTTTTAGGCACCAAACAATAAAATGTAAATGTAATGCATTTCATTTGAATTCTCAGATGCTTGGACTGGATGGTTCTCTGGTATTTCTGGTAGGTTTGAATGTTTTTTTTTTATCATATACAGTTCTAGTTCAATCACTGGAGTTTTGTCTTTTATTCTGTAGGAGCACGTCTTCTGGGTTGTGTCTCTCAACACACTCTTTATCTTGGTTTTTGGTGAGTTGACTGAATCATAGATGAATCACAAGCATTCCAGTATTTTAGATTCTTTACTTTATTTCTAATGCTACCTAAATATGTGTTTTAAGCTGTTTGATGTGATTTGAATAAAGTACTTTTTATGTTTTCCTTTTAGCATTTTGCCCTTACCACATTGGACATTTCTCTGTTGTTGGTCTCGGCTTTGAGGAATATGTAAGACATTTCATAAAGTATTTCCACGACTGCATGGATCATCATTTTTACTTTTCTGGTAACCTTTTTTTTTTTTTATTTAAGGTTCAAGCTTCCCACTTTGAAGGATTAATCACCACCATTGTAGGATACATTCTGCTGGCAATAACTCTCATCTTGTGCCATGTATCCTTTTGGGCTGATGTCATTTTATGAAAAAAGAACAAATAAGACTTGAGTTTAAAAACAAAAATTAAAGACATTTTAGAAATTGTTAAACTGAAATTATCTTTTCTGTTTTAACAGCTACAGTGTAGTTAAGCGTTTTTCTTTTTGAAAAGGATATTAGTCTGTGGAGTGACTGGTTTTTCTCGGGATTCTTTAAGCAACATAACTGAACTAATTCTGAAAACATACCATCTCTGCGCTCTTACCCGCAATATTCCATGAGAACAGACTATGGACTGTAGTGTCAGTCGTTTGGGTTATCCTCATGATTTCAAACGTTTCGCTCAGTGGAGTAAAAAGTAATCAGTGGTTGGTTGAAACACATTATAGAATAAATACGCTTTGACCTTATCCTATTTAGATTTTAGTAGTGCTCAGAGACTTTTATTTCTGCCAGTTTTTCCTCTTATCATGTATTATGCATGGATGTGGTCCTTAACAGCTGTTTCAGGGACTGGCTGCTCTGGTCAGGTTCCAGCGTTCCCGCCGTCTCCTTGGAGTCTGTTACATCGTCGTAAAGGTAATATTTTGTCCTGATATTTGTAGAGTGACACAAATATTTAAATACAAAGCTCTCCTTCAACGCAACCGAGATTAAAACTTTATTTGCTGTTTTGTGAACTGTAAAACAGTAAATGGAATCATTAATCCTTTTCAATAGAGTGACTTCCAGAAGTAAGCTGTACATATTTTAGATTTTGTTATACATAAATGGTATTTTTATTTCTAATTCTTAGTTACATATTCCTTGAAACTCATGGAAAGCATCATATTTTTGCAGTGCTTACAGTGACAATAAAGGAAATTTTTATTTTTATTATCGTCTGGCATAATTTACACATCTGTCAGATTAAGTATAATAAATGCAAATTGACTGTAGAAAGTATTAAACTAAAGAACAGAGGCTAAAGCCCAAAAAAAGCCACATTAATTACTGTCTCTGCCAATTATTTTATAGTTTTGTTAACAACTAATATTACTGTAGCTGCTAACTTCAGTTGAATATTGAAAACATGATCAGAGTTAGATTGGTGAACAATGACTAAATGAAAATTAACTACCATAGAATAGTTCAATGGTACATCTAAAATCTGTCTGTGTAATATTCAGAAAAATTAAGCTAAATGCTAAATTGGCAGGAAGTCAAGAAAAAAAAAAAGAAAAAAAAATAAATAAAAAAAAAAAACCCTAAATGAATGGCAGTACCTGCCCATGTAAATCAAAATGTCTGAAATAAAGCTAGATCAGCATTTACATATCAATTTGTTTCTCTATCAGGTGTCTCTCCTGGTTGTTGTGGAGATTGGTGTTTTTCCTCTGATCTGCGGCTGGTGGCTGGACATCTGCTCTTTGGTAAAACTTTCTATAAGTTTTTTCCGTTATGGTTACTTTTATTTCAATATATATTACTGTATTTATCCACATTGCTGTCAATACAGACTCAAAACATTGTGTAAATTCATTTCAGCACACAATTTGTTTAGACACCATGAACTGAAATCCTACAGTGAGCTCTTTGGTAATCACCTGCTGTGGATCTGACACATCATGAGTGTCACAGTTTCATCATGATTGTCTAAAGCATTGATGTTTTTATGGCATTTTTGTACTCATTAAAAACTCAAAGACTGAGAACTTGCTACAGTGCATGAAAGAGGATGATCTGTGCTGCTTCTGTCCTGTCTGTGGTTTATGAATCTGTGTTAATCATGCTTGCAGAGGGGCAGCAGCTGACTGCTAACGTTCAAATCTGATTGATCCAAAACACCAGACATTTCGGTGCGACTTGACAGTTAAAGTGCTGCAGGAGAAAGAACACATTGTTTTCATTTTTTTTGCTGTGACATTTAAATGCCAACTATTAAATGTAAAATTCAGTTCCTTTTTCATTATTTTGATTGCATTGAATGATTAAGCGTATTCAAATACGCAGCAATTAGAAAATGTATTATTAAAAAGACATTCTGTTATTTGGCTTCTGGAGCATTCTCCAGGAACACAGTTCTGGGTTGTTAAGCTGAATTTAAGCTTCTTTTTCTATATTACTTTTCAAAATGAAATGATGTCATTTCTGTTTTTGCTTCTCCCTCAGGAAATGTTTGACGCCACCCTGAAAGACAGAGAAATTAGTTTCAAATCAGCGCCCGGCACCACCATGTTTCTGCACTGGCTGGTGGGGATGGTTTACGTCTTCTACTTTGCGTCTTTCATCCTCCTCCTAAGAGAGGTACAATGACATTCTTTAGACTTCATGTCTTATGCTGTTTTTGAAGAAAATTAAAAACCCGCTGTTCTCTTAAACAATCTCTCTCGTTACCATCAGGTGCTGAGACCTGGAGTGCTGTGGTTTCTGAGAAATCTCAACGACCCTGATTTTAACCCAGTGCAGGAGATGATTCATTTGCCCATCTACAGACACCTGCGGCGGTTTATCCTCTCTGTGGTTGTTTTTGGCTCAATCGTACTGCTGATGCTGTGGCTCCCCATTAAGCTGATAAAAGTCATTCTGCCCAACTTCCTCCCATACAACGTAATGCTTTACAGGTAACAAAGCTATAGACCAATCTCTATGTGTTACTAGTTAGAGGATTTAATTCAAGGAAATTGATGTTTTGTTTAACACTAATTGGAAAAAAAAAAATTAAGCAGAGCCTGAGTGTACGTTGTTTTCTGTCTGTTTAGTGATGCGCCTGTCAGTGAGTTGTCTCTGGAGCTGCTCTTACTCCAGGTGGTACTTCCTGCTCTGCTGGAGCAGGGACACACTCGTCAGTGGCTCAAAGGCCTCGTCAGAGCCTGGACAGTCAGCGCTGGTTATTTACTGTAAGTCCAGAAAGAAACCCGAATCCTTAAAGTCCCAATTCGATGAAAATTGAGTTTTTTTGTTTTAATTTGGACTAGAAATTGCATATTCCTAATTAAAAGACCACAGAGAAAGCCTAAAATAGCTGAGAAGATGATCAGAGTGGGACTTTAAATGAAAATACTTTAAATGGTATTTTGTTTTTCCATGTTTATGTTTACTAGAAAGGAATGACAGGCTGCTCCTATTTGTCTGCAGAGACCTTCATTCCTACCTCCTTGGTGAGCAGGAGGACAATGATACCAACCAGCCCGTGAATAACAACAACAACAACAATCCTCCCCACGGTCAACCAAACAACAATAACAACCCCGCCCCTGCAGTTGGGGAGGGGTTGCATGCAGCCCATCAGGCCATCCTCCAACAGGGGGGCCCAGTAGGCTTCCAGCCCTACCACCGACCAGTCCGCTTCCCTTTCAGGGTGAGGCTACAGTGGCTTTAAACACTGGTACTGTTGAGTCTGTACAACAGGGGTGGGGAACTCCAGGCCTCATTGGCTGGTCAGTCTTCATGCTTTCCTGGATTAGGTGTGTCCAGCTAATTTAGAACATGCCAAAGCAGGGAATGTGGCCTTCAGTTCCCACCCCTGCTTTAAACTCAAACACAGAAGACATTTTAATTCAAAATTCCTGTTTCCCAGACTAGAGTGTTGTTAGTAGTGGTCATTTGACTTGTAAAAAGGTGTCATTTGTACTGACGCTTTTATGTAAAGGGTTTTGTCTTTTCCTCAGATTGTGCTGCTCATCGCATTCATGTGCATCACGCTGCTCATGGCCAGTCTGGTGTGTTTAACCCTCCCAGGTGAGCTGGAGCTAGTCTAACTAATCATTTTCTATCCTGTTCAGCATGTGTGTGCCACAGAGATATACTTTTATGTTTTTCAAGCTTTTCTAAAAATAATGTGGTGTTTCAGTCTTCACAGGCCGTTGGTTGATGTCCTTCTGGATGGGAAATTCTAAAATCCATGAGCTGTACACAGCAGCATGTGGTCTTTATGTGTGCTGGCTTTCCATTCGTGGAGCCACTGTTCTGCTGGCCTGGATGCCACAGGGACGCACAGTGATTATGCGCAAAGTCCAGGAGTGGACGCTGATGGTTGGTATCAGTGAAGCAGAAGCATTCGGACATGGTCATCGCCAATAAACGTATTAGTTGATGATCAGTTTTCATGCTGTAGTAAAACTTAAAAAAAAAAAAAACCTGAATATTTTGATGTTTATGTCCACCGTACATCCAGATCCTGAAGACCCTTGTCGTGGCTCTGCTGGTTGCTGGAGTCATTCCATTGTTACTTGGCCTGCTGTTTGAGCTGGTGATTGTGGCTCCCCTCAGAGTACCTCTGGACCAAACACCTTTGTTCTACCCCTGGCAGGTATGATCGTCTGTTCTTGTGTTTTGTCACCCACCAAAGCCTTGGAAACTGTCTAAAAATAGGTTTATGCAATGATCTGACCTGCAGGACTGGGCTCTTGGAGTGCTTCATGCCAAAATCATAGCTGCCATCACTCTCATGGGTCCTCAGTGGTGGCTGAAGACTGTTATCGAGCAGGTAGTTCAGCAGAATGAGATCTGGCTCTCTGCTTTGTTTTTTTTTTTCTGTTTTCCTGAAGGATTCCCAAAAGTCACAGATTTCCCCAAAATAGCATTTTTGTGGCCCATTTTCCAGGTTTATGCTAACGGGATTCGCAACATTGATCTCCACTTCATCATCCGAAAACTGGCGGCTCCCGTCATCTCAGTGCTGCTGCTGTCCCTGTGCGTGCCGTACGTGATCGCTGCCGGGGTGGTGCCCGCTGTAGGTCAGTCTACAATTTAGTTTTTTTTTATTTTAGGGCGTTTCTTCGTAGCATAGGATGAGCTGCAAATTTTTCAGTGCAATAATGACATCTACAAGCTGGTGTTCTGCAAAATTGGGTCACAACATTGTTTGAAATGAGCTCTAGTATCATTTCCAAACAGAAGTTTCATATGACACGGAGTGTCATGGACTCCAGGGATTGTGTTCTACCGATTTTTTTTTTTTTTTTTTTTTTTTTAATTATAAGCCAAACAAAAAAATTTGTTACTGGATTGAAAGTGTCTTCTTTGAGCAAAAATCCAATAAATAATTAAGAAAAAGAGAGCTGTGCTTCCTTTGTAATCTTTAACAAAGCAGACATAGTACCATCCTTTCATAAATCTTATAAATCAATCCCAGTTTAATTTAAAAAGGCCTGCTGGCATTTGTGTTCACAATGAACACTTGTGGGTTTCATTCTTAAAACTTTAATCATCCAAACTAAAGTTAAAAGCAAAACAAGCCCTTTGGCATTGGAAAAATGTCTTAATAGGCAACACATGAGCTCATCACACAAATGACTGTTCCTCACAAGGGTGGCAGCATTCCAGCGGAAACTTCTACAACAACTTATGAAACATAGACACAGCAAAGAAACAATTCAAAATTCTCTAATTTTTTTAATAGTTTGTGTTGTTTTTATGTATTATTTACTTTTATGTTTATAAAAAAAATGAAAAAAGTACTGAAGAACACATAAATACTGTAAGTATTTCTTGCAGGAGTTACCCCTGAGATGGAGATCCTGATGCAGAGAAGAATCTATCCATTTCTGTTGATGGTGGTTTCGCTCGTCGGCATCCTCTCCTTCCAGATTAGACAGTTCAAGCGTCTTTATGAACACATCAAGAACGACAAGTACGCAACTTCAAGTTCTTCTACTTTGTGGTTGAAAGTTGAGGTGTTTGACAATTTGTCTGTCACTATAGGTATCTGGTTGGTCAACGGCTCGTCAACTACGAGCGCAAATCCGGCAGAGCACCATCGGCCCCACCCTCCAACCCTGTTCCAGAATAAACTTTTGTGTCCCGCGTTTCCACCTTTCTTTCAGTTGTGTCTTCCCTGTCTTTTGATTTTAAAGTCAGTCCGACGGAAATCCCTTTTGATTCTACCGTGGATCACGTCGGACGATCTGTGTCTTTCTACACCCATCAAATCTGGAAGGATCAAGCGTGGTATGGTCCTGATCACGTGACCAGAGTAAAATATTTCAAGGAGTGTGAGCAGGAAGGTTGAACCGTTTCATTTGAAGCCCAGTATTTTGGCTGTTATTTTGCATTGTAAAGTGCTGCCTGATAATTGTACATGTGTAAATACTTTGAACACAAACTTTGACTTAAAAACAGACACGTGTGGATTAATGCAATGACCACTGTACATTTTAAAAATTTGATGTATAATTTATTAAATCACAACGACAGTTTCAGTTTGTCATCCATGTCCTTCTAATTATTCAAGTAAACATTGTTTATATGGAGTTCCAGCATGAAGCATTAATTGGGAATCTGTAATTCAGACAAATTATTTCATATTTCAAATATATTTTGATTGAAATAGTTTATGTACTTTAGGCTACAACAACTAAGCATCCAGCGAATGTCCCTTCATTCATTGACTGTAAAAGAGAATTAAATCGGGTGACTCCGCCCCCTTTTCTGTACCAAACAGGAAATGCCCACTGAACCCAGAACCCAAAATCACATAAACTTCTATTATAGTTAATACTCGCTCATTTTTGTTAGAAAAACATTTTTTTTCTTTAGTATAAGTTATTCAAGTTTTAAACTGGCCAATCAAAAGTAGGATATTCTCGATTTTAAACATTTGACAAATTTTCCAATGCCTGCTTTCATGTGGTGGGGCGTGGACCACCAACAAGCTCAATCATGATAGTGGTAGGTAAAGAAATAGACAGACTCGGACCAATCATTGCTTCCTGACGATGTATGGCTCCAACATGGCGGCGTCTGTATTGCAAGCAAAAAAAAAAAAAAGCCGAAAGTAAGCCCTTTTCTATGTGTGATGTCACACTCGTTTGGTCCAGTTCTTGTTTATAGTCAATGTTCCCAACCCTCTTTACCCGGACTTTGGATGTGCACGTGGAAACCCTGTAGAGCGACCCCATGTGGTAGCAGTAACTTACAGTACCAGATTTCCTCAGGTCTCTTTTGAGACCAGGCATATTTGGAGTGCCCCAACCGGGCTTAGGTCATACCTATAATTTCAAAAAACTTTTTTTGAGTTGTTTAGCGGCTGATGGCTCATTTGGCTGGGTGTGGGAAACCAGGGTTCAAACCCAGTGTGGGTTCTAAGGCAAGACCCTTCTGCCTAACTATCTGTCTGGGTATCCCTGTACTGGTCTCCAGCTCAAATCAAATTGTGCCAGGAAGGGCATCCTGTGTTAAATCCCACCTGTGCAAATCAGTGAGATCTGTTTTTCTTTGGTAAAAGGTGAACAACAAGTGGGTTGTTGAATGAATTACAGTATCAGTACTGAACATCTGGTGGAGTGATGGGATCATCCTTTGGGATGAGCGGGGAAGAAAGGACAATTCCAAACTTTTCTGCTAAGACTTCAAGGATCTCCTCATCCTTTAGCTCCACGGTTGTGACTTCCAACTTTCCATCCGTGGCCTCTGATGGGAAAATGGTGGTTATCAGTCTGCGTCCAATGTAAGTGAGCCTCCCAAATGGCTTTAGAACTGAACAGAAGGACTTGCAGACGAAGATGGAGCTGGGAGAGCTCTGATGGTACTGACACATCTCTGTGAAGTCCTCCAGACGCCGAGGAGTAAGGGTGAACTTGTAGATTCCTGTCCATTCTCCATCCTCACCTCGGTTTTCCTCCTTCTGTGACTCTAAGAAGTGCATCTCCAGATTCTTCCTGATGCGATAAACTCGGTGACCTTCTTCCTGAAGACCATCGGTGTCCAAAGACAGCGGAGCGCTGAATCCTGAAGATCCGAACCCCACGTCACACAGCCACCTGCGGCCCTCCACGGTCACCTGGAGAATCAGGTGATCGAACGGGGGTCCGAACATCTGAGTGATGCCATTCCTCACCTGGCCGGACATCATGGTGACGTGGAAGCCCAGGTGGGTCAGCAGCCAGAAGAACAGACCGTTGTTCTCGTAGCAAAACCCGCCGCGGCGTTTGTTGACGATTTTGTCGTAGATGAGCTGCAGGTCGAGGCGGACTTCTCCGCCGCTGTGGAGCGTCAGGTCCTCGAACGGTACCGACAGCAGATGACAAGTATGGACGGACCGCAGCAGCTCCAAACTGGGCTGACTCGCAGAACCAGCGAACCCAATGCGAGACAAATACTTCTCCACCTCCATGGTCTGTTTCGAAACTCGCAATTTGACTTTTGTCACATTTATTTATGTACTTTCCTTTTCCCCTCGAACTCTTTCAGCTGACTTTTTATGCTTACTTCCTGCTTTTAAGTTCAAAGTTCAAATTGCGTCACGCAAAAAGTTGATAAAACTTGAATACATGTCATTTTTATACAATATTCCATCCAGCAAAAGTTTGAATGCATTTTATCAAGAGATCCTCTATTTTTGTATGTTTTACTTTGAAGTGCAGCACTTTTACAACAGTCTTATACTCTACAAAACAGTGTTTTCTTTTTTCTAGAATTCCATTAAAGTTAGATGAATGGATGTCATTTTTAAATATTTACAATTTAGAATATTTTGTGTGCTGTTAAAGGTTACTAAAACTACAGTTTTGAAGTTGAACTGTGCTGTCACATCTGTTAATCTTCTATGTTTGTCTCATGTTTGTAAAAATTATTGATTTCAACTTACTTATATACTCATATAGACGTCCATCCATTTATGAAACATTCCTGCTTCTCTATATGCATTGGAATTGTATCTGTTTTGTGTAACATTTATTTAAATAAAAGTTTATTCTTGGACTAATTTTGTTGGTGGATGATTTTTATTTAAAGTTCTGGGGGAAAATGACTTGCAGTTAATCTTTTCATTTAGTTTAATAAACATGGTAGTAAGTCTTAATTACAACCTAAAAAGGGTACTCTTATTATTATAGCAGTAATTTAATTTAAAAAGTAAGCTGTAAAAATATAAATTAGTACACGTGGTATAAACATGCCAAACATTCTAAGTCAATGTTTTCTTGACCACTTGAATTGTTTTAACATTCAAAATTGTTATAACTTCTTATGTAAATCAAAACAATGTCTTTAATTCAAATATAATTCAAAGTTGCAACTGAAATAAAATGCATATAGGTTGAATTTCCCATTTCTACTTCTTTTTTTTTTAATTGCTATTTGTTTTATTCAGCTACATTGTCGAAACAGCTTAAGCTTAAATAAAAAGTTTAAAATAAATATTTTATTTTGTGATTTTATTTCTCAGATTTAAGTAAGTGTTAACATTCTTAATCATTTTTCACAAAGGTTTAGCTGGGATAACCAGAAGAACAGTTCATGATTTGGTGCCCCAGTTCTTGAAAGGACCCCCCACCTGTAAACATTTCTTGGAGACGCCCCTGGATGACAGATGTTTTATATCGTAAAAACGCCACTCAGCAGACGTCACGTGTAGCCACGCCCTGTTCCCCCAGCAGAGGGAGAAAGATGGCGCCCACGCACGTACTGAGATGCTGTCAACGGGGTTTAGCATGGATTCCCGTGGTTTTTATCGCCCTTGTCGTCTGCTGGTCCTATTACGCGTACGTGGTGGAGCTTTGTATATGTAAGTAGCCCGCTAGTTTCTGCTGTTGCCGCTTTGAAAGCGTCTGAACGCCGGTGTTTTGACTGGACCGTCCAACAGCTGCCGCTGTTGCCATCAGGAAGTGAATCAGATGAGCGCAGTATCATTGTAAAAATGAAACAGTTTCCGTCTAGTTACAGATAATTACATTTGCCCTAGACCTATCTGACTTCCTTGAGAAATGTGATTTTTGTTAGAGGAGGGAAACTTTGGCTTTTGCTGTTTTTTCCTGCCGCTTCTGTCTTTGTGTTTTGGGGCTGAATGGAGTCTGAAGTGAGAAAGAAAACCGCCAGCTAAACGGAATTTGAAGGGCTGACCGCAAACATGCTTCGCTTCTAACTAGACTGGGATAGCTAGTAATTAGCTTACCATTAGTTACTGGGTTTGAGTGTGCGCGCGCTCTTTAATTTTCCCCATGTAAAATAGAAAAATGTACTTCACTCTTTAATTTAAAAAAAGGACCCGTATTTCATTTTAAATTAAAATTAAACTTTATTTATACAGTACTGTACCTGCTAAAGAACACACAAAAGTGCTTAACAAAATAGGAAACGTGCTTGTACAAATAGTAGTTGAAAATAGCATAAATAAATACCCAACACACACATCCCAAATAATCAGGGAAATCCAATTTCAAACACGTGGACAGTTAATTTACTTTTCCTTTAACTGCAAAGTATATCTACTTTTTACCTGGACGTCCCCCACATCCATACATTTTCCCCCACTTTTTTGTATTTTGGTTTTTTCCTTCAAAAATGTAAAGTATTTGTACTAATGTTTTAACAAAAGAAAAAAAAAAGAGCACATTTATTACTTTTACAAGCTCAAAAAAGTTGTGTATTTTATTTTAACCATTTGTTTCTTAAAAAATGTAATTTATGTATAATTTTATTTTAGTTTTTTGTCTTTAAAAATGCATGGTATGTATTTTTACTAATATTAAAAAAAAAAAAAAAAAATTTTGTCTTTTCTTTAAAAATGTGAAGCCTTTTTTAATATTCTGTTTTTGTCCTAAATATCTTCACATTGTGGGGGTGTGTGTTTGTGTACCCCCTTTTCATTAATTAAAAATGAAATTGTATGCAATTATAATATTTTTACCTATCAAAAAACACGTACCTTTTTACTTTGGCCATTTCTTTTTAAAATGGGAAAGTATTTGTACTATACTATTCTATCTTTAAAAAAAGATACATTTCTTTCTTTTTTGTTTCTGTATGCTTTTTTCTCCTTTAAAAAAATAGTATTTACACGTAACTATTTCTTACCTTCTTAGAAAAAGCATATTTTGTTTTCTTTATTTGTGCTTTGGTTCATCCTTGAAAAATTGTTGAGTATTTGTACAGTACTTTACTGCTTTTAACCTGAAATTTTCCTTATTCCTTTTTGTTTGTACTTTGTACTTTTTTTTTTCCTGAAAAACAAATAGTATTTGTACTTTACTAGTTTTATCTGGTAAAAAAAAAAAAAAAAAAACTTTCTTTGTGCTTTTTTTCCCTTGAAAAAGGTAAATTATTTTTACTTCACACAACCAATTTTTCTTCAAAATGTAAAGGTTAAGCAGTTTTATTTTATTTATTTAAATGACAATTCGTACTTTCACAATTTTTTACTGTAACATTTCCAACAGTTTGTTTCTACGGCTTTTACGTGGAGAAAAATATATATTATTTGTTTTTATTTTTTTTAATTGTGAAAAATTATTATTCACAGCTTCTGTTTTTTTTTTTTATTTTCTTTCTCGTGCTGCTTCTTACTTTTCAATAAATATATTCGACAGATTTTCTGTGTGCTTTGCAAAATACTGTTTCCCTTCATTAAAATCCCATCTTCTCCTTTTTTTTTGCAGTCACAATCCCCAGTATAGCAGAGCAGAGTAAGTACTCCAACAGAAAAACTTCAAAATATTTCTTTAAAATGTGATGTTGCCGTGGAGCCTCTTCTTGGCGTCGTCCGGCTTTTAAGATGAGTCCTGTAAATTTGGCTTAAAGGGCTGCCACCCGAATGGCTGCTTGTCAAAGTGCTCTCCTGAAGTCCTCTCCTTAATCAGCATTAGTCTCCTTCATTTTCACATATGCTTTTCCTCCATGCAGCTCAGCTGGCAGACTTCAGTGTCCGAGTGAATCAAATGCTTTGTGTTCTCTTCCCTCCTCTAGTTTTCTACTTGATTTTCTTCCACCTCTCCTTCATCATGTTTGTGTGGTCCTACTGGAAAACTATCTTCACCAAACCTGCCAACCCCTCCAAAGAGGTACCAGTTTGCTGAAACTCCAGTTCGGATTTGCTGATTGGTCTTATAAAAAGTGTCATCTCTCCAGTTTTGCCTTCCGAAGGCAGAAAAGGAGTGCTACGAGAAGGAGGCGAGGCCAGAGTCTCAGCAGGAGATTCTGTGGAGAGTGGCGTCTAACCTGCCTCTGTACACGCGCACCGGCACTGGAGGTATGTCTACAAGGCAACTGCATTCAGGCTAACGGGTTGCATTCCTCTCCGTCATGAGAAAGCTTTGTGTTGATGCAGGGATCCGATACTGTGACCGCTGTCAAGTCATCAAACCGGACCGCTGTCATCACTGCTCTGCGTGCGACACGTAAGTAGCAGCGCTGCAGTTGATATCTGCTCTTTTAATTAACCAATAGTTTTCTATGCATGCTGATATTTAAATACTATCTTTTTCCTTGTTGATGGCAGATGTGTTCTGAAGATGGACCACCACTGCCCCTGGTGAGTGAGATTTATCTTTACTAATACATTTATACAGTCCACCATCATTTGTCAGTTCTGTTCTAAAATTAACCCCCAATAGACGAAATCCGAGGAATAGTTGATTTGATTTTTTTGTGGAATGAAAATGAGTATCTGAAAGCAATTGAAGATCTATGTACATTTGTTTGGCTTGACTGCATATGAGTGACGTCACCCATAGAATATCAGCCCCAACCAATTGAATGAATTCAGGCATCGTTTTTTCACAATATGGACGCTGCCATGTTGGGGCCAGACGTCTTTAGTAATCAGTGATTGGTCCAAATTTCTATCTTGTTGGAAAGCCACGCCTCTTTCATTTAAAGAGAGCATCTGTCAATCAAACGTTCCATGTGAGATCACACACTGATTGGTCAGTTTATGACTTGCTCTACAAAATTAAAACATTAGGAATATCCAAAACACGTTTAACGAAAGATAAATATAATTATCGATTTTTATCAATACAAAAAAAATAGATTCAAAAGATTTTTGGCTTTTTGGAACCAGCAGCTACTTCCTGCTTGGAACACAAAAGGGACGGGGCCACACAGCCCAGTTCGCATATTCAGTCAATGGTTATGTCCGAATTCCTTCACTTCTCACTATAAAGTGCATTTGCCTTTTTTTGTACTGTCTGAATCTACAATTCTAAAATTAAGTGGCCTAGAAATTACCCAGAAGTCTTTGTGAAAACCAGTGTGCATCACTGCTCAATGCATTAGCAAACATAGACCAGAATGCATAGAGTTTGAACAATTTTTGCGAAAAATAAAATGTGTTTAAATTTTTCGTTAACTATCTACATTTTCATCCTCAGAACTCAGTGGATTCATAAATAGATGTTGTAAAATGTTCGCATTGATTAGAGTTTCACTTCGTGAAATCAGTAACGTCATATCTGCCGTTTCAAAGAAGGAAAAAAAAAATGAGTGAGCATCGTGTCTGATTTGCTTTTAAAATCCAGGGCTCTACATTGCATAACAGGAATCAATGGAGAAAATTGATTGATATTTGTATATGGCCAATTAGGGCACAAAACAGAATTTGCAGTTAAAAAAAAAAACCCTGCAATTAAAAATTTCAGTCTAAACTATAATTTCAACACTTCTATCTATTGTGGGGTTTTTTTTTTTAGAATGCATAATTATGAATTTTGGGGAAAAATCATTTCAGTTTTTCTTCAGAAAAACGTCTTGAAATACGTTGAATATTTGTCTCTGATCCTTTATAGATTTTGTTTTTTTAATTCCAAAAGGTTTCTTATTAAAGTATAATCAAATCTAAAGTGTTTTCTTGTCTTCAGGGTGAACAACTGTGTTGGTTTCTCCAACTACAAGTTCTTCATCCTGTTCCTGGCTTACTCACTGGTGTACTGTCTGTTCATTGCCGCCACAGTCCTGCAGTATTTCATCAAGTTCTGGACGGTGAGTGAGCGCTCAGCCTCTCTGTTTGTGGATTCCGTTTTTTCTGAAGTCGGCTGTGCGTGGCGCTGCCCTCTCGCCTCCTGTGCCGCTCCTCTGTCTGCCCCGTCCTCTCTAACCCTTCACCTCCTGACCCCTCTGTTTCTCCACTATCGAATACTGGATCATTGTTCTCTGATCCTTCTCTTCTCCATCTCTTGCACCACTCATGCACTGGTACACACCTCCTCTCATGTCTCCTCCTTTGTTCTCTCAGTTTCTTCCAGACTGTTTTTTTTGTTTGTTTCCCAATTCCTCCCCTCGCCTTGCCACCTGTTT
The DNA here is from genome assembly GCA_003999625.1 of Oryzias javanicus. NCBI lineage: Eukaryota > Metazoa > Chordata > Actinopteri > Beloniformes > Adrianichthyidae > Oryzias > Oryzias javanicus. Next base: position 13,293,378 of record CM012456.1, read on the forward strand.
TTCTCCCGGTGTGGCTAACCAGTCTTGTTTCTGTTTGTACTAAAGCTTTGCCGGAGGAAATCGGCAGAGAACTGTCCAAAGGTAACCCCTCCCTCCTCCCAAGCCTTTATCGCGGTGTGCATGCAGTGACTCGGTTCACTCCTCTCGCTCCTCCTCTCAGTTCTCCCCCCGCTGCTGTAAATGTCCCCTCAAAGGAGTTATTGACAGCTGTCATATCCTCTTGTCTCCTCTCCAGAATGAACTCCAGGACACTCACGCCAAATTCCACGTCTTGTTTCTTTTTTTTGTGGCGGCCATGTTCTGCATCAGTATTTTGTCCCTCTTCAGCTACCACCTGTGGCTCGTAGGCAAGAACAGATCCACCATAGGTAAGCACACGTTTCCCCTGTTTAAGGAGGATGTTAAACTTGCTGCTTTGTTACAATTTAATCATTTTTATTTTTGTGGCATCTGGCAGAGGCTTTCAGAGCTCCAGTTTTTAGGTCAGGCTCTGATAAAAATGGCTTCTCTTTGGGTTTCCGGAAGAACATCGCTCAGGTCTTTGGAGACCAGAAGAAGTACTGGCTGCTGCCCATCTTTACCAGGTGAAAAAGACGGAAAAAGAAGCTCACCGAACAGACTTTTCAGGTCTGATTTGTAGTGGAATGACCTCATATCTGGTTTTCTTTCTCTACCGTGTAGTCAGGGAGATGGTCTGACGTTCCCCACCAGACTAGTCAACGCTGATGCAGAGCAGGCCACTGTGTCGCTGCACCAAGAGCCCAACAAAAGGTGAGTTACCTATGTAAACACTTAAAGGTTTTAGGTTATCAAGCAAATTAAAAGAAGAAAAAAAAAACCGGATCAAATTGAGTTTTTAGATGAAAATATTTATCAATTAGAGCTGCTCCTGCTGTGCTCTGTTGTCACAAAGCCACAGATGTAGGAGTTTCTCCTTTTTGAGTTTATCCCAGCAAAGTCGGGAGCAACCCCTGACCATCACACTACCACCACTGTGTAGACTGCTGGTTTGGCTATTTTTTTTTTTTTTCCCCCAAAACAATCTTGGGGATAGGGGTGCGCTACAGAAACCAGTATGGTTTGGTACCAATTCCACGTCATCAATATTTGTTTAACTGTACCGGTGTACTGCTGAGTCATGTTTTCTCCATTAGTGGATAATGGCTTCACTGTGTTTTACTGAAATTCCAAACCTTCAGAAATGGGTTTTATAATCTTTTTCAGACGGATAGACCCCAATAATTATCTATTTGTTTCCAAACAGATTGGTGTTTAGCTGTTGAGGGTCTTTTCATTTATTCCAGTTGTCAGGCAGATATTGTTTAAGTCATATCTGTTTTGGAGGTTTTTTTTTTTTTTCTTTTCATAAAATGTATCAGAATTTTGTTTGAATTGATTTCAACCTGAAACATTTAACCCCTTTAACACCGGAGCTTTAGCTTCAGTGTTTACATTCTTTTGACTTTTTACCCATTTTCACAATTAACCTCTTAGGACATGACGTCCAAATGCCTGGAGATCACAATATATTACCACAGTAGTTAATTCTGCTTCACTGGTGTTCTGTTACTACATGTGTAGAGGGCTATATCAAATATTAGCTCGGGTTTTAAGAGGTTAATGTAATACCAACAGATTCTGTAGAAGAGAATAGCTGCTTTGTCCTGTTATACAACACTTTACGTTAGTAATCTGTTGCATATTTATGAAAAAACGCTTTTCTCAACGATAAAATCAGCTGATTCACATTGATCAGTTAACTAGTCACGATATGTCAAAAACAGAGTGTTATTTAAGTGTCGTTAGTGACTTCTTCGGTGTTAAACAAATAAGAAATGGGTGCACGTGTGTGAGGATGCAGGATCCTCCTGAAGCTGGGCTGTCGTTTGCTCTGCAGCACGGCTGACGTCCCCGCCGGTCCGTTCGGCGACTCTCAGAACCACCTGCTGAGCGACGAGCAGCGAGGCAGCAACATGGAAGACTTCCTGGCTGACGGCGCTCTGGAATCGAGCGATCACGCCTCGTTCGGCCTCACAGCAGAAACCTGTACAATCTCCATGGACAGCGAGTCCTAACCAGGTAAATCCCCCAACTAAGCAAACCCTTGGATGCACAGCTGTGGAAAATTTACCTCCGGTTTCTCCCTGCAACAGGAGCCACTCCTCATTTAATACGATGCCTTAAGCAACCCAGCAGTGAAGTTCATCTCCATGGCAACGCTTTGGTAGTGCACCTGCATCTCCCTCACAGGAATAATGGACCTGAAGTCCACTGGCTCATGGCAACTTACTCATTTTGATGATTTTCCTCAAACCTACAAGCACTAAACTATATAAGGAAATGTGATGCAAGACACAAACTCCCCCGCTAGTTCAACATTTGCTGTTTCTTGCACGAAGTGACGAGGGGGAGGTATTTTTTAGTCCTCGAGGTTCTCTCCATTTTAAACCTTTTGTGCCAAAAACTCCCCCCTCTGAGCTCGCCAGGACTTATTTTACAGACGACAAGCTGCAATACATACGTGGGTGTGTTAGGTTTACTTTCAAGTCCTTAGAAAGGCGGAAGGTGAATCACTTCAGCCATGAGGCCGTTCAGTGTGTCTTACTTTTAACTAATGGTCTGTTTTTGCACCTCATGAAATGGGCGGGAGGGCTCCCACCAAATCAAAGACTGTCTGTCATAAGCAGGATTTTGTGTAGGCGGGGGGGGTCTGGATATCAGAGCACAAGATGGCACATTTGCACTTTGTTGTTTTTCAGTGTCCATCAAAAAAGAAAGTGCTGCTTTTTAAGGATGTTCTCTCTTTCCCAAAAAAACCCAAAACTTTATGGTATGACTGACTTTACTAAATATTCATCATCATATCACAGCTTAAAAATACTTTATAAATCATTTGATTTCTTTATAAATAGCAGATTTTTAATCATGTTGCTTAGAAAGTACTGTTTAACTTCAAAAAGTTGTTTTTTTTTATTGCCAAGTGCTTGAGCTTTTACCAACACTCTGCCAAAAAAAGGGCTTGAAAGTCAGGAGGTCATCTGGACCTGAAGTGTGTACAGCCTCCTAGCTTTATTTATAAAAACAAAAACTCACCAGTCAGTGTCATCGCAACCAAATTGTATTCAGCTGTTGCTGTGGTGCAATAATTTACACAGGAAGTGAGTTCTTGTTTTGGGTTATGATGTCTGTGTAGTACCAGTGCTGACCAGTAGGTGGAGACAAATGGTAAGCTCAATTTTATTTTTTTCCAATTTTGCATCCATCTGGTATTGGTTTCCACGTGAGCATCACTGTCGTAATTTTCCGTATTTCTGATCAGCTGTAAAGAGTGGCCTCTCCATTCTCTGTCTGTATAACTGGAGCCAGGTCCAATAGTGACTTGTTGAAAAGAGCCTTAGCTCAGTGGTGAACAGTCTCGTATCGATGTCAAAAGTCTAGAATGTGAATCAATGTCAGCCAAAATCTTTCAAAGGATTTTTTTTATTTTTTATCACAAACACTTTTCTTCAGGAATGAAACCAACCCTTCTCATTTTCCAAAGAATGAAAGCCGGTTTGGGGCATCCGATCTCACCAGACTCCGGGGTTGTTGTGTATGTTTACAACTGTTTTCTATTGTGTATCATGAGTTGAGTCAGAGAACCCAAGTGTGTTAAAACACAATCGGGTCATTAATAGCGTTAGAATTAGGGGTTTAAAAATTAAGAGGTGTTTTGAAAAAGTTCTTTACACTTTTTAACTTTCCTCAAGCTTTTTTAATTGTTTTACAAAGCATTATCATTTTGTTACTGTATTATTACACTGTGCTTAAATCTCAGAGTAGCATTTTAAATTAACTGATCATGATTAAAGTTTGAGATTTGGAGGAGTTTTCTTCACCTCACATGAAAATGTTTTATTTTGAAAGGTCAAGTTTTGTACCACCTTAGGACTTTGGGCCGTGGCTAAAAATACTGTAGCTGTGGTTGTAGTTGGAGGGTTGTTCTCTGGGTCAGGCGTGTGTTTTTTGTAATGCTTCAGTGACCGTGCTTCTCTTGTAACACTGTCGTCTTGAGGGAAACGATTCTGTCAAGTGAGGACATGTGTGTTCACACACGGGGCGGTGAAAAAGCTAAAGTTGTACCTCCATTTTTGATTCTAAAAATTATTTTTTTTTTCTAATGTAATAATTGTTGATGTTTTTCTGCAGTTTCTGGTCTGAATTGTGTTTCAAAGTCTCTGCAGCAGCTACATTTTTTTTTTTAATTTAAAAATTCTCAGAGCTTTTTCTGTTTTTTTTTTTTTTTTTTTTTGCTGATCTTTATTTGGCAAAGAAGCTTTTTCTTAATGCACCTTTTGGCCCATCTTGTTGTTTTGTCGTCTCGCAACCATGATTTATTATTTTAGCTCAACATATTAGAAGCCTGAAAACATCCTAATGGATTAAACAAAAATCTAAAATGAGGGAGTGATGGAAGCCCTTTTTCACAGTTCTGTCCAAAGCATGGCAGTGCACAAACATTTGTTACCACGGCGGTGGTTTTTGTCCCTCAACCACCTAAACATGAGGAGCGGTGTCCTGTCTCTGTTAGCTTTCCTCTGGTCTGCATAAACCTAACAAGCCATAAAAACTCCTGTGAAAACAGAAGGATTAAAAGATCTCAGTCTAACGTTACTTTTTTCTTTAGGCTGATCTGCTTGTCGCTACGTTTTGGTTCCTCTTTTTTTTTTTTAAGTGTCTTATTTTACAACCTTTATGTATATATTGATTATTGTAAGAAACTCGGCATATATTTTTCTTGTCTAATTATTTCAATGTTGAAATTTTGTGAATGAAGTACATGTCTGTACACAGTTAACGTAAAAATAACAATAAATGTTTTTTTAACTACCTGTTTAATTTGAATTGTTTGGTTCCTTCTTTGGTGTCTACATTTCCCAGCATGCTTTTCTGGAGCTGCAGCTTGAGATATTTAATGCAAAGACAACTGCTAAAAAGCTGTCCAATTTAACAGCGCCACCTGCTGACTTAAACGGGAAGTGCAACTTTTTCTCCCTTTAAAAACTGTTGCAATTATTATTTTTTTTTTATAACTATATCTGCTTTATTTTATTCTTTTTCAGTACGATTACTAAAAAAATAGTTTGGGAAATTACAAAATACTTTTTTAATTAAATTTATGTTTTTTCAAAAGGTCACCGAGGTCAAAAAATGAATTTTTCTAACTTTTTTTTCATGGAAAAAGTGCAAACATTTTTTTATAGAACATTCATTGATTCAATGACAGATACATAATTTTGTTACTAAAGCTTAAACAACAGATAAAAATACAAATGCCAGGAAAATACAATATCAACGCTAAACTATGATAAATAAAAATATTAAATAAAATACAATATTGCTAACTAAAATATAATGAATAGCCATATCAATAACACTAAGATGCAATAAAATTAATTCTACTTAAATACAAAGAATAAATATTAAAATACAATAAATAACAATATTAACACTAAATTACACTAAATGAACATTGCTAACTAAAATAAAGTAAATAAAAATATTAACATCAAGATACAATAAAATTAGCACTTAAACACAATTAATAAATACAATAAATAACTACAGTAACACTAGAACATAAAATACAATACATAACTGCATTAAAAACGCCTTAATGTAATTAACGTCATTCTGAAACATGGCAAACAACTAAAATGCTATAAATAAAAACACAAATGCAGTAAATAATAACACAAATACAATAAATGACTAGACATTATAGCTTTTTGATACCTTGATAGACTATCGATAGATTAGCTCATGACAGATTTTTTACAGATTTATTTCAAATTTTCAAAATATAGGTTCTGGGGTTGAGAGGGTTTAGGGGGGAATAAAAAAAATTGTAATTCTTCGTAATTGAGTGACCATTTTTATCGTGAATGGATCTGGACTGCTGGCAAACGGCTCATACACATGTTGAGACAGACTGTTTGAAACTATGCAGACTGGGTTTAAGAAAAACCTGTCACTCTTTGATGGAACAGATGATTGTACAACATCTGTAGAAAAACATTTTTTATCTAATTGCATCATTTACAGACAAAGTTATGTGACTTAAAAACCCCCAAATTTTCAAAGAATGTGAAAATTCAGGCAAAAAGTCCACTATCTTTTGTCTTTGTCAAAGCTATTCATCCTACATTTTATTTTCTAAACTCTGCATCTAATACACTTGTAAAAAGAGGTTTTAGCTTTCACAGTTTTTTCTCATCTTTAATGTTTAAAAGGTGGGAAGATGAAAGTGCTGCCTTCCCATCTATCAAAGGTGAGCTTGTTCTGTGAGCTCTTTGGTGTTTCAGTGCAGATGTGACATCTGTCTCCAGCATTGTTCAGCTTTACTTCTCTGACCGATTGCTCAAGCATCTGATTGATTCCAGCCAACTGATGTTCAGCAAAAACCTCCATAAGCTGGAGCTAGAAAAGACATAAAATATGGCAGTTTTTTTTTTCTTTCATTTTGTCCACAAGCTGCAACATAACTATCATTCACACCGCAGGAGATATGTTAAAATGCATGCAGATGTGTGGAATACATCAAAACATGTAATTAATGTAAAACCAAAAAAAGTGCAAATCTGTTTATAGATGTTTAAAAATCACTTCAGACACTACCTTCAAAGGGCAGTTCTGTGGAATGAGTGAGAGGCTATATTTACTTGTGGATTAGATAAATTCCTACAGGGACAGTGCCACGATGCAGACTGTATGTGTGCAAATCCTTGTCCTGTCAGCCATCGTGAACAGTAAACATCTCTCTCTTCCCTCCTCTGTCAACAATCACTGTGAACTTACATTCAGGAGTCCAGTTGTTCATCGACCTGCGCTATCTGTGTGACACACAGGCCCTTGACTTTTCAGACCAACTGTAAACGTCTCCCACTTTAGCCCGCTTCGATTTTTACTCATGAAAAATGAGCCTTAACACCAACTAAAACAAAAGTACAAATAAAGCGGGAAGTTATTTTGCTTTTATTGGGATTTGTACACTCACAATATGTAGAAAGTGGCAACAACAAAAACACAATTTGTCCATTAAGGAAATTTCCAGACTTTTTTTTTTGTTTTGCAGGTTTTGTGAGGGAAACATAAAAAGTAAAATGCAAATTCTTATTTTTAAACTTTTTTTTTTTTTTAGTTTAATTGATAATCAAAACCTACACACCTCTGATCAATCATGATGATGTTCCAACATCCCATAACTAAACATGACACACATTCATGCAAATATTTATTAATAAACTATGTACAAAAACAGAAGATAAACTTGCGTTCATTTGTTTATTCATTAATCCATTGTCATGAGTCATATCCATTCTCCTATTGAGTCATTCATTTAGTTCTTCTTTTATACATATATTTTATTATTGTATTTTTTCAGTTTATCAGAATTTTTCTTGCAATTATTAATGAAATATAACATTTTCTTGTTCCCTCTTGAAGTAAGTATCACACAGAGAAGATGTAGAAGTATATTAAAGGATTTTCTTTTGAAGTATTTGTTCAATTTCTTGATTAACTTTGATTCAGTGATAATTAGTCCTAAAATATGTCCTAAAACCTTTTCTCCAACACAGCAACGATGATGATGGTTTAGTGGAATTAGTAATTATCATAGCGATAGACCTTAAAGAATTCATGTGAATTTATTTACATTACGTTGAGGTAAATACGTTTTTGAACCCTCTTGCCAGAAAGATTTAGTACTTTTCTTGCAGATGAGCATTTTTAAAGATTTTTTGTCCACTCTTTAAAACTGAGATGTTGTGGCTGTCGCTTGGCAACTCTGAACTTCAACACTTTCTTCAAAGGTTTTCTACAGGATTTAGAAGTTATTTTAAACACTTATGAGAATACATTTAAATAAATTCTTTAAAGTTGATTTCTTGATTTTTGTGTCTCACCGTTCAAATGACCCTACTGTAGGATGACAAACTATTGCTAATTAAGTTTGGAAACTTGCAACATCAGCAAAGAAGTATTGCCTCCACAGAATAAAATCATTATAACCCAACAAATAAGTCATTCAGGAGTCGTTTGAAGGGGTTTCATAAAGGAAAATTGAAAGGAAAAACAACAAAACTTCCTTCCTTCCTTCATTCCTCCTTCCTTCCTTCCTTCCTTCCTTCCTTCCTTCAATGGGATATACTCTGAATACCTCCCAAAAAGTAAGAGTATTTTACTCTCTGGTGCATGGTGGTCACTACTGGTTTCTCTCTCTTTTTTGCGTTCTGAGAAGGATGAAAACATTTGTGAAAAAATTATTGACCAAGGCTTTCATAATTCATCCATCAGAGAGTCACAGTGGATTTAAAATGTCAAAAGGAAGAATTTTTGCAGCAGAGCTAGTCAATTTTTTTCTTTCATTTTTATGTGAAGACAGACAAATAAACACAAAAAAAAGAACAAAAGAAGAGACAAGTTAATAAATGGAATGGTCTCCTGTCACTGACTTTGTTTTTTTTAGACAAAGTTAGCAGAAAATATGACTTTACAGTTTTATTCAAAATCCATTTTATTCAAAATTTTCTATATTCTGTACACCTTCAGAACATTGTTTTAACTCTAAACTCCTCGTGGAGTCTTTTTTTTTTAAGCACTTGGAAGTGTTATTTATTAAACTGTGATTCTAAACAGTGACTTAACGCTCCATATGTGCAGCCAGTGGGATGGAAATTTTAGCAAGAAGATAAAGGCTTGTCGTGTAACCTTTTAATAATTTTACATCAAATTTTGTTGTTACTTCTGTGTGAATCTGGTTGGATTTGTAACTTGCTCAAACTTGTTCAAGGGACCAAATTCTGCTCAAAGTTTTCTCCGAAATGACAAGCTGGATCAGAAAAATTGCAAATCAGGTGTGTCCAAAATGAGCCAAACTGTTCAGACAGATGGGTCTTGCACTGTTTTGCAACAAGACAGGAGTTCAAGTGTATTTCATGACTGTGTCATCCCTCCTGTGTGTGGTGAAGGGCGCAAATTTGTTTTTGCTTGTTTTGAAGACCTTCACGTCATCATTCATCACCTCAACAGGCCTGTGCCTGCAGCTCAAGGATAAAAAAAATGCTATCTCATTTCTTCCATCAGCCAAACTTTGCCTGAACAAACACGATTTCTTGAACCTAAAAGCGATCTGATTATTTGATGGTACCTGTTGCTTCAAGAAAAAAACAATCCAGGGCCTTGAATGCTCCTAAAATGTATTCATAAGACTAACAAAAGATGAGGGAAAAAAACCAGTTGCCACGGGAGCCAGAGAGATGTAAAATGTGAGTGTTGCTTCTCCAGGGAAACAAAGATGGTTAAATAGAAAGTAAATCTGACTTGAGTCTGATTGTTTTGAATTTAATTGTAAAATCAGAAAAAAAAACGTTTGTCTTTAGTTGAGTAAACTAACAGGAAACTGGAAAAAGGATGCACTTTGGGCACAATTTCCAAAACAAAAAAAAAAAAGTGAGCCTCCTGTTCAATGAACCATGTGGGGAGAGTGATCATTAACCACAACACGAGACAGCAGAAAGCATCAAACTAAAAACAGAAACGGCAGCATCCCTCCAAAATAAAAGTTTCTACAAGTTGTTATAGTTAAGTTAACAAAGTTTAGTTTCTTTTTTTTTTTCAAGATGACGTGACAGGGCAAAACCCCCTTCCCTATTCCCTCTCATTTCCCCACACTCCGTGACATCAGTGCGCGAGGAGGCGGGTCCAGCCTCCTCCAAGCGTTTTGGGGTGCTAACGGGAGGGATGCCTCTTTTGGAGAGGACTGACTTTTACGCACGGAGAACTGCGAGGCTGACGCTTCTGAAACCCCCAAACCCAGCATGGATAACGGATCCCTCCGAGGCATTGACCCGAACTGCACCGGCCAACCCCCTCTGGCCATCGACATCATCCGGGGTGAGTTGGGGGTTGAGGGGGACCGAAATGTCTCGTGGCAGGAGCGATCCAAAGCGCTTTACGCACCAGTGGGTTTTCACTTCTGGAATTTTGTTTAGGCTGTATTTGCTATTGGCCGCTTTAATTACTTTTTATTTAAAAATTTCTGATGGGGGAAAAGTTCATTAACTTTTTTATAAGTTTATGTAACATTTTTCTTAAAAAAAAAAAAAGAGACAAAAACCGATTAATTACGGATTCATTAAACAAACATATGAAAAAATATATTGACACATTAATTGATTTATGATATTTATGGTAGATTTTTTTTCCATTTTATTCTGATTTATTGACCCAATCATCACAGATAAGCAATCAAATAAATGTATTTTACTGTGCACTCTTTGACGTTTGGCTTTTGAGTATCATGGAAATCCGCCCTTTTTTTGTTAATCCAAACACTATCAAATATCCTAAACTTTTTTTTTTTTTTTTTTTGTCTTTTAAAGTGTGACTCATTCTTTGTAAACCTTATTTCTTGCTTCCTTTCATTTCTTTGCTCCTACAAGCCTGATGGAAATGACTTAAGATTATCCCCTGAGGGGATGAGTTGGTTCAGGTGTGCTGGATCAGAGACACGCTGATGCCACTCCTTTACAAAAACACTTAAAGTTCATTCTTCTAGGTAAACTTGAGTATTAGTAAAACAGGTGTACTGTAAACCATGTACAAGTTAGGAATGATATATATTTCAGACTAAAGTTTAAGTAAACTTCAAGTTCTAGCACACTTTTTCCCCTCGTTTTTTTTTTCTTTTAATGTACTTAAATAGTAAACTTAAGTGGACTCCTTTTCCACTTTGAAGGACATTAAAAAAGGTTAACTTTATCAAGTCATTAACACTACTTATACTTCTGGAGTTATGATAGTTAATTTAAGAATAGTTTTTAAACTAAAACTCAATTTGTAAATCAATGAACGTTTTATGAATTATTTAATTGTGAAATAAATATTTCCATCTTGATTCATAGAGTTGATTTTTAACATTTTAATAAGTTTTAAAAAGTGTATTTGATGTTATTCCATCACATTTTAGGGAAGTTTAATGAATGCAGCTTTTCATACTAAAGAAATGTATGAATAATTTAATTGTAATATAAAGCAACTAATTCATTTTTCTATTATATATTTATGTTTTAGCCATAACAGTTTAAAAAAGTCAAATTTTCCTGTCATTCCAAGTAATAAAACAAGAGCACCCCCCAGGGTTTCAAAGGAAAACGGCACCAAAAAGAACAAAACATGTTTGTTGTGGGTTGCTTCTTTCTGATGAACTATTAATGAGCTGTAATACCAGGGAGTAAATGATGCAGGCCGTATAGGCCAGCAACATGTTGAAACCATTTACTGCTTTTCCTTCCATTCTTTGTTCGACGGTGGGACATATTTTCCTTCCCGTGAATCAGCAGATCACCTGTCGTCATGCAGGTCTTTAGTTGGAAACGTTTAACTTCAATCCTGGAAACTCCAAATACTTTTAAGGGGAGAAAAGAAACTCAACGAGGGAGGAAGAGTACTGTGTGGAATTATGCATTCAAGAAACTGCAGGAGATTTCAATAACAACTCTTTGTTTATAGTTTAAACTGAATTTATTTTTTCTCCTTATGAGTTAATAAAGTTGCATTTAATGCAGTAAATAAACCCTGAAGATTCTCGTAGTTGGATGTAATGAATTCATTTCCCAGCAGTGGTAAAGAATGAACAGAAATGTCTGAATTTCTTTGCAATATGTGTTTTCTGGTTTCTGTTCTTCCTGTTTGAAACAATAATAATATAAAAATGAGTGACAAAACTTGATTAACTTCAGATGAATATAACAAAGGCTTATGGTTCTACTTTCACTCTCTGTGGAACCACATCTGGATTCCACTCCGAAGCTTAAAATGCTCCTCTTTGATTTCAGAACTGGATCTTTTCGGCACCATCTTGTACGCCATCCTTACTTTCATGGCAGCGGTTTCCATGTTGGTCTTCTTAGAGGAATGTATATACATCTATAAAAAAGTGCCTGCCAATAAGAAGAGTGTGATCATCTGGGTGAATGGAGCGGCACCGGTGAGGATGGAACCGAGATAGTTTCAGGGAGCAGAGGATTTTGGGTTTTAAATTGCATGTTTTTGTGTTTTCAGATCATTTGCTCCATGTCGTGTCTGGGGATGTGGATCCCCAGATCCACCATGTACACCGATATGACCTCAGCTTGGTGGGTGTCTCATTTCCTGTAATTTTGCTGTCTGTTTTCCCTTTTTATAGAGCTCTTTGGGTCGGATGATCCTATATCTTTCAGAGGGTTTGATGGGAAACAGCTGGGTGGTTGTGTAATGCGTATGGATCCACTTTCTTCACACTGATGCTCAGCTTTTGGGGATTTCCTGCAGTTACTTTGCCATCGTGGTGTTCAAGTTCCTGATCATGATGCTGGAGGAGATTGGAGGTGATCAGGCCTTCCTGCGGCGGAGGGGAAAGCACACACTGAGGATTAGCACCGGGCCGTGCTGCTGCTGCTGCCCCTGCCTTCCACACGTGGCCATCACGCCGTAAATTCCCCACAGACACACCATCTGCTTTAATCACAAGCAGCATGTCTTTCTTTTTTTTTCATTTGAGAGCTAAAACTGTGATTACGAACTATTTCCAGGGAAATGCTTAAACAAAACTATAGTAAAAATTCAAACAAATGACCCTAGAACACTTACACTATAAAAAGTTACTCTCAGAAAAATGTAACATATTGAAAATCACCCATCAATAGTGTTCTAGGATTAAAACCCAAATGATTGAAACAGACTTGAATAGAAATGATTAAATTCCTAATTTAATATTTTTTTGCACAAATTTTTGACTCCCTCACTGCATCAAAGTGATTTTTGATAGTATTTGAGACAATCTGAATGACTTGACTCAAAGCTGATGTCCTATTTTGTCAAATCCTTTCAAAGTAATTTTCATTTCTGTCCAAAAACGTTTCATTTTTCTTGTTTTTTGTTTATGTGATTCACTTCAAAAAGCGCAGAAAATTCACGATAATATTCATAATAAACTTAGTTCAAAATAAAAAAAAACTACTATAAATGTCATAAAAATATAAAATACCTACTTTGATTTGCTCAATAACATTTTATTTTAGATCAATGTAGGCACTTTGTGGTTTTTTGTTTTTCTTTTTGTCGTTAACAAAGAGAAGCCCAAATATTTTATTTACATGAATAATTGACAGTAACGTTAACATAAAATAAAATAAAATAAAATAAAATAAAATAAAATAAAATAAAATAAAATAAAATAAAATAAAATAAAATAAAATAAAATAAAATAAACCCAGATAAGTTCTTTTTGGTTAAAAAAATATAAAAACTATTTCTAAAGACCAAAGAAATGGGATGGAATGGAATTTTAACATTAAATAATGTACAGATAAGTGTCAGTAATCTTAACCAATAGGAACAGCAGAATCTTTTGACTCGTATTTAAACCTTCTAAAACCTTTACGCTGCTGTTTGAATGAAGCTCAGATGCTGCTCGGTGCCTTTCAGAAAAAACAGAATCAATTCTGAACACTTTGTACTTTTTTTCTCTGTTGGGAAAAAAAAAAAATCAGAGTCTGTTCCTGCACTATTGGATTTCAGCTGGAGGCATGCCTCTTTACTCCAAACGCAAGTTAAACCTCTGGTCATTCAACTCTTACCAGGGCGGTGCGACATGAAGAAACAATACAATTATCTCCTATTTTAGCTAAATAAAAACTGATTGCTCTGTCAATATTTGTCACCATTATGGATGGATCCAACAGTCTGGTTTTGTGTTTGCTCGTTATCTTTTACATTTGTGATTTAAGTTTTGAACTCTGTCTTTAATGACTTCACGTCAAGTGCTGTTAAATTACAGTGTGTAAAGCTGTGCATGCTGGTTTTATATGGCGAGCAGATGCTGTTTACGTAGAGAACCACCTTAAAAAGAATCATTTTACACAGTATTAATAAAAACCATCGAGCTCAGACTTGCTCCTTGTTGCATAATCTGTTTAAAGCAAAGCTCTTCTAAAGAAAGCCGTATTGTCAGCTTTGTTCCGACTTCACAGTTGTGTTCAGATCTTAACCTGTCTGGAAGCTCATAAAGTTCTCCTCGGGGTCCCTCTGAGCTTTTCAAAACATCCTGGAATCTACATCCAGGTTCAGCACAACAGGAAATGCAACAATGGAGTTGTGTTCATTGGTGAATGCATTTAGAAACAGTTTTTTGCAATTAAAAATGGAGATGAATTGTTTTTTTCTGGTCCACTTCCAGACGGACTCTCTTCCTCCTTAAGCTCGGCTCCTTCCAGTTCGCCCTCCTGAAGGTTGTCTTCACGCTTCTCTCCATTGTCCTCCACACCAATGGAAACTTTGTCCTGACGGATGTGAGTTGTAGACACAGAAAAAGAAATGTTTAATCTGTTAATTAAGTCATCTTTTTACTAATATACGAATCATAAAAAGTGTTTATTCCCGCATCAATATACCTGCTGTTGTTTGCATCCAATTATATTTATCTAGAATAAGCAAAAGAGCAGCTGGCATTATCTGCAGGTCGGGTTGCTTTTGTTTGTTTAATTATGTGCAGAATTTTTTTTTTCAAATTCTCTTTTTCAATGAAAAAAAAGATAATTGTTGTTTTTTTTTAGATGATTTGGAGTAATCTGAAGCATTTTTTTGTCAAAGATGCTCAAACAATTCATATGAAACTATGATTCTAACATCTTTTTGCTTTTAAAATGTTCCTAATTTGTTTGCCTTTTTTTTTTGGTTTTTCTATTAATCGCAAAATTGGTGAAAATGTATTTGCTGTGGAAGGATTAAAAGCATCGTCAGCCTCATCTCCTTCGATCTCACCTGAACGTCTCCTATCTTCTCAACTAATCATCTTATATTTTATCTCTTTGTCTTATCATCTTCTCTCTTCCTACATCTCCTGTCATCCAATCTTGTTTTATTCCAAACATGTCTCCTGTAATTGTCTTCAGCTTTCTTATACCTTATCTGATCTTTTTTTCCACCTTAATGTGTCATCTCATATTATTCTTTTTCAACATTTCTTCTTCTTTGATCCAAGGTTAACATATTCTCCAATTTTAACATATCTAATCTAATTTTTAAACTAAACATCATTGAATCTTGACACATTTCCTCTTCTCTTCTTTGATGTCAACACGTCTTCCTTCATATTATCCGATTTTGACATTTTATTTTCTTCAATCCAAACATGTCTCATTTTACCTAATGTTAATTAATCTTGAGATAGCTCCCCTACCATAGCATCACATATATTCTAGAACTTTGACAAATCCACTTTCTTCTTTTACATGTGAAAACACAATTAATCTCATAAATATTGTTGAACTTTGACTTGTTTTTTTTTTTTTAATCTAATTTAATCTATCTAATCTCTTTTTTTTTCCTAACATGTTTAATCTTATTAAATGTTTGTCAGTCTTGACATATTTTTTCCTGTTTGGACAGCTCATCTCATTTTTTTCATCTTAACTTGTGTCATCTCGTCAAATGTTATTGAACCGAGACATATTGTATTTCCTCTTATCTTATTTAACTTGAACATATCTCATCTTATTTTCTCCAGTTTTAACATTCTTTATCTAATTTCTTATCCAAGCATGTTTGCGCTTAGCAAATATTAGTCAGTCTTGAGATATTTTTTTCTCAGCTTCTTTAATCTATGCATATCTCATATTCTCCACTTTTGATATGCTAATGTTTTTATTATCCAAACACATTTGCTCTTATCATTTATATTTCCTCTAATCTTCTTTGAAATTAACTTATTTGTACAATTTTGACAAAAGTAATCTTTTAAAATCGAAACATGTTCGATCATATTTTAAACAAATATTGGGCAGTCTTGACAAATTTGTCTCATCTTCTTCAATTTGAACAAATCTCATCTAATATTCTCCAATTTTGACATGTGTAATCTAATTTTTTTCAATCTAACATATTCAATCTTCTTAAATATTATTCACTTTTGACATAATTTCTCAAATTTTTAATTTGACCATGTCTCCTCTCATGTTCTCTACTTTTGACACATCTTATCACATAAATGTTTTTCATCTCATCTCATCAAATATTCAGTCTTGGCTTATTTTCAATCGTCTTTTTTAAACTGAACACACTCATCCAGTATTCTCCAGTATTTTTTTTCCATTATAGACATGTCTAATCTAATCATTTTCATCCTAGTTAATGTTACACCAAAACATAAGTAGTTACTGAGAGTTTTTAATTTAATCACATTAATTAATTTTAAACTGTATCTTTCTGTTTCCTCAATCCTGATATTTTTCAGATGAGCATCACCGGAGCGGTTATGTGGATTAACCCATTGGTGGGCGTCTTGACAGTCATTGCTTTGTGGCCTGTGTCCATCATATTTATGCATCTAAGGACCACTCTGCAGACAGTTAAGATTATCCCCAAATACGCCATGTACCAGGTATAAACCAGCTCTGCAAAAAATGAAAACAGTTCCCACTTAAATGACAACATTTGTTCCTGTGTGTTTGTGTTGTAGCTGGTCCTGATCCTGACCCAGCTGCAGTCAGCTATCATCAACATCTTAGCGATAAACGGAGTCATCGCCTGCTCTCCGCCATTTTCCTCTGTAGCCAGGGGATACAGTGAGTCCACCATAACAAACACTCTGTTTATCTATGGGAATCTGCAAAGTCCTTCCATGTGGATGGAGAAATGTGTCCAGCAGTGATGGTCGCTCCTTTCGTCTTCTTGGATTTGCCTCCGTCTCACTTCCTGCTGTCTGTCTCTGCAGTGCTCAGCCAGCAGCTGATCATCCTGGAGATGTTCATCATCACTCTGGTTACGCGGATGCTGTACCGAAGGCAGTACGACCCTTTGCCCAGAGAAGATCTAGACGACAACGAGAACACAAAGATGGTGGTGATAGCGGACTCTGCTTGAAAACTCGGCAAAGAGCGAAAGGCTCTGACTTTACTACAAAAGTTTGCTTGAATTTGTTTAAATGTACACAGCCAAAGTTCAAAGTTACAGAAAGAAAACTCAGGTCAATTTATGTCTTCGACCAAAAATATAATGTTAAAAAAAAAAAATGCACACAACAGCTGATCGGTTTCCCTGCATGGTTTCGTCTTGTTTTTAAAGCTACTTTCAAAATTTGCAGTTCACCTAAATCTGAAGTCATTGATTACTTTTGTACTTTTTGAAAGAAACAGTCCAGATTTTTCCACAAAACTGCACATCAGTTAAGAAAACAGGATGAGTCAGGACTTTTTTTTTCCCCAAGCAACAAAGTGTAAGTTCATATTCAATCATTTGTAGCGAGCTGAAAGCAGGAAGGAAGGCTGAAAAAACACTGCTGATTACATACAGACATAATGAACTGATTTATATCACTGCTAGAAGACTGAAGTTCAACAGCATCTAAAGATTTGTGGCCACAGCTCTTATTAAGTTCATGTGCTTTAAATCAAGTAAAAAACCTTTAGTCTGTCAAACTATCATGTTTTGAAATGCTCTTTGAGAAGAACAGCCCGGAGAGCAGTAAAAAGACATGTTAAAATAAAGTTTCACTTGATGTGCAGTTTATAAAATGTTTAGGAATTTTACAAATGACATTTTTGACATTTGATTTTCCATATTTCTTGTTCTGTCATAAAATGTATTTTGGCTACACCTGGTTTGAGTTTAGTTACTTTTTGCTCAAACACCTGTTTCCCATAATACCTCATTCTCCAAGTGTGTTTACTTCCTTGGTTTTCCTGTTCTCTATGAACACATTCTTGGGGATTTGCTTTTTTTTGTGTGTATGTCTGTACCTTCAAATCACACATTTGAATTTCAGTTTCTGGATTGATTGATTGATTGATTGATGCTTTGGCTCCTTGACAGAGGCGATTTGGATTGACTCTATGGGATTTGCTGTCAATTTTTGTACCCGACTTTTCCCTCTCTGTGCCTTTCTGATGTTTTTAGATCCATATTTGGTTAACTTTTTAACACTTTACTGTGCTTGTGTATCTTTTAAGCTGTCTCGAAACATGACAGAGATTATTTTTAATTGTCTTGTCTGGTTATTATTATTTTACAAACCATTCAAACAAAAACTTGTATAAACTGGAAGGGAAAGCGTTAATATTTTAGTCACAATGCGACTAAAATTAACACAGTTTCAGTCAGTGTAATAAGTGACTAACACTTCTATTCTAAGCTTCAATTACTTCTTAAATGACTTATAATAACTAAATAAATATGTTTTTGAGCAAAATATCATGAATTTCTAAGACTGGGAACTAAAATAAAGCCTAAAGTAATCCCACATCTGAACCAATTTCAGATGTCCTATTGGCTCAAACCTTAATTTTATTTTAAAACCAGATCAAT
Organism: Oryzias javanicus; assembly: GCA_003999625.1. Lineage (NCBI taxonomy): Eukaryota > Metazoa > Chordata > Actinopteri > Beloniformes > Adrianichthyidae > Oryzias > Oryzias javanicus. Next base: position 13,311,762 of record CM012456.1, read on the forward strand.
TGTTAAGACATTTTTCAATCATAGAAACATATATTTAGGGAAAAAAAGAACAAAAAGCTAAGGTTTTGACTTAAGAACTTTTTAAAGTCATTTGTTGTGGCCTTTTAACTCCTGGAAAAAAATTCTGTTTATTATTAAAGACACAAACTTTAGATTTAAATCTCAAAAATCTTATTTTTTGCTTAATAAAACATATATGTCTTTTATTGGTTCTTACAGAACAAGGATTTGAGGCGGTACCCAAACTTTTGGTAAAAAAAAACTTTTTTTAAATTTTTTATTTAACTAATCCCTGAAATTTACTGATTTTACTTTATTACTGCAGAAATGTTAATATTTGTTCTTTTCTCTTTTTTTCAAACAAAGCCTTATGAATTTGTTACCTCATTTTGTTAAAAATTACAAAACAGTTTTTTACATTAAAAACAAGATGCAGACTGACAATAAAAGGGCAAAATGTTATTTTTTTTAGCTCAAGCTGTGAAGATAATTCTTGGCTCCAATCATAAGAGATCAGACATAAAAGTATCTAACTTTTTGTACAATTAGATTAAGGCTTTTTTTGTTGAACACCTAAGAACATACTGTATGCACATAAGCATAAGTTGGAACACAACAAATGTGTTACATCCAACAAAAGAAAATGGAAAAAATAATGACACGATAAAATAAAAACAGATTAAAACTAAAGGTTTTCAGAATGTTTATGTAAATATAAGTTTTCTTGCTTTTGAAGAATTTCAATGAATTAAAAAAATAAATAAATCTTATATAATATTACTAGGTTTGGGTTTTCAAATTTGACTTATATGAACATAAAACTTGCCCAACATAACATGGAAAAAATTAAAGTTAAATCAGTTATGTTGTGTGAAATTTTACAAAAAATAATGTATAATTTATTTTTAACTAGACACAGAATTTAGATGAACGAAAGGAAATAATCCAATACTCTTTTTCTTCATTTAGCAAAACTAATCTGCAAGAAACACACTATCCTAATAGAATGCCACCACTAGATGGCAGCAGAGACATGTAAGCACATCGACGAAAGAAGGAAAGGACAATTGAAACGTTTGCCCATTTTTTTTTTTCCAAATTACCAGCTCTCGACACAACATTTCACTCCTAATTGAGCATTATGAACCATCCTAAAGGTTTTAGGTGGATATTGATGGGATCATCTACGCAGACAACAATAAATAAACAAGGAAATGTAAATGATGGTGACTGACACGCCTCCAACCAATTGGGGAACTGTTTTTAGCCACTTCCCAGCTCTAAGCCAATCAAAACAGTGTAAGAGCAAGCCCCCGCCTTTGCGGTTGAGTCGACTTTCCTTCTTCAAGTACGTGCTGCCTGAAACATCTTTAACAGACCGGATGCTTGTCAAGTAAACTTTCAAAATAAAATATCTAAAAAAAATTAGGATAGGAAACTTTTTTGGTAGATGTAATAAAAAATATTCTTCCTTGTAAGATTTTTTAAACAAAAAAAAACAAAAAAAAAAAAAACGCAAGGATTTGTTTGACTTGCTTTTGTTTTTAAGCATGTTTTGTTTTTGTTGATTCTATTGTATTTTTTTTATTAATGTAATGAAAAAAGTCAATTTTTTCTGTAAAATAAAAAAGAATCTCTTGAATTGTTCAAATTGTTTTATTACAGAGAAGAGAAGAGCGAGTAAGAGTGTGCTTATTCATGCCTATTGACTTCTAAAAAAATAACAATAATACATGATAAAAAGCTAATTAGAAAAAAATCAAAGAAAGAAAGAAATACTATAGTGATTTTTTATTTGACCATTGGCTATCAATAAAATGAATTTAACCTATACTTGTTTTATCAAATAAACATATTTTTGTTTTTTCTTAAAATGAATACAGAAAAAACTAGAAAAATAAATTCAACCAGATTTTTTTTTTTTTTTTTTTTTGTATGTGTGTAATTGTACGTTTGAAAGAAAAACTTAAAAAAATAAATTAAAACTATTTGTATAACCTGTAAACATGTTTTCGAAAATAACTCACAGTAGTTTTATTTTGAAAAGCCAAAAAGGAAATGTTCCTCCGTCCTATCATTTGAGTTAACATCGAGGAGCTGATCTGAACATCCACAAATGTAGATCACGGAAGCTGAATTGGAAGCGGTTGGTGTCCGGTCTCGTACCCGCATGGACCTTATCCTATCGCGTCATTCCGAACCCGCGTCGGAGGATGGAAATGTGGACACAGAGAGGAGAGGACTGCCGCTGTCACTGGCGCTGAGATGGTCTCATTTGTCCTGAGGCAGCCTCTGACGTCACACCCAGACATCACAGTTTAAACTTTCAAAATGAAGCTCTTTCTGTCTCTGCTGAAAAACGCACACCCGAAAATCGAGTTTTATTCCCGGTTTTCACCGTCGCCGCTCTCCATCAAGCAGTTCTTGGATTTCGGTGAGTACAGCTGAGATCCCATTAAAAAAACAAAAAACCCTAACATGCTCTGTAAAGAATCGCCTTCTTATGACCTCATTCCACTGTTTGCTAATGAATTTTGGTGTGTCATGCTTGAATTGTGTCAGTTTTTTTATATTAAATATTTAAAATATCATATTCTTTAAAGATCAGAGGTCATATTTGAATTAACACTTCCATGGGGGTCAAAACTGCATCCTCATAGCTGCTGATTCAGTTCCCTTTCATTCTGTATCACCTGTTTAAGTGAACATGTGTAGGCACACCTGAGCACTCCCAGGTGACAACAACACAACAACACTGCTTACTCATCTTCACACCTTTTTGTGCCAAGAAATCTTAACACTTTTCTCAAATTTGCGTAATGACTATTTAGAATACATAAAAAATAAGCACATCAAGCTGAAGGATAGTGTTATAACCCAGAAGATGACAGCTGTTAACTGAGCTTCTGCTCTGCATTCAGGGATTTCTTAATCCGTGATTATGTAATTTGTTCTCACAGCTGGGGATGGGATGTGAGCAACAGGAAGAACACTTGTTGAGTTCGGGATGGCACTTGTTTGTGTTGAAACTGAAGAAGTGGTGTTACAGGATCCTTAAATTATTTCTTTTTGTTGAAATGAGGTTTAGACATTGAGATGTTGCAACCTGTATCAGGTCGAGTGTTTTCTCTGCCTTACTTTTTGTAAGAAAAAAAATGCAGAACTCATTGACTGTATCTGAGAACTGGAGTGAGTGACCCCTCCCTCCTCGTGTTTCAAACAGGAACTACCCGCTGGTTCCATGAAGCCAAAATCCCATAGAGTTCTATTGAGAACTAAATAGCTAATGCTCAGTCATTATATATACATTTTTTTACTTTTTTTTTTTTAACATGTTTTTGCTAATTCTTTTTTTTTCTTTGATATATCTTTTGTAGTTCAAGTTATAAATTGACCAGATCTCTCAATTAAAGTATGTGATCTCATGTCGAATGTTAAAAACTTATGATAGATTCCTCCGAGCCCTCTTCCAAGTGGCAAGTAACCACTTATAATAAAAAGTCCATCTAAAGGTGTGTAAATCTACATTTCGACTTGTGTAGGGATGCTGGGAAAAACTGATATGGCGAGATATACTGATATTTCGTTTGGTGATACTTGTATCGATTTAAAATGCTGACAAGACAATATTTGGTTAGTTATTTAGAAGCATCTTTCAGTACTTTTGTGTTCCACATAATCCACTGACCGCTAGTTGGCAGCACAGTGCACTGAGCCTCTTTGAACACCTTTGACCAGTCACAGACTTAAATTAGTTATGGATGGTTTCCCCTTTAATTTTCAGAAATGTTAAACTTCTTTTGTGCATTGGAATGGAGTGGTGAAAGAAAAAGTCTGAAGCAAGATTCTCGAGATTTGCTCCAATAAGATATTTCAGACCAAGCCTCTTCCAACTATAGATGGCGGACTGTAAACAGTAGAAAAAGAAGAAGCCCCTCTCTGCTCGTCCATTGTGAACACTATATGCTGATAGTGCATTCGATAGCTGTAAAATGTCAGAACATTAATATTTCTTTCAACTCTGATAAGGTTTTCTTTACACCAGGAGACCTTAAAAATGAGTCATTTTTAATCAGTGGCTCACTTTATTATCTGATTGGGTTGATGTGAATCCTCCCAACTGGGACAATATGATAGAGGTTTAAAATTGTAATTAGTAACAAATATCAAACACATCACATTTACTTATATCAGTGTTTAAAAACACGGCTTATTAAGCCTTTAGAACGGTTTAAGTTTTTGTTTCTTTAAAGCCAGTCCATCAAATAGTTTGATCAAGAAGCTCATTGATTGATGGATTTTGGTGTCCCAAGTTAGCCAGATCAAAAAGTTTTTATATAGTGGTATAAATAACAGCAAAAACATAAATGAACACTCAGTACAATCCCTTTGGCTTCAGTTTTGAAGCTGTTAAAAATTAAAAGCAAGTGCAGTTCGGTGAAGTTCCTAAACTGGCAAGCTGGAAATAAATTATTTATTTCTTTATGAAACAATAAAACTAGTTTATAAAACAAGATACCTAGTAGTTACCTGGCAAACTGATCTGGCTTCAGTTTTAGACAAAAGGAGAATCTGTTGAAAACTCGACCTGTTGCTGGTGTAGACTTTATAGGGTCATTTAGGGTGCATAGTCGTGTGTTTTTCTAGAATTATAACTTGAGAAATTTTAACTTTTCAAGCATTTTATGGCAAAAATAATCAGTTTTAAAGTGAAATAGAACATCTCTGAAGTCACAGCAAAACAAAGATTCAAATAATGTGTCTTTTGTTTTTAGGAAGAGATAATGCATGTGAAAAAACCTCCTACATGTTTCTCCGGAAGGAGCTGCCGGTGCGGCTGGCCAACACCATGAGAGAGGTTAACCTGCTGCCTGATAAACTGCTGAGCCAGCCCTCCGTTAGACTGGTCCAGAAATGGTAAGGAGTTGTCTCTGTGTGGCTGCCTTGAGATAAGGTTCATAATGAGGGTTGACCTTTGGTCGTTGCTTTTTTGTTAGGTACATGCAGAGTTTTGTGGAGCTGCTGGACTATGAGAACAGAAAGCCTGAAGATCCTCACACTCTGAATGAGTGAGTGAAATCTTGTCTTGCGGGTAAAAACAATTGAGAGTGTGAGCAGCAAGCTCAGGCTTGTTCAGACAAACTGCACAGGTAGCACTCTGTGTTATTACCTCAACAAAAGCCTGTCATGCAGAGCCAACAAACACAGACAGGAATCTGAAGCAGCGTGTCTGCTTTGTTACTAATACTCCCAGGGGCTGCTGAGTTTGTTGGCACTGAGGCAGATTCATATTAAGGCTTTATAGTCAGCATGACTTAGCTTCTTTAAAAAAATTGTAATGAGTTGGAAAATAACGGAAGGATTTTGGATTGTAAAAATGTAAAAGATACCACATATGAAAGTAGGACAGAGTCTTAGGGCCCCATAAAAGAAGAAAAATAAACAAATAGATGAGAATAGTCATAAAGATATGAAGAAAAAAGTAATAATTCCAAAAAAGAAAGAAAAAAAAATCAAAATGAAGTCTTAAAATTATGAAGAAAAAGACAAAATTTTACAAAAATAAAGTTGTAAAATTATGTAAAAAAAAAAAAGTTTAAATTTTTACGAGAACGAAGTTAAGAAATTATGAGGAAAAAAAAGTCCAAATTTTTACAATTTTTAGATGTAAAATCGTGAGGGAAAAGTCCAAATTTTTCAACGAATAAAGCCATTAGGTTATGAGAAAAAATAAGAATTTGGCCAGAATAAAATCCTGAGGAAAAAAGTCTAATTTTAATTAGAATAAAAATTTAAAATTGTAAAAAAGTCAACATTTTACATCAAATCCTAAAATAATGGGAAGTCAAAATATTAAGAAGTTAAATTTGTAATATTTTTATAAAAGGGAAACATTTACAATACTAATGTCAGATATGGATGATTAAATAATTGTAATTTTACAAGAGAAAAAAAAAATAAAAATGCTATACTTAGGTTTTTTAATGTTTTATCAAAGACAATCTAACATTAATTATCTTAATTTGTTGCAGACAATTCAGAGAAATGGGATGGACGTACTGCTCAGAAAGCTCCCTGAATACTTCTACATTTTCTTATGAGTGTATAACTTTATTTTCATGAAATTATAATTTTAGTTTAAAAAAAACAACAATTTCTTCATAAAATTACAAATTTTAAAGTCATACATTTACAAACTTATTCACGTTAAATGTTGAGGTTTTTTTTCTCATATTTTAATTACTTCATTCTTGTAATTTTATACTTGTCTATTTATGCAATTGGTAAATTGATCACTTTTTATGTTTTTTGCTAATTTATTTATATAAAAAGGAGTACATTATTTGTTTCTTTATTAGCTTCCTTGAGGTCCTGATCGAGATCCGGAACCGCCACAACGATGTGGTTCCCACCATGGCTCAGGGAGTCATTGAATACAAGGAGAAGTTCGGCTTCGACCCCTTTGTCAGCAGCAACGTCCAGTATTTTCTCGACCGCTTTTACACCAACCGCATTTCTTTCCGCATGCTGATCAACCAGCACAGTGAGTCTCACAAATGCACTCCCAGTTCTCTGTTTTGATCACCACCTCTGAACTTAAGCGTCTGTGTTTTTACCCAGCACTCCTGTTTGGTAACGACACCAACCCGGCCCATCCGAAACACATCGGCAGCATCGATCCAACCTGCAATGTAGCCGAAGTTGTGAAGGGTGAGTTATATTCCTGGATTTATGCTTTATAAAGCACTAAATCACATAAGGTCCCCATTATGTTTTTTTTTTTAGGTTTTGTTTGGTTTATTGTCTTCCTAGAACTATGTTTATGAATATTTACTGGAAAAACTGAAGCTAAACAGCTAGGGTAGTAACTCGGTGGGCCTCTTTATAGAATTTTTTCCAGATGTGCATGGAGCAAACACTGAACTTTTGAGCATATACTCTTCCAGTTTCTAAGGAACTTTTCCAGAATGCTAAAATAAGTTTTGGGTAGTAATAAAATGTCCACTGTCAATGATCTTGTAAGAAATTTAATCAATTTCTATTAAATATTTTTTTCTAAAGTTTAAAGGGCTAAAAAAAAAACTTTGGTTAATATAAATTTGTTGCACCTTATGCTCATATATTTTTGTCTTTAAAGTAAATGTGGGTTTGACCATGCTACTTTGAAGTTGTGTTCTTAATTTCTAGAGTTAAAAGCCACTTAAATGAAATAATGGTCTGAAGGATCAGGGGTCAGGCATACAAATTAAGAACTCCAGACTGTGTTTTCTTCCTCCTGTCAAACTGCTTCTACGTTCAGGACCGTTTTCCCATCCGAGCTGCTTTTCAAATGTTCTGTGTGTTTCTTGGAAATGGGAGATGAATTGTTTCCCTAGTCTCACCCATGCTGACATCAAAGCCTAAAGGCGTTCTCACAGCAGGGATCAGAAGCTGCACTGTGGATGACCTCTGAAGGAACACAAGATACTTTTGTAAACATTGTCAGAAACCCAAACATCCGCAGTGAACCAATTCACCTTTCTGTGTTATCGGTAATGTTTTCCTTTTTCCACCAGATGCCTACGATACTGCCAAGATGCTGTGCGAGAAGTACTACTTAGCAGCTCCAGAGCTCAAGATCGAGGAGTTTAACAGTAAGTGTGGTAATGTGCAAGAATTCAGACATTTTTCCCCTGTCAGTTGTAAAGTTTACACTCAAATGTTCGTAATCCTCTAGTGAAGGCTCCTAATAAGCCCATCCAGGTGGTGTATGTGCCCTCTCACCTCTTCCACATGCTGTTTGAGCTCTTCAAGGTGAGCAGTTAATCCATCCAAAGCAGACTGTGTAAAGACCCACTCCTATCGTCTTTCGAACAGTCTTTTAAAAGTGTTTCCAGTAGTCTTTCAATAATGATTTTGCTGTTTTTAGCCAAAATCCAAAAACCTGTGTTGTTTTCTAGGACATATTTTCAGCAGAATGGCAGTAGTTTATTAGAAATTTGCTTGAGTTTCCCCTCCCCATTGCTGGGAACTCTGTTTACACTGAGGTGTAGAGAAAAATCGATTTGGTGATATATATCGTGATATTTGATCTGGAAAAACTTTTATTGATCTTAAATCCAGATGAGACAATATTTACTGTAACTAGTTATTTATGAGTAGCGTAGCTTTGTGTCTTACTTTTTTGTTTCACCTGAATCCCCAACTGCTAGTTAGCATCACATTGAGCTTCTTTGAGGTCGTACCAAAACAACAATATCAACCATTTAAAAGTATTGGAGAGGCTACATTTGGTAATATTGGAAATAACAGCACTTAATTTCCTGAGTCATACTTAGTGGTTAAGGCACATTCATTCTATGTTTTTTTTTTATACTGAAGAATGTGTTGTAGTAGAAATCTGACAATATTGAGTGTTCCATTTAAAAACAAATATTTCTTAATTTACCAAAAGAAAAACAGCATGAATATGTTGGGTAAAAGCGACTTGTATATGAGGTACAGTTGCAGAGATTAACGTTATGATCAATAAATAAAATAAATTTTACTATTTTATTTCTATGAAAGGTGGAGTAATATTCAAGGTAGAGTTTTTTTCTAACTCGTAAAAATAAATAAATACATTTTTCCTGGTACAGTCTTGGGATGTATCGCAATACATATTGTATTATGAGACACTTATCGCGATTCATAATGTATCATTAAACCATATACGCTCTTTTTCAAACTGCACGTGTTTGTCTGCTCCTGATTCACAGACATTGAAATAAAGAAATGCTCAGAAATGCAATTTTAAGCTTCATTTTTCTTTGTAAATGTCTTCTATCATGAGATTAGAGCCACAAGAACATACTAAAAACACAGTTTGCATTGTCTTTAAGCGCCCATGCCGATTATGATGAATAATCTCTGCTGTTGTTCTGCAGAACTCGATGAGGGCGACGGTGGAACTTCATGAGAACAGTGCAGAGGGATTACCTCCTGTGAAGGCCAGAGTCACTTTGGGTAAAGAGGATCTCTCAGTAAAGGTAAATAGACAATTCACATTTGATGAGGGATGTTTGAAATTTTAGTAATTTACTATCTAACATTTTTTTTAATGTCTTCCTTAAGATCAGCGATAAAGGAGGAGGAGTTCCTCTGAGGAAAATTGACCGCCTCTTTAACTATATGTACTCCACTGCCCCGACACCAAGCCTCGAGCCGGGAGCTGTACCACTGGTACACACAATCAAATCAACCTTAATAAAAAGTGGATTAAAATATAAGAAAAAATACATTTTTCTTTCTTTGTGTTGCAGGCTGGTTTTGGCTACGGCCTGCCAATCTCTAGACTCTATGCTCGGTACTTTCAGGGTGATCTGAAGCTCTACTCCATGGAGGGAGTTGGCACCGATGCCGTCATCTATCTGAAGGTAACACGAGTCAGTGAGATGCTGTCCCGTTTTAGCATTGAGAGTGATACTCAGCCTCTTTTCAGTTCTAACAAGTAGGAGAAAATCACAAAGAAATGGTGAGATGCAGCTTAAGTTTACTTTACTACAAACGTTTTAATTCTAAGAGAAGCAAAAAAAACATTTTTTTAGCCAAACAGAAAATGACAAGTGAATTTGGGCAGGAAAACCACAGTTTACTTGTTTACACGTGCAGTGTAAACTTAAAAGCTTAAACTAGAACATCAATAAAGCAATTTATACCCAAGAGAGCCGAGCTTTCCATCATTTCTAACTCAAATAGTTCTTTAAAAAAATCAGTCCTAAAAATTGAATGTATCAGATTTTTTTTTCTCAAACATTATGCTTTAAAATTGTTCTTTTACAGTAAAATTAAAAGAAATCCTGTAGGATTTATCCTTATGTGATCCTTTTGACTTTTTTATGCAACCACTGTACTTTTAAAAAATTCAATATTTACTGTAGATCAAATACCATGCATTCAAAAGTTGCTTCATATCAAGGAATAACAAGTTAATCATTAGCAACTCTACAGTTTTGTATTTGGATGGCAAGAAAATTGAAATTTAGTGAAGAATGAAAAGTTCATAAAGGGGAAAAAATATGTAACTATTTAAAACATAGTAAATGTGCTGTTTGCCTTTTCTGGGAAAACAGTAAGTTGTGAACAGATGAACAGTTGCCCCCCCCTTTTCCAGGTCAGTAAAGAACTTGGCTCAAATCCCCTGTGAGGCTCCCCAAACCTCTTCTGGATCTTAAACAGAAACTGTCTTTGTTTTAAAAAAAAAAAAAAAATTCAAAAGTTGAACTGTCACAAAACAATATTGCTGGTTTTGTACAAATTTTGATATAAATATACCACTAGCACATTATTTGAAATTAATTAATTAATGATTACATGGACACAAGTAATCGGATTAAAAGCATACTCTGACCCAATCACGCTCAGTTGGATCAAAATGTCCTTCCGATTGAGATGGGTGGGTTATGGCAATTGGTAATCTGATTTTGGTGCATCTAAATGCCTATTCTGCTCTATGCAAGCAGCTGGACCCCAGAGCTCCATATCTGCAAAGAGGAAAGGGGGGCTTTATTACAGTGTGTGTGCTCCGGAATGCGGAAATACGTCTCCGAGCCGACCTGTGAAACCGTGTAAACTATTGTCAATTTGTGCAAACGGACGGTTAAAGTGCTTCCACTCTTGATTGGAGGGGGGGACTAAATCTAAATTGCTTGGAATGAAGAATTTATCATCCTGCTGTTTCTCACTCTTGAATATATGCCAGAATTTCAATTCAGCTTGTGAACATAAAATCGTGTCCAGAAAAAATCGTGCCCAGATTACCGTCTCGACCCATAGTAACCGCGGCCATGTTTGTTTATGACAGAACTCTGCTACTTCTACTTCAATGTCCGTATCTGGTATTTTAGATAGGATTTATTCTTAGCAAATGTGTGACAGATGTAAATGTTTGTTATAATCTGATACATTTTCTCAAGGCCAATGTAAACACAGTTCAACTATAATCCAATCAGATTAAAGCTATTTTGGACATGTAAGCATAGCTAGTGACTTCTGTAGCTACCTTTACCAGTTAACTCAACATTTTTTAATCTTTTTAAAAAAATAAAAGTTAATTATAAGAGTTTTGCATCGCATAAGCTTGGGTTTAATCATTGACATTATATATATAGAGAACTGGATTGAGGGCCCTTTGGGTTGCAAACAGGAAGTATCCGCTGGTTCCAAGGAGCCAAAATTTCTTCTATTGAGAAATAAACAGTTATCACTCTGTCATTATATTTGTCACATCAAACATTTGAAACGTTTAATTGAAAGATATCTTTTTAAGTTTGGACTTCCAACAAGCTCACTTCTGACTGACAAGTGGTTGCCATAGAAATGAGGACTCAGACTGAGTTGATCCAATCACAACTTACTGAACATTTCTGTTTTCAAAATGGTGACGTCTGTGCCAGAAAAAATGACTTTATGTTATTTGAGCCAAAAATAAGCCATTTTCTTTGGGTGACATCACACTCACTCTGTCCAGTTATCTAATATAGTCAATCGGTTTAATAGACCTTGTTCAGGTTCCAGCTAGGCTAAATCGCCTTATTAATTTTTTCTTTTTCTTGATAATTGTACATCTTTCAGTCCAGTGTATATTTATTGAGACCACTACATCATAAAAAATTGGTTTGGTTGTTTATAAGGATCAAACAAATCACAACACAGTATCAAGATAACATTTAGAGAGAACTTACAATCAGACTCTTTGTTTACAGCTACGCAAGCTCTCACACCAGGAAGCCATTTATCTTAAAGGCTGAATGACTTTAGATCTCCTGCTAGCTCTTCTCTATGCTCTTGAACACTCACCACCTTTCTTAATTCTTGGAAAATATGTGCACAGAAATGTGGAATTTGTAAAATGAATCTCCCTTTCCTAAGAAGAAAACGGATTGGTTCATGTCCTTGAAATCCACTTAAGAAAATGAACCTTTTTTGTTCCCCCTGTAGAACTCTAAGATTAGAGAATCCAGATAGAAAACCCCATGCATGTCAATATAATGATTAAGAGGGAAGCAGTTTGTTCCATTGTAAAGAAAGCTACTTAAGCTAACAATGCAAATTAATTCATAATTTTGTGTTTATTTTCTTTGAAGCGTATTGTCTCCTGTTTAAATTGTCTTCTTTCCAGCTAGCCTGTCAACTTTTATACAAATGTTCTTTTCTTTTTTAAATTTTAGGCTCTGTCTAGTGAATCCTTCGAGCGCTTGCCTGTCTTCAACAAATCAGCATGGAGGCATTACAAGACCAGCCCTGAGGCGGATGACTGGAGCAACCCCAGCAAAGAGCCACGTGACGCCAGCAAGTCCAAATACAAAGCCAACAGATAATAGCTCTGCCTGGCCCGCTGCTGTAGCCCCCCGTGTGGAGCGTGAACGCTGAAGTGTTGCCCTTGGGTTTGCACATCGTTAAGGATCATACTTGCTTTTACATTCCACTGTTAAAGGGTCCACTGGGTGACCTTGACCTTAACTTTTACCCAATGGCGACCACCTTGATCAGCATAGCTTTTTGTGGTTATGATTGTGGACCCCCCTGCGTGTAACGTGTGACCGGTTGTTTTAGGGGATTAGGACACATTTAGACGGCGTCCTCCTGCAAAATTCACTGCACCACTGTAACCTCTCCCCCACGTCTGTGCAGTTTGGCTGCGCTCAGCTTTGCTGAGTTGGTCATTGCTGTGGCGGAATAAGCCAAACGCTGCTGAGTGTCTTTCTATCAGTAAGGGCCAGTATTCTGTTTCTTCCTCTCAATCTGCAGGAAAGCGTCAGGCAGGCGGGGTTGAGTTTCAGTACAATAGTGAACAAAAGGAGGTTTCATTATTTTCCCCTTTGGGGAAACAGTGCAGTTAGCATGGAAAAGTCTTATTTTGGTTTACAGATAAAATAAAGCAAAGATTTAGAGTTGGTGGGAAAAGGGGACCTTTCAAAATAAAAGACAGGAATCCATGCATCACAATTACTTTTAAAGAAGTAGAAGTCAGGAATTTTCATTTTTTTTGTTTGTCAAGGGAAGAACTACTTCTAGAAACTTGTATGTATATTTGATGTTTTTTTTAAATGTGTTGAAGGCTCTTAAGAGTTTGAAGGGAAGAATAGATTTTTAGCACTTTTAACTTCTTTTCTCACTAAAGTAAACCAGCTGTAGGTGATGGCTCTGCTGAGAGAACATCCCTGTGATCTAACTGAACCACCTTTAAAGGAAGAGTGGAGCTTCTGCTCGTTCCAGCTCTGTCTGCATATTATTTTTTTAAATGAAATAGACCTATTGTGTCCATCATTGGACACATTTTTCTTGACAGAACATGCTGTTGTCTGCCTGTCACAGTGAGAAAAACCACATGCTCATGCTTAGCTTGCATTTTTGGGTTGATCCAGTCAGCTTTGTGTTTCACTTGTGTGACTAACTCTTCTCAATTTCTGTGGATAAGATTGAATACATTTTTTGTCCATATTTTACAGGTAAAAATTCTATAAAAAGAAATTGCAGCTGTAAACAAATAGTTTTTTAAATGTTGATTATTACTTTTTAGCTTTGTAGAATTCTCTTTACTTTATTTATACAATAAAGGCTCACGTAAAGTTACATTTGAAAATTATGGCCAGAAAAGAACTTTATGTTGCCAGAAATAATTTGAAGGTTTGACTAAAACACTGATGGGTCACGATGAGCATTACTGTCAACCCTAATGTCAGCATCTTTCAGAAGAACGTCATTACTATTTTCTTCAGATTGTGATTGAAAATCATTATGTAAACAAAATAAAAGATAAAATCCCAACTTTTTGCGGGGAATTTTCAAAATATGGAATTATTAGCCTGTGTTGGATGATTTTAATTGATTTTATTTTATTTCTTCATCACCTTCAGCGTTTTCTGATGCAGAACGACAGAAGATGTCCCTGTTCGACTGTGTGTAGGCTCATTTCAAGCCTCTGTGTCAGAGTTTATCCCTGCCAATGCCTTTGAAACCTGCCAGTCTCTTCAAGTGACACAAGTGTTTGGCTATAGAGTAGCAGTTGTAGCTGTGAGATCATATGAACCTTTCTTTATAAATGAAAAAAAGGAAAACTTCAACTCAGATTATAAACTTTACTGTCAAAGACTGCCTTTGGAGTATTTTTGGAGAATAGTACGTGTAAGGCAATATGTGTTAGGTCAGGGGTCTGCAACTTTCAACACTGTAAGAGCCGTTTGGGTCAATTCATCACTGACTATGACCTGAAAGGAGCCACAAAGTCTTGTTTCACCCGTTTAGAAAATTACACACTGGTTTGTATTATGTTTTAGTTGCTATGATAAATATTAATGAACGGTTTTTTTACATAAATAAAACATATTTTTTTCAAAAAAATAAAATAGTTTATAACTTTTGACAGCAGTTCCTTTGACTTACTTACAAAAGACACCCTTGTCTTATTGGATCATCTCAGTTCAATATTATATATTTAAATAAAATACACAGTTTACTTTACCATTTGTGTTGAATCTCTCTCAGAAATTCATGAGTCTAACAAACTATGTTTAAATCAGAGCTAATTCAGTTGTCCTCACCATATCTTTTGAACCATAAAGTGGACTTAAAATCCTTAAATTTGTTTAAAAATGGAAAATCAGTTTAATTTTCCGGATTAAGTACAAATTCTGGTTGTGGTTACTGACCTCACATTGATTTTTTGTGGTAAACAGTGTTCACAAAACTGTCAAAATGTTTAATTTTGGTAAACTATGAAGGCGAACCGCTTGATGAATTGTTGGAGAATTAGGGGTACTGTAGTCAGAAGCATTGTGGAGTGATAAGTGTTCTTTAATCGATTGAATAAAGGTGAAGTTGATTTACTTTACTTCTAACTTACATTTTACTTTACAATTACTTTTTGAAATTAAGACCGAGACCACAATAGAAGAGCCAAGATCCACATGTGGCTCTGGAGCCTCAGGTTGCAGACCCCTGTGTTATTCTGTATAAACAGTGTGGTGTGACCCACTGTGTTTTCCATCCTGCTGTACATCGAGCTTAAATTTAATGTGTGTGCATGAACCTTCCAATACACGAGGGAGCCATGCAGTATATATGCAAAGCCCACCAAAAACAAAAAGGGGTCAGATCTATCCTATAATGGAGCATGAGATCAGTTTACTGTAACCCTGTCCCACCTAACAATAAAGAAAACTCTGTGTGAGCTGTCTGCGTTGCTTTTTATCCACATTTTAGACCATTTATTAAGAAAAAAAAAGATGCATTCCTAAAGTTTCACAAGAAGTGCTGATTTTTATGTATGGACAAATACGTTTCATTGCAAAATGACGTAAAGGTAAAAGAAAGTTGAGCAAAAATAAGTTGTATGCATATTTTATTTAAAAAAGGAAACAGGACAAACATTTTTAACAATGAGCTTGACTACTTTTTTTCATAATTCAAGTATGATAAAAGCTTGTCATGTTTCATTGTAAGAGTCTGAAATCATCTGCGTAAATTTGACAAATGATGAGATGAAAAGCAGCAGGTTTTATTGGTTGCTGCAGGCGATAACATCTGCGATTTGACCTCGGATAAAGATAACTTTTACTGTCCGGTTTTATCTCTTACATTCAAGATTGCAAAAGGGGTTGCTTAATTATCACTCCCAGGTCTGAAGAAAAAGCGTTTACACTGCAGTTTAATTATAGCATCAAAGGATGTTTTTCCCTGTCACATGAACAGAATTTAGTAATATAAGTTTTATAATACATTTTAAAGCTCTTCATGCATTTTTCCCCCCAGTAGGAATTCTAAAAATACACAGTGAGCTTTTAATTGTCCCTTTTGGTTTTTGGATGTTTATCTAAAGAACTTTTTTTTTTTTCTTTTTTTTACTACATAGACTTGAGTTATTAATGAAGTATCAAAAAAGATTAGGTGACTTTTTTCTTACTAAAAAAATGCTGACAAAACTTTTCTGTAACTTTCTATCTATTCATGTGTAGTATTAAATAAATAAATAACATCTTGAAATGAATTGACACATAAAGACAAAAAAAAAAAGACAGCAGTGATGTACTAAGCAGGACTTTTGAGAGTCTCGGTCAGTGCTGGACAGTCCAATCAAACTCCTCTTAAAGATATTGCTCAGGATTCATAGTCGTCTATGAGATTCTGGGTTCATACGTCAAATTTCCTCTTCCTCTGCTTGGTTGTCCAGACATCAGAGACATTGATGGCTTTGTACCCTGCAGCTCAAAAACGACATTTCCTCAATCGTTGGTCTGCATTGCAAAAAGTGTTGTCTTTTTTTTTTTTTTTGTGAGGAATTTCCAGGCAGCGTGTTGTGAGTGAAAATGTGTGTCTGGGTGCCTTTGGGAAGTCGGTCTAATTCTCGTCCTCGTCGCCTTCACTCATGCTGCTCATGGAGGTCGCTCCTTTGGGGGAGGTGGGGGGTGAAGGCCGTGCATTGTGCCAGCGAGCTGGTGGGGACGGAGGTGAGGGAGATCGCAGGGGGGACAGTTCACGGGGAGGACTATTGCAGGGCGACTCTCTCGGGGACAGAGCGTAGGACAGCATGCGGCCGCTGCGTTCCTGAAGCACTTGTTTCTGTGCAAAAACACCAGAAAAATCAAATTAAACATCCAGCTGTTGAACTACATGTATAAGCACATCTACCGTAGTTTTTTGGAGTATAAGTCATGTTTTTTTTACAGTTTGGCATGGGTGCAACTTATATTCAGGTGCAACCTTTTTTTTAAAGAATGACAACAACCACTAGAGGGCACTGTAGGTGTGTGTGTCAGTATTATTTACTACTGACAGCAACACAGAAGAAAAAGCGCTGCTCAGGCTTTGTCCAAATTCTCTACTACTACTATACTGTAGTTGTATTACTACCACTACTTAACTATTTAAAAAACTATAGTTTTTATAGTATTTATTCCATAGTATTCATTTATAGTGCGGGACTGTCTAGTACCCTGAATTATAAAAGCAGTCCAGACACCATACTCACTAGCCTACTTTTTTTTTTACAGCAAATACGTCAGATTTCCCAAAGTTAAAACGTAATGACTTTGAAGACTATTTTAACTCAAACTTTATTTATTTGTATAGCGCCTTTTCTTCGGCCGAAACACAAGACAATTATGAAATCTTAAGACGAAAACTTGTATGATTTATAAAAGATACATTTTTATTTCAGTTACATTTGCTCAAAAGCAATGCCTTGAAATTTCTACGGCACTGGATTTTGGAGTTCTAGTAGACCAAATCTGACCATTACCCCTTTGCCTTCTCCCTTACCCCTCCAATTGAAGGGGCATTTGAAGGGAAAAGGGTGTCCGAAATAGTTTTTTTAAAGGTAGAGGGAAGGGACTTCGAGTTCTGCATCCCTCTGCCGCTTCGAACTGCTTCGTATTGTGCAACAGAGGAGAAGCACTTGTCTTCACATGGGTGTGCTCTGAAGGACAAAAGTTTACATTTAAATGTATGGAATGCTTTTTTTGTTTTTACATGACCTTTTTAAAGTTATAAAACCAACGTTTTTATGTATTTCCGAGTGCTAGCAGCTCTATGCTAACGTAGCTGACTGGTGACTACTGATGATGTCATCGAGAAGGAGTAGCGTCTGAATTCGAAGACACCATTTTTCTATAACTCTCGGTTTGGAGGGCTAAATGTATATGTAGAAAAAAGCCGTAGCGATGGGGGAAGAATTCGGATTCGACTATAGATTCAGATCGCTCTACAAAATGGTGAACACACAATATAATGCACTAAGAAGGGAGTAATTAAGGAAATTGGACAAAACCTCAGTCTTTTGATGGGCTTGGGGAAATTGTTCCAAAGTGACTCTGGATGGAGAATTAATTGGAATTAGCGATTTAAAGGTTTAGATAAAGTTTAGCTAACTGGTTAGCATGTTCTTTATGGTATGGTTATTTGAATAACTGTTCATACATTAAGCTTGTGTTTCATAAAGCTAAATATGCATCAATGTGTCATATATTCCGGTATTATGATTTGCCTTTCGAGAGGAAATGTCCATTCTTGCTTCTGTATTTTTGTTAAATTAATTTAGCCTAAATTAGTTTCTTATACTCCAGTGCAACTATTTAATTTTTTTTCACCTTTGTTATGCATTTTTTGGCTGCTGTGACTTATACCCTTGCGGGGCTAACAGTCAGAAAAATAATAAATAAATAAATTCTAGTGTTTCGATGAGATTTACTTACCCATGTTCCATCAGGTCCAAAAAGTTCTAAGAAGTTGCCAATGAATTCTCTAGATTTCTCCTCCCATTTCTGAATCAGGTCATGACTCTTCTCCTCCACACGGCAAACAAAATGTTTGCTCTTTTCCTCAACTGTGCGAACCTTTTCCTTCATGCGGTCTACTTGGTTCTGTAGTCGGTACTTCTTCTCCTAAGGGTTTGAAATAGTAAAGAAAATATATTTTAAATATATGCTGAGTCTGGGCAGACAATTTTTTATCAATCAGAGCACACTCCATGTCACAAAAACGGTAGCAGTTGCTAGAGTGTTGGCTTTCAGTTCTGACATACATTTTTGTTTATATAATGATAGTTCTTTGTTCTGATTCTGTGCTGTAGTTTTCAGTGTTACACACAGAATTTTCAGTATTGGCAACATTTTTTCCAGTTTTTTTTTTTTTTTTTTTTTTTTTTTAGCAAATGGGGCACCCCAAGGCTCAATCATGGGCCCACTGCTCTTTCTATTATGCTCTTGGCTATCTGCTTTGTTTTATATATATGTTGCTTTAACTCAAACTAAACATTAACAAAAAAATCAGCATTTTTTTTAAAAGATTTAAAGTTGAGATTCCTTCTGCTTAAAAAGCATAACACCTCGACATGTATGTTGATTACACTATGTTTGCAGTGTGCTGTGAGATTTCTTCTCTTTTGTGCATTTTAAATCAACTAAAATGTTTAATTAATAACATTTGAAACAGGACGTTTTTAATTGATGTAAACTCATTCATTTCTCTGTCTTTATAAAAAATGTACATTTAAACCAGAACCATAGCCGTCTTGAATTTAAATTATTATTATTAAGGCTTTGTTTTAATTGACTATTATACTGTCATTTTTTAATTTTGATTTAAAAATTTGATGAAAAAAAGTCAAAGTTGTTCTTACTTGGGTAGTTTAAACTTAAATTTTAACAGATCTTTGTCTACAAAATGCAGTTTCCATTCATAAATTGCGAGTTAATTTTACTACAGTTCCCTTTTCTATAATACAGGTTTTACCTTTTGTTCACTTAAATGAAAAAATATTACCAACTGGTTTCATTTTGAAACAAGAAAATTAAAAAAAAAACAATTTTAGTGAAATCAAAGGGTAAATTGAAGGAAATCTTTAAATTAAACGTTTTAATTGAATTGATTTTGTTATCCAAAATTGTCCCAAATATCCCAAACTAATGCACATTTAGCTGATTTTGGTCTTACGTTGATGTAGCTGACATTAAGCTCCTTTGCTGTGTAACCACGTTGAAGATTGCGCCGGGCGTAGACATCATAGTCTCGAACAATTCGAGTGATTATGTCAGAAGTTGAGATTCCCTCCGTTCTTTGTGTGGGCACAAACATCCCTATTGGAAAAAAATCACAGACTCAATAACTGTCAGTGAAATGTGTTATCTCATCTTCTTCAGTCAACGTGTACAAACCTGCCTCCTTGATGTGTTTATAGACATCTTCACTTCCTGCTGAGGAATATGGGATGTCATCATGAGCCACAAAATCAATCTGTGAAAATAAAGACAATTTGTTTCATCCTATTGAGCTGAGAGAAAAAATGGAGATTAAAACCACTTTTATATGACATTAAATAATTATTATATCTGCTGAAAGTGAGACAAACCCAGAGTTTTTCATCTCTCCACATGGTTTATTGGTTTTGTTCACACTATGTCAAAATATATTGACAGAAGTCCTATCATAAAAGTGATAAATTTGCTCTTTAGAAACCTTAATGGATGGGTGGGAACGTATGCTATTAATGGTATCGTGTTTCGGGCTGCATACTAACAGTTTGGGTTGCAATCCCAGCTGGGACCTTTCTATTTGCCTGGTCTCCCTGTACAACAAGGATTTTCTTCTGGCTTCTTTACCACAGTCCAGATACAGGCTTCATGGGTGGATTCTAATTTGTTCCTTGGTGTGTGTGAGTGAGTGTGGCCCCGTAACAGACTAGCAACTTTTTCAGGGAATACCCCACCCTCAGCCAACAGTAGCTGGGTCCTGTGACCTCAAAAGGGGTTCAGCAGATCGATGGATGGCATCACGTTTCTGACTTCTTTTCCTTATTTTGTCAGTTCTCAGGTATTTTAATGTTTAGTCTTTGACTCAGGAAAACAAAAAATTGTTCTACGTTTAAAGGCATGTCACCGATTCCTGTTAACTCTCTTACTTTCTGAACTTTCTTTTTCTGCTTGAGTTTCCATCTATGTTGTAGTTGTCACACACTGTCATGACTGGAGAAACTTTACCACAAATCAAGCAGAAACACCCCCTCTTGACTTCCAGGTTGAGATGTTTTCTTTCAGATTATTTTTTGAGATTTTCTTGTCTTTTTAAAAGTTGGAGTTGCAGTGTTAGATAAGTTGTTTCACGCCAAAGCTTTTTTTTTTTTGGAACAATAACTCCACCTTGTGTCAAATCTAAGGAATTCAGCAATCGCTTCATTTTAAAATAACAATTAAAGCACCTATCCAAGAACTCAGAGACATTTTACATGGTAGAAGTTTGACATGAATAAATGAAAAGAAAAAATGAACACAATAGAAAACACAGACTAACAGCAATAAAAAAAGATGACAGTGCTATGAGTTTTTTGATTTGAGAACCTTCGATGGTGCACAAAAGGTGGTCCACAAATTGTAAGAATAAACCAAACTTTCTTGGATTGCTGACATATTTTAAACATGTCCATGTATGTTTAACATAGTTTTATGCTCAGATAACATTCATCCTCTCACAGGTACACACACCTTGTGTTTATCTAGAAACTTAGGTGTCAGAGTCCAAGGTGCGTCTCTCAAAACTTCATCGACGTAGCGGCAGTGTCTCAGCGCTTCGTACCGTTCCTGCTCCGTCATGACCGTGAAGCCTTTGTATTTATGAGTCAGCTCATCGCTGCAAACTATTGACAGCAGAGGAAAGAAACTTTACAAGAACATGCATAAACACACAAACACGGTGGATTAGATAAACTCCCTGTACAGTCTTAAGAGTGTTTGGTCTGCCTTGCCTCCAACTAGCAGGTAGGTGTTGGGAAAAAGGTTCTTGGCCTGCATGAGAGCCCGGGCGTGTCCAGAGTGGAACAGGTCAAAGATGCCATCTGCATAGACTCTGACAGGCCGGTCAACTAAAAGACAAACAACAATGGGATGCTTCATTCAGATGTTTTTCATTTAGGCTTGGGTGACTTCTTGACTTAAAGACCAGAATTTATTATTATTAATCCAATAAAGAAAAGCCAATACTGTCAATAGATATAGCCCAAATTAGTTTCGATGGGGTAAGTTCTAAGACAGGGGTGGGCAAACTACGACCCGGGGGCCACATGCGGCCCCTTAAGCTACTTAATGTGGCCCTCCAAATTAAAATACATTGAATCAAAAATCCTAATTATTGTTTTATTTTGATTGTATTTCTGGTTTCTTCCCATGAATGGTGTTGTTTCTCTGACGTTCGTGTGTGTTCCTTTCTGAGTCAGATGGTGATCTTTCGGATTATTCCTACACCACATAAATGCAGCATTTCTTTGAGTTCACATTTACCTCTGAAGAACATCAACCCATTGGATCACCCAAAAGAGAACAAAAATCAAAATTTAGAAATTAAAACTCCCAAGTTTTCTGTTTTTAAATTAATAAATGTGAATTTAAATTCAAATTAAAGCATGTTTTTCTCTAAATTCCATATTATTTTTTTAGTTTATGAGGTTGATTACCCAATCTCTCCTTCCATCTGCTCCTTGTCCGGCCCTTATGCCAAATTTTAGAACCCTATGTGGCCCACGAGTCAAAACAATTGCCCACCCCTGTTCTAAGATGTAGTCACAGGAAATGAAGTGGTAGCATATATCTACATAAACTAAAGTAATCAGTTTAGGTGTTTTAGAATATTTTAGGGCTTGTTGGAAGCATTGGATCACGGACCCCTTCCAATGAAAATGTGTTTTTGGTGAATTTAACATGTTCTAGTTGCATTTTCTTATGATAGAAGACATAAATGAGAACATTATTCTTAAATTTGCATTTCTGAGTATTTTCTTATTTAAATAGTTAGAAATCAGTTGGAGACAAAAAAAAAGCCATTGGAAAAATCTTAAAGTTGTGACGTAGAAGCTGCAATCAAGCTCCCTGCTCCATTCTCACCCACTTGCAGACAAATAGATCCATGAACGTTTTCTCGTCCGAGCTGGCTCAAAATTGTATGGCTGGATAGCTCCAAGACTCTTTGCCAATTTTGTTGCACCAGTAATTTTAGGTTGAGGTTGTAGAAGCCTTCAAGCTAACAGGAGAGCGTGTAAACAGATGAATGATGGGAAGTGGGAGCAGGCTTACTTTGCGCCGACAGTCCCGCCCACAACTCAGAGGCAACTTTCTATTAAACTACTGCCACTTTACATAAATTATGTTCTAGAA
Organism: Oryzias javanicus; assembly: GCA_003999625.1. Lineage (NCBI taxonomy): Eukaryota > Metazoa > Chordata > Actinopteri > Beloniformes > Adrianichthyidae > Oryzias > Oryzias javanicus. The sequence goes on from CM012456.1 coordinate 13,334,417, forward strand.
AAAGACAAGTTCTTTGATTTTGACTAAAAACAGCATTATCATAATAAAAAAAAAAAAATAGTGAAACACTTTTAAAACAGACCAAAATATGATCGGAGTGGGATTCAGTTATCAGCTATTTAGTAATCTACATGTATTAATTCTTGCTATGGTTTAAAAAACATTTCACTGTTGCAGTGGAATACAATTCAAGAATGCAAAAAATAAAATTGATTGATGTAATTGATTGATTTTAACATGATGGGACAGGTATTGATAATTTTAGGTTAAAAGACACTTTTCAGGATCACTGCAGGTTTGATACAGTCTGTTTTGTGGTTGTCCAGCTCTCTTTGCCACTCACACAGAACAATGACACTGCTCCAGACCTGGATGAATCTTGCAATATTATATTTGTTTTTTGACATTTCATTTCCATTTTGAGTCACCATTTTATTGTATTTTATTTTATTTGCTTTTTTAAATAGGGGGAATTTACAATTAGGAAATTTGGGAACATTATGTCAACTACGCTTCCATTTTTTTTTTTTTTTAGTGGATGGATGTTTGTGCATTTTTATTTTAAATTTGAATGCCTTTGAAGAAAGAATGCTTGTCCTTACAACAAGAGTCCCTGTGTGGGAGGGACCACATGGACGTCACATGGACTGGACAAATTTTTTTTTTTGTGGGGCACCTTTCCTTTAAGAAGTATTTATACCTCTAAAATAAATCACCATAATGCTAATTAGTTCATGTCAATAAAATATTGTAATATTTTGTACTTGCAAACAGGCTTAGAAGTATAAAGAATAGTATTTTAAAAAGTAAAGCAAAGCATGAAAGATAAAGTTGGAATTCAAACAAAATAGATCAAAATCCAAGAACAACTGAAATGTGGGAGTTGAAGGAGGCGTACCTGGGGTGCCTCTGCGGGCCTGCTCGATGGTGAGCTTTTCGTGAGGTGCTCGACAGTCGCAGCTGGTCTCCCTGGCAAAAATGGCAGGCTCTATGAGAGTCTGAGACAGAGCAAGTGGGTCATAAATAGGATCTGTGAGGGAGCACACACACAACATGCAAAATACATAAGCACCCTCTCTGCTGAAGCCCTTCAGATGTTCTCATGCAGCCTTCCTGCTTCTGCCCTCGCAGTTGCATCGAGCTCCATTAAGGTATTGACTACAACTGATGCTCACTCTGCTTTTAGACAACACAGAGAGATGGACAGAGCTACACTCTGGCTCATCGATCAGCGCGAGTAAGGTGACATTCACTTCTCCGACATACTCTATATGATTTAGTTAAGGTGTCAAAAATTAGAAGAAGCTATGGTTGACTTCTTGAATGGGCCCAAATCCATTTGAACCGATGAAAAGGAAAAAAAGACTAATAAAAAAAAAATCACTCTAATAAAACTGCATCAAGGTCAAAGTGTTGCAGTGCGATTCTGCCTGAAAAACCGCCAGTGTCTGCCATCTGTTGACTGCTGGGAATATTCATTGAGATTCAGTCACACCACAGAAAGAGAACCAGTGCAGAGCAGGAAGCCGTGGGTGTGTGAGAGAGGAGGATGCAAACACGGAAACGGATTTATTATCCTTGAACGAGCACCTGACGTCGATGCATCTTCCAGGAACGACCTGCAGGAGAAAAGGATTCAGCATCTCTTCCCAGTATTCAAAGGCCTTCCATTTCTATTCCTGTTCGGCAAATCAAGCAGCACCACAGGAATCCATGCACATGTGGGTGGGTTAATGCAGCCAGTACTAGAATGCTATGTCAATATTCTGAGTATTTTTAATTGCCCTGAATACTGAAATTGATTCTGATTTGTTTTATTTTTAAAGATCTGCAGCTTTGAGTATCTTTTTAATTGTTCGAAAGAGGTTACAGTGTTTTTTGTCAGTAATTCTTAGGATTTTTTGGAAGGAACTTTCACTAAGCCTCAATTCTGACTAAATTAAGTCTGCAAAATAAGACCCATGGACGACAGTCTGAAAACTACATTTCACAATAAAATGTTAAAATGTCAATAAATGAGGTTGAGACAGTTGGACAACACATTGTCATTGCCGTTAGTGAAACCCGATGAAACATTCTGCCTAAGCATTACAGCAAGATTAGACAAATATCTAAAAGTTATGCATAAAAAAGGGTGAAATGTTTTTAAAAACAATGGACAAAATGCAAATGTGTGGATTTATTTATTAAAATAGTATTTTTAAGTAGAAAATACTACAATATTTAGCAAAAATGTCAAGTGCAGTAATCAGTAAAGATGAACGACTGCACATTTACTGTCCTGTACTTTACTATATTTTGATTTTATTCGATTACTTTAATCAGGAGGACTACGCCGACGCTTCAAGGAAGGAAACACATCCCCTCTTATTCATCCAGGGCAGCAATTTAGCAAAAAGCAGCTAAACTTGGAGATTGGGATGGGAGCACACGCTGTAAAGCTGACTCTGGCACAAACAAAGAACATCTGGCATAAGAAGGATTAAGTCCAGAAAGACAAACAGTGGGTTGGAGGTAGCAAAGGCAGGAAAATGTGGAGTTTTTTTTTGCAAAAGAGAGGCCAGTTTGAAATGAAGCAGACAAAATGGAGATTAATTTGAATGCGGAAATATACCAAAATTAAAAGTCCTAATGTCTTTTTTGTTCCAGTGTCTTAAAAACTTAATAAACCCTTTTTTCTTAAAGGCATCAAACAAAAACATTGTCCACTCAGCAGTCTGTGAATGCCAGCAGCAGCAAGCTGCACAGGATCTGTTTCATAACAGGGGGATAACACAAGATGCCCAGTCTCCTCCCCAGTCTTTGTTGTACAAAAGCCTCCCGCCTCCACACAAACCCACAAACCCACAGACAAAAACAGAGCCAGCCACAGATGCCCTACCGTTCGGGGATGAGGGCAGGTGTGTTCAAGTTCCTCCATTTTTCCTCGGACTCATGGGATGCAGCTGAGATCTCTCTGATATGTGACTCAGCATCAGTGAGACGATGGCTCTCTCCTCCTCACTCTGTCTCCTCTGTTGGCCCCGCCCACTCTATGTCCTTTACTCACCCTTTTGACTCCTCCCTGTGACGACTTGATGTAAAAACAATGTAAGGATGCTCACTCAATCTTAAAAAAAAAAAAAATACTGTCATAAAAAATAAAAGCTGTTTACCATGGTTGTCTCTTTCTAATTTTTGAAATATGAACTATTTTCTAAAATTGATTTTTTTTTTAAAGAAATTATCGCAAATATTAGGTGTGTACGCCACGATCAAAATAGACGATCTTTGTGTGATGGCAGCCCATCGGAAGAGCATTGAAAGGGGCGGGGTGGTGGAGAGCTTTCTCCATGGCAACGAAGATGAGAGAGCTCAAAAGAACGGACCAATCAGAGAAAAGCCAGCCCTTGAGCATATAAACAGTAAAAATTGGCCAACTTATTTGGCAAAAAGTAAATAAATAAATAAATAAGTAAAATGAAAAATTATTAGTATGATTAATTTGACCTTTAAAATGTTTTTGGAGGATATATTTTAGCAGAAGGTGGGCTTCATGTTAACATTATTAAATTCTTCTGCTTTAATAAAACAGAATGATTTTTAAGTAAGAATTTAGAATAAAAAAATAATTAAAACTTGAAGATAGATGTTTTGTATGGAAAATTAAATGTAATTATAAATTCAACAGTTCTAAATAAAGAAATTCTAAGATTGTTCCTGACAAAAGAGAAACTAAAAGTATATTAATTCTTTTCAACTTCAAACTTAAAAAATAAAAATAAAAAATCGAATTTTAAAAATACATAAAGGCAAAATAGAGCAAAAAATATGGCATAGTTTCAGATTTATCCTTTTAAAAAAACATTTAAAAATGTGCCAGAAAAGAAATCTGATGCAGAATACATTCTGTTTCTTCTGTAGGGAACACTTAAACCAAAGATTGTTTTTATAAAACCCAATTCAGATGAAAACAGGATGTTGGACACAGACAGCACATGTTTATTGACTGTAAAACAGGCCACAGCTTAAGTGTGAGCCTCAGGGGCAAAATCCGACATAAAACTCAGTCTGATTCAAACTTTACAAAGCCAAAAACAAACAGGAAGTGGTGAGATGCAAGACTCGTGTGTTGTGATATTAAACCAAAGGAAGAAGATTGAAAACGTCTGACTTTAAATAAGCAGAAAAAAGCTTTCATACTTAAATAATTGATATTTCCCTTTTTCAAGTTTAAGTTTTATCATAAAAAAACACATCACTTTTCCAAACTTTTTCCAAACTTCTTCTTTTTTTTTTTTTTTTTTTTTATTTTGCACTTGAAATAAATAAACTTTTTAAATAATGTTCTGCACTGAACAGATTTTCATTTAAACTCCTATTTTAGTCTAATCAATAGATTTCCCCAAACTTTTGCCTTAACTGTTCAAGTGGAAGCTCCAAAACTGATTGCCAATTTGATAATTCAGCCTCTTAAAAGACAATTTTTTTTTATTATTATTACAATGACAAACTTTTGACATTACAGGGCATATATATTAAAATGAGTAAAACATTAAAAACAGGGGAAAAAACACATCTTATCAAATAAAAACCCCACAAATAATGAAATCATACATTATTACTGTGATCTAACGTGAAAAGTGTTATTACATTTTTACTTTTCTTAAATTTAAGTAAGGCAAAATTTAAGAAACCCTCTGCATAAAATGTATTAAAGAGTGGATTGAATTGTGAAATTTTACATTGTCCAAGTATTAATTAAACATTCAGAAATAAATCGAGCAAAAAAATCACATATTATTCCAAAGAGACATGTTTCAGTTTAAACAGATAGCATAAACATGAAATTTTATACTAAATCAGCAGTTAAAATTCTCGAGAAAACCTTTTAACATATATGTATTCATTAAACAAATTATTTCATATTTTTATTACAAAAAGCACAAGCAAAAGCTCCTTGGTAAACATCATTGATGACCAAAAAATTCTTGTCCCATTGAGCAACACTGCCACCCAGTGGTCACATATATATGAGCTCTAAAGCCAGGATGTCGTTGTTGTGATGTCACTTCCTGCATATGACTTTCCCCGGGAAGATCATTTGGCGCGACTGTATTGTTGTTGTAGACCTGCCATCGTCCCTACATTGCAAAACTGTTGGTGAACAGCCGGCAAAGATAGAAACTAGAAATTATGTCTCCAGTGTCAAACACAGATAAAGACGTGGACGCTACGGGAAGCGGTGAGTTTGTGTTTTGGTGACTTTTGCTAGTTTGTTCGAGGAAGGCGAAGCACGCGGCTAACAGTTTAGCTAGCTGACGTTTACGCTTCCTAGCAAGCTTTTTTTCTTCCCCTTAAAACCTACAACTAAAAAACATATGCACTTTTATTATGCATTAAGTCTTTATAAGGGCTAACATTTATGAAAGTATTGTATAGGAGTTATGTCAAGTTTGTTTGGTTTCTGTGCTCAGATGATGGCGGTGATGCTTGCAGCCTGGCCAAGTCTCGCTCCAGACGAGAGAAGAGGGAGAAGGTTGGCAGGAAGTCTGCTTTGGAGCAACTCAAGAAAGCCAAGATGGGGGAGAAGATCAAATATGAGGTCAAGTGGGGCAGATTCTTCTTTTGTATGGTTCTCTGTTACTTAAGAGTTGTTTCATTTTTATTTTATATATATTTTTGGGGAAAATTAAACCCCAAACATTGTTGACATGAAGCAGGAAAGGAAAAAATAACGCCTATTGACGAACACCTGCTTATTTATTTATTATTAGTATTATTTTTCTAGGTAGAGGAGTTCACTCATGTGTATGAGGAGGTGGATGAGGAGCAGTACTCCAAGTTGGTGCAAGAAAGGCAGGAGGACGACTGGATTATTGACGATGGTAAGGCTCAAAGTTAATCTTCATCATGAAAACAAACAAACAAATAACAGAAGGCATCTCTTCTTTCAGATGGTACGGGATATGTGGAGGATGGACGAGAAATCTTTGATGATGATCTGGATGACGATGTGGTGGAAAAGAGGGGTGAGAAACCGTTGGAGGGAGCTACAGTTTTGACTGAAACGGCAGATTTGTAGAAACACCAAGGTTTTTTTTTTCTCTTTTTTTACTTCTTTTTTTGCGCAGGAAAAGGTGGTCCCAAAGGAGCGGACTCCAAGAAAACCGTGAAGAAAGCTGCAGTAGCCAAACCCAACACCATAAAGAGCCTTTTTATGAACAGTAATGTGAAAAAGCCTGCAGAGGTGCGTCGTTTATTCCTTTGGAATGCTGATAATGTCACATTTTTTAGTATAAAAATATTTATTTTGCCCAATCAAATGACTCATTTTGTGTTATTTTAGTTTCTGAAAACTATATTTTGAGTTTTTTTTTTTAAAGCACTTTTGTCATTTTTGGCATCTTGCAGAAGGATATTGATTTATCCAAAGATGACCTGTTAGGAGATATCCTGCAGGATCTGCACTCTGAGGTCAGTAATCTAAAAACATTATATAATAGAAAAACTTTTCAGTTTTTGCCTGTCTTCATCTTTTTTTATGTGTTTTCTTATATTTCAGAAACCAGCTGTTCTGGCTCCTCCCCCAGTGGTCACTCTGAAGAAAAAGAAGTCTTTGGGATCCCCCATGAACCCCTTCTCCATCAGACCTCAGATCCCTAAGGTAGCTTTACACCTCCAGACTGTTCATGTCTTTAGCTTCTAACTTCCTTCCTGTTGATTTAGGAGTCTCCTACGACGGGATTAAAGGCTAAAATCGTCCGTCCTCCACCTTCTGAGCTCAAACCGCCGGCCTGCTCGTCTCCGTCTCTGGAAAAAAGCAGCAAAAAGGTGGAAAAACTAAAAGAAGAAAAAGAAGAAGAAGGTAAGAAACAATATAGTTATTGCCAATTTTTGTTTTGAATCCTAGACTAATGGTGGTATTATTTTCTCAGAGAACGACTCACTGGCATTGGACGAGGTGGATTTTGATGAACCGATGGAGGTGGAGCCTGAGCTCAAAGAGGAAGCTGAAGCAGAACCCTCGGTGCCTGCAGTTAAAGTTGAGCCAAAGAAGGAGCTCCTGAGTCCAGGTCCCCTGTATGTTTATCCCCGTAACATGTCTTCAGTAGTATCTCTAAAGTCCCACTCCAATCAGTTTTTAATCTATTTTAAAAGCATTCCCAGTGGACTTTTAGTTGTGATTTTGACATTTTCCTTTGAAATTTTCATAGGTCAGATGACTTAAAAAAGATGCTTCTCTCAGTTGTCTTAAATGTGGAAATTTCTGATCTTCTGCTTTAAAGTGACATTTTCTGACATTGATACAGTGAAAATGCACAAAAAGCACAAGGAAAAAAGTGAGGGCAGATTAAAATCTGGGTATAATTTAGGATTACAATCCTTGCTCTTTTGTAAGAGAAAAACACATAAACCCTTTAGCTGAATTAAACCTGAATGTTTTTATCCTGAAGGGAGGTCTAACTGAAAAAAGTCAAATCTGAAACTTAAGTTAAAAAAAGTCTTTGGGAGATGGAGGTGATTTAATTTATGATTCCTGAAAAGCAAGAATTTCCTTTGCTTTTACTCAAATGGATGATACACAGTTTTTGTTGCAGTCCTTCCAGAGTTGGAGGTCATTGGGGTCAAGATGAGGAGACCGGAGCGAGTGAAGTCCCTGCAGAGGTGCAGGTGGACTCCAGCCAGCTGCCGTTGGTGGAGGGGGAGGACGGAGAGCCGGCCTTCCGCTTTTATTGGCTGGACGCCTTTGAAGACCCGTACAACCAACCGGGTGAGTCGTGCTCGAACCTGCCATGGATCCAAAGAAGTTTGTGTACCCTGTCCTGACCTTTGGCTCTGACTGTGGCTCAGGTGTGGTCTACCTGTTTGGCAAAGTGTGGATTCAGTCGGCGAAGTCTCACGTGAGCTGCTGCGTCACCGTCAAGAACATTGAGCGGACCATTTACCTTCTGCCTCGTGAATACGTGAGTGTTAATATGTTTGTTTGAATCCAGGAACCAGAAGAATATGTTTTTGTTTACTCATCAAAAAAACTGAACATACTAAAAACATAGAACTGAATAAACTCAGTGTAATCAAAGATGAAAATTAGAATAAAAGGCGACCATTTCATTTCAGTAGCAGCATTAAAGACATCAGGCTGTACTGTCGCACAACCCTAAAGGTGCTTTCACATCGAACACGATTCACGTGACACATTTGCATGCCCCGCCCCTCTTTCGCAGTGTGGCAAATTCACTGCTCGCCGCCTGCTTTCCAGATGCCACGCCGCGTGTGGGAGGAGCTACCAGCTCTGTTTGTGCATATCTCACTTATGATAAAACATATGATGTCAGGGACCATCTGGACCCCACAAGACAGCGTGCTGAACTTTTTTAAAATCTTTTTTTTATTTTTGAGTTTCACTAATGTTCATGGCAGACATAAAATCCTGTCCACATTTGTCATGGAAGGAATCACACATCAATGTATGGTTGGAGTCATTTGGACCCCAAAGTTAGCGCAAGGGTTAAGTGAATTTTCTGGTAGAAGAAGCCACCTAGTGGTTATTTAGAGAACTGATGTAGCTCCAGTGGTTTTTGTTTGTGTGCTTCAGTCAGGAAGTCAAAGGGTTTCCCCCCATGTTTGCTATGTATATGGTGCAGAGATATATTAAAATAGTCATAACATTTTCAAATTTGCTGGTAAAAAATCTCCTTTTTTTGTCCAGAAAAGTACATTAACCCTAATAGAACAAAAATTGTTTTGTGTTAAATTTTTTTGTCCTGTGTTTGGCTCTTTAATTTAGATTTGACTGAAATGTATTGGTAAACTCTTAAATGTTTAAAAATTCTCAGGTCTGTGATTTATTGAATCTACTCAACAGAAAACCAACCCCAAAACTGGTGCGGTGTCTACCGAGCCTGTTGGAATGATGGATGTGTACCAAGAATTCAGCGAGCTCTCTGAGAAATTCAAGGTCATGAAGTTCAAATCCAAGGTTGGTGTTTGCCCTTTTCTCTGAACTTTATTACATAAGTGATTTTTTTATTTTCAATGTTTTATTTTTGTCCTGGTTAATTTCTCTTATTCCTTTTTTTTAAAAATTGTCCTCCTGCAGAAGGTGGAGAAGAGCTACGCTTTTGAAATTCCCGATGTGCCCAGTCAGTGTGACTACCTGCAGATCCAATACTCTGTGAGAAAACGCATCTTTAGACGCCGACGTTCAAAATCGGAAAGCTTAAGTTAATGTATATTTATGTGTTTTGTTCATTGAAGGCAGAGTTTCCTGCTCTTCCTCCTGACCTGAAGGGGGCGACCTTCTCCCACATTTTTGGAACAAATACCTCCAGTCTGGAGCATTTCCTCCTCAGTAGGAAAATTAAAGGCCCCTGTTGGTTGGATATCAAAACACCGCGTAAGGAAGACCTTTATAGACCTTTTAAAAGCGTAAACCTCCCTCTAGATCTTTGTTATGTCGGGCGGTTTGGAGTTCTGACATGTCGACCCTTCCTGTGGTAGAGATGATGAACCAGCCGGTCAGCTGGTGTAAGGTGGAGGCTTTGGCTTTAAGGAGTGACATGATCTCTTTGGTGAAAGATCTACCACCTCCGCCGCTCACGGTCATGTCCATCAGTCTCAAGAGTGTACAGAACCCAAAGACGCACCACAACGAGGTCAGAGCACGAGCGAGGGACGCTGATAACTGCTTTTTTTGTCCAAATATTGGCTAAAATAAGTAGTTTTATCGGTAAGAGACATGAGTTTAGGGTGTAGAGGAACGTAAACGTCGCTCAGGGAATTTTCTCTGCAGATCGTGTCCCTCGCTGCACTCCTCCACTATGGCTTCCACATGGACAAAGCTCCTCCTCAGCCTCCATATCAGAATTATTTCTGTGGTGAGTTGTCGGTGCTCAGTTTTCTCACTCTAAATCTGAGAAAAAGTCCCTCAGTGTCAAAAAAATGATGGGAACCGGCTGTGTTGTTTATTCTTTCCCCACAGTGATCAGCAAACCAGCTGACTGCATCTTCCCTTATGACTTCAAAGAGGCTCTGAGGAAGAAGGTGGGGCATTGTTGGAGCCTGAAAACCTTTGAGTTTTTAAATAACGTTCATATTTTAACGTATTATAGAAACCACTTCCAAATTAAATAATTTAAAAACTACTACTCATATTTAAACACAAGTGAAAGAAATGGTTTAGACTAAATTAAATAAGTTTAAATGTTTTTGACTGTTTTCTTTTATTTTTTTATGTGAGTTTAATCAAATAATGTGTGTTAGAAGGGGTGTGACTTGTTCTTTCTTGACAGAATGGTAAGGTGGAGATCGCTTCTACAGAGCGGACTCTACTTGGCTTCTTTTTGGCCAAAATGCACAAAATCGACCCTGATGTGCTGGTGGTGAGTCGTGATGCCTTCTATGGCTTCTTTTCTTTATGCTGCCAGGAAAAATAATATTTTTTTTTTTTGTGTTTAGGGTCACGACATCTTTGGTTTTGATCTGGAAGTTCTCCTGCAGAGGATCAATGCGTGCAAAGTTCCCCACTGGTCTAAAATTGGACGTCTCAGGAGAGCCAACATGCCCAAATTAGGGGTAAAAGATTGAGAGAAAGATATTCCTGTTTGGGATGAAAACATGTTGTTTGAGATATCTCTTTTTGCAGGGTCGGAGTCTCTTCGCAGAGAAGAATGCAACCTGCGGCCGTCTGGTGTGTGATGTGGAGATTTCTGCCAAAGAGCTGATTCGCTGCAAAAGTTACCACCTGACCGAGCTGGCTGCTCAGGTGCTGAAGGTGGAGAGAGTCACCGTCCCCCAGGAGGAGGTGAAGAATCTGTACAGGTGAGGGACCAGCGTCTCATAAAAATGACAGATTTGAAGTGATTCCAACAGACGGACATGACAGAAATAACAAGTGTGCCCCTAAACCTGTGTGACAGCGACTCTCCTCACCTGCTGTACCTGTTGGAGTTGACATGGACCGACGCCAAGCTGATCCTCCAGATCATGTGCGAGCTCAACGTGCTTCCTCTGGCCCTGCAGATCACCAACATCGCCGGAAACGTCCTGGTAACTCCCAAAATTCCCCCTTTTTAAAGACTCAAATGGAAATCCTGTTTTTAACATGTTCTTGTGGAACTTTTCTGATGATCGAGGACATAGATTACAAAAATTAATATCATAAAGGAATTTCTGAATAATTCTTTATCTAAATTTTCATGAATCAGGAGTAGACAAAACCCCATCCAACAATCCCGCACATAACTCGGTGTCAAATTTTGGATGAGCTACTCCCGCTCTACAGAAACTATGTCCTAGAAAATGACTCGGGGTTTCTGATTTTGCCCAAAAACAACATAATCGGAATCAAACGACCCCTGGGAGCGCTTTGAAAACAGATGAAAAGAGGATCATAGTGGGACTTCAAAGAAGCATTCTACCTCTTCTCTGCAGTCTCGCACGTTGATGGGTGGCCGCTCTGAGAGGAACGAGTACCTGCTCCTTCACGCTTTCCACGACAAGAACTACATCGTCCCCGACAAACCCTCCTTTAAAAAAGCCCAACTGGAGACGGCAAGAAACCAAATCGACAGAATAGACTTCCTTTTTACTGTTACTTATTTAAGACATTTTTTTTCCCCATTTTCTTTAGGTTGAAGGAGAGGAGGATGTGGATGCAGGGAAAGGAAAAAGAAAGAAGAAGGCAGCTTATTCTGGAGGTCTGGTTCTGGACCCCAAAGTGGGTGAGTACGTCTCTGAAATCTTGACTGTATGTTTTCGTAAAAGTTAGCCGATGTTCTCTGACCTCTCACCTTTCTCTTTCAGGTTTCTACGATAAGTTTGTGCTGCTCCTGGACTTCAACAGCTTGTATCCCTCCATCATCCAGGAGTTCAACATTTGCTTCACCACCGTGCAGAGGGAGGCTCAGAACTCCCGCAAGAGGAACGAGGTCGGTCTTCGTCACTTCAAAAGGGGCGCCGTGACTTCTGTATGGGGTCAAATCAGGGTCAACATGAAGTGATTGACAAACCAGATAGTAAACTTAAAAATGAAACATTTTAAATGTCAAAATAGCTCAAAAGTACACATTATAAAGTTGAAATAAATATTTAAAAGTTTGTAGAAATTAGAGAGGAAAAAAATAATCTATAAAGAAACACTAAAATATAAAAGTTTTTTTCTTAGCATCTGGTGTTTTTTTATCATAAATTTTTGTATTTTTTGTCCCTTTTTTTTCCTCTTGCTTCTTTCCCTCTTTGCTTTCAGCCCTCAATTTACAGTTGAACATAATTTTACGTGGAGGCGGAGCCTTGAGCCCATAGGCTACCAGGACACAATTGACATTTAGTGATAGATAACATTGGCATAACATCTGTTTATGCTACCTGTGTCGTCCCGTCTTTGTCTTACCAAACTTTAGGAGAGTATTTCATTTATAATTTACAATTTTTTGTACTAATACTTATTATTAATACTTTTTAATTAATACTACTAATTGTTAATACTTTTTAAAGTTAACAAAACATAAATATGAGTTTAAAACTAATTTTTTTCTCAAATGAACAATCACTATTTTTCTAATTTACAACTTGGTTTTATTAATTTTAAGCTGACCCTGACTTGAAATAAAAATAAAAAAGAATCCATTAAATTACCTCAACAGTTAGATTTACTGAAAACACTTATTTTTCCTCCTCCATCTTTTTTTTTCCTTTCAGGAGGAAGAATCTGAAGATATTCCAGAAATTCCAGATCCCGACCTTGAAATGGGAATTCTCCCTAAAGAAATCCGAAAGCTGGTTGAACGGCGTAAACAGGTCAAACAGCTGATGAAGCAGCAGGACATCAACCCGGACCTGTACATGCAGGTATATAATGATAGCAGCACATTCGGACACTCTTTGTGTTCTTTTAAAAACTTACGAAAACTTTTAAACGCGTCCATGTGATGATAAATGCTCCCCAAACTCCTTTTAGAGAGGTTTTTTGTGTTTTTGTGCCTCAGTATGACATCCGTCAGAAGGCCCTGAAGCTGACGGCTAACAGCATGTACGGCTGCCTGGGATTCAGCTTCAGCCGCTTCTATGCAAAGCCTCTAGCTGCTCTGGTGACGCACAAAGGCAGAGAGGTGAGTAGAGCGGCCACACGCAGACTGAAAGAGAACTTACTGTTCATCAGCCTTCAGAGCCTCCAGGGCCTTCTTGCTGTAATATGAGAGCGCTAACCACTCTACCACAGTGCATCCCCTTGGTTACTTTTTAATTGTTTATTTCAACTGCTTAATCTTGCAGGGATAAAACTAAAGGCTGTTTTTATTTTTTACATTTCTATTTATTGAACTTCCTCCAGTTGTCCACTAGAGGGCAGTGTTGCATCATATTCCAGATGTTTTCCAATGATTCCTACTTCCTGTTATTAGATACTGTGTTTGTTTTTTGACAGTGTTCGTGTCCCCCTTTGACCACTTGCTCCCTCTCTGTTCTAAATACACAAACTCCCGCTATTTAATGATGTCCCATTCAGATTTTGTCTTCATTTGCTGCCTCTCGTCACTTGTTTGCCGTGTTTTCATAACACACAGACCCGGCCACGTAAAGTCTGATTGTGTCAGGAGGCATGGGCGTGCACTCTAATAAAGCACTGCAAAGCAGCATGTGTACTGCATGACATAAAGAGCTAAAGCTGGTGTTGTAACTGAACACCACACACACATGCAGACACACTAACGCACACCCTCCATGCCAGTGATAGTACTCATGTTGATTTAATGAGCTCTAACAGTACAGGTCCTCAGAAGAGACATCAGGGTTTGCCTCAGGGGAGTCCTTCATTAAGCTCCTCTTACACATTCATTGTGGTTCCTAATAGAGGGCAGAGCTGTAACGGACTGCGTGTTTTGTTATTTTCGTCTCCGCGTTCGTGCCTCTGGTCGTTCTGTCAGCTTTGTGAAAGTTGAGGATTTGACTCACTGGTTTGAGTTTCTTAGCCTCCAAACTTGCTTCTTTTCCTTTTTTTCCCCCCATCCTTTCAAGATTATTTACTTTCAAAACCCTGCTCGCTGTAATTCAATAAGCACTCGGAAGGAAGATGGCAGCTCTGTAATTATCTGTAAAAGAGACATTTCACATCAAAAGGTTACGGTTGAGTTTGTTTTGACTGCATTAATCCACTAAACAAATAGAAAGATCTCCTCATGTCCAGGTTTCTCAAAGACTCGAGCTTCAATTATGCAATTATTTACAGCATTGTTGTCTTATGAGAGAAAGAAACTCGCGTTTTTATTATTTATCACACTTTCTCCACCTCCTGAGTTAAAAATGGTTTTTGTCAGTTTAAACTTTGTGTGCCGAGATCTTTCTTTAGATGTCTTTATAATCAGTTTTATCTTTAGATTTTAAGTATTAGGGCCTCCATTAAAATAACAAAATTATGCATTTACCCCAAAAAGTTGTAAAATTACGAAAAAGATGCAATTTTACGAGTATTAAGTCATAAAATTATTAGAACAAAAACTACTTGCCAATTTTGTGGCTTTACTCTGATTTATTTTCTAATAAATTTATGACTTTATTCAAGTATTTGTTAGTCTTTTTTCTCATAAAATTTAGCCTTTTCTTATAATTTTACAACGTTTTATCAATTTTATGACTTGATTTTTGTAAAAAAAAAATTTCTTTTATTCTCATTTTATTTTTGAGAAATTACAACAATTTTTATAATTTTTTTAATACTTTTTCTTGAAATTATGACTTTTTTTCTCAGAATTGTATTACCGCACTTTAGTCTTGTGAAATGATGTATTTTTGTCATAAATTTTAGGACTTTATCCTTGTCAGTTTTTAAATTTTATGTCATAACTTTATTTTTTGTAAAAAATTGACTTTTTATTATACTTTTACGACTTTGTTTTTGTAAAATGACAATTTTTATTTCATAACTTTATTTTGGTAAAATTATGACCTTTGTCTTGTTACTTTACTGCTATTCTTGTACATATTTTTTTAAAATCTTTTTGGCATAACTACTTGATTTTCATAAAATTAAGACTTTTTGTCATAATTTTTCGGCCATATTCCTGAAATGTGTTACTTTTATCTCATAATGAATTTTTGTAAAAATGTGACTTTTATCATAATTTTGCAACTTTGTTTTAGTTAAACAACAACTGTTTACTCATAATTTCACAACTTTGTTCTTGAAAATTTTTGACTTTTCACAATTACTTTAATTTAGTAAAATTACAACATTTTTCTTTTAATGCTTTGTTATCTGGAAAGTGCGACTTTTTGTCTCATAATAACAATTTTATCATAATTTTACATCTTAATTTATTTTTTGTTATTATTTTTTTTTATGGTGGGCCTAAAACTCTGTTGCAGGAAGTGATAGTTCAGGCGGTCGTAAACCTAAAATCGCCATGGCGATGCATTATCTTTCACTGCTTCTAACATTATTAAACCTTCCATGCAGTGATGGAAACGGCTGTTTAAGGTTTTGAAAAAGAGCTCAGTCAAGACTTTGGCAGAGAGTCTTCTTTTCAGTTCCAAATAAAGGTTGCGTTTTATTTTGAAATCAAGATTCGAAGCTCCTCATGCGCGGGCTTCTTTTGCTGATGTCGGTCAATTGTGTTTCATGATGGCCGAGGTCAGATCAACCATATACCAGCAAGTTCTGTATCTCTCCACACTTCCTTTTGCTTCGGTGATTTCATTTTCGAACCCCCTGCACACACAACCGAAACTCCAAAGTCCTGCATTATGTGTTGGTGATTGGCCGACCAAACTCAGCTGACAGAAACACTCTGTGGGTATTGTGAGAAGGAAAAGACACCAGACCCAACAAAGCAGAAGAGCTGGAGGCTGCAATCAGAGCAACCCGAGCCTCCATGACACCTCTGCTGGGCCGCAGACGATCGCCTTCATGTCACGACGCGTTGCTGCAACAAGTCCTGCGAGGCGAGCTCCAACTAAGTACGGAGTGTCAGACGTGTGCAGATGCTTTTGTTGTTCAACCTTTTCTGTGTTGATAGTCTTTTCTTAAATTGCCTCTTTAAGCTACATTCAGATTTTCTGAGCTGCAAGTTGTCTCCAAACAATCTTCTATTTCCTCTAAAGCAGTGTTAATTTCAAGAACAGACCTTTAAGATATAGCAGATAAATACAACAAAATAAAGTGATACAAACTGCATATTTGGGTATTTTTAATTAAAAAACAAATGTATGGAACTTTGGTAGCATTCATTACATTAGAAAGCTGGTTGCTGAATGTCACGCAGAGCAGGTTAGGAAAAATCTGTTGCAATAAATCCATTATTTTATTTTATTTCAAACATATTATAAAAACACAGCAGAGAAAGCTTTAACCCATCAAATAACTATAATTATACACTCTGTTATGCAATTCTTTCCAGTAAAGAAAAAAGAACAAGTATCAAAAATATCAATCACTAAATTAAGATAAATAAACATTTTCATTTACGTGTTCATTTTTGAGCTTGGACACAGCACTCTGTGAACAATCAGCTTCTTTAGCAGTTGTCAAACCCTCCTTGTTTGTGGCGTTAGTGGTCAAACACTAAACTTGCAGTCTTCCTCGTTAGAGTTCTGTTTTACTTTTTCAATTTTTGTGACATTTTCACAATATTCTAATTATTTTTTTGTAGAAATACAGAATTTATAGATAGCAAGATTCATGTTAAAAAGAAAAAAACCTGTTTGTATTACAAAAGTTCCGCTTGTTACTCTGAAAAACTGAAGCAGATCATCCTTGAAAGGTCTTTTTATTTACTGGGATGCGTTTATACGATCGCTAACATTAAAATAGCCACACATAAAAAGCTGTTTACAAATGAATATGTGCTTTCCTGCCTTTAGCTGACGTAGCTCCATTGGCTTTCACCTGGCTGCATTTGCGTCTATCGTTTCCCCGACACATGGAGTGATATCACCAAATTAGAGTTTGTGTGGTGAGGGCTTAGCAAATTGGATTGTGTTGCATGCATCTGAAAGGTCATCGGTCAGATTGGAAGCCGCTGTTGGCTAAATAATCAGCTCTGTGAAGGAGCACCAAAACCACCTTCTGGTAATCTTCGCGGTTTGTTTTCTTTGCATCTCCGATGAAGGACACGACGCTATTTATACTGCCTGGAGGAAGATGAGTCCGAGGACTCAAGTTTTTTTGTAACGCAACAAGACACAAAAATGCTATAAAATACCTACATTTTTGCTTTTTTTCTTTTTGAATGAACACTGATCAAGTTAAATCCTGAAAGCAGTGTCCCATTCTTAGACGCTGGTCAGGGTTAGCAGCCACACAACAGAGAAGTCTCCTAAATGTGCATCCAGCTCTAAAGTTATTAGAAGCTAAGTAGTTCTCAGTAGTTTCCATCGGCGGAGAGCCAGAAGGGCCAGCTGGCATTTATAGCTGCGTTTCCAGTGTATTTGTGGCTATTGCCATTTGCACCCCTGCCCCCATTTTAATCATCACATTTGCACTCTACTTTCATCTCATAATTTAGGAGGCTTTTTATTTTTGTAATTGTAACATGTATACTGATCACCACTCTGTCCGCAGTGTAAATCCGCCCCCCTCATCTGTTGGGATGGGGGGGTGTCTGCTGTGAATGTGCATGTGTTCTCTGTATTTATTGATCGGCCTTGCTCTCATCTTTCTGTCACTCGCAGTTTAAATAGAGGACTAAGCCTCATGGGACAGTGCAGGTCAGATTTTAAGTTGGCGGCGGCGGCGGGGGGTTACAGTGGTTTCTTGACAGACGTTTGGCCGCAGCGCCGATTCGCTAACTTTAGAGGATGGAAAGACCCCTTATTCACCGCTCCCTCTAGCTCCCGGTTCTCGTCCGCCACGCTGGCACGTGCACGCGCTCCCGTACGAGTTGCCGAACTCTGCCCTTTGTCGGGGGGACCATTTGTTGTGGCCCTACTCTGTCCTGGTATGTGTGGGTATTAAGAGGGGGATGATGGGTATTAAGAGGAAGGTGAAGGTTTAGGATTACACAGCCGAGCGTCCGCCACAGATTGATGTCCCGCTCAGCCCCTCGGTTATTTTGGGTCCTTTTGTACGGTCGCCACCGAACAGTTGGATAAAGGAGCACATGCGTGAAATGTGTTTTTGATGGGCTGATTAATGGATTTGATTCAACCGGCAGACGTCTATTGTCCGCCGGCTGCTGGCTGATAGATTTATGTAACCGCCGGATCATTTTCCCTGACAGTTAACTAAGATTAATTGCTCTAAAAACTTGCCGTTGTTCAGGGTTAAGGTCAGGAATCTTGACTTTGCCTAATTTACTTCTTGTTTTGTGCTTTAGCAGTGACTTTTACATCAGCTCCTCAAAGCTCTGAGCCAGTGTGTTTATGTCCCCCTAAACGAGTGATGCTAAGAACACAGGCGGCTGGAAGCTGCTGATTGTTGCGGACTGCAGATCGGTTTGACCTTTGTCCCCATCGCCAGCAAATCTGACGACCATTAGCAGGTGTATGTGTGTGTCTCAGGATGAAGGATGACTCCTGAAAGCCATTCTAATGTAATTGAGTCTCTGTCCTTGTGTTTAAAAACAGCTCGACAGAGGCTTGGAGTTGGCATCCAAAGAAAGAGGAGGAGGAGGAAGGATCGACGCTTGCATGTGTGATAAACTCAGAGGTGCAGAGGGGTCATAGTTTGGTTTAGGTTAAAATCCTCTATGTGCATGAAGTCTAAGAAAACATTGTTGCCCCACGGGTGACCCTAATTCCATGTGATCTGTCCTGCCAGAGAAATGATAAACCATTTCCCAGAATTAAACCGCTGATAGTAGGAGTAATTTTTATATTTCCCTGAATTAGAAATGGGAATACAAACCTGCTTACTCTAAGGTGTGTATGTCAGGAAATGAAGCCTGGTTGTGTCGTTCTCCTAAATAGCTGGCTTTACTCCTGAAAGGACGGGACTTAACAAATAGTCACATGGGAGCGGCGCTGCTATTTTAGCTGCATTCGCTCGACGGCGGCACAGAACGGGTTCGGAATCTAAACGGCAACACTAGTAACACCTACTAATGAGGCCATGTGAGACCGAGCTAATGGCTGGGATTACAATTAATAACAGATTGATCTGACATCTGGTGTCCATGTAGGAATCATTGACAGAGTTGTTAATGAGTGGATAATTTGTAAATGGTTTTAACCTAGTTGGACAGAGAATGCTGTAATGTATATTTAGCTTATACTGCATTTGAGGCTTTGGGAAGCAATTTTATTGGAAAAGTGTTCACAACAATTGAAGAAAAAAATGTATGAATGAATCACTGGCTAGAGCACTACTACTACTACTTTCATAGCCTTTACTAAGAAGTCTCTTGCGATATTGTGGTTCACCATTCAAGGTTTCACTGTTTTTATAGATTTTTTTTTATTGATTTGTATGTTTTTGTTTTTTAGCGCACTGTGCTCCTAGCTAACAGCTGCTTTTAGAGTCCTGCTAAAAGACCAAACCCAGCAGAACTTTATTTTTTATATATATGATGGTCAAGCCTAACTCTGGTCTCTTCCACCTGGTTTAAGGATTGCAATCACAGGCAACCTTTCAACCAACTTTCTGGTCAACTGGACCAAATGTTCTCAAGCTATCCTAGAAAGCAGGTGAACCTCTGCTTGAAATTGAGGTTAAAGATCCACCTTGAGGTTTTTCCACTAGTTGAATCCAGTTGAGCTTGTTTTAATTAATCCAACTAGCCTCCAGGTGTCAATTTCCTTATTTTATTTTATTTTGTGTTTGTTTTTTTTTTATTTAATTTTATTTGTAATATATTTTTTGTATTTTTATTTTATTATATTCATTTCAATTTAAATATTTGTATTTTTATTTATTTTTTAATTTTTAGGTATTTATTTTGTTTTTAATAACTTAATTTTAGATGTGGTGTGGTAAGATGTAAAGCAATAACTTTATTTTTATTGAATTTTTTTATTTATTTTTTTCTATTTATTTATTTATGATGTTTTATTTTTATCTATTTAATTTGTGATGTGTCATTTTATTTTAATTGATTATGTTACATGATGTGATGCTTGATTTTTTTTTTTTTTTAATATTATTAATTTATTTTTTACCAGTTTCATGACACAAGTGCATCATGAAAATTTGTGGCCTACTGTGCCAGATATATGCTTTTTTTTAATTCTGTCTACATAGTATTTAGTAGACAGATTTGTTGCTATTTTTGAGTATTTACGAAAGTGTTTGTCTTCTTTACATAGTCAGTATTAAGTACAAACAAATGTGTCATTTAAAAAGAACTGAGCAAATTTTTTAAATGATGAATTTTAATACGTTTGAAATGTCAAATTCAAGAATTCTTTATTTCTTTAAGTTTTTGAAGCTCCACTATTTGATATAACAAAGAAATGGAGAATTAGTGACTTTGTGGCAATATTTCCACTTAAATAGAAATTCAGTCTTTCTTGACTCTAAAAACACCCAATTCATTGAAAACAGCAACCGTTATATACCTATGGTGGGGGTGTGGTAAGTCTGTTTTTAATTTCAACTGTACCAATAATTTGAATTGTTTTAATTTTTAGTGTTCATATCTATAGTTTAACACTTGAAACACTGATTGTGGGTCCATTGGCTCCTCCCACCTCTGACACCACTGTGTTACTCCACAGGTACCGTTTCAGTCGGCTGACTGTCATCCCAAAATGCTTTTCAGTTGAGTGCTTTTCAAAACAATTGTCAGAAACTGTTTTTCAAGGGGTTCTCTCCCAGGAGTGTGAGGGTCAGAGAGAACATCCTCGGATTAAGCATGCTGGATTATCATGTTTCTAGATTTTCCATTGAATTGAGAACGCAGCTATTAAAATAGCCAGTTAACACCTCCGTTCCTGCCTTGGTGGTTGCGCAAAAACCCATTAAACGATCGGATATATGTTTGGTCAAACCGTTGGGCTTTAATGCTGACAAAAGACTGGTGGGAAAAGCGGCACCACTGAGCCGCTCTCGACTGAACATGACAGGCTGGAAGAAGTTGACGCTAATGGATAGAGCTTCTGTACAGGTGCATGGGAGGACATGCAAAGACGTACGGCATTTTTTAGCATGTGAAAAATCTGATTTGGAGCACAAGCTGTGATGGCAGACTGTGGGAAAGTTCAGTGTTTGCAGTGAAATAGTCAAAAGACTTTTAGGAAACTGGAGGGCTTTGTTAAAACATCAAACCCTAAAATTGGTTTCACTTTTCTAAATTCTTGATCTACTCTGAACAACCTGGTTAATTTTTCTTTTTATGCTCAACAGCTCTTGTCAGTTTGACGGAATTTATTTCTCACTGACTTGTTGACCTGTCAGTCTATACTTATTTAAAACCAATTACTTTAAAAAGGAATTATTTATATTTTTAAACAGACTACATAACTGAGGACGTGTCAGGTGTGACTTGAAATGGCACCAATAGAAATGATCTCATCAAAAGCTTGTAAATCAAGGAACATCAACAGAAGCAGTTTTGCATACAGATCCAAACGCTTTGAGAATTTTGCAAAGGTTTTAAGAGGGAAAAAAAAGCGTAATTTGAGCAAAAACTTGTGTAGGAAAAAATCCCATCTTGTGACTGAAAACTCTGATCCAAGTCCTAATGTGTTTAGTCACTTCAAAATAAAAGATTAAATGAGATGAGCATTCCATTTTCAAAACAAGAGCATTCCTCTTTTGCTCACATTTCCTGTCATTTCTGCAATTGATTTCAGCACTTTTCATAGAATCGCTCAACTACTGTCTGTTCTAATTAACATTTATAAACACCAATGATGCCAGAAGAAAGCCAGTAAAATAAATGGCATTTATAAATTAAATTAATAATAAATTGAGGGGAAAAGGAAGTTATATAGGACATATTGAGAAATAATGAACCCAAATGATTCTGGTGTCAGGAAATCTGAGTGCCTGTGATGCTTTTTCAGTTGTTTGGACCAGTATGAGTGGCATGCTCGGTGGTGACTTGTGCAATCATCAAGGCGAAGACTTACACACAGACACTTTTTTCACCCCCCCAGAGAAAATATGTTTGCATTGGTCGGTATAGTGAGCGTATGTTGGTATGTGTTTAAACATGAGCCCACACACACATGGCCATTCCTGTGTCATGGTCAAACGACTTGTCTTTCACACATTTCATTCTTTAAAGCTGTCCGTCCAGCTGGAACTGACAGCATATGGAAAACCTTTCTAAAGATGTCCACAC
Source organism: Oryzias javanicus (assembly GCA_003999625.1). NCBI lineage: Eukaryota > Metazoa > Chordata > Actinopteri > Beloniformes > Adrianichthyidae > Oryzias > Oryzias javanicus. Next base: position 13,356,616 of record CM012456.1, read on the forward strand.
ATCAATTACATCAACGCATTCTCACCTCGCGTTGCCTCCCCATTGCCTTGTTTTGCTTTCTCCGTTTGCCGTTCCCTCATCCCTTCATTTTTCGCATCAATTTCTCTCTTTTTTTTTTTGGTCATCTGCTATTAGGTCTCTATACCTTTGCTCCTAGGGGCTTAGAAATTATATTAAATCCATATTAAAATATGGAACTTTAACCACCTTTTGTTATTTTTATTTATTTTAAATCGTGTAATATTGTATTATTTGTTTTGCTTGATTTATTAGACTGGCTTCATACTCTGTAAAAAGTGAAACATTGGATCAATTAACAAAAGCTCTGTAAAAATATTAGTTTTTATCAAATTAAATTCTTAAACCATCATCCCAAAATTTTGATTTGATGAAAACTTAAAAGGTGAAATGTAACAAATTTAAAAAACTTTTGTTTATTTGTCCAGTGTTTCACTTTTTTCAGTGTAGATGGGAAAGTCTGATGTAGAAATTAATTTGTTGGTCAGAATTGCATCAGCCTTTACCAGTTTTTGATTTATGTTTGTGCTGTAGTCAGAATCGAGATTTCTTGGAATTGTCAATATGCTGACGATGTGGGTTTTTATGGTGATATTCACTTTGTTTATTTTCCAGACAGAAACACAACTGTAGATTTGTTTGTTTGTTTTACTTCACAAAGAGCAGCTGTTCAGAAAAGAATGTAGCTCAAATTAGCACAGAGCTGCTTACGAAAGCTTTTAACCTTAACTGTCTAAAGGTCTGCTGAACAACTGAGTTTGAATGTGATGAGTCTGTCTTCATCATTGTGTTGGCAAAGGTCCATGTGGTAATCAGTAGTGCTTTGTTTTTAGTTTTTCCTTTTTCATCTTCTTTGACTGCTCCCATATTTCCCTTATAGATTGTCACAATGAAGTAGTTAAATTGTGTGTTCAGTAATCATGTCAATGAAGTAAATAAATTAACAATTTGTAGCGCAAAAGGTTGCAGGGTTCGAGTTGTTTTACCCAAAGATCAGATGCAGCGCAATTCAGTTTAGTGTTTCTAATGCATCAAAACTCCCTCCTTCCATTTTTATGGGTTTCTGTGGGTTGAAACAATTGTTTGAGATCCACCTCTAAACATAGAACACAATAAAAACTAGAAAAGTTGGCATTACCTGCGATAATGCTAGTGTGAATTCTTTATGCTGAATGTGGTCCCTGAAGATGCTTTCTAAAGAACTAAAACTACAAGAAGGAATTTTCTGCACAGGTTGATACCAAACTTGCATTATTTGCAGTAAGTGCACAAAGAGTTTGAAGAATTTCTTGAAAAATCGCAAAAATGGGGAACATTTTAAAATGCTTTAAAGCAGGGGTGTCAAACTCAATTGCACAGGGGGACAAAATCCAAATCACATCGTAGATTGCGTGCAGAACAGGAAAAACATTTTATGAATACTCTAAAACAAAATTTTAATAATTTAAAAATGTAACTTTTTAATATAACTATGAATAAAAACATGAATATTATTCCAAAATAAATCAACTTCAATTCTAATTAGCTTTCAATATTTTACTCTCTGTAGAAATATATTTTGTCAAAATAATGCAATTTAGAAATAAGCTAAATGTTAAAAGAAAGAACTCACAAATGTCTTAATGTCAGTATATATGAAAAAATTAACTTATAAATATCCCAAAAGACTTTGATCTCCATAAATTATATCCTGTCAAAATGATCAAAACAAACAAAACCTGGAAAATACATAAATTCCAAAAATACTAGCAGGAATGTCCTGAACCAGCTGAACGTTTTGATGCCAACATTGTTGAAATCCCTGAAAGTGTGACTGAGAAAAATAAACGTAAAAGGGCAGGAAACTCACAATAGTGTGAATGTAATGATGTCGCACGTCAGAGCTTAAGAAGTTACCCAATCAAAAGCAGAAACCACTGGTTTCCAACAGGTTAGAACTATGTGATGATGCGTCTGTGAAGTTGTGATTCCACAGGTCTGCGCAACCTGAAATGACCCTTTTAGCCTTTCTTCTCCAATTTTTGTAAAGCTTTCCTTTAAGTTCTCCTTGTGAGTTAAATGAAAAACCCAACACAATCTTTTTGTTGTTGTTGTGGTATCACTGAACAGATTGTTTTTTATATTCTATCAGCGTCTTTGACTCTCTCCTCCCTCAAAGATTTCTTCTGCATCAAAGCCCCGCGTGTCAGGCCAAGACTTGGGAGTGTCATACACGGCGTGACCTTCACTGCAGCCTCAAATGGAGAAAGCTGTTCCATGTATGGCCCAGAGACCCCCCCCTCGCTGTACAGTGGTATGCAGCTGGGAGTGGAAGCTGGGCCCCGCCTCTTCCTCGCACTCTGAAATAGCCACGTCCTTGTCCGCACACGGGGCACAGTGCGAGTCGGGGTGTGTATATATGCAGCCGTGCTTGATTGAGGAGCAGATTGCTGCTGACAGGTCACACCACGTTCTGTCTCCCTGACCCCCCCTCAGATTAGTTAGCCAGAGCCCCCACTCTCCCCCCTCCCTCTTCTGTGGACCCTCACCTGTTAGGATCCCTCTGCTGCCCCCCTGAATTTCCCTCGCAGAGCGGACAAACTGCATTCAATGACCTCCTCTTTCTCCCAGCTGGTGATAAAGGCCATTACGGCTCATTGGAGGGTGTGTTGCCTGGCCCAGAGTGTGTGTGGGTTGAAAAGACGACGGTCACAGCACGCTCTCATAATTGCCCTCTTAGCTAATAATCCTCCATTTAAAAGCAAGTCACCTGCTCCCTCACACGTTCACACGAGCGCGTGTGCACACCTCACACATGCACACTTAGTTAATAACATACAGCTGAAGCTGTATATTTACAAACTGTTGGTGTCTGAGTGATTTGTTTGTTTGTTTATTCGACTTGTGGATGTTCTGCATTCGTCAGTGCTTTTATTTGCTCACATTATTGACACAGTTCTGCCTTTTTTTCCAGATTCTGATGCACACTAAAGACATGGTTCAGAAGGTGAGTTCATAGCGGCGTTCTGTTGCACTACTTCAACAGAAAACAAGTTTTTCCTTTGGAAAAAAACAAACACAAATTTAAATGTGTTGACAAAAACTCTAAGAGATTTTTTACCTTTTTTGGTAAATTGCGGATAATTTCAAAAAGTCCATGACTCTAAATCATAAAAATTAAGCATTTTCTAAAAGTAAGCTATGATACTTTCTCTCATACATCAATCAGTCAACTTTATGTCTGTAGCATTTAAGTTACAAGTTTTCTATCTGAAAGTTGTTTCTGGAGCCCTAAAGTCACCTGTGTTGGGTATAATGAATTACAAAGTAACAATTTACTTGTTGATTACTTTTGTCAGTAATGGAGTAATGTAACATATTACTGTTGAAATTTCAGCAAATAAATTTAAATTGTTAGACTGCATTAATTATTTGGGAATTAATCTGGAATTAACACTCATTGGGGAAGTGATAAAGTAATTTGATTACAACTTATTTCTATAACTAAAGTAAGGTAATCAATTACTCTGAAAAAGTAATCTACCAACACTGAAAGTAAATGTGTACAAACCCAGAAAAGCACCTACAAAATAAAAAGTGCTAACATATGCATTAGTTTAAAACAGTTCAAATAAATTATAGTTTGAAACAGTCTTATGTTGTCAACACCCTTTTTGTCTGTTGATTTTATTTCCACTAAAACATTTTAGGTTAAGTAATGCTTTAGACAATTTTTATGATTTATCATCTTGTTGGTGAACAGCCCATTTGGTGATAAATCCTCAAACATTAAGTGTTTGGACTCGTTCTTTCAAAAATGTTGAGATATTTAAATTCAGATACATTTTTAGCTTTAATTGAGGTGAATCCTGATATTTTATACTAAATATTTTTTAAGCAAATGACATAACTGTTAATTATTATTATTTTTAGAACTGGATGCTTTTATTTATGGAAAGATTATTTGATGAACAAATCGTTTTGACAGTTTTAGGAAAACATCTATTAAAAGATTTTGAAAATTCCACATTAAATTGGGGTTGCTTTTAATCAGTCATTCTTTGTCCCTATCATCTCCTTTAAATGTCCCAGCACTCACCAGCTTTATTTTTTCTATGCAACAAATTTCTCAGACTTATTAAGAAGCTCAACAATCCAGAAAATTCAAAACAGAATCAAAAATAAGATTTTTAAATACTCAAAACGCTTGTTTGATCTTAGATAGTTGATCATCTTTGTTTTGTTGTATGACTCAGATGAACCTGGAAGTCATTTATGGAGATACCGACTCCATCATGATCAACACCAACAGCAAGTCCCTAGAAGAAGTCTTCAAACTTGGAAATAAGGTTTGTGTTCACACGCTGCTGTGGGAAAGCTCTGGTGTATTTAAGTCTGCGAACAAACCAGACTGTTCTTATGTTTCCAGGTGAAGGCAGAAGTGAATAAGCTGTACAAGCTCCTCGAGATCGATATAGACGGCGTGTTCAAGTCACTTCTGCTGCTTAAGAAGAAGAAATATGCGGCGCTGGTGGTGGAGCAACATGGCGATGGACGCTACAGTGTGAAACAAGAGCTCAAAGGCTTGGACATCGTCCGCAGAGATTGGTGCGACCTGGCCAAGGAGTGTGGCAAGTACGTGAGAAGAGTCTAGTCCACCAAAATGATCGTTAACGCCAGGATTCATAATCATCTGTTTTTTCCCTCCACGCTAGTTATGTGATTGGCCAGATCTTGTCCGACCAGAGTCGTGACATTATTGTGGAGAACATCCAGAAGCACCTGGTGGAAGTGGGAGAGAGGGTTGCCAGTGGAGACATACCCCTCAACCTGTATGAAATCCACAAGGTGAGTTTGTTGCGACACTGTGAGTTGCTGCTGCTCTCCTGCTCATTCCAGCTTTTTTTCAGGCCTTGACAAAAGATCCTCAAGACTACCCGGACAAGAAAAGTCTTCCTCATGTCCACGTGGCTCTGTGGATCAACTCTCAGGGTGGTCGAAGAGTTAAAGCTGGCGATACCATCTCTTACCTCATCTGCAAGGTTTGCACACTAAGTTTTATTGACAAAACTTTTTTCACTCTGTGATTTTGACAGGAATTTTATTTTTACTGCATGTTGTCAATATGTTCAGCTTTCACTTAAAGGACATTTTTGTTTTATATTTGTAGTTTTTACACTTTATCAAATGTTAAATGGTATGTACAAATCGTCTTTTCATTTAAAATGAATGTGAACATTAAATTTTTCTCCTAAAAGTTATTTTTCCATTAAAAAAAAGCAGCTTTAAACTCTTTAGAACTCTTTAGTGTGTACTCAGATTAAAAAAATAATAAATCTTATAGTCACAGATTTACGTTTTAAGAACATTTTACCCTTTTTTTTCAATATTTTCCAAAAATAATCCTCACAGATTGATTTTTCTGAGTTTCAATGGGTTCTTTTTGAAGAAAATTGAACATTTTCTTGGATAACGTTTTTAACTTTAAAGTTATACTTTTTTTGGCTGTTTAGCTTTCTTTATTTTAGCTCAAAGCCATTAATTTGGAATTATTAGAAAATATTTTAGTCTTTTAAGCCTTTTCATTCTTTAGTTAACATATTTAGCTCTCATCATTCCCACATTTACATCTACATTTTTTAAGAAATGAATCCTTCTCGCTCGCCTGTTTTAGCTAAATCCCACTTGCGGTGAAACCGCTTTTCCTCTGTAGGACGGTTCCACGCTAGCAGCTAGTCAAAGGGCGTACGCTCTGGAGCAGCTGCAGAAGCAGGAGGGTCTCAGCGTGGACACGCAGTACTACCTGGCGCAGCAGATCCACCCAGTGGTGTCCCGCATCTGTGAACCCATCGAGGGCATCGACGGCGTCCTCATTGCAACGTGGCTGGGTAAGATGACTAGAAAAAGACCAGCTTTAACCTGCACACACTTGAGAAAATTGTTTTAAAAAAATTATTGTTTTTTCCTCACTAGCAGATTTCTTCATTGCTTTTATAAAATACAATAATTTTAAAGCTTTATTAACCCACGACAGCAGGTATTTAAGATGACTTTCATCCAAGTCATGGGTGAATTATTGTATTGTTTTGAAGTAAACTGGGAGAACATTAGTTCGACTCTTGTGAAGCGATCAGCTGTAAAATCCCGGCGTCTGCTTCAGGTCTGGACCCGAGTCACTTCCGATCTCACCAGCAGCATCAGAGGGAGGAGGAGGCTGACGGCATGCTGGGAGCTCCGGTCCAGCTGACCGACGAGGAGCGCTACAGGGACTGTGAGAGGTTTACCTTCACCTGCCCCTCATGTGGCACCGACAACATCTACGACAATGTCTTTGAAGGAGCTGTAAGTACACACGGTCTAATAGTCCTATTTTTGATTTGACTTGTTTATGTTTTTGGCTAGTTTTCTTTACATTTCGTAGCACAAGAAGCTGTGGACACATGATGTGATGTGCTTTCAAGAATTTCAGGGTTCTGAGTGGGAATTTTGTTCGCACTGAAGAAGCAGGGAGGGGCTTCTTCTTTTACCATCGCATGTCTGCCACCTACAGTTGGAGCAAAATGTTAAAGCGGCACAAATTTAGCAAATCTTACTCCAGGATTTATCTTTTCCAACTCTATTCTGAGGCAGAGTTTTCATTGGAAATGACCCTTTGAAAGGCCGTTACTAAGGGTGGTGTAAACGTAGCTGTAGTGTTGCTCGATGTAGTCATGGGTGTGCTAGTATCTAGTTTGCTTTAGTGATGGGAGGTTGCCGTTTTTACTGCTTTGCTGCAAAAAGTCTCCGTTTGAAAAGATAAACTTGTTGAGATGTCTGAACTCTTTTCACACACCTTCTTTTCTCGTGTTCACACTTAAGTACTGCACTAGATATTTGGTTCACACTGCACTTTTAAGAGTTGACTAAATCACCAGAACAAGTTCTTCTGGTTACAACAGCTGCTAAATGGGTCAAAAATTGAAAAAATAAAGAGAATCCAGCTAATACTTGGATTGTGTGGCTTCTTAAAGTAAACCGCTTTCTCTGTACCTTACAAGATTTTAATCTAGAAGTTTCCTAGATTTGTGTTTCTTCTGGCTTTTTCCTTAATAATAGTTTCCAAGTCTCACTTCACTTCCTTCAGCGAAGCTCCCTTCCGTCTGCATTTCCGCAGTCAAGACCAGAACTGGTTAGTTTGAGTCGAGTTGCAGCCAAACGGCATCTTTAAACAAGTGTTTTCCCACAGCATCCCACAGTCACTGGATCCAATATTGGAAGTGGTCAAAGGTCGAGCATTGCAGTTTAATTTGCCACCTGTCTGCATCAAAGAGTTCCCGCAGTTTTCAATGGTTTCCAGTGACCTCATCCTTTAGACAGGCGATATCTAATCTGTTGAGCTCGATGGCAATAAAACCATGTTCCGCCCCCCTCAAATGGAGGATAATTTTTAATAATCGTGATGATTTTCTTTAATCCGGTGTGTTTTTATTTACAGCTTAGTCAGCAGAGACGCGTGGTAAGGGTGTGAGAAAAGGAGAAAATAGTTTCTATGGGGATCGCAGTAAAACTTCCTGTGAGGGATCCATGCTTCTCTCATCCTCCATATTGTGTCTCTGCCTGTATTTTTAGACAGCTGCCTGGCTCCAAAGTGGACTCTGTTTTCATTGGCATAGTTTGGACACCACAGCTTGAAAAGCCTTTCCTTAACCCGGCCGCTCCACACACACACCTCGCTCCTTCCATTTGTCAGGCCAAGGTCGCGTACTGGAGTGTTATCAGCCTCTAATGAGGAGCAGGGCATGCAGCTTTTTCTCGTCTGGGAGACACCAATAAAACTGACAAGCCTCTGTCCTCGACAGACAGGAGAGGGGCGCATTAAATAAAAAAGGAGTATTACACTTCATAAAGGAGGATGTGATTATTTTTTAATTTGAAGAGTTGGAGGGTAGAAGATATGTGTAAAAAAACAAAGAAAGACAGGGAAACACGATGTTCTTGAGGCTGGTATGCAACGCTCACACGCTGAAACTGATAAGACGGTAAGTTAATTAAGGTGGCCAACATGGTCTAACAGCTCAGAGCGAAGGGGAGGACAGATGGGCCTTGACTCTGCCACTGACACGGAGCCGTAGATTGTAGGAGGAGGCGCTGATAGATGACGGAGGACAGGCAGGGGAGTCGAGTTGTTTGGTGGAGGTTTGAAAAGATCGCTAGGTATCCCGAACGCGTGGTTACAACGAAATGCTGTGAAAGCTGCAGATTATCAAAGCAGCACAAGAAGGAAAACAGGCTGTTAGACACTGTAAATAAAGCTTTATAAAAAGTAGTTTTATATAATTGTAAAAAGTAATCACAACTAGGGGTGTGCCAAAACATCAATTTTGTGATATATCTTGATATTTAGTCATATGATTGATTCTCGATGGGTTGTCACCATGTATCGATATTTTATTTTTGTTTGAAGAGGCTGTAAAACATTATATTCATCATCCTTTGGTTGCTGAATTTCACAATTTCAATTGGTGTCAAGTCTTGCCAAATACAAAGTATTACTGATTTGCACTAAAATGTCTCACAAAAAAAGATGATTGTGTTCATGCTAAAAAAATAAATGGAGACACATTTTCCCAAAAAATATGTGTTCTTCTATATAAAGTGAGTTATTGGAGATTATTTTTTTTACCAATTATCGCAGTATCGATAATTGGTCAAAATTGAGCCATGTATCTATCGCATCGTATCGTAATGTGCTGTGTGCAGGTGAAAAATCCGAAAACATGCACAGTGCATGCACACAATCGGAAAGTAGTTGACCGCTACGGGTATGCTGCACTTGAACAACATTTAAGTGTGAGTAAGAATGAAGTAGGTGAAACGCTGGAGTCCAGTTTCATATGGATTTTTCAGGTTTTGACCTCCCAAAAACCCATGGAGGGAATATAGTGTCATTTGATTTGTGTGCGTATTTCTTCATTTGGAACTCATACATTTTGTGCGTAACTGTGTACTTAGCTTGGAATTGCGTAATCAATTCAATTCAATTTTATTTATATAGCCCAAAATCACAAAGAATTTTGCCTCATTGGGCTTCATGCAGGTAATTTTACAATTGCAAAAAATAGTCATGAACAAGAAAGATCACTAAAGACTAAACAGACTAAATAAACTGGATATCCCTGCTGAAGGTTCTACCTCCAACTGTACTTTTAGAGATTCTAGGAACTACAAGCAGTCCTGCATTTTGTGAACGAAGTGTTCTGATTGGTTGGTAAGGAACTAAGAGATCTTTAATATAGGATGGGGCAACACCATCAAGAGCCTTATGGTTACAGGAGGATTTTGAACTTAATCCTGGATTCAACTGGGAGCCAGTGGAGTGAAGCTAACACAGGAGTGATGTGTTGTCTTCTGCTAGTTCCTGCTAACAATCTGACTGCTGCATTCTGGACAAGTTGAAAACTTTTTAAAGAACTTTTTGGGCATGCTATTAGTAAAGAGTTACAGTAATCCAGTCTAGACGTAACAAATGCATGGATGAGTTTTTCAGCATCACTTTTAGATAACATATTTCTGATCCGAGCTATATTGCGAAGGTGAAAAAATGCAGTTCTACAAGCTTGTGATATGTGAGCCTTAAATGTATATCCTGGTCGAATAAAACCCCCAAGTTTCTAACTGTAGAATTGGAGGAAATATTACACCATCCAAGGAGACTATCTGATCCGAGAGAGCATCTCTCAGGTGTTTAGGGCCCAGGATAATGACCTCAGTTTTTTCTGGGTTAAGGAGGAGGTAATTAATTGTCATCCAGGACTTAATGTCTCTAATGCAGGAATTCAGTTTCTCTAGGTGGTCATTGTGGTCATGGTCTGGTTTAATGGATAAATACAGCTGCGTATCATCTGCATAACAGTGGAAATTAATGCTATGAACTCCGTAGCTAACTCGAGTACAATGAGAAGACTGTCCATTTACATTAACGAACTGGTATCTATCAGATAAATAGGATTCAAACCACTGGAGGGCAGATCCTCTGATCCCTATGTCATGCTCTAGTCTCTGGAGTAAGATGCTGTGGTCGATGGTAGTGGAAGTTTTAGAAGACATAATAACTGATGTTATTTCTGTTTGGTCCACATCAGTGAAGCAGTCAAAGGTTACAGACGTTTCTATGGATGCCTTTGTTTTTACGACTTCAGCCTGCTTTGGGCTGATGGTGGGAATAACCACATTTAGCTTGTGTCTAATATTTGAGATTTTACTATCAAAGAATTGAAGGAAATCTTCAGAGCTGATAGTAGCTGGAATATGTGGTTCAACCGAGCTGTGGCTGCTGGTCAGCCTGGCTATAGTAGTAAAGAGAAATCTTGGATTATTTGCATTTTCTGCTATTAAAGTCGAGTAGTATTGAGTTCTCGCTCTACGCAGGGATTTTTTATAACTTAAGAGGCTACATTTCCAAGCATTTAGAGAGAGCTCTGAGCCGGAGCGGCGCCATTTTCTTTCTAACTTACGGGTTACTTGTTTTAGTACAAAATGTACATGTACAAAATTACAAAATGCAATTTACACATGCTCAACCTAAAATTACAACAGCTTAAAACTAACTACAATTATAGATCTTTAAAAAGTATGCACAAATCACCTGATAAAAACACGCAAAACTGCATATATGCTCAAATCTGCTTTGAAGGCTGGTTCCCTATTCACAGTGATAGCAGACGGCACGAGGCCTCCGGTAAAAGCTCTGTGCTTTTGCTGTATAATATTCACAATCTAAGTTCAAATAAATAAGATAAGAAAACTGTGATGACCCAGCATTCTAGTATGGAGAGAAAATAGTTTAACTTTGATTTCTGGGTGCATAATTCTTGGTTTATGCTTAAATTTGGTTTTGTGTGTGGGGGTGTGTGTGTGTGTGTGTATTCTTGATTTGTAACTCATATAATGTTTTGTGCATAAGTAGAAAAATTACAAAATTTTGACAAATGCATTTTACACATGCACAAATTAACAGAAGTGGTTGCAACAGGACATAAAAAGAAAAAAAGGTTTAGTTACATCAGCATTTAAAACTTTGCCAACCAGGCCCCATGCTCTCTCCTTCTTCACTGAGAACTTGTAAAATGCATGTTTTGTGTCATAAAATATGTTTTGTACTTCCAAAGTGAAGCTTTTGTTTTCTATATATAGACAATAATAAAATTATATACATTTTTGTTTTATAAGTTTAACTGAATTTTTTTTATAAATCCCAGACTTTTTCCTATTTGTCTGACTTTTTGCCACAAAATCAATGCGTTAAAAGATTGGAAATAGAATTGTTGTGTAAAGGAGGGGTGGAAGTCAGACACAGACAGGACAGAAGTGATGTAAACATTCCAGTTGATTTATAATTTTTCTGTTTTTTTGTGCCAATGCAACAGATAACCAGAGCGTAGCTTGTGTAAGCATCTTGCAGGTATTAAGGTGTCACCTGCACACCACATACATGCAGCATTTCCATATGGTCAGGAAGGAAGCAATACCTTATTAATCACTAGAGTGTGGTGTGAGGATACCGTATGACAGCATCACCGTATACTGTAAGTCAAAAACAACTTACATTGTCCTTAAAGATGCTTCATAATACATTTACCACGTGCACGACAATGGTATGTAATGCAGCCACTCCTCTGGTCGTACAACCCAAAAACGACCTGTACGGGTCAACCCTTGCACAGATTCATGCTGCTAAGGCATTCGATTTCACAGTTTTAATGTATTTTGTTTAAAAAGAAAAAAGAAAGAGGAGCTTCAATCTAATATAGCCTGCTTGGTGAGGGGGAGTTTTCATAGCAAGATGAAGTGTGGATTGAAACAAGTGAGATAAAGAGCAGGAAGGGTGTCTGGAGTGAGAAGCTGCTTTCATCCCCAGCAGACTGAGAAAACCAGAGTGGGAAAATAAACAGAGTGGACCGAAATGGGCAGAGTGAATGTGTGCAGCCGAATGAGCTGAAAGACTCAAACTGTCAAAAAAATCTCTGGTAATTTTCTCTCCAAAAAGGGAATGATGCAAGCAAACAAAGTCCCCCCACCGTGTGCGTCTGGGTTGGGGGGTGTCACGTGCATACTTTCATGTCGCTGGCTTCTCTGCAAAAACCTTTTTTAGCTGCTGTCAGCGCGACAGGTAAATGGAGTTCAGGTTGCAAGGGGCAAGTGTTTAAAGCCGTCACATTTATTGTAATTGTTATGTACTGCAGCTGCCTTTTTCATTGCATTAGCCATAAGCCTTGCTTTCAAGTGGACAGTTCAGGGGGTCACTCTGACCTGTTTTCTTTAGGCTACAATAATGTTAAATTTTGCTGGGCCCCAGGGTGCTTTCAGCTCTAACACCTTTCGTGTCTGACATGCTCTTTGTGTTGGTTTAAAGTTAATGGCCAAGTTTCTCTGTTATTGGACTTGACGACTTTCCTGATTATAGGGTTAAAAATTGACTGCCATGATTTTCTGTATGCATACTGTATATTTATGGGCAGTAGACAATTATGACCCCTTACTGTAATTGTTTTTGCAAAATAAAAGCTCTTTGATGTATACATTAAAATAACTCTGCCGAAATGTTGGCTAACAAGAAAGGAGAAGAATTAGTCTGTTTTGATCAGGATTAGGACCCAAGAAGTGAGCAATGGCAGGAGCTGATGGGGTGCATTTCTTTTGCTCAGAGGCGCTTGTGTAATTAAGACTGGCATTTATATAAAGAAAAGGATAATTTTATTAAAAGACGCATGGATAAACCACAAACATTATGCAGATTCCCGTTGTGCTGCATAACCCTTACACCTGGCTCAGAAGTGGCCACTTTCAATGAAAAGTCTATGTAAACGTAGACTTGTGCGTGCGTAATTCTTGATTTGTAACGCGTACAAAACATTTTATGTATCCGTACAAAAATTATGAAATTAAAAAAAAAATACTATTTACACATGCAAATTAAACTACAGCTTGAAATTAATTACATGCACAAATTGCTAAAAATTACGCACAAATTGCTTGTTACACACACACAAAACCACATTTACTCACAAATCTGTTGTGAAAGTCAAATCCAAAGCTACACAGAAATGAAGAAAAACGCACAAACAAATATAAAGTTACATACAATCAATAAATATGCACACACAAATCCAAAGTTGCACTCAAATCGAGAATTATTAATTCATTTTTTCATTCATCTTCTTGGCCGCTTTATCCCTTTCAGGTTGCGGGGGGTACTAGAGCCTAACTCGACTACTGATGGGCGAAGGCAGCGTTCACCTTAGACAGGTCCCCAGTCTGTCGCAGGCCCTCAATCACACACCCATTCACTCACATTCACACCTAGGGACAATTTGGAGTCAGCAATGGACCTTTGAAACATTTTTTTTTAACTTGTCCTGTCCAACAGCTGAGCAAACAGATACAGGCTGAGAGCCTCAAGTGTTGGGCAGATTTTGCTCAACTTTATTTATATTGATTATGTTTGTATCTTTTTTTTTTTTTTTTTGTTGGACCATATGGAAAAGAAGAAGAGGGAGTTTGTGGAGGGGAGGTCAAAGAGGGGGGTTTAGAGAAGAATTAAGATGGCAGCAAAGGGAAGCGACATCATAAAAAAACCAGGTCAAAATAGCAAACTGGAATGGACGGGGCCTGTCTTCACACACACTCTGTAGTTACAGACATACTGTACCTGTTAGCCAAAATAGTCTCCACATTTAAACTAAAAATGTACACAATACAACTGCAGCTCACACACTTAATCATACAAATAGATACAAATATCTATCATTCTATAAGTGCGAAGGTGAGCTGACACCTGTGTCAGGTGAGAGTTTATGTTTTGCTGAGGTGGATGATGATGGAATGAATAAAGGGGGAAAGCGCCCGGTCATCCCCACGCCGGGACAGCAGCAGCAGCCCCAAACACTCGCCATGGAGTTGCGGAGAGAATCCGCCCGCCGGGGTGAATAGATGTGTTGGTATCGAGTATTGACAGTTCAGTGTGAACATCAGTGTGAAAATCCCCTTTGTCTTTCACTTAACTTAACTTTTAAAGGGGATCTTGTGCAAAGTATGAACATGACTTAAGACATAACATGGCTTTATTATGGCCCGCAGCAGCAGTCTACTGACTGCAAGGACCATATTGTTTTTGCTTAGAGTGAAAAAACGTAAAATTTCTGCGCCTTTGAACGAAAATTACACCCCCGCCACATGAACGAAAAGTACCTCAAAATCGCACCACACGTAGGGAAAATTGAAAATGAATTTTTGGCATAGTGCGCGTTACCCCGCCCAAAACGATGACATCACGGCGAGCGTTTCCGCGAAAAAAATGAATGGGCCGATTTTCGCTTATGGGACGACAAAAACAATATTTCGGAAAACGCAAAAAACGGACAATGACCCGTGTCGGGGATAAGCCCAAGAACATTTGAAATCATTATGGGATGGCCAGACGACCCACGCCTTGGCGGCAATGTGGCGCCGAAAACTGAAAAATGGCGTTTTTCACGTTTTTCAACAATATGGGAAAACGACTATTTTGTTTGTCCGATTTTCACGAAACTTCACAAGCATGTCCATAGCCGGAGACTACAAACACCCAAGAAGTTTGATTGACCTTTGACCTTGGGAAGTTGCCGCCATCTTGAAATTAACGAAAAAAGCACGTTTGCTACGAGCTACAAAAAGAAATACCTCCTAGGGGGTTTTATCGACTGTTTTGTAACTTAGTTGTGCATTAATGGGAGCCTACTGTGAGAAAAATGTTGCAATTAGAAGTTGTAGAATATGAAATGGCGTGCCTTTGGCGAGGTCGCGAAAGACACGGTTTTAGCTAGGTCGAACATATTTTGCCCGAATAGCGCATAACGGGTGTTCACGCGTTCGGAGGCCCGAGCTGAACGAAACAACATAACTTTTGAAACCGAGATGCGTACCATGCGCCTCTGGTACGTAAAAAACCGTCGCGAAAAAAAGTGCTGACTCAGCAATTTCAATTTTTTATTTCGCATTTCGCAAACGAAACCAACATACCTTTGCTGGATATGACCATGGCTATTTTTTACATTATTATGGGATGGCTCCACGACCTACGGTTTGGCGGCCATTTTGTTTCAAAATCTGAAAATTTGAGATTTCACAAAGGTAAAACGAACGTTTAGTTTGTCCGATTGTCACGAAATTTGACCCACACGCCGCTAGCACGAGTCTTCAACAACCCCTAAAATTTCGTTGACCTTTGACCTTGGGAAGTGGCTGACATCTTAAATTTACAAAAAAACGAGCGTTAGCATTAGCTTCAATCACATATCACTTGTAGGGATTTGTAGCAATCGTTTCCTAACGCTTTTAGCATCAATGGAAAGTCAATGGCAAAAGAAAAATGGTGTCACAAGCTATAGATTTTGAACGGCGTGGGCGTGGCGAGCTCGCAAAGTGGCGTAGTCTTAATACACGCTCATATTTCAATGCATTCCTATGGGACTTTAATATGTTGATCACAGACTTAAGCTGTAACAGGCATAATACCATAGAATGTGACCATATAAGGAATGTGGGCGTGGTTAGCGAATAACCCCCCGTTGCTAAGGTAATTCAAAGTGTACTTTTTCCGATCCTTATGATCTTGATGTCAAACTGCTCGGTGACCTCAGACGAACCAAACATAAAATGGTTGCTATGGAGATAAAACCAACAGAAAAGCCGCCATTTTGAAAAAAGTGCTTTTTTAATCAACTTCTCACATTCATCTCAGACCAGCTATACAGAAAGCATAGGGAGGGACTTAGGGTTCCACAGTGAGTGCTAAGCAAGTGAGTTCGGGGTCAAAGGTCACCGTCAAGGGAGGCTGCGGCCCGTGCGGAGGCGCGTGCGTGCGTGTGGCGGCGCGTGCGTGCGGCGGCGGCGGTGTGCGTGCGGCGGCGTTGGTCCGGCGGCGGTGGCTGCAGCGAGGGAGAAGGGGGGCCGGGTAGCGACTGCGGGCCATCCAACGCCGCTTGCGGCTTTAATTCAAATTCAAACTGCAGTGTGTGAGACATGCCACGGAAATGGGTTGCAACACATGTTGCCACTGCTCATAGTGAGATGTGGGAAAAATCTGTTAAGCATATATCTATGAAGTTCATATCTATTCAATATTAAACCAAGCCAATCTTAAAAAAAAAACCCAAAAAACTATTAAATGTTAATTTTTTTAATGACTTCAGGTATCCCATTCCTTCTGTCTCAGCAATTTACTCCTCATTCTCAAATACAAAAAAAGGTTATTAATTCTGGAGGGGGCACGGGGCTAGAACCATCTCTTTTGGTTTGGCTCCCTAAAGAGAACTAGCTCTGTCGACTTCAAAGCAGCTCTTTGGGTTGTTTTGTTGCTTAAATTCAATTTATTCTTAACAAAACATAAAAATATGCAAAAAAATGAGTCACTAATGTGAAAATGTGTTTTAATTACTAATTTTTTATTTTATGGATATAAATATATTGGATATATTCATCTACATTTCAGTTTTTTTTTAATTTATATTTTAGTCTTGAACAATTAATTTGTCTACCAAGTCAAAATATGCTTTGAAACTACACATATCGTGCTTTTTGTGTCACAATTTAGCCTAGTGGTCAGATGGGGAGCATCTTAGGTTGTGGTTTTTATTTTTTAACCTGCTTTGAACAGGAAGTCACACAGTTTTTCCTTTTGATATAACCTGTGTTTCTTTTTTATTTTTGTCAGGGTAATAAGTTGGAGCCCAGTTTGATGCGGTGCTGTCACGTTCCCTGTCAGAGTCGCCCCATCGACTACCCGGTCCACATCAGCAACAAACTCCTACTGGACATCCGGCGCTACATTAAGAAATACTACTCTGTGAGTATTCCTGGGCCGTTATTCATCTTAAGGTCTAACTTTTAGTTGTGCTGTGCTTTTACTCTTTACAGTTTCTTCTATGGGATATTTGTTTTTAGTTAGTGGGACATTTCTACAGGAAAACCAAAATGCTAGCAGCTTAGTTTAGTGAAAACAAAAGATTTCACCCTTTTTTTTCTAATTTGTTGGTGATTTTTGCTTCAGCATAACATACTACATTGGGGAGGAAGCATTTCTAACCTGAGAAAACTGGCCAGTCCTTCAGTCCTGTTACATTTGCTGTGAGACTGGTGAGGGGTGGTAGGGGCCGGCCCGGAAGGTCAAATATGTCGCACAGACTTAGAGCTAACATAGACCCATCATGAAGAACCCTGACGTTACGTCACTCATATTATGTTTATGGATGTTTAAAGCAGAGATATTTCACACAAACAACTGAAATATATATTGCATTTGATACACATATATTAAAAGGAAAGATTTAATACATATGTCATATTTTTCTAATTGTTTTCTAAAAAAAAGAATTATATACTTAGAAATGCATGCAGAACAGTGTACTTCAAAGTAAAAGCAGCTCATTGCCAAGCCTAGCAACTAGAGAAATTATTATGCTAATCCTAAAATCATTATTGTGCTTTCAGTTCTTAAGATATTCTATTTCTTGAATCATAGATTGCCAAACGGTGGTACTTGAGGAAGAGTTTTTAAGATAAAATGTTTGTTGATTCGTGAACTCATGAATAAAGTAAATCACAATCATACATGACAAAATACAAATCCATTTTAAATGGAGGAATCTGAAGAGTTGTTCTGCAGGTTACATGCAGCCGGTATAATAATGTTAGTGGCAATCATATGGACTAAAAATGAAGAACACCTCAGCAGGCCTGTGCTCTGACATTTTCAGCCACACGGCCCACTGTGCACGAACGGGAAAGAGTGGTGGTTCTATGAGCCGCCATCGTCCTCAAATAATATGTTTTGTTTCACATCAAAAGCAGAGTCTAGGTATCATAATTCTGTTTTAATATCTTGATTCTTTGAATATTTTATTGTGAAAGAGCATAACAATCTCTGCTTAACTTCCAGAATCTGGTTCTGGAGTGAGTGGAATGTGGTGGGTGTACAAATGTGTGTGTGTGGTGCTAACTATCCCACAGTGCTGAACAGAAATCAATTAGTGCGGTGAATGTGAGGGGAGCGAGACCCCCTCGGCCTCTTTGTGGCGACGTGTGAAACAGCTGCTACCACTGAATACTTACACGTCACACAGCAACAACACACTGGCGCACAGACACACACCACTGCAGGCTGAGCAGCAGTGGATACAGCACACACAGCGGGGCAATGAAGAGGGGTAATATTGTGTAATTAAAGATTCCTTTCAGACCGAGGGAGAGTTCAAATAGAGCTGTTTGTCTGGGCAGATAGACTGAAAGCTCTGTGTGTGTGTGTGCGGGTGTATGTGTGTGCGCGCTGGAGTCTTGAGTTGAGACCACAGAGACATTAATCATTAGTGAAATTACCTTCTTCCCCCCCCTCCTCACTCTCATCCCCACCATTATCAATAAACCAGCACCCTGAGAAATGGCAAACACTTGTTCACCGCTTAACCCCAACACACACACACACACTCGCACACACATCCTTCTCCTCTCATCTTTGCTAAATGGGAAATACTCTTGTTTCCTGAACCACCCAATTCTACCTTTGCTTTTCCTTTTTTTTTTTTTTAACCCTTTCCATCTAACTACCGTTGCCATGGCATTTAACAAATTATTGCAATTACCCTCGTCAGGCGGGTCGCCCCTGGAAACGGGCTGAGGGGCAAGACAAGAAAAGGGGAGAGAGGGAGAGGGTGAATGAAGAGCAGAGAAGGTGATAATCCTATTTTGAACAAAAGGTCAAATTGTTGAATGGTGAAGCTTTGATTAAGCAGAGGAGGTACAAAGTGGAACCATTTGAGCTCTTTTCAATGCGTTTGTGTCTGTGTGAGAGCCGGTCTGTTTGTGAAGCAAACCCATTTGTTGGTCCGTTTCTTCTCCCGGCTGGAAGTGTTGACTGATAAAGCAGAAAAAAATCAGGCGGCGGCCTGTCGGTT
Organism: Oryzias javanicus; assembly: GCA_003999625.1. Classification (NCBI taxonomy): domain Eukaryota; kingdom Metazoa; phylum Chordata; class Actinopteri; order Beloniformes; family Adrianichthyidae; genus Oryzias; species Oryzias javanicus. The sequence continues at coordinate 13,375,578 of CM012456.1, forward strand.
GAGGGTGTGCTGTTTGGATGGTGGATTCCTCTAGAGCCGCATGAGTCGATGTGTCAGTGCCAGCAAAAATCACTATCACTTGGAAATGTTAAGATTATGTGAAAGTGGTTAACTTTATTTGTTACAATTATTGTAGATGTTTCACAGCACACTTTTCTCGGTCAGAAACTAGCATTTTCACACTTTTCTCTCTTGTTTAAACTCTCAAACTTCCAACTTTTGTTGAAAAACATGTCCAGTATTATAGAATGAAACCCTTTAGCTCAGGGGTCCAACCAACTGCGGCCCTTAGGCCGGATCCGGCCCTCCTCCACATTTGGCCTGGCCCTCAAACAATATTAGAGACCCGCGGATTTTATGTATATTTTTGTATGTGGTATTTATAAGTTTAATTTTATAAATGTTTTAGTATTATTTTTCCGTGAAAATTACAGAAGTGATTATTAAAATTTGATTATGTGTAGCACTCTGGAAAAACAACATTGTTTACGTTTAGGCACACCCTGTGATTATTACACTTTTTCTGTTGGTCTACAGAATTGACTCAAAAAAGCAGACTCGGACCAGACCAAGGGGCTTTTCCAGTCCGAATACACCCCAAGTCTTCCATGAGCCTGTTTACATCTATCCATTTTTCCAAGCCGCTCAATATCTTTTGGGGTCCTGGAGCTTATCCAGCTACTGTTGGGCAAAGGCAGGACGACACAAAAAGACAAAAAAATCACACACTCACATTTGCAGCTAAGTGACCATTAGAGTCACTTGTTACCTATTGTGAGGTTTTGGATCTAGGGAGGAAACCAGAACTCCCATAGAAAACCCTCACATGCACAGATAGAACAAACAGAAACTCAGCACAGAAAGGCTCAAGCTGAGATTTGAAGCTTGGCCTGGCTGCAATTCTGCAGCCCATACATACAAATTTGACTGCATAAATGCAATCTTCAGAAAATCACCGTCTACTTACAAGTCAATTATTTTATTTTATTTCTACTTGTTGGTCAAAATGCCATGTCTCTGTCCAAAAGACTATAGTGGCAAATGGAGTGTAACATAACAATAGTATTCAGCCTAATTGAATAGTTACTCTAACCACAGAGGCAAAAGCAGTTTTAGAGCCAGATTTAACTTAAAGGAGAATACTTGTTCGAGCTGGAATTTAATGAAGACAGGACACAAGTGCAAGATATACAATATTCTGCATCTAAAATGAAAATGTTTTTTTGCTGATCATCAGCATAGCTCGGTGGGGAAATCAAGCGTTAGACTGGGGTCAGTGCTGGCAGAGCAGACTCTTCCTGGAGGGAACAGTTAGCATTATGCTCAGGTCAACACGTTTCCACCCGCTCGTTTTTGTGGGTATGGGAGGGGCTGCTGCAGACATTGCGGGTTTTTAGAGGATTACTCTTAAATGTATGAATGAATCAAAATACCGCTTTGGGGTTCTTTATAGTTAGAAATGAACAGTAAAATGCATTTAAAACTTTTAAAAAGTAATGGTTGGGCCCCTTTAAAAACTAAAGCAATGAAAGTTATTATTTTAGGCATATTTTCAGTGTGAATGCCTATAAATAATCAAAACTGGATTTTACTAAACAAGATGTGCTCATTTTAAGAATCCACTCGGCCTTTGCATTTAAATCAAAGTCAAGAAAATCCACAAATGGGCCGCTGCTGCCTTTCAACTTATCTCTTTTGTTTTTCTCTTGTTAAACCTGAGTTGAAAAATGTTTCTCCATTGCATCATTAAAGTCAGTTTTTCTACATTTTTTTCATGGAGATTTAAAAAAAAAATGATGAGGATGACAACCATTGACATCAATGTTGTTAAATTTATTTTTCAAAATATATTCTACTTCAGCCTAGAATTAATTCTGTTTAAGTTTAGAAGTTTTTTTATGAGTTTTTCAATTGAAAAAGAAGGGGAAAAAACACAATTTGTGTATTTATTTTCTCTATGAAGTAATAAAACAAATGTCCAAATCAGAAACTAAACAATGTAACAGAGGGAGAGGATTGTAGGGAAACGCTAGAGAAAGTGCGCAGACAAAGAGAAGGAGAAGCGGGGTCTGTTTCTCGGTGGGCCTAGTCGTGGCCTGGTCTCGCCTCTGTTTGGTTAAATTATGTAGAACTCCTTTGACGTCTGCATTTAGCGTGTCAGGTATCCGCTGCTATAATTATGCAATTATGATCCTTTATTCTCCCACGTCCGACTGTACACCCCCACCTCCTCCCTCCGTCACTCTGGCAAAATGCCTCAATTAAATGTCTTTTTTTCGCCCGTCACCCTGCCTCTCTCCTGATGTGCGTCTTGTTTTTAATCTTTTGTGTACCTCACAGGGCTAATGCATTTAATCTGAACTTGGTTTTTACTTTTTTTCTTTTATTTGTTCCGATGGGTTTGGGGGTCAGCAAAGCTGTAGAGAATGGATTTGTGGGTAGTTTTTGTTGCTTCGCACACCCCCGGTCTGTAAACAGTGATCATAATAACTCATTGTGACCTTTTTTAGAAATGATTGCTTTTACTGTTCCGCTTTGGAGAAATGTTGGTATTATAGCTGGGTTTAAATGTTCTTATTTGAAATAAACTTCAGGTAGAAGATTAATTTTAGGTTTATTAAACCCTCTTTTAGTTTTTATTAATCACTTTTTTTAGTGTCTGCAGTGAGAATGCATATATGTTTTTTAGTCATAATTAAAAAAAATCCAGCTTCATCTTGGCTCAGTTTAGAAGAATATTTATGCAAATTGTTCCAATTTGTGAACCAATCAAAATTGAAATGATACTCAATAAATCAAGTTGAAGTTTTAATTTTATTTAAATCAATAATAAAAAATTATTGTGATTCAAGCTATGCCATACTTATTCTCACATCAGAAAGGCTTGTTCCAAAAGTTCAATTTATGTGAATATCCTTCAGTATCCCCTGAAAAAAAAAATCCTAATCTAAGCCCTGTCACGTTCTCATTTGTGTCTGTATCATAGAGCAACGTCCCATGATGCTCAGCTTCGAACGAGCAGATACGTGTGACGGTAGTTTTCCCTTGAGCTGGGATTTGTGGGTAAACGCTGTGAACTCTGGGACTTTTTAATTGATTTGAGGCGTATGGGTCTGTTTGTTTTTCATTTAAAAGAGATTGGCTTGGCATCTGTGTGTTTTGTGTGCGTGTGGTCTTTAACTTCTGCCACAGTCAAGAAGGCGTTTTATCCCGCCCTGCGGGAGCAGATCTTAGTTTTTCTGACTCTTAGATGCATTTTTTGGGGTAGTTTGTGAGGGCTTGGTTGGGTCTTTTAGGGGGTCTTTCAGACCTGAGCACAAGAATATTTTTACAAGAATAGTCTTGCAAAATCCTCACTGCTGTTCACATTGTAATTAACAATCATCACAATGAGAGTACAAAACTATTGCAGAAGTTATTGATTAGAATGAGGAAGAAGAGCACAAGATGTATGAAGCAGAGGAAGATTTGTTTTTACAGGAGCGACTGCAGAGGAAATAAATGTGTGGAGCCGCCGAAATACTAAATAGAAACATGGATTTGATCTATTAGTTCTAATTTTGATGAAACTCTGTTTGCATGAAGAGTTGGAACTTATTTATAAAATTATGAATTACACACAAATGAAAGTTTTATTGTATTTAAAAGATGCAACAATTTACTTCAAAGGGTTGATCAACTTTTTTACGATTTTATTAAACCCAGCTATAAACATTGTGACTTGCCAAGATAAATATTCCCTCTTTAAAGTTTCATTTGACAGAAAATTCTTATGAAAGTGTTGACATTTGTTCAGTGTTCATGCACACTAGACAAACTTGAATAAATTAATGAATGTAACTTGATTTATACAGCACTATACAAGCCCATAAAAGTGCCTGATTGCAGAAATATAAAAAATTCCCCAAATTAATTGCAAAATTCTAAATTATTGGCATGGTATTACAAAAAGCAGTCAAATAAATTTTAAAAACTAGAGTTGTCTCTGTAATGTGCTGCCAATTCATGTCATTCCGGCATTCTTATACAACAAATACTTTTTGGTTTGTAAATTGTGTTTAGTGACCTATGGAGCAGAACTTTATGGGATTTGGCTTGAAGACTCTCCAAGTCTTTCCTAGCTTAAAAAGTAAACCTAAAAATAAAATGCTAAATAAATATTGATGTGATTGGCGATCAGTTTTCTTGATTTTAGTTAATGGAAACAAACTTTGGTTTTGTTGAGTTCTTCTCCATCCTGGTAAAGCTACATTTCTCTCTCCGTCTCATTTTTCTTTGGTGTTGAAGTTTTCGTTTCCAGCATCTCTTTGTTTCGGTTGATTCTGCTTGGAAAAGATGCTGAAATCCACAACGGTTTCATCTGCACTTCAAACGGCAGAAAAGACAACAAAATTTCATTTCTGGCTCCTGCTGCTCACGACTGATCAAGAAACTAGACAAAGACGGACCTAAAATCAATCAGAGAAACGCCACATGCTTGCATGTGCGTGTGCTTATATGTTTGGGGGGGGTGGATGGAAAGACAGGTGCAGTGGTTTAGAGGGGGTTTATTTTGAGTGAATGGAAGGAAGGAAGCAAAGATGGATGCAGCAGAGAAGCAAAAGGCGTTAAAGGCGGCGGGTCTTATGCTCTGTCATTAGTTGGGCATTAACCCCCTCCCCTTTAAACCCCCCACCCCATCGGTAATGACAGGGCATAAGAAGCAGAGGGAGGGGGCAGTCTGAAAGGGGAGATGGAGAGGGTTCGAACACAGCACCTGCCCAGGGTCAGCGGCTCACGGCGGGAGGTCCTTACTGCTGCGGTTTGGGCTGTCCGCCGCTCGCTCTGCCTGTGTAACGGAGCAGCACCTTGACACGCCAAAGCTGCCATGAATATATTTTTACAAACTCTTTTCCATCTCCGAGAGTTTTTTTCTCTTAAGATTGAGGAGAATTGGAGCAACAAAATAAAAGCAAACCATTTCAAGTTTCCTCATTACCACAAACACTCGCTCAAGTTTTCTCACTTAGGTGGACTTTTTAAAAAAACGTCTTTATCGACGACATAAACGGCGGCACGAACAGGTTTTTCTAAATAAGTAATCACAAGGCAGTCGTAAAGGCTGCTGTAAAATTATTTCTGTGATGCCACCTGTTTCTGCCTTCCTGATTTAGTGTTCACAAACACACGGACAATTTATTTTGACTTAGAAAAAAATTAAAGCGATTAAAAAACCTTTACAAACTGCCAAATACAAATTCATATGGTGGGAATATTTTCAAAAAATCTTCTTTTATTCCCAAAAAATGTGTTATTTTGCACAAAACCAGTGCTATTTTTTTTATTTTTAATAAGTGTTTGATTATTTTTGTGACTTAAGAATTCTGTGACACACACAGGGCTGGTTGGTGTGTGAGGACCAAGCCTGCCAGAACAGGACCAGGCGTTTGCCCATCGCCTTCTCCCGCCATGGCCCCATCTGCCCCGCCTGCACCCGAGCCACACTCAGACCTGAGGTAAGCCACGCCCCCTTTCACATTTCTGCATTCCTTAAATAATGCATCATAAAAAAGTATATTAAAAAAAGCGCCAAACCCAAGCGTCTTTAGGTGTTTTCCAGCTGATGGTGCTATGGAGCTACAGTCATCCTTTTGTGTCTTCTTATTTACGACCTAATAATCTCTCAGAAGGTTTTTGTCTGTTTTGCACATTTGGAAAGTTCACACTATAAGGCTTCCTTTTTTTTGATTGGTTTGTCTCTAAACCACCTCGAAAATGCTTTTCTTTTTTTCTTCTTCCTAGTTTGAGCATTAAATCAACTTTTTATCCACTCTTCCCTCGCTCTGGCTTGCTTCTCTTTGCAATTTTTTAAATCTCACACTTTCCACCCCGCCTCCCCGGCTGCTTTGCTCCGTCTGGCTCTGTGGAGACAGGTTGTAAACCAGAAGGCCAATTTCTGCTGTCACTGTAGCCACTTAGGAGGGCATTGCTGTGCCTGAGGCTGTGGCACTTTAAGCTACAGGCTGAGGACAACATTTTGTTTTCTGCACTCGCTTATGCCCCCTTTTTCCATCCAAAAAAACCTGCTCCCTCTTTTTATTTTACCACACATTTTACTCTATAAACTTTTTATGTACTTCCTTGAAGGGCCGACCACAAATCTAGGTGCTTTTAGTCCGTTCAGTGACTTTTTAAATAAAAAAAAAAAAAAAAGTTTGCACGACTTGCAAAAAGTTCCTAAACTCATCCAAAACAAAATTTTGATTGCATGAACTCTTACTATTCAGTATTTATCAAGTGCTTATCATGTTTATACATAATGTAGTACTCTAAAACCACAATAATCCGTTTCTTAAGGTGGAAATTTGATCAGAAAAAAACGTCAGAAAAGTATTTTCTTTATGTCTAGATTATTTGATCATTTAGTCATTTTTCAACAGTGCAACTCTGAAACTGCAATCAGTTCATAATAACCTACTCAAACAAAAGAAAAAAACAATAAAAAGACTCCAAAAAGAATAAAATGTTAACAGTTTCCTTTATTATAAAAATCTGTTAAATTCTGTATTGTCTTGACTAATTAAGCAGAATTACTTCTAAAGTGGCTGAAGTTTATTTTTTATATTAAATTGGGGGTTAATTAATCAGTTATTAACTGTTGACAAAACCTAAAGACAATTCCCATTTCAAGTACTCGATAATTAAAAACTTTTTAAAACATTTTAAGCTCTACAGTGAGAATATAATTTCCCTAAATTATAAAAAGCTGTTCCTAATAAATATATGAAACTTTAGTTATTACATTTTTTCTTGTCCATTTTTTTATTGACTGTAAAGTATAATTAAACATTTTTGTTTCACTTCCTAACATGGCAATCAATGATCCAGCAACTCCATGTCAGATTGGTCTTCATTAAAACAAATATCAGACTTGTTAAATTGGAAATAAAAGCAACATAAAAAAAGTTTTTTTTATTATTAAAACTTTTTTTCTTCTATTTTGGCGGGGTTCAAATGTAAAACGTCTTAAAGTATTATAAATTCTAGCTTTTAATGTATATACATTTCAAATAAATAGTCCATAGTACCAATTTTGAAGGCATAATTCATTTTTTTTTGTAAAAGTACACATTTTTTATTAAAAAAAAGTTTGACATTTTTTTTAAGTTATAGAAATTGGAGAACTATTTTTTGTTTGTGTCCCAAAAGAACGGTTTTCATCTTTAGTGGTTATACTGGTCACTACTTCCCTTTTTTTTTTATTTAAATCTTGCATCTACTCCACTTTTTCTTCCTTATTCCTTTGAGAACACCCTTTAGAAATCCACCTTTGTTGATTCTTTTTAAAACTATTTTTCCATCTGTTGTGTCTAGGAATGCTGGAAAAGTTTAAAATATTAAATTTGTATTCTGCTATAAAAAGTTACATCCTCACTTTTGCGGGATAATTTTTACCCACTATAATATACCCAATAAAAAGCATTTTCTCATTAAAAATAGATCAAAATATGACAACACTTGATAAATTACAAGAGTTTCAACTGTGATATATGTAACAAAATGGAAAGCACAGGAAGATACCAGAAACATACTCAGAAATTGCTGAAAACATTAGGGATTTGAGAAGAAAAGAAATCATAAAAAATAAAAAAAAAATAATGATACTGGAGACTTGGCCTTTGGTCCACCCTTTCCTGGGACACGTGAAATTTTACCCAGGCACCTACGATACTCAGAAAAATCCAACATATTTAAAATCATGTAAATACTTTTGCTCCAATGAAAATAATTGGAATTTATTTAAATCATTTATTATTAATTATTTATTATTAGTAATTGATTTTATCTAAATGCGGACTTTCCTCCAGTAAATCACTGTGAAATCTAACCAAACTGACTATTTTCACAGTTTTTCCTCTGCATTGGAAGAAAACGTTCTCCTGGCGTCTCCTCGGTTTTGACTAAAAAAGTGCTGATGTAGAAATCTGTTAGTGATTGAATGTACCATTAAAAGGGTTAATCTATTTATTTTGCATCTTCATCATTGTTTTTTTTTTTTTTTTTTTTTAGCCAATTTGGATTTTAATTCTGTTTTTCAATTTTCATTTAAGAATGATTTTGGGTTGTTGTTTATATCCCCTCCTCTTCCTCCTCCTCCTCCTCCTCCTGACTGTGCTGGTTTCTGCAGGAGAAACTCCTCAGTCTGTCTGCAGCTGCTCTGAGCATCACATTTGTGAACCGTCTCCCTGTTTGTGCATTTACCATGGCTCTGGAGTCTGTCTCCTCTTCTTCCTCCATCCATCTCCCTCATCTGCCTCATCCTCCCCTCCCTCTCTGCCTCTTTTTCTCTCTCCCTGGACACAGATTCAGAGCGTGATCTGATCTCCATGTAATGGGAGAGTAATAGGCACTCTGCCTTGATTGGTTGGTAATTTGGGGGAGTTATGCACAGGTGCAATTTGTAATATTTTCAGTAAATTAAATTTCTTTCTCTTCCTCTCTTCCTCGCTCTTCATCTCCCCCCTCCCTCCCCAACGCTTAAATCAAATGGGCTATTTTTCTCTCTCTCTCTCTCTTCTCGCCCCTGTCTCCAATGTGTCCTGACTTTGCTTCTCTTTCCACTTTTTATTTCTTTTCTTTTCATCTACTTTCCCTCCCTCTTTAGCTCCTACTCTCATTCTGTCTTCTCTTGGCTGGCTCTTTCTCTCCTCCCCTCTCCCTCCCTCTCCGTCCCTCTCTTTTTCTCCCCTCGTTTTATTGATGTACGCTCAGGCGCCCATTAGAGCTCCCTTTTTCCCTCTAGTGGAAATTGCAGCATGTTAATTTTCACACAAATTACGGCAATAGCAGGTATCTCTATTTGATACATTATAGCGGGAGCAATCAGAGATAATTGAGTGCCTTTCAGAGGGAGACTGCTGCATTCACTGCCGGCTCAAAGCTGCCCCATTATCGCCTAATCGCTCTTTAAACACTGAATTTTGCTGAACAAAAATTCTTGTCATAATTTTGCTTAAGTGTATTTGGAAATCACAGTCCTTTGAGCGAGGATAATTGAAATCAAATCCCTTTCACTGGAGCTGACATTTCTACATTTCCCCCCAATTGAAATTAATTTCAAAAATTGAGCATGAATATCTTCAAATAGCAGGCAATTATGCCTTTCAATGGGGAGAAATTACCGGTGCTGAATCATTGGAGGCTTGCGGGCGAGAGCACCAGTTAAATGCCTTTGTTTCCCGCCGTGTTTGCCTAGTAAAGATTTACATATATTGACTCATTATGGTGTCTTGTGAAGCTGATCGGCGTGACTACCACAACCGGCAATAACGCTCATCGCAACTAAAAAAGCTCAAGAGTTTCGGAGCCCGGTGGCCTCGCAGCTGAGGGGAAAAATGTATGTTTGTTTCTGCGGGCGTCTAACACCCCCCCACACACTCTCTTCTCTGCAGCTGCAGAGACTGGAGTTTTTTTTTTTTCTTTGCAGAAAGCAGTGGCTAAAGAAGGTCTCGTTTGAGGGGATAGTCTGAATTTTTCCTCCCAAATATTGAGCTGATCGGCAGCCCAAGTTCAGGAGCACCGGAGTCTCCTGTCGCCTGAAAGGTGGCGACAGGTGTTTTTTTTAGTGCTCTGAAAAGACTTGAGTGGTTGTTATATTGTGTGAGCTTTTTTTTCTGTGTGATTTAGATCAATTTGTATGATTTATCCTCCTTTCCTTATTTCTTATTGCCTTCCTCCATTATTCCATACGTCTATTCTTCGCTCCTCTGAATGTTGTGTACAAGAGGCCAGAATATGTATATGTGTGTCAGGGAGGGGGTTAGTTTGAAGTCTCGGATGAGGGAGGCAAAGGAGCAAAGGGGTACGGGGTGGGGGGCCGGGGGGTCCGACACTCCCGGGAGAGAGGCAATTTCACAGCTGGTTTGCTCCTTAGGCAGTCAGGCTGAAAATGCTGCAGATTTGTGCAGCAAATTGAAATGGTGTCAGTGGAGGAACAAAGCGCCGAGCTGAATGACGAGGAAGGTGTGTGTGTAAGGGGGTGGGGGGGGGCTCTAAATTCAATAACAATCTTGTTACAATTTAGCCACACCTTTCTGACACCTGTCAGTCAATCAGTGTGCCGCAAAAGTCCCGCCCACAATCAGAGGTATATTGTTTAGATGTTAATGCGTGTGCGCTCAGCGTGTTTTTCTTTCTTTTTTTTTTTTTTTTTTAGTTTTCCAGGGGACTGGCAAGCACCGACTGAGCTCGCTCAACCTTGGCAACCGTAACCGAGGCTCCATTATGGGATGTGCATGGTTTGGTTGTTGACTAGGCAGTGCATCAACGGTCAACAGCTGTGCGTGCCATGGGGGCAGCCATAGAAAGCCATTAAAAGCGCACACACACACTCCCTCACACACACATCCCGCGGTTTACATTTAGCAGCATTAGATACTCTCACCACTTGATTATGCCACAGCAGTAAAAACTGAAATTACAATTACGAGCATTGCCGATTGGCAGGTATAATAGGCACACACGGGCTCGCTTCACGCGCAGGAATTGTCAGGGAATTCTTCCTGGTGGTAATAATAAAGCACTCAGCGCACACCTGATGGCAGTGTGGGGTCGCGGCTTAGCGTGCCCTCTGCAGTGTAGCAGGGAAATGACGAGCCAATAACTGCAATTAAACATGCAGTATAATGGCTAATCAAATTGACAGCCTCGGCTGTTCGCATGCCTCTCTCACAATGGCTTATCACAACAAACTATTATGAGGGAGGGAATATCAGGTCTGATCCCCCCCCCTCTCTCTCCTTCCTCCTCACTGTCTCTTACTCTTCCTCGTCTTTTCTCTCTCTTCCTCCCTCCGCTCATCTGCTCCATCTCTTTGCCCTCTCCCTCGCTGTCAGCCTCTCATGTTGCTCCACTTAATTGCAGCGGAGATTAACAAAGCAAGCAAATTTGTTTTCTTGCTTTTCTTTGTCACACAGAGGAAAGGAGATGTTATCGGGGAGGTGTGCCCTGCTACGCCGGCGCTCGGTCTGGTATTCTGTTTTTGGTGTTGTTTTGCCCTGTCGCGCTCTGGTTTCAACAGGCTGCAATGATGTTAATTAATCAGGGAAAGAAACAGAGCAGCGGCCTCAACGACGATGAGAGATTTTACAGAACAAGCAGTGTTCATTTACAAGATCCATAGAGACGTTACAGAAAAGCTATTTTTGTGATCTAGAAAGTGAACATTTAAGACTTTAGTCAAGGGTTTTGGGCAATATAGACAGGAGCAGCCATCTCTTCTGGGGAGCGCAGGTGTGTCATGAGGTTGCATTCATACTGAATGCGATTTGCGCATCAGGGGGGTCCAGTTTCAATATTAAGTCTATATAAAGACATGACCATTATCCCTGCGGTGTAACTTTAGCCATTTGGGCGTTGTAGTGTATTGAAAGTTTAAAAATCAGTATTGTTGGAAACGAGATGCGTCGCGTAAACCAATCAAGGACTCAGCCGTGACTTGTTGATGATGCGATCAGTTCAAAACCAGCATGGAGGAGAATCTAATCTTTGTACTCCTGAACTTTTCATTTCATTTATTTTTCTCTCGTGCCATCATAATCTACAATAAACAAAGGGGTCATACACACAACATAAAGGACACATAAACAATGTAACACATGAGTGAAAAGGAGCATGATGAAGACTAAGTCTTATTATTCATGCTCCTTAAACAAAACACTACACAACTTTGGCCATCCATATCCCATCCATCTATATAATTACTTATATGTTTTTAAAACAACTTGTACTTTTTAAAAACTTCTTTTTATACTGTCTTTTAACAGTAGAATTGTTTGTGAAGCTTTTATTTCAATGATTAAAGAATTCCACAGTTTTATTCCAGAAAACACTAAACCTCTTTGCATTGATGAAGTCCGAGCAAAAGGTAAATAATAGTCCCCTTTTCTTCAATTATTACAATCAGTAATTCATTTAAATTTCCCACAAATATGCTCTGGAATCAATCTGTTTTTAATCTTCCACATGGTCATAACTGTACTTAACTGAACAAGATCTGGAAATTTGAGGCGGTTGGTTTTAACAAAAAGTTCATACTTCTATTTTTTTTCCATTGGGACAACAGTAAAAATATCCTCCAGAATGTATTCTTGTTTTCATTATTTCCCTTCTTCGACTAATCCCAGACAGCAAGTCTTCAGACTGGGTGACAGATGCCTCGTTTCCACTGAGCAGTCTGAACCAGACCGGTCCTCTCCTGGCCAGTTTTCATTATGTCCTTCTCAGGATAGCCTTTTCACGGTAACATCAGACAAAGTAGAGACAGAGCCGTGAGCGTGATAGCAACTTCTGGTTTGTGGATCCAAAGAACTGAATGCTGTTTAACACAATTTTACATAAATAATAAAAGGCAACCGTACCAATTTCTGCAGAAAAATGTAAAATATTTATTTTATGAAAGTCTGTAGTCTATATTTCCTGTCTTGGATCATTCATAAATTTAAATACAAATTTGAATAATCCTCCAATATTTGAGGTTTTTTATACAAGATATTGACCTTTCATTTGTGCAGATGTTATTCTCATGGGTTCTATTTTGGCTGATGTTATTTGCACGTACCGACAGAAGTTCATGTTGGCTACATTTAATACCTTCAACAAAGACACACATCGCTGCATTGCCTGCACGCATTTTAATGGCTTCCCAGGATAATTTACTTGTTATTCTACGGGATATTTTAGGGAATTATTGTAAAAACAGAAATGGTAATGCTTTGTGAAAATGTTAAGAGTATCTATTGAGCCACGTATTTTCAGCTTTCAAAATAAGTGCGGCCATGTAAAAAAAAAAAATCAACACTGGGCAAACCTATTCTGTGACATTACGTTGAAATAGTCACTTTCATGTTTTTGGCAACAGTTTTTAATTAATTTGATAATTTTTTTTAAATCTTTTGTTCTTTTATATTTTGAGAGTCGCCACTCTCACAAAGTGGTCAAAAATCTTAAGATTTTCTGCAGACGATCGGTGTGCCTCATACAGGCTTGCTGACAGCCCCTGTTCACCTGTAAGGGCAGTTGTGACAAAGAGATAAAGTATCAGCAGATTGGAACAGATCCCACATATCACTTCTGGTTCAGCAGATTTTTTCTTTCAATGGACAAAAACTTGTTGATTTAGGAACTTTAGAATTTGTGAAATGTTTGAGCTCTGTGCTGCAGGTAAATTCACAAACATTTCAAGGTTGAATGACACATCTACTCAAATTTAAAGCTGCCTCATGCATTTGGGTTTCACTGGTTTGTCAGGGAAAATGAACAAATTGATGCAGAGATGATGCCATTTTACAACAAAACAGCCATAATGATGTGCACCCGCAAACACTATATATTAGAGTCAAGTCTGTGGCCTTGCGGTAGAGTGTCTGTCCTGTGACTAGAAAATCTTGTGTTCAAGTCCATGGTCAAGTCATTCCAAAGACTCTAAAAATGGCCTCCCTGCTTGACACTCTGCTTAAAGGGGTTGGATTGGAGGATTAAGCTGCCAAATGGTCCCGAGTGAGGCTGTGTCTGCAGATCACTGCTCCCCCAGGGGATGGGTCAAATGTGAAGAACGAATTTCACACACTCAGATGTGTAATAGCCAATGAAACATTAGCTTTAATCTTCATAAAGACCATATATTTTCCATTTTTTTTGGCCATTCTTTGTATCATGGGGTCATTTAAATGTTAAATATTGACAGATGGTTTTAAATGAAGAAACCAAAGATGCAGAAAGGTGTAAAAAATACTTGTTTAAATCGCTCTAGATTTCTTCACAAAATAGATTCTTTAAGCACACCCAACCTCAGTGTACAGTACAGAAGCAATGAGGGTCAATAAAGGTGGCCAGTGATCCTGTCAGAAATACTCCTCAGTAATGAAGTTGAATCAATTTCTAAATCTGTTATATTTAGGTTTCTATGTTAAATTCTTTCATTTTTGATTGATAGATTAAGTAATATATCTGAAGAAAAATAACCAGAGAAATTTCTGTCTTTCATGTTGCCTTGAGGTAAAGTCTTTGCACCTGGACTTGTTAAAAGCATCCATAGGGTCTTTCAGACAGGAAGTGAAGCATTGATACTTGTTGGGGATGGTAACCAACAGTTAATCTGCGTATGTTTTTTTTTTTTTTAATTGTCTTTACTGTGTACCATTACGTGGCGGCCGAGGTGCAGAGGTTGAGCGGTTGATTTCCGATTGAAGGATTGTACGTTTGTATCCAGCCTTACCTGCTTTGTCAATATGCCCTTGGGCAAGACATTAAATCCCACATTGCTCCTAGTGGTTGAGGTTGGTGCCTGAAGGTGATTGTTTCGGCACATCCTGACACAGCTAAATAGTTTTCACTGATTAGCATAGTTGGTTTGGCAAAGTGTTTTATGCTGGATGCCCTTCCTGACACAACCCTGTATTCTGCCCAGACACAGGGAGACCCAGACCTGGGCCCCCTCGTGACTGCATAGTTAGCCAGTCACATGAAGGGTCCCACTGTGGATTTTCCTCATTATTCGCCCTAGAATAAAACCCAAGTCCTACACCCATCTGAGCCATCGAGATGCTAACCGGACACACTGGGAAGCATTGAAAGAATATCTCATATACAGTTCTATGCAAAAGTTTGGACACCCCTGATCATTTTCAAGGTTTTTCTTCATAAGTCATTAGCTGTTCGGATCAGCAATTTCATTCAAATAGATAATTAGATATTATTGGATTCTGGTTGAAGATATTTTTGACTATTCTTTAAAAAACATATTCAGTTCAGTCAAGTTATAGACAACTTGCCTTAAGATGCACCACAGATTTTGAATAAAATTCAGGTCTGGGGTCTGAGATGATCTTTCCAGAACATTGTGCTTGTTCCTGTGCGTGAATGCCAAAGTAGACTTTGAGCAGTGTTTAAGGTTGTTGTCTTATTGAAGTATCCAGCCCTAGCATAACTTCAGCTTTGACACTGATTCTTGAACTTTTTGTGCAAGAATCTGCTAATACTGACAGGAATAAATTAGATCATTAAGAGACATCTACTGCAGAAACTGGGTCTGAATGACGGCCGCTTTCAGCAGAACTGTCAACTCTCTGTGACCCAGTTTGATGATTTGACATCCTACAATAGTCAGAAGGAAAAGAATAAAACTAAAGGACCTTATTAAGATTACCTTGATGCAAATAGGAAAAATATCCTTAAGTTCAGGAGGAGAAAGATCAGGTTCTCCTCAATTTTGGTTTTGGACTCCACCCACTAATTGCCTCATGGGCTAAACCTGAGTCCCTGATTGGCTCCATGCAACGTGTATTTGTGACCAAAATTCAGATATTTAAAGTCACAATGTGGCGCGAGAAACGCGCACTGGCAGACCGACGCACAGTGCCCGGCACTCAAATCGCACAGCAGGACCTCTGATTGCGTCTGTACACGGACTTAACATTGAAACTGGATTCCCCTGATGTGTGGATCGCAATCTATGTGAACACAGCTTAAGGTAGCACAGCCACTATCAGTGCGTGAATGGGAGTATTTCTGTGAAGCGCCTTGGCCCTTCTAACAAGGTAGTAAAGCGCTATATAAGTATTTACCAATTGCAGGTTTCTCAACCTTTTTATGGCTGCGGACCGGTCAACCCCAGAGGCGGGAGGGTGGGGGTTTTGCACAAACAAAGTTACAGTATACTTGAATGCAGCACACATTGTTTTATACTAATTATAACACCAGGTAAATAATACCAGAGGAACATCAAACTGTGGTAACAATTTTTGCCAATTAATGTTATGGATACTATGCAAACAGACTCTGTATGTGGGAATCTCCTGTTGCAATAAATCCATATTTTAAGTAGGACTCCTGCTAGCCTTCTGTTTTTTTTTAAGTCTTGAAGTTGTAGCCTGTTCTTCCGTCCCTGCACTTCTCTCTTATCCATTTGCAAAGAATTGTTACACATACAACTTTCTCATGTTGCCGGACTACTTTTAGCGCTCAAATGACTGAAATGTAATCGAGAGATTCCTGTCAATTTTCACAATAAAAGACGAGTCTGTTTGCTCCCCTAACTAAACTTATCAGCTCAAATGATTTAAGGTGTTTACTGAAATAATGTTTATGAGATTAATCAATAATCAACAAGCACTTCATTTTGCTATTGGGAATAAAAAATAAAAAAAAACAACTTGCATTTATTTTTTGCTTTATTTTTTGTTGGACAGGTCGCCAGTCTGTCACAGGGCCTCATTCACACACTCAGTTTCACACCTAGGAGCAATTTAAAGTCAACAATTAACCTACTAAGCATTTTTTTTTTTTTTTTTTTATTGGACAGTGGAGGGAAGCCAGAGTCCCCAGAGAAAACCCAAGCATGCATGGGGAGAACATGCAAATTTCACACAGAAAGATCCCCAGTTGGTGGTTCTGTTTCAGGTCACCCAGCTGGGACTTGAACTGGACCTTCTTGCTGTAAGGCAAGAGTGCTAACCACTGCACCACCATGCAGCAGAATCCAGTTATTTTTTCAAAATAAAAGATTGTCAAGATTTAAAAGAAATAAACTGGTATTGTTGATTATTTCTAACAGTGGCAATTTATGCACAGACCGGTACCTGTCTGCAGCCTGGTGGAACTGATATACACCATATATGAGTCATCAGGGGTATTTCCATTAACTCTGAAATGTCTCAAATTGGAATTTCTCTAATAAATTCTCCTAATGGAAACACCTCAATTTAGAAAAAACTCACATTTTTCTAAAAAAAAAAAAAAAAAAAAAAAAAAGTTTTTGCGGTTGGAGGAGGTGGTTTTTGGGGCGTATCGAAATAGACATTTGGCCCACACTGTAATAGAAACAGCTTTTTTTATATAAATGCGCTTCTGGGTATGAAGCATCTGTCCTGAGCTCTGTGCAGCGGGCATCACGAGAGATCCCACGGCGTCACAGCTCATCATAAATTGCATATCATAGGGAATTGTACAGCTCCTCCATAAAACCACCAACCAAAGTTTCATCTTCCCCGCACTTTTAAAGCTAACAGCCTGAATAGACACAGAAGTCTCCGTTGAGGAAGAACGGAGCGAGAGTGCCGTGACAAACTTACGTGGATCTTGTTGCATCTTGTCGTCAAACTGCACCGCGTGCCACACTTCATTGACGTCACCCAAATGCTTCCATTTAGTGAATCAAATAAGAAAAATACTTGCTCTCATCCATCGCCGTGTTTTTAATGACTTATCTCATGAGTTGGTTTGTAATTTATTACAAAATTATGATTTAATGGAAACTGTCATTTCAAAACTGTTTTTTTCTAAATTCCTAGAATTTCAATAAAGTTTTGCGAAAATGTGTACTGGAGACACGGCTATTGTTTTAAAAAAAAAAAAATGTTTTTTAAATATTAAATGTTATAAAAAAGATCTAGTTTGGGATTAGAAAAATCAACATGTCATTTTGTTAAACAAGAACATAACCAGAAGTTTTGTTCATCTTTATAGCACTTTTTGTCATGATCCTGTTTGCTGTGAGTGAACTTGTGTTTTTGCTAACGTGCTTGTGTTGTGTGTTTGCAGTACTCCGAGAAGGCCCTGTACAACCAGATCTGCTTCTACAGATTCATCTTTGACTGGGAGCACGCCGTTTCCAAAATTCTGACTAAGGATGAGAGAAGTAAGCCACAAGAAAACTTTTCTCTAACAAAGCTACTTTTTTTTTTTTATGTCGTTAGAAAACAAGTTTAGTTTTCATCAACTACAGTTAATATTCTGCTCTGTTGCCTTTTGAACTGAAATCAAGTTAACCGAGCCGATCAGGAATTCCTAAATTTTAATTTTCTAACAAACACACGTGCAACACAGCATTAGCAATCAACGCCTGAACATAAACCATTTACCCAGGCTGCACTTAAAATATTCACCACTGATGTGACACACACACACACACACACAAGTGCTGGTACATGGGCTTTGGTTGTGGGGAGGGGAGTTAAGGACATTCACCTCCTCGAGTCGACAGCCCTAATTTAGGAGACGGATTCAATCACACACACATAAAGAATGCAAAACGCTCCAATCACTGGAAGAAAGGAGGAGAGAGCCCTCCATCGCTCTCCCTCTACCCTCACTGTCCATCTCTAGCGCTCTCCCTCATGCGCTCCCTCTCTCTTTCTCCCTCGCTCCCCCTCTCCTGGACAGGCACTCGTTTGGTTGTGTTGATTGAAAACAGGTTTTAGATTTGGGGAAATGATAGGGGGAGTAATGGGCGCGCTGACGAAAGGATAGCCCTTCTCTTGTAATGGGACATGGAGCGTATATTTCCCCCCTTGGACTCAAATAGACGCTACTCAAGCGATCTGGGTGCACTCAGTAGGCGTCAGGCGCAAAGGCCTCTTTACCCACAGTCCTCCCTGATTGATGTCACTTGATTAGAAAGGGCCGCCGGGCCGAGTGATTTATTTATTTGATTAAATATTTATGTATGGATGTTATTTATGTATGTATGCCTGAGTTTTGCCAGTGCGTGATCTCCAAGCAGAGTGAGGCGGCGAAAGGGTGAGACAGCTGACTTAAATATAACATGTAATCAACAGATGACCACTCAGAAAATGGAGGGAGCTGAAATAGAGGGATTGGGCCATTTCAGAGGAGGGAGGGGGGACTAACATGATTATAGCCTCCATTTTTGCTTTCTTTTATTTCTGTCTTAGCCCAGATGCAAGAAATCATCGCCAATCAATTCTTGACTCTCCTCCTTTCTTTCTGATCGCTTGTGTTGTGCAGCGCTGTTGATCCGTGCGTGGGCACTTTCTCTTTCTTCCAGGCTTGTTTTGTGTCTGGCAGAACAATGCACGCCACATACGTGTCCATTGATAAAGTTATAGTAGCCTGTGATCGCGTTTTGCCGTACCTGCTGAACCGACGCTTTTGTAGGGCAGTTTAACGGCTTCACTGGTAACGTCTAAAGCAATAAACGGATAAAAAAAGATTTTTGGTTCTAGCTCATACATTTATAATGATTAAATGTTATATTGGTTTATTTCTAGAGGGTCAAATCACAGCGGAGGTCGCCTCAATTTAGTCCCAAAACAGCAACAAAACAAAGAAAGTTAATTTAGAATGCATAAATCGGATTCATCCCCTAAAAATGAATGACCAATGTCATCCAGTTTAGTTATGATCATTTTTCATAAGGCCAAACCTTCCTTGGATCCATCATCAGAACCTGCTGGAGTCTGTCTCAGTCACTGTTGGGCGGAAGTGGGGTGCACCCTAAATAAGTCTCCAGTCTGATGCAGGATCACACATGTATACACACACATACATCAAGGGCAATTTTAGGATCTTGAAATAACCCATATAGCATGTTTTTTTTTTTTTTACTATGGGATGAAACCACAGAGTTTGGAGAAAACCCACAAATCCACGAGGAGAACGTGCAAACTCATCACAGAAAGGTCCAAGCCGGGATTTAATCCTCTCCCAATAAGGCGAGAATGTTGGAGCATGTCAAATTTTCTTAACTATATTTAAAAACAGGCTAAATACATGAGTAATAGGCAGAATTGAATACTGTCCATGCATTTTACTGAGATGTAAAATGGAGAACTGCATCAGAACTGGACTTTATGAGGGCCACCATCATCTGTGGTCAGCTGTTGGACAGGAAAGACGAACAGAGGAACGGCTGTGAATGGAAAAATGGAAAAGTTGTATCTGCAATAACTTGAGAACAAAAAGAAGACAACAGTAGCAAGTGCAAGTTTCATGATTCTAAAAGTTTTCAATTTAAGCTTTGGATTGTGCTCAACCGTGGACTGTGGCCCGTTGACAAAGAGAGAACAGCCATACTGGGCGTGTCCTGACAATTTTGCACATTTTGGTGACTATATTCAGCAAGGATGGTGATGACCACCCAGCTGAGAAACTGTCTTTAAATCAGTCTAAACCAAAAACCGATTCTTCGCTAATATATAAATATAGTCAACCATAAGATTTTTACATTTTATTGTATTTCTTGTTTTAGATCAGCCATACAATAAGTTAGTCAACAATATAAACAGCGTACTAACATGTTTATCATGACACATAGTTCAGTACAACCTTAGGTCATGAGTAGAAATTGTAGTTTAACCAAAAATAAATATATAAAACCTAAAACAGAAAAATATAACAGATTTATTAGCGTTTATATTCACAGAAAATATTCAGATCTTTATCCAAATAACTGGATATTTGTATTTAAAGTTACTCAGCTAAAGCAAGGACACGTGCAGAGTTAGATAAGATTGATAAGTTAAAGTAATTCAACATGTAGAAAATCACTATATATTATATAATACTGCACACTACCAATTACTACATGCCAGTGTATATTTTAAAGTGAAATGATGGTCATTCTTAGTCACAACTTCCAGCTCTGTAAAATATTGTCAGTATGTTCTTGCTAACATTTTAGCATGATGCAGCTTTCATATGAGATGTATTGCTAAAGATGACGCGTTAGACTGTTGCGATTGTCCACGAAACGTAAAGAGCAACGCCATATTGGACATGTCGATAAACAATGAGACATGCTTTTGCACACACGTCTCAAAAGTGGAGGTCCGGGGGCCGGATCCGGCCCGCAGAATAGTTACATCTGATCCTCCAGATCATTTTAGTAGATTATTAATAGCCCAATGTTATCCTGTAACATTCCAATTTTGATAGAACACATATTTTATGGAGAGCAAAATATTTAAAGTTATTTAAGGTTTAGGTTTATTTATTCTGGAATGATATTCCTGACTGTTTAAATTAATATTTATGTTAAAAAGATTTGTTTTAGAAGTTCAAAATTTTGCATTTTTATGTATTTAATAAATGTTTGTCCTAATGACCTAATATGTGTTTTGGATTTTGGCTTTCTGTGCGATTGAGGTTGACACCCCTGGCTTAGCAGATACAGTAAAATTACCATAAAATGTTTAATTTTAGTCCGATTTTAAACGTGAAAAAAACTGAAAACGAGACTCGGGCTGTAGTGGTAATATTTTTGTACAAAGTGCAAAAAATTAACAACATTTCAAA
The DNA here is from genome assembly GCA_003999625.1 of Oryzias javanicus. NCBI lineage: Eukaryota > Metazoa > Chordata > Actinopteri > Beloniformes > Adrianichthyidae > Oryzias > Oryzias javanicus. Next base: position 13,396,650 of record CM012456.1, read on the forward strand.
CTTTTCTATAAATAAAAACATTACAGTATAGGAAACACAATTAATTATTATTGGTTTGATTTTATTCAAATCTACACACAGACTAAGAATTACACAAACTGAGGCTCCTCGGTTCATGTTTATAAATGAGGAAGGTGTGGAGTTGACATCACGACGGGCCGCTTGTAGATGGGCTGGTCCCAGTCCGTGGTGCCGTGACATGGTCGGAGCGCAAGGGGAACGGTTGACAGCCGTGAGAGAGAGCAGAGTAAGAACATCAGTCCACTTTTTTTGTTTCCAGCTCTGTATGTACAAGTATTGCACAGCACTAAGTAGGCATCTCGAAAAATCCAAAATGGGGTCCAACTTTAAGTATGCAACAAGCTGGCAAAGCACCTCTAGCCTCTATAGCTCATTGGTTGTAACAGTCTGAATGATGCTACCAAAATACAGTTAAATGTATTTCCTCCCGTTGGACAACACAAACCAAAAGTACATTTTGATGCAGAGATGAAGAATCTAACCAAATCCAAGAAGAAGCTTGCATGCATGTAGTCATGCTGCTGTAAAACATAGCTTGAGGGTGTTATTCCGCAGTCCTGCGGGGAAGTAATATCCCATATTACTGCATTACACACCCGGGGGCCGCATGGCTCAGATTACAGGGAGGATTCGCACAAATTCTGCACAACCCTGCTCTGTCTGGGCATGGGCTCATCTCTCTGGATGCATACTGATGTGCCAGAGCTGTTTGTGCATCAACACAACTTCATATTGTATGCAGCTGCATTGTGCGAAAACACCGGCGAGCTGGCGGCGCTGCCAAGCCCGATTAAAGCCAGTCAAATTGCGGCCACATCTTTCTCCTTCCGTGTTGGGGATATTTTTCTTTCTGCAGTCTATACGGTCTGAGTGTATATTTGATGCGGCACTGAGCAAACATAATAAATGACATTAGGGGAAAATTGCACACAGCATATGTAAGGATACATAGGAGCTCTGACTCAATGCAGATTATAATTTAGATGTTTGTACTCAGCGGAGCTCTGGTATGTTTATGTATATGCGCATTTGCGAGCGTGCGCTCGTCTTATCTACATGTACATTGCGTTTATGTGCCTGATTGCTACGACTGAGTAAAACATGGAGGTAATTTCATCCTCGGCAGGAGATCTCTAATAGATTGCACACACAGACGCAGAGCCACACTCAGTGAGAAAGTTCTAAGAAAACATGCTGTCCTTTTCTTAGCTGGGAACATCCCATATCAATGACTTTCAAATTATTTTATGTCATTTTCTCTTCTTGTCTCCCGTGCTTTCCTCCTCACCCCCCCGCCTCCCCTCCAGGTCTCAGTCTTGAGTGTGGGCAGTATGATTGCGTGTGTGAGCAATAATGTAATTTCGCAGCATTGATAAAATACAAATTGTCCTCGAGCCACGCTTTCCTAATGATCCATTTGCCATCAGCTTCCCCGCCGCCTCTCATCGCCGCGCATTTCTGTCCTCTCCTGCCCTCCCACTCCTCTTCTTCCTCCTTCCTTCTCCCTCTCTCTCTCTCTCTCTCCCTTCTTCCGCACTCCCCTCCTTTTTCTCCGGCGATACAAAGCGGGGTGGCAAAATCCGCGGGTGCGATTGTCAAATCAATTATTCATTCTGTGCAATTACACTCACACAAAGAAGTTTCCCCGTGCTCCGAGTAGTGATTAAATTAACTGCTATTCCAGCTGCCCATCGCCACCAGCCTAATAGAATATTCATGGAGGCGGCCGACGGAATGGCCGATCTCCATTAACTTCATCATGCTCACTTAATTACAGGCTTGTTATTGTATTTACACCTAGTTAGAGCGTGCAGAGCCCTGATCTACTCGTGCCCAGCTCCACCAGCGTGTGCGCGAGTGTGTGACAACACTTAGTTAGTGAACAGATAACCTCTGATACACTGGCGAGGAAAGTGCGTGTGTGTCGGACTCCGCGCTCGCCCATGTGTGCGTGTGACGGAAAGAAAGACGGCAAACTCCAGACAAAGATCCAATCACGCGGCCCGCCTTCTATCAACTTGTCATTGTCCATCTTCCAGCGGAGTCGCTCCCTTTCACTCCGGCCTCCCCTCTCCGCTCCTCTCTGACTCGCTCTTTAGGGGGGAGGCTATTTATTTGAACTCCCCCCTTGCGCTCCGACTTGCAGCAAGATCTGTCTGTCTCTCTCTTTTTTTTTTTTTTTTTTTTTTTGTTCATCTCTGTGACTCTTAAATCATTCTTTTATCTGTTCGCCGCACTGTGATTGAGTTGGAAAAGGAAAAAAGAGGAAGAGTGAAGAAGGGAAGGAGAAGGGGAGAATTATTTTCTTCTCCCTTTCAGAAATGATGACATGATTGCTTTCGCTTGATCATTCATCATCCCCCTCTTTCTATTCCCCCAGATAAATAGTCTCTCCCTCCGTCTCCCTCCATTCCTGTCCCTGCAGAAATGAGGATTATCTGGTAATAGTTGCGGCTGACGTGAAAGTCAACCACTCCATCGTCTGCGTGTTTCTTTGTGAGCACATTCGTTCACATTTTTTAGCGGTTGTCTTACTGCCCGTTTTTAAGTGCATAACTACCTTTTTATGGGTGTGTGGAGGGAGACTGATAGGGGTGGTGGCCACACTGCTATGGATTGTTGAGTATTTAACTTTTATTCCCTTGAGCAGCCAGTGGGGTGGTATTTATCCAGTTGCCACTGACAGGTGGATGAGTAACAGCCCTGCGGCAGCGCATCCAAGTGATCTACCCTAATATAGACGTTCAAGATACCAAATTGCAGTAAATTCTCATTCACTCCCATGCTTAAAAAAAAAGATTTTATCCCAAAACTAACCACGTGTATGGTCTAGTTCAGGGGTCTGAAACCTGGGGCTCCACAGCCACTTTTATCCCTTCATTGTGGCTTTTTGGCTTTGAAGAAAAATGTTAACAATCTGAATAAATGACAGGTTTTAGTTTTTGTTCATTTGTTTTTGTTAATTAAGTTTTATCATTTTTGTTAAAATGTCAGTTTTAGGAGTGAAATTATGCTTAAAGGCTTAGTTTATTTTAAGAGTAAAACTTTTTTTTAATCTGATTCTATAAGAGAAAAATGATGAAGGTGCACCAGAGTCATATTCATAGAAAAATGTTTGACTTTTTTGCCACTTTAATTCAAGCTGGAGAGGCTTAGTTGACAATAGGAGTATTTTATTTTGAAAGAACTTGTATGTGCTGATGTAAAAAGTAAATAAGTTCCTATACATAGAAAAAATATAGATTTTTTTTATCATTTCATTATTCTAAATATGTAAAAATGAATGGCTGTAAATTGTAAATGTAAAAAAAAGTGTATTTTCTAAATGGTGATGTGGGACTCGGTGACTCTTTGGAAACGGAACCACATGGGACTTTTACGTTTAAAGGTCCAGTTCAAAAGATCTTTTCCATGTTAAATTCTTAGTTTCCTTTTGAAAGAAACCGTGATGAATCTCCAATCCCACTTGAGGTTTTATTATTGCCGTTCATGCATGTGGATGACTTTTACTAAAACACAGAAATGTGATCATTTTAGCTAAAATGTTATATTTTCAGCTATTTCCCTTTTATATATATTAGGAAAAAAATCAAGTTGCATAATCTCTATAAAATGGAGATTAAGGTCAAATTACATAAATCAACACTACAGTTCAACTCAACAAAACACTGGAAAAAATTGAACAATAAAGCAGTAATACAGAAAATAGAGAAATTATTGTTTCTATGCATCTTGGTAGTGAACTGCTGTTGAAAAGCGTGTACTATTTTAAGTAGTAAGGAAGGAATTGTCTGTGTGCAGGGTATAGCATCATCTACACAGATAACTGATGGTCATACTGTCAAAGTTTTTGTGCAACTCTATAAAAGACATCATTGGTTGCAAAGTGAGAACACAGTCAGACAATAGACATTTTGTCCATTACTTTGCAACCAGTCTCTGACGTGATGAAACTCCATAGAACTTTACTTTGGAGATGTTAGCAGGGCTCACTCAATGGATCAACATCCTAAAGTCTGATCATAACTGGATCAAACCCTTCAGACCACTGTGGAGCCACTCTACTCGACTTCACATCCAGCAGGATTGTTTCTGCATCTTTTGGAGAAAAAAAAACAACTGTTACAGATTGATTTCTATAGATGATAATGATTTATACTCAATTGTGTGTCACAGTACGGATCAATGAACTGTGCGTCATTGTAGTGTTGTTGTCAAAAAGCGAAGTGAGACTCATTGACCACTACATACACTGTAAAAAGTTAAACATTGAATCAATTAACAAAAGCTCTGTAATTTTATCAAAGGAAATTTTTAAGTTAACAAAACCATCAACTCAACATTTTAATTTGGTTTAATCTAAAAAGTTTAAATGTAACAAATTACAAAACTTGTGTTAGTTAATCTAATGTTTCACTCTTTACAGTGCAGGTGCTCCTCAGTAAATTCTTTTTTTTTTTCCTTTTGTTACTTCAAGTGTCACTCTGATAATTTTTTATCTACTGTAAAACATTTCATGTTGTCTTTTAAAAGTAGTTTTTTTTTAATTAAACAATATCTGTTGTTTTCGAGGATGTAGTTTCTGCAGTTCATTACAAATTTACCTCTTGAGTTGTGGTTGGTATTGTTGGTGTAGGGCAACCCCGCCCCCCGTTCTCTAAGGGTGCTTGTTAACATGGCCCACCCAGCACACATACTTTCTGTGTAATGATAAAGCTCTTTTTTGGACTTCATTTTTTTTGTCTGCTCCTGATTCACAATTTGAATAAAGAAAAACCCAGAAATGCAGTTTTAAGCTTAATTTACTGAATTTATGTCCTCTGTTGTCAGAAAAATGCCACAAGAACGTTAAAAACACCATTTTCAAAACATTTCTAGAGAGAGAAAAAAACAAACTTGGGTGGATAACACAGTTGGACAATTGTTACTTTATAATAGTACCTTGAATATAATCTAACAAGCCTGTGTACCCAGATGGGATGGATCATTGTTGGTTTGTTAGCCACTAGCTCAAATGCAATAAGAAAAGAGTTTTCGTTTCAAATATGCTACTCAAATATGATCAAATATAATCAAACAAATAAGCTTTTCTAAGGGTTTTTTTTATGGAGAGCAGATTTGTCTTTTGTCATTTCAGTCTAAATAAAGTTTCTAAAGTGAAATGTCTTCTCATAGACAGGAATCTTTTGCACATCTCAGTCTGTACACTAACAGGTGATTTAGTGAACACTTTTAATCACTTTAGAGCTCATTTTACTCAGATTTATCTTTCTGAATGCAAAGAAATGCATTAAATGTAAACATCTGTGAAAGATTTAGTCTTCCAAACATATGAACTTTCTGTGTAACAGAAAGGTTTGTCTGAAACTTTGTCTGACTGCTGGAGCTTTCTGCACTCTTCTGTGTGAAAGCGGGCTCATACTTGGTTTCATGGTGCTTAATCTACACTTGACGTTCAGGAGAATATTGAAGGCATTTGGTTGTGGTTGCCATCCAGTCTTCTCTCCGGCCTTATTACAGCACCCCTGAAGAGATAACAGGGACAAAGTATTGACTTCATGCTCTCATTGGGCTTTTGTATCGATCTTGTGATTCTGTGAGGGTGTGCGTACCATCGACCCATCAGTTCAGGTCCATGTGATCGTCCTCTCAGCCCCTCAGAGTGATATCATTACTGGCTTGACAGCATTGGATCTGTTATGGTTGCACTTCAGTGGTTTATTAGGGCTAAAGCAAAGCTTGGAGCCTGTTCCTCTTCCAGCGAGGGTTTCATCACTTTGCTAGGGTTGGAGATGAGACCAAAGTACCAGATTTTGATGTTTTTATTTTCTTTGTTTTTTCAGACATTGTGAACCAGATGAACATGCAGAAGGAAGTGTATCGGAAACTGAAGGAGGTGCCAGAAAAGGCCTTGGCGACCAGCGGATACTCAGAGGTCAACCTAGCCAAACTTTTCCAAGCGTTCTCCTCCCTCAAGTAAAAACGAGTCCCCACACAGAGTCGGCTGCTCTTTGGTTTACATATACATGAACAGTTAAATTGGTTGGAGGCTTTGTCCTCATTGGGCTTGTTATTGGCTGTAAAATACCCATCACTCCCTCCCCGAGTCCAGTTTCTTCACATACGCCAGCACACACACTCATAGCTTGACCCCATCACCCTTACTCTGTATGGTAAGGGGAGTAGCAATCATACCTAAATGACAGTCTATTGTATGTGCAGAGGCTAGCTGTGCCCAGATATGTGTGTGTGTATTGGTGAGGGAGAGGGTGTAAAAATGACTTGTCCTCAGAGCAGCCGTGTACTCCAAAAGCAGCTAATTAGCCAATGATAGTGACCCCGGCCACTGAGACCGCTGGATGCCTGCAGCGGTCGGACACTTGTTCTGATTACCACCATTCATCCCGCGCGCGAGTGTGACGAGTGTGTGTCAGATCAGCAGAAGAAGGGAAAGAGCGAGGAGGGCGCAGGGAGTGGCGGGGTGAGGAAGGCCACACGCGCTGCCGCTTTGCTCTTTTGTCCCGGTATCGAACAGCTGATCCGCTGCCCCTCCACTGCCTCTGTTTAACCGTCTTTCTGTCCTCCTCATCCCTCCACACAAACTGTGTTTTAAACCGTCTTTTGTCATAAAAATGATCTTATTTCTGATGTTTTGATGTTGATGCTAATCATTTTGATACAGAATTTGAATAAAGAATTAGATTTGTTGTCAATGTTTGGATGAATCTTTTCTTTAATCCACAAGAGGATTGCATTTGAAAACTCTTAAGAGAAGCCGTGCCTTGTGTAGAGTTTCTTCATTTAAGCTCCTTTAAATTCACTAAAATAAGCTAGAAAAATGTTTTAACCCTTAACACTTCTTCATTTTTAGCCACTAGTGTCACTTTCTGGCTTAAAAAGTGAATCCATTCACAGTTTAAAGAACAAAAACTAAAAACTTGGTCTCATCCATGGCCCCAAAGGAACACCCCATGTTTCAGTCCAGTTTGACTTATTCTTTTATTTGAAATCCATTTGTCTGGAGATTTTTACTGTCAGTTTTGGTTTTCTACTAAATTTAATTCCAATATCCAAAAAAAAAAAAAAAAAATCTGACAATTAAAGGTCCAAAGGTTCTGCAAAACAAGCCCACATCATAATCCTTCCACTGCCTTTCCCAACAGTTAGTATGAGGTTTTTCACCAAATGTTGCACCAACTTTGTTTATCCTCAACCTTACTAGCATAAACCAGATTTCTCTTGGCGACCATTAAAAAAAATATATATATTGAAAAAACGTCAGATCACATTAATAGAATAAAACTTTTCGTGATAGTTAATAGCATTTTACTATCAAAGCTTAAAGTTCAGACTGTTTGAAAATCACTTTAGAACTACTTTAATGAGTAACATCTTCTATAGTGGCTCTGATAAAAGTTACTCATAAATTTATTCTTAACACTGGATTAAGTTTTGGTGATACAGGATTAATAAACTGTTTGATAAAATCATATGATTTCATCAAATGTAATCTTTTTATTTTCTTTTTTTTGTCTTAATTAATCCAATAGTATATTGAGCTCATTTTTGAGACATGAATAAAATGTATATTTTTCCTGGGTTGAAACCTTTGAAAATGTGATTTTGTCTGGCTCCATATCATCATGTGACCATAAACTTAACCAAGAAAATTATAATTTTATCATTATTTTAAAATTATATTGCAAAAATAGAGATATAATTCTTTTTCAATTAATAAATAATAGTTATTGTTTTCCATCTTTATTATGATCAACTTTTTTTTTTCAATAAATTGAGTCAATTTGTTTGAATTTTTCTATTAACATATTTAAAATAAAAATATATTCAATCTATACAAATTTAAACTCTTTCTACTTGAAAGTTGTATTTTAAAAATAAAAATATAAAGGTAGCAAAAGAAAGTAAGATGGTTCTAGTTTTGAGAAATCAACTTATGATGTACTAAAATTATGGTACATTTTAGTACATGTTTAATATAATAAGTTGACCAATTTTGGGTTCAGAAGTTGGTTTTAATTCATGTTTATGCCTGTTAAGAATAATTAGTGCTGGATAATTTTAAAATAAGCTATTGTGAAACAGTTAAAATATTTTGTCTCAATCCTATTTATGGGAAATAATTCTAATAATTTCATATGAATGAATGTTTTCATTTGCTTCTCTGGCATTAATCTTAAAAATCTAACTTAAAGTAGACCCTCCTATATCTTATCAATCAAACTCCAGAGCAGTTCTATTTGATAATTGTCTTGCAGTGTTATGGCTGCAGACCTCCAAATATTTGCAGCATTTCTTGTTCAGAAAAACCTGCTGCTCCTTGAGTGTTGGAGCTTTTTTTCCCTGGAAATCTCCTTTGTTGTTAATACAGTCGGGTATTTTTTTAACTCTATCCTCCCGCGTGCATTTCCATAAACACTGCACGCCTCACAAATCACTTCAGACCTGTGTGACTTGCCAACCTTAAGTGGGCTGAACACTTAAATCACGATTCCTTGCGTAATGGATAAAGCCACGCTGTGTGCGGCAAAGCGTTTGCGGCTCCCTAACTTTACATATTTATTAAATCATATAAGCCCCACTTCTTCTTCTTCTTCTTCTTCCTTCACATTTTTTATTATTTTTGTGCCCCCTTTGCTTTAATCAAGCTCATGCTTTTCCCACTTCCACACGGAGGGGCCCCCCAGTTTGGAGGTCCCTGCATTAATTCGACCCTCCTAAGCTAATAAGGTCGAACAAGTCTTTTTGTATTGTCGCCTTAAGCTTTATTGCCTGTCGTTTTGACCAGCGATGAACAAGGTAGGCTTTGATGAGGGAATTAGTCGCCTATTCTGCGGCTGTTATTCATTGCGCCGCGGAGCGCGCAAAAGCGCCAGAGAGGGTGTCAAAAGGAGAGCCGGTCCCATTGCAAAGTGTCTCCCTTGTTGGAGCTGAAAGGGCGGTTATGAGACGATAAACCGCTTAATACACTGAGCTAATTGGATGAGAGCAAGAGAGACGGGGAATTAAGGGGCGATCCGAGAGGGGGAGCGCGGAGCCGCGGCCCCCGCTATTCAGGGGGCTTTTCATCGGAGCCGGTTCTAACCCGGCGGAGAGGTGGTGGTGGTGGCGGGGGCTGTGGAGGTGTTCATCAAAGCGCCTTTTAGAGCCCCTCTCCTGAGTGGGGACTGATCCGGTGGAAGCTGTGGAGTGATTGGGTCTATTCTCTGAGGGAGAAACGAGGAATCCAAATCAGGGGCCAAATCAAGTCCAGAGAAGTGGAGACGGGGAAGCGGGGGGTGGGGGGGGACTTAAGTAAGGGGGCGGGTGTTTTCTGGATACCTGGATTTACCTGTGAGAGGTGAGAAGTATTCATTCATGCGTTAAGCAGCCTCTGCTTCAATAACAGCCAACAAGTGTGACTTCATGAGCCCCATTTCCATTCAATCTTCTCGCCTTTTTACGCACCAAAGAAAACTGAAGCCTCGCTCCCAGTAGGTCATCCGCCTCCCGGCATTCCCCTGATATTAGGGACAAATTGGTTTGCTATTCATTAGTTATACTCACAATAAGACTTAAAGTCCCAGGACAATCTCATCAAACGCCTACTGAGCCATACATGGAGGAAAAAAAGCACGCTTGAGTGAATTTTAAAGGGAAATATCTCAATATTTTTACATTTTCTGTTTGAAAAATACAAAAGTCATTCTTATTTGGTTGATTAACATCTAAAAATTCAAAATAAATGAGTTTTTTTCTTCAAAAAAGGGGGGACTTCTTTAATCCGCGGGGCAATTTCACGCGTTTTGGCCGGGCACCATGGACGGGTCAAACGGAGGAGAATGCGCATTGATTGCTGTAATCGTCCCGCATCAGATCCAGTCGAGGGGGGATTTAAGGGGAATTAACTCTGTGAGGAGGGGGTGTGCGTAAAAGCCGTTTGATGAAGTGGTTTGTTACTTCATTAATGACAAAGCGCGCTCTCCTCCACCGACGCGGCATTACAGATGTTAAGACTAATTTAGCGCCTTTGGGGAAAGGAAGTTTAGTGACACCCCCACAGGCGCGCGCGCACACACACACACAAGATAAAGTGGGCGATCTAATTGAAAACCCCACGCCTTTTGTGGTGAGTTTCGCATGTTGGGGGGGATTAAGCTCATGTATATATGGTTAGTATTTTGTCAACTGCACTGAAGAGGATGAACGCACGCAGCGCGCAGGATTAAACACCGCATAGATTTGCGCAAATTCCTCCTCTTTGTGTTATTGTTGGCCTGCAGGCATTCTGAACACCTGTCGCAGGGGTTATTTACTCCAAATTCCCCCATCTTTATCATCATTAAATCAGCCTCTTAGATGCCTACAAAGCATTTTATTTTTTCCAAGAAATATCAATAAAAGAACTCATTTTAGCAATGGGATTTATTCAAATTACTAAACTTACAATCACTTAGGAAACAAAAAAAAGGGATTTCAGTCATTTTCTCTGGGGAAAAGCCTTGACATAAATAATAATCTAAAAACCTAATAATTCATAAACACAGGCGGAATCTACAGGGCGACAGAAAACATCACAGCGAGTGCAAATTATCAAAACACAGTCTTCTAAAATATGCAAGACCCTGTTTTGAAAATCATCATATTTTTTTTAAACACATTATGTACAGTTTTCTTTCACTCAGTCAGGTCAGTACAGACACATCTCCAGTCTCAATGCTTAGTGGAAATGCCACTGCTGTGATAATCACAGAGGGGGAAAATAAACAGCTAGAAATTTAAGAAATATTGCACTGATGTGGAAAACCTTAAATGTATAATATATTTCTATAGGCTGTCTGTGTGACTTGGAAAAGAGTCAGACTTGTAGTGAAGGCTATGGAAGGTCAGTTTTCCTTTGGTTTAGGAGAAGGGGGGGGGCTCCTCCAACACGTCTTTGTTAGAGGTTGAGCCCACATCAATGCATACAGATGATTCATGTTCTCTCCACTTCTCAAGATATTTACTTATTTATTGTCTCCATATATGATCCGGTTCTTCTGTGTTTGCGTGTGCCAAAAATCTGCTTCAGAACCACCCCCCCCCCCAAAAAAAAAATGATGTGACTTTGCTATAAGCTCCATTTGTAAGAATATCAGTTCCTTGAAGTTCGGTACGTCTTTGGATGAACTTTTTTTTTTATATCATAGGGACTCCAGGACAGTTTGAAGTGCAGGAGAAGTTATTGGATACTTCTAAAATGCAATTATTTCGTGTTTTTTAAGAACTTCTTCCCTTCTCGTCCCCTAAAAAAAAACAATTAATCAGGCACACACAAACACTTTTTTCCTTTTTTCTGAATTTGGTCGTGCTATAATGTTGGGGAGACGTGAGGTAACAGAGATGACTGGAAAAGGGATGCCAGCCTCCAGAGGCATGAGTGAGTTTTTTTGTCGGTATGGGAGAGGGGAAAAAAAAAAAAAAAAAAGGCCAGGACAGGGAGGCCTAGAGCTGGTTTTGAGTGTTCAGCACACCTCCTTCCCTGCGGCTCCGGCGGGCAGGATGTTCAGCTGGGTGAGCTGAGCAGAGTGTTCCTTGGCCTTTAGGCGCAGCGCGGCGATACTGGAGGCCCGGCGGTCTGCTGCTGCTGAAGTGGAGGAGGAGGACGAGGAAGGGTCAGGGAGGACCGAGCCGGCATGGGAGGGGTTCTCTACTGGGGGTGCGGGCTGACGGAGAAGCGCTGCAGCGGTGGAAGCACTGGTTAAAGGACCCATGCTAGAAAAGAGCCTGGGAGGATCACATATAAATTTGGTCAGATCAAATCCTGTTTGTCTAAATGTTTATTTTTATCCCTTTTTTAATGTTAATCCAGAATTTTTCCGTAATGTAAAAACACTTATCTTTATGAATTATTTTGTAAAGCAATTGACTTATTTGCTAAAATATAACATTCCTACTCTAAAAGTAAAATTCTGTGTGTTTATTCATGTTTTCTATGTGAGAAGTTAATTGTCTCACACAGAGAGCGTGGCATCTCTCCCCCTCACAGCCCAATCACAGCTTGATTTGCACCATGACACATTTGGTTAATTTATTTATTCATTTAACACGAGTGATTACACGCCAGCCAGAATGGTCAACCGTGTAACACATTCATAATCAGACGCTGAACGGCGTGAGCGACTCAACATATGTCCCATTAGAGCTGGATTGGATTTACAAGCAGGTTTCTGCTCGATTGCTGTGGTTTGTTCCAAAACTACAGGGACGAAAGTGACGGTTTCAGTCAGGGGAGGTGTGCTGCTGGCTCAGAGATGGGCAGCTTCAGATGTAAATGAGCATGAAAAGCAGACATTACATCTACAGGAGGTCTGAGCGTCTCACCTGCCAAAAGTGGGTCCGATAAAGGCGGGGTGGCGGAACATGGCAGCTGTGCCCAGGAAAGTACCCAAGCCTAGTGGGGTGGCCAAGGGTGGGGCAGAGCCGTTGTGGGGTGGAGGTGCGAGGCTGGGGAACGCTGCCGCTGCAGCTGCGGCAGCTGTCCAGGCGGATTCCAAGGCTGGATGCGGGTGAGGAGGGAAAGGTCCTCCTTCCAGGTAGTGACTGAGGGGATGGCCTGCTGACAGGGGGCCTGGGAAGGGCAGGCCTGGTGGGTGGGCCTGCACCCCGGCCTTCTCACGCTTCCTCCACTTTGCCCTTCGGTTCTGGAACCACACCTGTGGATGGAAAGCACCAATCAGCTTTCTGCTTTATTTTTTTGTGGTTTTGCTCCTCCTCCATCAAGTTGGCTGACAAGTTCAGGTGCATGGCGGAAAGTCAGCAGTAATTACATGCAAGGTAAACCCTGCCACTCACAGGCCCTTGCATCTACTTTCTGTCTAATTAAACCTCCTCCCTTTTGATGGGCTTTCAGGGTGGGGGGGAGATAATTAAGAGCAGTGTTAACAAAGGAACCAGAAAATTACCACTGAACTGGCTCCAATGGCAATTAATGCGCTTTAAATTAAATTCTTACGAGGCGCGAACTTCCATCACAGAGGGTATTTAACTTTCCCACGCATCCAGTGTTGCCCAGCCCGCCGCGCTAAAGCACGGGGCTCCCACAATGCGCAAAATGTCAACATGTGGAAAGGGGATTGGGAGCTGCGCGCGCTCTCACACACACACACATTATTCCCAGAGGGCTGTTTAGCATTACACAGCCTCTGGGGAATTTATGAGTTTTTATCACCTCCTGATGGCGCCCGTTAAGTGATTTGTTCACCTACGCCCCCCTCCTCCTCCCATGAAGGGACATCTGTTGTTCCACGGAGGGCCACCGTGTTTGAACTGTCTCTCTGGTTATGAGGCCGCGCTTTCGGCATGCAAGCCACGCTTTCAGAGCAAAAAAAAAAAAAAAAAAAAAAAAAGCGCATGGATGGAGAGAAGGAGGGTGGGGGCGCAAACACCTTTAATGGTCGCTCCCAAGTGCAAAGCATCGGATCAATGCAGGTCTATTGCAATCACATAATGGGAAATCAAATAGCATTATCCCCTCCTCCTTCTCCTCTCCCCACCCCCCCTTCCTCCTATCTGTGCGCTCTGATGGGAATCCAAACAGCATCTCAGCCCAGGACTGCAGTGTTTGCTCCCCGCACTAAGTGAGCCTTTTATGAATCACCGGCGTCCGCTTAATTGCCACTAAAACGTTCCCCGCTCGCGTTTAATAACATTGAATAACAGGAAAGACGCTCCGCGCACAGCGACTAAGGCCATTTAACACATTTGACTGTAATAAATTATTGCCTGCAATCGCTCCATAATCCTCAATCAGTGACGCATATCAGCGGTTATTGTAAACCTGGGCACTTAGAAGTCTGATAAAACCTTTTTTTTCCAATTGTTTCCCCCTCCTCCCCATCCTTTCTTCCACGCACGCTCACCTGGACGCGGGCCTCTGTGAGATCCAGACGCATAGCGAGCTCCTCTCTGCAAAAAACAGACAGAAGAGAATCAAGGTTACAGGCCACCATTTGGAAGCACGCAGAATTGCTGTTTTGTCCCCTCCTGTTGTTAACTGTCAACAATAGACGAGCAAAATTGGCTTTATTTTATTTTATTATTTCATTTTTTTTCTTCTTTTTCTCCATCCGAGTCGGCATGAACTGCAGAGCCAGAACCATATTCTATTTTCCCTGTCACGGATGGAAGAAATGGGCCTAGTGATTGTTAGATTTTTTTCTCTTCTTTTTCATAGCCAAGACCTGTCACTGTAACAACATAATGGCTGGAATAATGACATCTAAACTAGCCTTCCACAAAGCGGTTGACGCTCCCCGGAGCTGCAGCCTGCGAGGGTCTGCAGCCCAAATTAGGCATGGAGAAAAAAAAAGTTATTCCAACAATAAATATGAATAATTCAAGCCAACAATTCTTGTGTTCCAAAAAATATAAATATTTCCCAATTTTTTGTTAACGAAAAAAGCCAAAAAAATGCGAAAAAATATTGACTTAAAGACTAAAATCAAATTGGTTTAATTAGTTTCACTTCTCGTGCGTAATTAAGACTTTAGATCTGGGCTTCAATTGAGGCCTGGACTTTAAATCCTGCTAATTATTCTTCCAAAGACCCCGCTGTCACACATATGGCATTTGTGCTTTACGCACGGCGCGTAAAGAGCAGGAGTTACAGAAAAAAATACATAGAAATGAATGAAAATAATAGAAATATTATTTTTAAATTAAAAGCATTAAATTATTGTTTAATATGGATTTTAACTGTGCCATTTTATTTCTTTATAATAATAATAATAATGTATTTTTATAATAATGTGTTATATGTATGTAAGGGTTTGACCTATTATACAACCTATTTATTATTAATTCTCCTATACATCACGCAAAATTATATATATACATATATATACACACACACAAAATTAAACTGATAAAATGTTCTTATTTTGATGCATAATTATTATTATAGAGGTATATTTTGTTGCGTTTTTTTTCCTTTATTTCACCTTGTGAAGACATCGGGGTAGTGCGTCTTCTGGAAAGCCCTCTCCAGTTCCTCCAGCTGGTAACTGGTGAAGGTAGTCCTGTATCTTCTCTGTTTCCGTTTCAGCATCCCCTCCTCTGAGTCACTGCCCGCCGATAGACACACGCTGTCCTCCCCGTCCCTCACGTCCCCATCCCCGGCAGTCAAGCCCTCCCTCTCCTCGTCCTTCGGGGACAGCGCGCCCGGGTCCCCGCAGTTCTCCTCCTCCTTCCCCGCGTCGTCCTCGAACTTCAAGGGTCCGAGCTCCACCAGTCCCAGGCTGCCGTCCTCCGAGACCTCCCCGGGGCTCTGGTCGCCCTCTCCCCGGCTTAGCGAGGCGTTCTCGCGGTAGGACTTGCTGCGGCTGATGCTCACCTGCGGCGCTTGGCTGATTTTCAGACTCTCGCTGGCTTGCTCCAGCAGCAGCCTCTCCCTGTCCAGTTTCTCCGCGTGCTCGTGGAGGTACTTCCCTCCTGGTCCGTAGAGCCGACGGAGCTTGGGAGGCAGGTGCATGTCGGCGCTCAGAGAAATGGGCTCTTTCGTTGGCCCTGGAAGATGCCAGCGAAATGACGCATTTAGAGACATGTCTAGAGCTGTGCGCATTTTTACGCAGAAAAGAGACATTTATTTTGAAATTTTTAAATGTGTGATCAAATTTATCAGCAAAAATAATAAATATGTGATCAGATGTATCTGATATAAAACAATGAAAATAAATAAGCGTGGTACAGGGAGAAATTCTAACTAAAAAACCTGTGCGTAATAATCCCTGGAGATCCCAGAAGTTGCTCACCTTCACCCCGAGCTCCCCTCTGCACGGCAGCGCCGTAAAAGTTTGCGCTCCGATCAGCCGGACCTTACAGGGACTCCGGCGGCCCAGAATGCTGTCTATACAGTACGAGGAGAGCAGTGTGGGAGACTTGCTGCTCTTCCTCTCCCCGCGCTCGTGGATATCGTCCTCAAACTGACCGCTCATGTCTGCGTTTCCTCTTCCCAGCTCTGGAGCTCCCCTCTCTTCTTCCTCAGTCTATCAGTTCGCTGTGTCCGCTCCTCTTCCTTCCCCCGTTCTCCTCTGTCAAACTCTCAGATTGTAATGACACGCGGCGGTTTGGCCGCCTCGCGCTGCTCTCCGCGCGCCTGATTGGCTCGTGTGTGTTTGCGGGTAGAGAAACAGCGCGCGGCAGCTTTATATATTTTACGATTAAAGTTAATTTGAGAGAAAGGCAACAAAACCCGACATGGATTGGGTCTTTTTTTCCTCCTGCCGGAGCGAACTCAAACATGCGACAGATTCAATTTCATCCAAAGCTTCAGTGCAAGGGTTTTTACTCTGCATGAAGAAAACATGTGTTAAACTAGACTAACTAGATTAATGAGGGCATGTGCACAGATCCAAACCATAAACATTAATCATTGAATCTCAATATGCTTCTTTCTGGACTCTGGAACAGCCTATTTCACATAGCAATACAATTTTCTACTATTATTATTATTATTATTATTATTATTTTATTTTTTTTTAAAGTAAGTTGTCTCAAAATTAACAAACCAAAACTGACAATTCTCCCAAATCTCCTGATTATTCAGTGTATTATTGATTACATTATCAACAGATTACATTGAACATTTTGAGAGTTTTCCACTCCACTGACCAAGCAAGGCCAGCTGAGTGGCCTGGTGGTGCAGTGTCTGCTCTGGAACATTGTAGACTCAAGTCTGGTCAAGACTCAAATATGGATCCAGTGGCTTAGGCTGGATTGGTGGCTGTGATTGCAGCTAACTGCTGCCACTAGGGGTGTGACGATTCATTTTAACGATTCGATTTATATAAAAATGTATTGGATCATTTTGAACGATCGGATTCATTGACCTTATATCGATCCGGAACATCTTTAACCAAAATTTCCAGTGTGACTCATTGATAAATACCTGGTACTGAACAGAGCAGGGGAAGTTTTTCTTGTATTTCTTGGAAAATATTCAAGTGTAAATGAAATATGTGTACAAACAAGAATAAATAGCAACATTTTGGTTTCATAAAGTTCAGCACAATGTTGTTTTTCCACATCAAATTGCGCAAACGGAACATTATTAGAGCATGACACCCCACTGTATGGTCACCTCTGCAAAATATAAATAGTTTCTACACATTGGACTGTAATGATGGTTGATCATTTTTTGCTACCTTCACATGTTGTGCGGTCCTCTGTGATGGTCAATGTTACACTATAGTAAAACAAACCTGCATGTCTCAATCCAAATGTTTTTTTTTTCCAATGTTGATTATTAATTTATTTCATTTCGAAACAATCAGTTTGGGTAAATAAATAGTTTAATCGATAAACTGATTAATCGTTACCCCCCTCTAGCTGCCACTGTTGTATTGGAGGTAGTAAGAAATTAACCTATGACCCCTAAATGTATTTCCAGAAAAAAAAGAAGAAGAAAATCACAAATGTTTTTGCTATCAAATATGCTTAATTGAGATCAATTTGGAGCTAAAGTAGTTTGATGAATATTTGCATTAGTAACTTTAAATGGGAAATACCACAGAAGAATTAATCAGTATAAAGTGGACGTAAAAGAGACACAACACAGGAGCAACGGTCATAAGACAAAACAAGTTAAGAACTGTAATAATTATGTATATTCCTGATGAAACAAAGTGAAAAGGAAGATACAGGGTATCATAAACAATGGAAATCCTTTCATATTTTTTGTTTTATTTCATTAGTGGAATTGAATACACTCTAGTCACTAAAAATTCACAGCCTATTAAGTTTATTTTTACAGCAGCTTAAATTATTTGATGAGATAACCTATTGACTATTTTTATGGATTTTGCTAATAAGTACACACATTTTTCATTCATTTTTCAGGGTTTTCAATCATTATTTCTGAGACTTTTTTTAATGTCATAGACCAAAGGCTTTGATATTTGTTTAACCATTTCATAGTTCACTTGCAGGGAGCTATAAATTCACAATAGGGGCCTGAAACTTGTTCTTAAAGATAATTTCTAAAAAATGTTTTAAAAAATTTCCAAAGAATAATATCAGTTTTTGCTAAAACAATAGTTAATTCTGAGATCAGACGAGGACTCTGTCCAATCAAGGGCTGGCTAGTTATTTTTATAATTTTATTTTTTTGACTGATGATTCTTTTGAAGTCTCTGCATTAGTAAAATCTGAAACAGATGAATCCGGAAATAAAAAATATGCAATAATATCATCCATCCATCTATCCATCTATCCATCCATCCATCCATCCATCCATCCATCCATCCATCCATCCATCCATCCATCCATCCCCCTCTCTCTCTGCAGGAGTTGTGGATTGACTTCACACACAAAAAAAGGTTGAGGGTGGCGGCGGCGGCGGCGGTGATGAGACACCGGGGGAGTCCACCGTGACGGGGGGATCGGGGGTGCGGGTGGAGGTTAGAGATGGATCTAGAATGTAATTTTAAATGAAAGTCTATTTAACCCGCTGTGAAAGGCACGACCCCTATCCTCGCCTCAGAGCCCATCAGTGTTAAAAGGATCATTTTCAGAATTCAATCCAAAAACTTCAGCAAGCTGCAATTTACACTCTCCCCTCTTCTCCTCTTCTGCTCCTCCGCGTGCATATAGCTGCCTGCCCGGTTACAGCCATATAGGAGGAAGAAAAAATCCAGGCATGCCCCCAATTTTTCCTTTCAATATTTATTTCTTTCATAATTTCAAGGATGATTTGAGCTGAAATAAGAGTTTGAAGTAACCCCGCAGATTCAACTTCATTTTCACCAATCATCTTCTACAAATAGACCTTTGACCTATATGGCACAGTTTGGATCGCTCAGTGCGCCTTGCACCACCGCGCAACTTTTTTATTTTTGTGGCGTCACAAACTTTCCAGATTGTTTATTTGCGCGTAAATCAATATAATGAGCGTAATAACAATGTAAAATGTTATACTGTTTTTTCCCCCCTCTGCGTGGTCACAAACAGACGCGCGTAATACAGACGGGTATTTAGAGACGCTCTGTAATTTGGGGGCCACAATTTGATTCATTTATCCGCACACTGTTATTAACCCCGTGGAAAAAGAGATGTCAGCCGCCATTTCAGCCAGCAGGACATCCGCGCTTTGTTTAAATGCACTAATTGCGCGCATACATTAGAAGGAGGGGGGGCGGAACAGCCTGAGCGTAATTTCTACATTTTTAAATTTCAGTCTGTTTGACGTGCAGGTGAAGGGATGGCGGGGAAAGGCCGCACTGCCTCCACCACCTCCATATTTTCACAACACCATAACTCAATAATATTCAGGGAAAACATCAGAGCAGCAGCTTTTATTTTTCCTATATAGATTTTAGGTAGAAATGTTAAGCCATAAGAAGAGGCGATTGTGATAAAAACCTACACAAAGTTCAAGTTTAAAACGCGAATCTCATTCAACTGGCGCCATCTCCTGGATACAAGAGCAAACTTCTTAAACATTTCATTTTGATCAGACACATCCACTATTATAATGCTCTTTTGCATTCTCTGTCAATGTTGGAATCGACTCAAATCGCATTTCCATCTTGGTTTAATCGGATTTCAGCTGATCTAGTGGGAGTTTTTCTATGCGCAACACGCCTAATTACTGGTCTCCAACTGGCCTTATAGTGGCGGCGACTCATCCCTCATCCATCCTTGCGCTGACATAATTGGACACTTGCTCCGCTTGAGAGGCCACGCAGGAAAAAAAGAAGAAAAAAAGAAGGAGAAGTAGGCAGAGAGTGTCGGGAGGGGAGGGAGGCTTTTAAGGCGCGCGTAAGCAACGTTAATTAGCGGTTATTAACAGCCCGCATAATGAGCACGAGAGAGAGTCAATTTAATGACTTTGTTAGCGCGGGTTCAGAGCGACAGGCGATGATCGAAACAACAAAGACGAGAGCGCACGCAGCCATCATGCGTAATTTCCAGCGGTAATGCGGTCTGATCAGAAACAAAGGGTTCTAATTTCGTTCAACTGACTCGATAATTTGTCCTTATGTAAGGAAAATAATTAATGACTTAATGCTTCAACAGAAGTAGCTTTCTTGGACGGGGGATTTTTGGAGGCCTCGTTTTGCTTGGAGGTGGAAGCCTAGGGAAATCAATTTCCAGGGGCTGTAATTATTTACACCATACATTTGGGGCGCGCGCTTTTGCTTCCAATGGTTTGCAGACAAGTCCAGCAGAGGAGGAGTTTATTCTTCCTCTCTTAAATGTAAATTGTTCTTATTTGGAAGAGAAAAGGCCACTTTTGGGTCGCAAAAATGGTTTGGAACCTGTGCGTAAAAGCGCACGGCTTTATCACCAAATGAAGCAAAGGTGCCAGCTCTGTTATTGATTTGGAGGATATGCTCTTGGATTCATGGCAGGTGGATAGGTCACCCACACGAGAGCAACAATTTCACAGCCCCCGGTGTCTCTTCTGATTACTGCTCGGATCACAGGAATCAAGAGCCCGGCAGCAAGGTCCGGCTTCAGCTCCTGAGCTGAAGAGGTCATCATCATCATCATAGCCTCCATCATCTCCAGCATCATCTCCATCCCCGCCAGCTGACCAACCCGGCTACTGATGTGTGTTTTCACAGCCGCGTTGCCCTTTTATTGATTGCGTGCCTTAATTTTAATTCGATTGCGCGAGTGTCAAGAAATTCCGCAAGAATCATCCTAGTAATGAGATAATCAAAGTAATATATGCAGATCAGTTATGTTGCCAGCTTATCAAAACCAGAGTGCCCCCCCTTGAGTCTGAAGAAGTCCATTTATTCAGTTAGTGGCAATACTTTGCGCAAATGGCGCGATGCAAATGACAGTTGATTAGACTAAATTAAGAAGCTCGTTTCTCCCTGACCTTGTCTGAGTTTTATGTAAATTCCTTTTTTCCAATCTTTAATGTGATAAAATACTTGGTGGCTTTTGTAAACCTGAGGAGTATTTTTTTTGTGCTGGTATAGAAACAATGGCCAGCTTCTTCTCCAAGCCTTTCAGTGCCTCTGATGATTGTCTTTTCCATCTGTGTGTCTGTCACTCATGACCTCTGTGCAGCTCCCACAGTGTTACAGAGTGAGCAGTTATAACTTCCTTGCTGTGGGGGAGTGCGCCTTGAAGATAGACTAGGTGACTCTGAGTGTGTCTTCATGCGTGTGCCTGTGTGTGTTCACACAATTATGTGTGTACCATAACATATTGTCTAAGGGGACACGGAGAGTGGAGTTGGGACTTCCTCTCTGTGGGGTGTGTGGGGCCTGTAGATGGCAAAGGAATAAATCCAATATAGATTGCAGGGCTGCGCTGCCTCCTGCTGGGGACCCTCAGACTTGCAGGCTGGGATCGAAGTGCTTTTCTCCACCTAAATTGGCCCAAGAGGCCGCAGGCACAGCCAAGCTACACCTCCCGGCACTTGGGCTGCCTACGACCTAATGATGGTGCAGGGATGGACACACACCAAAGCTCACATGTAATCATTCCCAGAGTGATATAACATCAGTCACACTTTGAAAAGCCCACCGCTATAAACACACCTCCTCGTTGTCTGATCCTGAACACCCTCATTCCTTGTCCGCAGACCATTCACAGTGAGTTTCCCTCTTCACATCTTCGGCCGGCCCTCAAGACAACCTCTCTCAGCTAAAGCTTTAGAGGAGGCATCCTCGCTGCTCGTTCACGCACTCCAGAGGGAGGGGTGACTCCTATAACTGGCACCACACCAAATGTCTGGACTGATATGCACTCATGCTCTTTGGATCCCCTACAAGGAAAACACCACCAGGTCCCCAATGCCATTACGCTTCCTGCCAAACAAGCGGCCACTGTCATTTTGTTTCTGACCAGGGAGCTAATTCTATTTGCCATGAGGTGTTTGATGTGTTGCTGTGCTCGGGCCTGACTGTGCAGCACATGCTTCTGCAGCCAAACATTTGCTCCTTTAGGGTTTCTTTGAAGTGTTTGAGCTGCAGCTTGCTACTTCTATACTTTTAAGCAATATTTGCAGATTTTCTAAACGTCTAGTCAACTCTTTCTTGATTTCCTTATAAAATTATAGTGATTGTTTTAAATGTTTCATTTGTGCATTTGCACTTCCTAAGTTACTGCCACAGTTGACTCCTCAGAAATTCCTGTTGCTCCAAATTAATTCCACATAATAGAGACAGTGCTAAACAACCCAGAATGCAATGCTGGAACATGCAGAAGCACAAACACACAACAAAATCCTTTTGACATCAATAATTGGTAAATCCTCTGATTAACTTGTAAGAATTGTCCTTAGAGTGCTTAAGTAATTGTGTTTGTGTGTGTCCTTTTCTTTCTTTCTTTTTTTTTTTTATTGCATGCACCCCCCTCTTTTTAAAGCACATCTTTATAACCAAGCAATTCCAAAGCAATTTTCTCTGTGGGAGGAGAGTGTAATTTTCTATTCTGTGACACTGTGATGTGTAAGAAACTGGGAGCTGGCACTAAAAGGTGTCTGTAGTGTGTGTCTTGGTGTGGGTGTGAGCAGCTTTAATGGCCGGCGCGGGGTGGGTGGTGGCGGTGGTGAGCGGGAGCATGTCAGGAAGGCCATCATTTAAAGACTCCCAAATCGTGCCCTCCTCGTTAGAGCTATCGTCCTGGAAACACGAGGCTGTGAACCACGAGAGTGCCACACGCTGCAACAGTCTTTTATCTTCATATTAAACCATTTGCATAACATTACAGCATTAGATAAGATTCAGGAGATACTCAACCTACTCGCGGAGACAGCGAGAGAGTCACCGCGAGAGGGTATACTACATGTCCTTGCAAATCTAATCAGCGTTAAATTGAGCTGTCAAATTCAACTGCCTGTGTACGAGTGTGTGCGTGGCTGACTCATGTTGGGAATTATTTATCCTCAAACTGCAATTTAGTGTGTAGCATAACTGCAATTGTAATTTACGGAAATAAAAAAAAGCATCAAAGCACCAGGTGGTGGTAAATTTAGTCTTCTCGTAAAATGTTTTCTCCAACTTAAAGCAAAGTTCTTCCAGAAACTCTGCACTGAAGGTCGTTTGTCTAAATCCATCCTCTTAGGAACAGTTTGGTCTTTTTTGTCAGTAAATCCGTCTATTCCGTAGAAAATTGAGTTATCTCTGTCTTCAGAGAAGTATATCTGGCAGCTGCTGTTCCGCCTGACGGCTCAAATAGTGTAGATCACAGCTGCTCAACGCTGGTCTCTGAAATCTACCACCCTGTCTGTTATCCTGCTCTCCCTGTTACTGATTACCTGGATCAGGTGAGTTCAGCAGTCAGTCAGGATGTGGGAACAGTTGGGTCAGCAGCTGCTAGAGAGCAGACAGTGGGTGGATGCCCAACCCTGGTTACATCAGGGGCCCCCAAAGGAGCAGCAACCAACTTTACATCCCTACAAGATGAACAACACGACAAGTAAAGGTGTGATGCCGAGGTAAGCGAGGACAAAACCCTCCAAAGAAACATTTAATGTGTCTGAATCTCGTCACCACTCTCTACATAGTAATAGCAGGTATGTCCAAAGTCCGGCCCATGGACCAAATGCGGCCCACTATCAAATTTCCAGTGGCTGCTCTCATGAAATCAATACCATGTGGCCCTCAGCATTTTCTAAAAAATAGATGCACAATTTCTTGGTAGTGGTCGACTAAGTTATGATTCAAGTCCTTGTAAACTCTCTCTCATTTCTAAAGCATTGACCCTCTTAACACCAAAGCTCTAGTGTTTATGTTCTTTGATTTACTGTAATCTTTTAATTGTTAACACGATCAATGGAATTCCAGTAGATTCTGAAGGAGACAAGCGGAGCGAGCTTTTCTTCTCCTCCAGTAGATTTTCTCCTCCTTACGCTGAATTACGTTGATTTTGTTGACAGTTGAAAAGTTACAATAAGTGAAAGATTTTGTGTTTAAGCTTCAACATTGATTCTATAGGTGTTAAAGGATTAACTGTTAACAAAAAAGATAATTTGACAGTGAAGGCCACGTTTTCAAGGACAAGGAGAAATTGGAATTTTGTTGAGCGAAATATGCACAATTGCCCAAGAGATTGTTGCTGCTTTCATAGAGTTCAACATTAAAAAGGGACTATCTGACAAGATAAGTTATCAAGAATAAACTAACTGGGAAATAACGGTGTGGACATATTGATATTAATTTTGGTAACAATTTTGTTTAAATGTGTTTAATTTCTATTTGAAGAAATAAAAAGTATCCCATTGCAATAAAATGTTCATTCACAATTCATTTGAATTGAATGTTATTAAAAATTTCCAAAGATTGTCAGGCCAAATTTTTGGCCCTAAAGTATTTTCACCAATAATAAATCTGATCCTCTTTGCAAAAAGTTTGAACGAATGCCCTGGCTAAATAGTGTGTTCATCTTTTTCTGAGTTTCGAAATCTAGTTTAGAAATTTCCCAGAAGTCTCTGTAAACAACCACTCTGCAGCAATTCTTGAACAAAGTCCACAATGCATTGCGTTTAAATGATTTATGAGAAAAAAGAAATCTATTCTTTACAGGTTTCAAAGCTATCAACTTAAAATAGAACCCTTTGTTAATTGGAAACAGTGTTCAATCTCTTTTTAATCCAAATTTAAGCAAATATTTGCTCTTAACAACCACTTTAAGTAGACATACACAACTTTAGAAGAACAATAACATGAGTCACATCACACTGGCAGGAAAATATTAAAACTTGAGATAGACATAGCTTCACTACTGCATCACTTCCACATGCATTGAGAGGATCAAATTCAGCTTAACTTACTTATTTCCAGCAAGTGTTGTGATTATTTAAAGCAACAGCTTTATCACTTTTCAAGTCTGGATCATCAAACATAAGGCAAAAAAAAAGGATATTTGCCCCAATCCTAGCAAAGCACCAAATAACAATTCTCAAGAAAACATTCAGAAAGAGTTTTGCAGAAATGACATTTGCTGTCTGTCCATGTAGAAAAAGTCAAACAACTTGGGGTTAACAGTAACACAAAGGCTTTTTTGACATTTAGAGAAATGACATGAACTGTAAAAGTTGTGTTTCAGCTTCTACAAGCCTCTGTTAGCATGCTAATTACCAATCTATGAACAGTTTCAAAAAGAGCCTCATTTTTCCACAAAAAAACATGATAAAACTCAACAGTAGCTTGAAGTTTTGTCTTAATGTGTATGAAAGCCACGAAGAGTTTGTTATGTCTTTTGGGGCAAACACAATTGATAAAAAGTAATATTGACGTATAGAAGGAGTTGATGACACCACACCATGTGTGAGAATGCATGGTGGTACAGTGGATGGCACTCTTACCTCACAGCAAAAAAATTTTTCTTCAAATCCGAGTGGAGTTGGCACTCCAGCTTCCTCCCACAATCAAAAAACATGCTTTATTGGTTAATTTGTGTCTCTAAAATTGCCGAGATGTGAATGTGTGGCCCTGCAACAGACTGGTGGCCTCTTCAGGAAGTTTGCCCAACAGCAGTTGGCTCCCATGATCCCAAAAGGGATTTAGTAACTTCAACACTTTTGGATGGATGGGATATACAGGATTTATTTCTTATTTTCCCACGACTAGAAACTCATACAATCTGATTTTGTAATACTGTCATTAAAGATTTGACTGACATTTCTGTCTGTCTTTCATTAAAGTTTAATTACTTAAAGGTGGAAATGTCACTGTGAAAACATTTTTTTTTTCCTGAACCACTTTTTGGATTTCTTTGTTTTTCTGTCTTAAACTAATAAAATGAATGAATCAGGTTAAAGTGTCTGCATATTTGTAAGTGTGAGCTCTTGCCTGCCATTATAAAACTTAATGATGCAATTACAGGAAAGAATGGGCCTGTAATCGTGAGTCTCTTTTGAGGTAAAGAGGGTTTCTTTATGCGTACGGGGTAGATTCTGTTCCAGGTGAGTATTTCATTTACCATCAAGCTATTGAATTCAGCAGGCATCTAATAACAAAGCATTTATGGCTCACTTATGCATGCATAGATGTAACTGTGAGTATGCAACAACAGATCCACTCGGCAGTCTCCAGCTATTCCCTGCTCACTTAAAAGACGCAGGCACCATCCAGATTGGACCAAGATACTCTCGAATTCTATCAGCAGACTCTGGGATGAAATTAAAATTGCTCATTTTCTGTCTCCATACAAGGAGCGGATCAATTTCCGGAGATGGGGATGTGATATTTTCCTGCCATTGGGCTTTCTCGTCTTGGCACAGAACCCTGACTGGCTCCCAGCAGGAGGCCCGGGTCTAACTGCACGCCTCGGCGGAGAACAGTTACTTCTGCCGCTGCGAGTTTATTTGCGCCTCCCTATGAGAATTGCCATCATTTACCCTTCCCGAACATCTCCCAAAACAGTGAAAAGAAATAGGCAAGCGGCGAAAAGCAGGCCAGAACGACAGAGGCAAAATTGATTCTTTCTCATACGTGCTGCCAACATGGAGGTCATTAGATACACCTCGTTTGACCAACCAATTCAGAAGTGAATCCACTTTGCATGAGGTAATGTGGGCTCTCTGCCTTCCAGAAGATGTTGTTGATGAACAACACACAAAGGTGTAAAGAGAAGTCGTCTAAATTAATTATGTGGTCAAGCTAGGAGAAAATACTCAAGCATGAAAAGTCTGGCTGGAAAATAAATGACCCAATTAAAAGCAGAGGAAGTGAATCCTGAGGAATGATGCACGTTTGGATCCACAGGACCAAAAATAATTTCGCTTTTTTTTTTTTTTTTTTGCTTTAATGACATCTGTTGGTTGTGAGGTCACCACAAAAAGGAGACACTCTGCAATAACAGGCCCCATAGAAATAAGTCAAATATTCTTAGTCGATTAAAAGTTTTTCTTTAGATAAGTGAAAAAAAATCTGACAATGGGGTAAGAAAACTGGTCTTACCGAGAATTATGATTTTAAGAAAAAAAAATTCTCAAACCAAGATGTTTTTTCTATTGAAAAACTTGATGATAGTCATTTTTTTCCTGCAAGACAAAAAATGACATTTCTTTTCTTGAAAAAAAATGTCTTTTTGCTTTTTTAAGATTCAGTTTTTGCTGTTTGTGAATTAAAAAAGTCCTTAAATAAATCTGTTTATTTTTTTCATTAACAGGGAGTCCAAAAAAAAACTGCTGTCAATCATCACCAACTTTTAGTGGTCATTTGAGGAACAGGGACACATAGTACTTATGGGTTGACTTTAAATTAATGAAAAGATTATGTTGAGTCTTTTTTTTTCAAACACAGTTATTTTACTTTTACCATTTTTCCCACAAATTAATCAATTTAAATAATTTATATTACTGTCAGGAATAGATGGTGGATGCATGAGACCAGGCTTTGGTGACATAAACTGAATATTTAATTAATTTACCAAAACATGACAAATATCATGGAAAAACATAAGGACAGAACAGACGATCTGACAGGGAAGAACTGAAAACCAGACGCTTAAATAGGCTGAGGATGATTAACTGAATTGAAGTCAGCTGTGGATCATGACAAACTGACTCTGATGTGACTGCTGGCCAATTCAAACCTGAACACCTATATAACACAGATGATAAAAACCAAACTAAAGTCTACAATCCTGACAGTTACTCCATGATGTTACATAAAAAAATGCTTCCAGAAATGTTGGTCTTTGTCTGTCAAAAGTCCACAAATGTGTCAAGAGGTGAAATAAGTATTTTGAGGATCTCCTGAATCCTGGTGACTTGTGTTCTGTTGAGGTTGGTGATTTGGGACTTGACCAGCTCCCATCACCTAAAATCACAGTCAAAAAGCCAAACAAATGCTAGAAAAAAATCCAGAGAGACTGGACTCAGAGGCTCCTCCTCCTTTGTGTTCCACACAGGAAGTACTTGCTGACTCCAAGAGCCCTAAAACCCATAGACTTCTATTGAGAAATAAACAGCTAATACTGAGTCATTCTATTTGCCAGAGTAACCATTCTTGCTCTTCTTTTCTTCTAACACGTTCTTGATAATCCTAATTTTTTTCATGAGATTTTTTTCTGCATGTTATTCAAGTTATAACTTGACCAATCAATAAAAGCATGTGGTCTCCCAGCGTACGTTTGAAGCATTTGATTGACAGATTCCTTTCAAGCCCGCCTTCAGTGGAAGGGATGATGCACTTTATGAATGGATTTTGATAAACAGAAGGAAAGCAGTCTGCCTATAAAGAACTGTCATTTAAAGCAAATTGTGGTATTTTCTTGTTTTTCTTGCCTATTACACAATAGCTTACTTCCCAATTAAAGTTGACCCATCAGTTTACATAAAAATCTAACTAAACCTTTGTAAAGCTATAACAACTGGACATTCAACTAGAAAAATTAAGAAAACAGATTTTCTGTTAACAGATTTTATAAAGGGGAAAGGTTAGAAGTCCACAAAAAAAAAATCATGTTTTTGATCAGGTGTTTTCAACATGTTGTAGCATTTTTCTCATGATGGACTTGTATGAAAAAGTTTAAGCTTAAAACTTCATTTCTGAGTAGGTCTTTATTACTTCTATGCTTTTTGACTTCAGTCTCTATATTATTGAGGTGATTGTTTATTGTTTTGGTGAATTTATGCATATGTTCAAATATGAAAAGCCAGAATCTTTTAAAAAATCTGTTTGTAAAATTTCCTTTCTTAACATTAGTATCAGTTTCGTATGTCTTTTTGTTTTTTGTTGCCAGAGGCTGACTCTTGCTTGCACACATCCGCCCCTTCCCTCAGCTGGACGCCCTCTGTTGCGTCAGTGAGGCAGTCAAGGTCTAATTGAATCCATATTGAGAAAGAGGATAAATCCAGCCCTTTTCCACAGCCACTCACATTTCAGCATGCGCGTGTCCTGAACGGAGTTTTGGTCAAAAGCTGTGAGGACTGAGAGTTAATTTGTACCCAGTAAGACGCTCAAAAGCTGCAGAAAAGTCTTAAAACAAAGCACCATGGCTGGACTCAAGGTAAGGCAGCATAAAAAAGCAAAAACAAGACTTTTTTTATTTATTTCCTTCAGTGCATGCGGGAAGTATTTAGAGAACATGAGTGAAGTGAAGTTAGCTGCATCTACTAATGTGACATTTGCTCTGAAAGTGAACAAAAGTAAATGTATTTTTCTGCGGTCTGCAAAAGGAGGCGTTCCCTCCAGCCAATCAGAATGCAGCATTCAGCAGCTGCCCAGATGTTGTCAGAAACAATCTTAAAAAAACTAAATTTAAATAATATCCAAACAAAGCAACATTAAATTCTAACTGGATGGCCCCACATTTTACAAATCTCAGTCTGGTGTATTTTAAGAAACAAATTATTCATTCATGAAAGTAAATTATAACCATCAACTAAACTATATTTTTAGCTTCTTTAATAAGCCACAGTAATCGCTCAGCATGAATAAAATCCATTTAAAGCAGAAAAGCTCTGAATGAAGTTTGAAGTACTTGCGCATATAGAATCCGTCTGGTTTTTGGCTGCTTTTGTTGCACTGTAACAGTGACTCAGCATAATGTGTTCTCATCCAGCTCAGATTCAGAAAGTTTTCCTGATTCTTTCCTGAAGGGCATCTGGTTTCTTCTGGTTTAATTGACTTCCATTTAAAGTCACAACTTCTTAAGTTACACTTTATTCTATTATATTCTTCTTTTTCTATCTTAATAACAATACATAAACATCAAAATATTTCTAACATGGAAAAAGTATTTTTTATTACATTAGATATTTAATGTTCTTTGCAGATAACAGTTTTAATGCTAAATTAGGCAATAATGATTACAAAAATTGAGAAATTTAGCTTTAGTTGAGTACTCCATGTTTTCCCATGGCAAAAAGTAATCTATTTTTTTTTGTACTATAAGAATACATACATTGAATTTTACTTTACATATACTTAGATATATATTCTTAAAATGTTCCAATTTTGTCTGAAGAAGTATTCAGTTAGTACACTTCTTACACTACAAATAAACTTGCAATATTTTAAGTGTACTTCATAAAACGAACTTCAAGTGTACTATTTTATGCTCAGGGTTAACTAAGTTTAGTGAAACATTTTAATCTTTAATCTTTCATTGTTCTCCCACAGATGACCAATGCATGCCTCAGTATCATAATTACAATTTTAAACAAACATAAAGATCCTGTGGAGGGTGTTTTTGTAATTAGCGTGTTTTTGGAGCACAACAACAAATGAAATTGATTGGGTGCAACTGGGACATTTGGCGTAACTGCAGTTGCTTTGATCATCGGTCTAATGTGAATCAATATGACAACAATTAGCAAGAATACAAATTAATGACAAGCGTTCAAATTTAATTATATAACCAGCGTGAACATGTGGATTTTGCATCACAATGAAGCTCCACAATAGATTTATGTTTTTGTTTGGTTGATGCACGTTTATCTTCTTTCAGTACATGTGTGGTTTCGGAAATGAATTTACTTCTGAAGACCCACGATGTCCTGGATCCTTACCTGAAGGACAGGTAAACAAAAGTTGAATTTTTTTCCCTTTTTTCACAGCTTTATAAAACACATTCATGTAATTTTTCCCCTAATGCTCATCAAATTAACATTTTAATTTGTTTTTTTTTTGTTTCCAGAACAATCCTCAGGTCTGCCCATATGGCCTCTATGCTGAGCAGCTTTCTGGCTCCGCCTTCACCTGCCCACGATCGACCAATAAGAGGAGGTATCTCATTAAGATTGCTCAATAATATCAACAAAATTGTTTTTTTTTTTTTTATGGATAGCTAGACTGGTTCTGTGTTTGTAGCTGGTTGTACCGAATCCTTCCATCTGTCAAACACAAACCGTTTAAACCCATGCCATGCGGGGATCTAACAGAGAACTGGGATGAAGTGGAGCCTGATCCAAACCAGGTATAACAATAGAATTGAAAAAAACAAAACTAAGTAACATAATGATGTAAAAAATGAAATAGAACTGAGCAGGTTTTTCCTCTAACAGCTGCGATGGCTGCCCTTCAACATCCTGAAGTCCACAGTGAAGAAGGTGGATTTTGTGGCTGTAAGTGTTTCTTCTTCATTGATTGTCAATAAAAGGTGATCAGATCACTGACTGACTTTGATTTTTTTCTAGGGTCTTCACACCATCTGCGGTGCAGGAAATTCCAAATCTCGCAATGGTATTGGAATCCACGTGTTCACCTGCAACACCTCTATGGTTGACAAGTGAGTTTGTGTTCAATAAACATGTTTTTTTTTTTTTTTTTAAGTATAAGGTGGTTTAAATTATTTTCCAAAACTCTTTTCTTGCTCCAGGTGCTTTAATAACTCAGACGGAGACTTTCTGATCGGTGAGAGAGAAGGATCCATCAGGAGGATGGTGGGATCTCCATCATCAGTCCGCCTTACGTTTTCCATTTGTTTGTTTCTGCAGTCCCGCAGCAGGGTGACATCTTGATCACCACTGAGTTTGGGAAGATGATGGTTGAGCCGAACGAGATCTGTGTCATCCAGGTGGGCTATTCCATCTCCATCACCAAAAGCTGCCATGCTGTCGGCCCCCTCAATCTAGTTACCATATTTCCAAAGTTGTGGTTTGGTACTTTTCGAAAGTGACCTTAAAAATAGATATTAGCGGAAAAAGGTTTCAAGCTGCAGACAGCGTGACCACCTGGACTGCGACTGCAGCATGTGTGCTCTTCCAAACACATTAGTCCATTAGTCCCCTCAGCGCTGATACGGTCCACATTTGCTGCATAACAGCTCTAAATTTTCTCTAACTGCCACTTTTCACATTTTGCTTTGCAGCAAGGGATGCGCTTCAGCGTGGATGTGTTTGGAGAAACCAGAGGGTACATTCTAGAAGTGTACGGAGCCCATTTCGAGCTCCCTGACCTGGGACCTATAGGTTTGTGTTTGCCTGATGTTTGTGTGCAGATGAAGAAAGATGAACACTCATTACAACAATTTTATATATCACTTCGCCTCTGTTTCCTGCAACATGCTATTGTCGCCTGAATTGTTGACACTTATCTCTGAAAATGTGAGGGATTTTTTAGCAATGCTAACAATAATGCTCAGACAAACGGTGGCACTTTCCCTTGTCCCAAAGTGAATATTCAACCGCGAAAGTTTTCAATCACCATATTTGACACTATATTATTTTTAAATCGATTCTTCTCCTTTTTTTTTTTGTTTACAGTTGACAGAGTTGAGAGAAATATAGATTTCACATTCATATGTTCATTACTCTAACAAATCTCAACAAATATTTAAAAATAATACAATTGTAAGTTTATTGACATTACTAACAAAAGCAAGAAAAAGCAGCCGTGGATTAAAAGAGTAAACACATTTATTTCTCCACTAGAGGAAATCAATCACTTCCTTTTTTATGCAGAACTTTTCAAAATAAAGCGCTTCCTGAAGTTATTTCTAACAGAAACAGAAGTTTTACAGGAGGAAATAGAAAAATAGGAAAAAAAACATTGATTAATTAGTTAAAATGATAAGGGAGTAGATAGAAGAAACTGCATAAGCTGGACGAATACCAAAGATAAGTGGTGTAAAATGGATTTATAAGTACATTTTTATGTCGATTTTGCTGAAAAAAGGGGTTTAAGTTTACCTCTTTTGAATTGGTAATCATGTTTATAATGTTTATCCATAATGCATTGTTTTGTAAAATGACGACTGATGGAAATGAGTTATTAAGCAACAATCTGGTGCAAGCATCTTTTTTTTTTGGCACAATGTATTTGTATGCTGTCCCCATATATTAATAGACTAAACTAAACTAAACTAAAAAATATATAAATTGACACAAACTTGCTGGCGGTTTCACATGAAAGGTCATTAAATTAGGC
The DNA here is from genome assembly GCA_003999625.1 of Oryzias javanicus. NCBI lineage: Eukaryota > Metazoa > Chordata > Actinopteri > Beloniformes > Adrianichthyidae > Oryzias > Oryzias javanicus. Next base: position 13,429,493 of record CM012456.1, read on the forward strand.
AGAGAAAATGCAGGCAGTGCACAAAAAAAAACCCAAAAAGACAGAAAGTCAAGCTTTACTCACAGAATGTGAGCAAAGGGAAAGGATCTGCAAATTAAATTGTCTTGTCATAAGATATAATACAAATTGTTATTATAACTTGACGAGTGTAAAACAAAGAGGGTAAAGACATTAGATGATACTGTGATGCAGCTTCGAGCATACATAAAAAAATGGGAAAAATAAAACCAAAAATATTAAAGACGATGGCAAACATGCCTCAGAAAAGTCACTCTTTTTTTTTTAAATCCATTTGTTGATGGAACCCAAAAAAAATTGAAAATATTGTTTGTTTTTGTCAAACATTACATCTTAATTCTTCACAAAACACTACAAGAAATTTAATGTATTATTCCTAAAATATAACAAACTTAGTCCCAATTAATTTTATTATTCTTTTTATAGACACACTTAACAATAAAAGATTTTGAACCAATTTGTAGAAAAAAATAGTTCCCCTTTTAAAAGTTCTTAAATGGTTAGACCTGCCTTGTTCAGACACTAAAGCATTTTTTTTAATGAAAAACTTAAAATTTCATCAAATTTTCTTTCTTTTGCATAATTACTAAATGTCCAACAGACTTTTGCATTTGGGTCTGTTCAGTAGGAAATAGTTTGTGATTTTGGACACAAAATTCATGAAAGATTCCCCCCCAAAAAACGGGTTAAACGGTTGTCATCTCCGAGGTTTTGAGCAGCTTTGGCTGTAACGGTTCACTGGAAATCATTGTGAAAAACAATGTGAGTGAACAAAGTTCAAGCTCCCATGTTCAAATAGAAGTTAAATTAACCATTCAAAGGAAAACAAACAAGTTCCAAAAAAACCCTGCAGCTCTCTGTGAGGCTGACATGGAGTGGAAACTCGATTGAACTGTCCAGATTTTTTAGTTCTTCCATGAGAAGGAAGATCATTAAGATTACACACACACAAAAAAAATAATGCACAAGCCAATAACTTTGATGTAAAAGTTTTGGGGCAAAGTTTGCAGTCATGACGTCCATATTTTTTTTATTTACACAACAACATTTGATATTTTTATGAAGCAAAAATAATAATTGTTAGCCGCCCAAAAGGGAATTGATTGTCTCCCATAGGTTTTCACAACTGGTGACCGAAGGGCAAGTGATAAAAGGCAAATAAACTATTGATTCAACATGTCAGTAAGTGAGGATGTTACTAAGAATCAGTTTTTATCATAGAAATGTTGAACTAATAAACCATATAGGGCATTTGAGATTAACCCTGGAGCTTCCGTTGAGTGATCTGTCGCAGTAGCATGGTACAACCTGAGGCCAATCAGTGTGTAGCACAGTTTATATGTAATAGAAGTCCAGACTGCTCTGACAAAGATCTCCAGCTGAGTCCAGAACCTCACTTCTTCACAATATTCCTTAGATTGGCCAGCTGAGTTTGCTGGTCGATCAAACTCAGGACAGGTTTGGTCCCTAAACAGGTTATATTACTTTTGGTGGTTTGTGCAGATGACAAGTCCTGCTGGGAAATGAAATCAGAAAACTCTGGTCAGTAGAGGGAGGCATGGTGAGCTAGGAGGACTGGATACAAAACAGTGGACAAGCATCAACAGATAAAACCTTAACATTGTTCATGATATGAAAAGTTTTCTTTTTATTCCTTTACCTGGATAAATGTGCTTGGATAGAGCATTATGTGAACAATGAGCTTCTTCACTAATTAAACCCTACAGTCTGGAACCTTTGTTTGTTAGACTGTGCGCTGCAATAGTCAAAACCTAAAATAGTTAACTTCAAAGTCTTGCTCCTTGGTGTGTAAAATTTGTTCTCTGTTTCACGATGCTCTGGGGGAGTGGTGAGCTGCAGACAGAGTCGCACTTGGGAACCATTTGGTGGTTTAACCCTCATTATTGTTCACCTTTCAGCTTATCCCTTCAGAGGTCGCCACAATGAAGTAGCTTTTCACTGATTTGCACAGGTTTGCCTGACCCAGCCACTCGTGGACAAAGGCAGGGTACACCCTGAACAGGTTGCCAGTCTGTTGCAGGGTCACAATTGCACACCCATACACACCTGGGGACAATTTAACTAATGAAGCATGTTTTTGGACAGTGGGAAGAAGCCAGAGTTAGAGAAAACCCATGCACGCACGGGAGAACATGCAAACTCCACACATAAAGGTCCACCATTGGCTCGGTTTCAGGTTCCCCAGTTGGGACATGAACCTAGGTCTTCTTGCTTTGAAGCAAGAGCGCTAACCACTACACCACCATGGAACACCACCAGTTTCTTTATCAATGAAATTTAGAGTCTCGCCCTCCCTCTTTATCTTGTTCATCTTCAGCCCATGGAATCTGTAGACACTAGTAACAAATTAATAAACTTTACATACAACATTTTGGAAAAGTTTTACTGAATTGTCACCAATCTGTAATCTTGTGTGTGTTTTCAGGAGCAAACGGTCTGGCCAATCCCAGAGATTTCCTGTGTCCGGTTGCATGGTTTGAGGATCGCACAGTGCCCTCTGGCTACACAGTCATCAACAAGTACCAAGGGAAACTGTTTGCCTGCCAACAGGTGGTTTTTGTCATGTTTAGTTTTTGTGTGTCCCCAACAATCGCACACATCGTCTAAAGGAGGCTCACACGCCTCGCACGCTTGCCTTATTACCCTATTTGAGTTTGTGCATGCTCCAGCGAACACCATCGAACTGTCACAGGACTAACAGGAAACAGTCCAAGTGAAGCATGTGATCCATTAGCTGCTCCTGCCGACTGAACTGCCATCCCTGATGATTTAATATCGAGGCGTTCGCTTTTATCCTTTCAGCAGGTTTCCACCTCGACTCCCTTATGAGTCTTAATCACTCACAATTAGTTAAGGCATTCTGGAGCTGCAGACGGAGTTCCTGTGAAGCTTTGCTTTGTCTGAAAAACCTTTTCCGAGTTAAGCATTAATTTCACCATATTTCACTCTGGGGAATGATCCTCCCCCTCCTGAAATATCCTGTTGGGCACATAATTGGATCGACGCATAATGTCTGACAGGAGGTGTTTTTACTGAGAAGAAGAGGAGGCAAGGAGGAGAGGTCCATCAGGGGTGGGGAGAGTCGGTGGGGTGGTAACCGTGGAAACCATGTCAAACCACACTATTATTATTCATAGTAAGAAGTACGTCAAGGCATGATACTGTCTCTTTTTGAAGCAAAACAAACCTCTTTTCTGTTATTTCTTCTTTATGATCTTTTTCCGCCCCCACCCCTTCTCCTTACGCCATGAAAGTAAGGGGCACAAAAGCAAGATGGGGGGACTGAGGCCTCATCTCAAGAAAGATGCTGCTCCTATCTGGTCCTGCTGTTTTTTTCACCCGCAGAGTGCTGAAATTGCTCAAATTAACTTATTATTTGCTTGACTGGGCCAATATGTTTGTGTTCTGTGTGCATGTGTGTGTGCAAGCGCTCGCTCTGCTTTTTCCTGCATCTTAATCAAATGTACTGTAGTTATTGCAGACGAGTCTCCCAGAAATTACCTGCTCTAGGTCTCCCGAGAGCCCTATTGTATGGCAAGAGTTGACAATAGAGAGTGTTAAGCTGTTTTTTTTTTTTTGGGTACGTATTGGTTACATGTTTGAATCTACTTAAGCCGTGTTTGCGTGTTTGCTGGGTCTGTGGAAACGTATGTGAGCGCGTGTGCAGGAGCGCCGAGGTCACCGCAAAGGCAGCTCGAGTTGTAATGAACTATATTGATTTCAGAGCTGCTGTTGAATGGGTTTTTTTGCAGTGACATTATCAGAACAGAGAAACTATATAAAATTGCTGTGGTTTTAACAATCAAGATAAAGGAGTATCTGTGCAAACCCCCCCCCCCTCACATAAGTGCACCGCTGCGAGCGTCAAAATGCTCAAAGTTTGGGAAAGTTTGATTGTGAAGCCAATTACCCCATAATACCTGGAGCCTTGAATCACAAAGAACAGGGGAGAATGAAAGAGAAGAAAGATTTAAAGAAGCACACCCTCTCACAATTTTCATTATGAGCATTTTTTTTTCTCTCTTTATGTCAAGAAGTACTCTCTCTGGGAATTTAAGATTACAAAGACATTATTCATTGTTCCTTTTCCCCCGTGAAAAGCTCAATTTAAAGTCTTTTGTGTTTGTTGCTTGGGTACACTTCTTTTATTTGTTTTGTGTTTTTGCACGCAGGATTTCTCGCCGTTCAATGTGGTTGCTTGGCATGGCAACTACACACCTTACAAGTACAACCTGAAGCACTTCATGGTCATCAACTGTGTGGCTTTCGACCATGCGGTATTTTGCTACACTCCTCTTAATAAACTGAATGTATCTATACCTTTCAATCTAAATCTGCTGTTCCTTTAGGATCCATCGATATTTACCGTGCTGACTGCCAAGTCCACCAAACCTGGGGTGGCCATTGCTGATTTTGTCATCTTCCCTCCACGATGGGGTGTGGCTGACCACACCTTCCGTCCACCTTACTACCACCGTGAGACCACACTCAACCTCCTCTTCCTGCAGGGAAAACTCCATGAATTTTTCAAAACCACATTGTTCAGACGGCTGAATTTCAAAGCCCCAGTTTGAATGGTAATGTCAGGTAGTTTGAGTCGATCATGAATTGAACATGAACGCGTCCGCATCCACCGCTGCTTCACGACTCCCTTCATTGCAGAGGCTATAACACCATCTTTTGTCCATTTCCATCTTAATACTCTCAGCTCATCTTGTAGAAAGTCCTACTGCACAGAAATGAGTTGTGTTGCAGCTCCCCCTGCTTGTCGTTTTAGGGAACTGCATGAGCGAATTCATGGGTCTGATCAAAGGCCACTATGAAGCTAAAGAGGAGGGTTTCCAGCCCGGAGGAGGCAGTCTCCACAGCATCATGACCCCACACGGCCCTGATGGCGACTGCTTTCAGAAGAACAGCACGGCTGAGCTCAATCCTGAGAGGGTGGCTGAGGGAACCATGGTAAAATTAAAAAACCTCAACAGACAAGGGTGTTCTAATGCAATCCAAGTTTATTGCACTTGTTTTTACGCTCCAGGCTTTCATGTTTGAGTCATCCTTCAGCATGGCTGTCACTAAGTGGGGTCTGGAAACATGTCAGAGACTGGACAAGACCTACTACCAGTGCTGGGAATCTCTGCGCAGCAACTTCAACCCCAACTGGAAGCCCAGCAAACAGTGAAGCGGTGCTTTGAAGACCTCTGAGAAAATAAAAATCTGAATTACTAAAAACTCCAGGTGTGTTTTTGAATTTTGCATTTGTTCAAATATGATGATAAATTTAGTTAAAATGTCTCCAATTTTAATTTGAAAATAAAGTCCATCCCACTTTGTGTTAGGCTGGACTGATTTCCCTTGAGGATCAGTAGTTACATCATTTTGTAAATTTACCAAACTAAGCTGTGGGTATCAATGCAGAACCCCTCTTTATTTTCCCCCCAAAAATGAACACTACATTAAGGGTTGACAATATAATTTTATTCAGTTATTTTTAATTACACACAAATATCATCTCATGATGACAAATTGAACTTGCGCACGAGGGTTCCAGCTTTTATCTGCTCCTCCTTCCTATCCTGTAAGCCAAATGACAAACAGATGATTGGTTAGTACAGTTTCCATAGCAACAAAGTCATATCACCCTCACCCTATTCACCTTCTAGACTATTTTATTTCAAATGCTCGCTTTGCGGGCGAGCGTTTTGTGATATGGGAGCATTTTTCTTCCCATCCCGGCAGAGAAGGCAAATATGATAGCCCCGCGGCGTGACAATTGCCGCAAATTCCCCAACGAATTTCAATTGGCAGTGATTTGCAAGGTGAATCTCCATGACAATGGGGGAGGAAAATGAAAGCAGGCGGCATGTCAAATGAAGAATTCAGCCTTAATGTAAATGGATCAAAAAATAAATAAATAAAAAAAATAGCCCGCCAACCTAGCACCTTAGAGAGAAAAATGAGTCCCAACCACTTTTGACAAGTCTATCAAATTATTTTAAATTGGATCTAAAGTTTCCGTTGGCAAAAAATGACATACTCTGAACTTTTCAATAAGACATTCTAGTCGAGAAACCACCACAGATGCAATGCTGCGAAACTTTCATTTTCTTAAACACAAGGTAAATATAAAAATAATGCAATAGAAAGCATGTTTATGCAGTTTGGAAAGCATGCTACAACTATTTACAAGTAGAAAAAACTAAATCCTTTTTTTTTTCCTTTTTCTTCTTCCCATCTTCATCTGAGGAGATAAAACACTTTTTTGCTCATCGTTTACTTGGCATTTTGATTCTGGTTTTAACTTATGTCTCAGAGGAAGCCCTAAACCCTCCAGATATATCAAATATTAACTACATAAGATTTATTTATTGTTTGAAAATGATCAGGAAATAATATGTAAACTAAATCTGTGTGTATGTTCAGGTGTTTTGAACAAACATAAATCAACCAGACTCGAAATAAATAAATAAAATGGAGGGAAATAGATGCTTTTCTCTTTCAATCTGAAAGATGATTTTGACTCATAAGAATATTGAATCCAAAGTGTTTCAAAATTTAACTAGAGACAAACCAAATAATCCACTCCCTAATGAAACCAGATCAGCTATAACCCTTATCATGCTAAATAACTAATTAGAAAGCCCTATTATTTTGCAGTACTGTTAAAAATACAAAACGTTCCCTTTAAACAGATGTCTGGTGAGCCGGACGCCGAACGGGGACTGACTTTTGGTAAAATTGGTTTAATAATTTAAAAAACAAAACGGAAAATCGTTTTTTATTTTATTAACTAAATGAAGAAGTAAGTAGATCAATAAAATAAATCTGATAGAGATCAGAAAGAATCCGATACAGTTTGATCTGATTCTGTATTATTTGCTGACGATTAAGTAAATCAAGTACATTTAATTAGCAACAATAGTGAGTTACCATCTTTAAATCCCAGGAAGCTTTGAGTGTCTTTTATTTTGAAAGCACCGCCTCAATTATTGCAGATCTTTGTAATAAAAAAAACCCAAATATATATTTATGAACTGCAACTCTTCTCAAAGTATTCCCTGACAAGAAAAACTTTGAAATAAATAATAAAGGCAATAGTTCATTTTGTTTTTAATAACAGTACATTTTCTCTTACCCTATCTGTTTTGAAGAGGTAGTAGAAGAAAACTAGAGGAAAAACTCCAAACATTGCTCCCAGCAGTGAAGTCTTCTTTGTTGCTCTGAAGTGTGGATAGGGGTTGGCTCGCGCGTACACCCATCGTGTCAGGGCAGGGTCATCCTGTAAAGACACAAAGATACAACATTTACGAAATTGAATAGCTGCCTTTTATCAGACCAAAAGAGTCATAAAATGACCTGTAAGCTAAAGATTTTATTTATAACCGGCTCCATACATTTTGACTTCTGTTTTTCTGAGTCAACAAATGTTAAACACATTTAATTTGTTTAAATTTTGTACTCCTTAAAACTTAAAACTACAAAAATAAAAAATAGTGACAAGAGAATTGTGCCAAAACTGTCATATGTAGAGGAAAATTGAAAAACACAAATTACAAAATGGAAATTCCTGTTCAAATCAGGCCATTTATCAATGATTACAACATCATAAAAGTCATATGTATATATATATATTTGATTGGAATAACGATAGATAAGCAATTCTACGGTACAGGTTGTGACAACATTTAGGGCCAGACTCCAAATTTAAGCCAGAACAATAAATTTATAAATGAAATGACCAGAAAGTGTAATTGTAGTTATACTATCATTTTGTGTGTACAGAAAAAAAAAAAACAATAAATTAAAGTAGTTTCACTCCAGATGACAAGTTCTGGTTTGAGTGATTTACCTGCTGATTCAGTCCATCTTTTATTTGAGAACATTTTAAAGATTAAATTAACTTGACATGATAAAACAAATAAAAGTTTTTAGCATTCTATGATAGCTTTGCTTTTAAGAACATGCAACTTATCTTTGATACAATTAATAAATAAATAACGAAAGAAGTAGGACAAAAAAATAGATGAAAAGTCCTAATCATATGAACACATAATTTATCAGAATGAATATAAAAAAATAGTTTACTCTTAAATTTGCACGGCTATTTTAATAAGAGCAAGCCCAGACCATAATACTTTACAATTATAATATAAAGTAATACTTAGATTTTACCTTTGAAATAACAGAGCATCTTGTCTTAATTGTATTTTCATCTATAATTAAATAATTACTTTTAAGGATTACTGCTAGCTTGCTAGCTGCTACTTGTTAAATTCCTTTAGTATAGCAATGATGCATTCACGAAACCCGACAGCCCCAATAATACAAGTTTAAAAAAAAAATCCTCTTTTTTTTTTTACACTTGTCTTTTTTTGTTTGTTATTCAGTATTCCAATTGTTATTCTACAGCGCTAATGCTAGCATGCTAACAGGTTCCTCGGCCCTCTCCAGGGTGACTTTACTCACAACCAGCTCCTTCCGGTGTGGGTTGTTCAGCTGCAGCTGGTACTGCCTCTTCAGGTTCGCTCGAACCGCAGCCCTCGCTTCCTCCGCGCGTCGGTACTCCGGTGACAAGTTGAAATATTCATTTGGGTCCAATGTTTTTGGCAAAGTGGCCAAGGGCGCCGCTTTGTAATCCGCCATGATTGTTGGTGACGGAAGGACGGTGGCGGCTAATCTCGAAAGGTCTCGCGTGGATTCGTTTGCCGTTACCACAGCAACGTGACGCTTTCTCAAAAACACAAGGAAAATGAGCGCCGTGGACAAAATCGTAGAAAAAGAACCGGGTCATTTAATTTCAGAGGATGACTTAAGGTGTGAAGATTCTCTTGATGGTGCGTGGGCCTTCACAGAGGAAGAAGAGGGCCTGGATGCGACTGGAAAAGCCGTCCAGACTCGGGCAGGGGCCACTTCCATTCCAGGCACCTCCTCCGACACGCTGAACCCTCCAGCCGTGGTGGATTTTTTGCGAAACTTCCTTTTCAAAACAGGCATGTCAGAAACTCTTCAGTGTTTTCAAACGGAGTGGTATGAGATGACACAGAAAGGGCTTGTAGATGAAGATCGGGCCGATTTGGTCCAGGACGTTTACTTCCAAAACCAGCGTTTGGAGAGCGAGCTGGAGGTGGCCCGGATGGAGACGGAGATGTCCAGGCGGACAGCCGCTGCCACATCCGAGGCCCTGGAGAGGCTCCAGAGAGCCTTGGACGTGGAAAGACGGCTGCAGACACGCCTGAAGCAGGAGAACAAAAGACTCAGTGAAGAGTCCAGAAAACTCCGGATGAAATGTGAGAAACAGCAACCCACAGTGCAGCAGAGGATGAATGAAAAGTCCCGAGTGGCTGCAGAGATAGACAAAGGAGCTTTGCAGCCACAAATAGACCAGCAAAGGTCTTCATCTGTGGAGTCAACATCAAACAAGAGAAACCCACAAAATGCAGTCAGCAAAACTGCCCACATCTAAACGCACTCAGGTTAATCACAAATAAAATCCATTTAAAACGAGTTATATCAAAGTATAGAGTGAATGTGCTCATTTTTGGAACACCATTTGCGTTGTGTTGCATCACTTTAGGCATTTGCGTCAAGCAGCCACTAGAGGGAAGTCTCCAACAAGCTACAGTTTGTTGATGAATGTTTGTTAAAAAACCCACTCCAATAAAAGTTGTGGTTTTAACATTTTCTTTTTGCATTTTATTATATGATAGAGGAAAAAGTGCAATCTTAAAATTGCATTTGTAAGTATTTCTTTATCCAAATCAACGAGAATCAGGTGTAGGTTAAAAAATGCTATTGGAAAATAACATGTGGCGTTGAAGCAGATGGCATAATTGAGGGCCACAAGCTACACTTACAAATAGAAGTATTAACGTCTTCATTTTCCTTGTCTGAGCTGGTATCTGACTGAAAACTGTATTACTGTATAGCTCCAATAATTTGTTAGTTTTGTTGCACTGCTAATGTTGTATTTGAGGGGCTGTAAGCCAGTGGAGGAGAATGATAAAGGATGATGGGAAATAAGTGAAGGTTTACCCTGTGCCAGTGGTCTTGCAGACAAACAAGTTTCTGACAGAATCTATGTCTTAGAAAACGATAAAGACTGTTTGATGTGGACTAAAATTGGCATAATCATGATTAAAAGACAATTGGAAACACTCTTACAATAGATCATAAAATCATCGGAGAGGGACTTTAAAAAAGATTATCCTGGTTCCTAGATTTCAGAGATAATCCTGCTCTCTTTGTGGCTTACTTAGGATGCAGTTGAGATTATGATAAATAAAATGATAAAATGAAATTCAAATAAATGGATTAAGTTAAGGCCTTTTTGATTTCTAGATAAAACACTTTTTGTAAAATGAAGAATTCAAAGCATATTTCTTTCATTTCATATTTCTTTTCTATAAGGCTGAACATAAGGCACTTTTTCTGTGATTTTTTTCTTTTTTTTAAAATTTCATTTAACGTATTAAATACTTCAAAACATTTTTTTAAATTCATTTTTCACATCATTTTCTGTAATCTTTAGCATCATATCATAGCAGCAGAGTGATCCAAAGGCCCACACGGGCTACAGAATACCAGACCAAATGATTTATTGTCCTTGCAAGACCTCTAGAGAACCTCCCGCTCTGCAGTCTTGAAACATCTATTTATGACTTTGAAATGAAATTCTGCGTGAGACTACTCTTGGGTTTAGAGAGAGTTTTAGCCATCAGATGAAATATTAAAATGTTTCTGCCACGGCCAACTCATTGCAGCATCACCGACTATAGAGTTGAACTTTAACCACATGAAACAATGAATTTTTTTTCCCTTTTCTATTCAGTCCAGCATTCCCTGCCATTGCCAATAACGTTCACACATTTATTTTCTACAATACCCTTATGTTTTATTATTTATCTGGCTGGCATTTATTCTTGGTGCACTGATTGTGCAAACTCTGACAGATAGCAGAAATTAGGATGTGGTTCAGAGGCAGCTGCAAGCTGTGACGAAATGAAAAGGATCATTTCCATGTGCACACGATTTAATCATGTTCTTAATCTGAAGCCTTTTTTCTGCTGCTTTGGTCTTTTAAAGCAATTTGGGTTTGAAAGACTCTCTTTAAAAGATTCAAACTGGATTGTTATTCAACTTTAATAAAAAAAAAAGTATTCTCTCCATTATATAATTATTCCGGCTAATTTGTAGAGATAATGACATAATACACGGTTTTAGGTAGTTAAAACACATTCTTTTTAAACAATAACTCTGAAACGAGTATTCCAACACTGTGAATCAGCTGCTGGCTGGCAGCGCTCCAGTCCAGTCCAGTCCTCTTTCTCCTCCCTGCTCCAAAACAAGCCTAGTCTGCCTCCATTCCAGCAGTAGTTGCCACATCAGATGAAAGATTTTCTCCTATTTCAAATTCACAAGTTAATTTATGAAAGCAGCACCGACCTGCTTTATTTGGAACAATTGGAGAATTTAGAAAAAAAACGAGTTGCAGCTGGTAGAGGGAAACTTTGTTTCTCTACTCCTGAACTTCATCTCTTCCTCACTCCATCCCTCTTCCAAGTTGAGTCCTTCTTATTTCTGTATCTCGTGTAGCTTATTGTATTCTATATTTCTATGCTATTTTGCAAACTGTTTATTTTTTGTTTTACTTTATAAATTGTATATTTGTAACATTGAAAGATTTTGTAAAGACTTTTTATTCAAGAGTAAGTGTTCATATTTCTCACAGGAAACATTTGTATTCTCCTGTCTGATGGAAAAATGTCACCTTTTTACATTGTCTAAGATAAAATTAAATCAGGTTAAGTGCTTAAGTAGTTTTTTGTAGCATTGTTTTTGTCTTAAGTTTGTTCGTTCACCTTTCAGCTCATCCCTTCAGGGGTCGACGCAGCGATGCAGCTTTCAATACTTCGAGGTGGTTTGGCAGAAAGTTTTACACTGGATGCCCAGCTTGACACAACCCTGTATTTTATCCAGACTGAGGACCGACACAGCCAAACTGGCCTTGTCAAGGGCCAACACTGGGATTTTGACCTTTATTGAGCTATCCAGCTGCTATTGTATTTGTACTTTGTAAAAACACAGTTTAGCAAAGAAAAACCCCAAAATATGTAATTTTTGACAGGTCATCCCCCAAAATAGTTGTAAAAAATTATTTATTTTGTATTTTTTATTAACTTAAAGAATTCTAAGAAATACTTTAAAAGTTAAAATATGATTACAAAAAGACAATCTTAAAGGTTTATGGGTGGTCTGCCACAATGACATGGGGCAAGGGTGCTCCTCAACTGATCAAAAGGGGAGTTGGCCAGGATTCCATTGTAATTCATCTGCTGAATCCCACCATATTAAGCACAGGAAACTGACGGGGCATCAACAACGGCAACAAAGAAAATAAAAACAAAATGTCCTTATTCTGTATTTGTGAAACTGGGATTCTGCATTGAGGAATGTCTTGATGATAACCTGCTTGTGGTCGTAAAGGAGTCTCCAGTGGCACGATGGCAAAAAAATGCAAATAAATGTAAATTAATGTGCAATTTAAAAGATATAAGAAGAGGTGTCCAAAACTGCATTGTTGAAGTAAAGGAGGTAATACTTTGAAACAAATAACTACATTTTCCTTGATAAAAATACCAAGGTGCACCACCAGCCGAAGTTGTAAAAATATGAAACTCTGTTGTCAGTTTTCACTAAGTACAGTGTCTTGTATAGGAATCAAATAAACCCAAATAAATAGATATCTCACATTATTTCATAATATTACCATCTGTGTGTAAAACCGGTTTACAAAAATCTGATATCTGTCGGTAGTAAATGTTTTTTAGGCCATTAGGTGAAGTTGAATAATATTCCACAACACCCCTGACCGGAACACAGGTTAAAAAGTAAAAAATAAAAGCACAGATGTGATTTTTGTAAGCAAATATTTTATTGTCACTTGGAACTAGGAAACAAATATTTTTAAGAGTGTGCATTTTGTTTGAAGTTTAGGAAAATTCAATTTCAAAACTGAGATATTTGTCCTCAATGTAGTGACACAAATATAAAAAATAAATAGTTGCACAATTTATTCTTTTTTTAAATTAAAAATGCTTTAAAGATAATAATGAATTAACTGAAGCCTCTTTTGCACCTTTAAATCTGTCTTGTCCTCTTGTCCAACTTTCCTAAGTTGGGGTTCGTGTTTGGAAGGACTTTTTAGCCTCACAGTTTTATGGGAAGTTTGTGATTTTGTAGCCGAGGCTGATTGTAATTCTTCTCCTGCCTGTTCAACTCCCTTGCTGTCCTTTCTCCTTCCTTCTCCACTGACAGCCCCATCCACATCAAAGCCCAGTGCGACCTTTGTGTCAAACTAAAGAGATTGAAGAAAGAAAAAAAACATTTATTTTCATCGCCCTTGGCCAAGACTGAAACAAACCCACCCAGCACTCTGCATCCTGATGCGTCTCCTCTGCTGGTTTCTGCTCTGCAATCGGTGCTGTTTATTAAACTGGTATAACAAGATTGCTTTTGCTATCAGCAAGACCAAAAATGGGGTTCTCCATTTTTTTTCCTTTTTCTTGTCCTGTCTAACAGCTGAACAAACAGATACGGGCTGAGAGTCTCTTGTGTTGGACAGATTTTACTGTCACAACAGGGGTTTAGTGAGTCTAAACCCCTGTTGTATTTCATACTAAACTTTATCTATATTGATCAGTTTGTATCTTTTTCTTTTTGGTTGGACTGGACAGAAATAAGAAGAGGGAGATGTGTGTGTGTGTGTGTGTGTGTGTGTGTGTGGGGGGGGGGGGGGTAGAGAAAAAAAGAAGATGGCAGCAGAGGGCAGCAACGTCATAAAATACCAGGTCTAAATAGCAAACTGGAATGGGCGGGGCCTGTCTACACACACACACTCAATAGTTACACACATACCTGTTGGCCAAAATACTCTCCACATTTAAACAAGTCAAAATGTACACAACACAACTGCAGCTCACACTCACGTAACCCTTCCGCTCTCCTGGGCTTGTTTACAATAAATAAATAAATCATTTTTTTTTATCTTTGATTTTTCAGTTTCACTAATGTCCATGGCAGACATAAAATCCTATCCACCTTTGTCCACATTTGTCATGGAAGGAATCACACATCAATATATGGTTGGAGTCATCTGGACCCCAAATTTAGCGTTAATTATACAAACGTTACAAATAAAGCCTTTCATTCTGTCATGCATGCTATTAGTGCGAAGGTGATCTGATACCTGTGCTCAGGTGAATGTTTATGATGTGTAAATGTGGATGATGATGAAATTTACAAAGGGGGAGAGTGCCCAGCCATCCCCACGCCCCGAAACTTTTTTTCTAAATAAACAGTACTGTCTGTCACAACAGATTTCTGTGCTTGCAAATGTTAATTTCAATTTGATTGAATTTACATTATTTGATATAATTTCAAAGTGTTTCAAGAGTTTTTTTAATTATTCATTTTGTAGCCAAAAAAAAGAAAAAAAGTGTGATTTTATGGGAAATAGTTTCAGCAGTTTCAGTTTGTCAAAAAAGTAGCCTCTTAGCTGTGGGCCATACTGTAAGCACGGAGTAAACCCTTCCCCTTTTCCAAACATCCCTTGTTTACACTTTCTCTTGCTAGCTTACAGCCGCTCACAAACCCAAGCTAATATTAGCGTTGACATAAAAATGGCGATCAATATTGGAGCTATCCAGGGGTAAATTCTGAACCACAAGCCAACTGGGATGAGGAAAACCAAAATGTACGTGGATCTCGCATCAGGATGGAGCAGGGGGACTTTTGGCTTGCATCTACAATTTTGTTGAAAAATAATATTTCCATTGCCAGAAAAGTGCTACAAGAACATGTTAAAAACACCCAAAACAGACTTTTTTATTAGAGTAGGTCTTTACAACTCATACATTATGTTTACGTCTGTATCTGCTTCTGTCCATTTGTCTGAATATTCTTCATCAAAGTTTGTAGGATGTGAAAAGTTCGGCTTTAGCTGACAGCAGTTAGAGGACACTTTTACCGAAAGTCTTTAAGCACCAGTTTGAGAGAGTTGATTTCAGGTCAGAAGGGATGTCACAACATTGAAAGAGACAGCCTGTGTCTGATCTGATGAGAAGAGACAACGGATGAAGAGACGGGCTCAGATTCCGCCCAAAAGGGAGTCTGAGATCAGCTCTAACAGAAAAGATATGGAAAATATTCAAACTACCTTTTAAGGAATGGATATTTCCATTATAACCTGATATAAAGAACTTGATTATTAAAAATGTTTGGATTTATTTAGTAGTGGCAGTTAGATTGACCATTTAACAATCTTCATTTTTGTTTGAAACGTGGAAACATCTTCCAGTATAACTCACATTCCTCACAGGATAAATCAGTCCGACTAAACTGGGTGTTTCTAAAAAGGCTCTAAATAGTTTTTTCTTTATTTTAGGCGGGGGGGCATTGGTATCATAGATCTGATTTGTGACTGTTTTTCCCACAACGCCTGTTGTCTGGGATGAAGACGTTCCCTTTCCACGAGAAAATAGTAGTTATGTGGCGGTTTCTAAAGCTTGGGGAAATTGACGCTTAGCCACTAACTGCGCTCAAAACTGACTGGGATTTTATGGGAAAGTCTGAGATATCGCTCTATTTGGGTCATTTCCAACCACAGACCTTTATATTGAAGGCCTCCAGATTACTTTGATGGTGGTGATTATCATCAGCTTTCATCTCGAAGGGATGACTTCAGCCAAAGTGGAGTGGAAACTCTGTCACACACAATGATACCAACCACAGTGGCCAAAACGCTGCTACAAACATTTCCTCTTTTCGCTACGCCGACTCCAAATCACTCTCATGAGGACGTTTTCTGATTCTGTTTTAAAAGTGTCTTTATCCAGTTTGGATGTGTCCTCTAGAGTTTGCATATGCGTGCTGTGCACACAGATTTGCCACATTTCATCAGGAGGTTCCCATGATGCATTAGCTCAAGGATACAGTCTGTCAGTGACACCCTGCTGACAGCTGCCACAGTGTGTGTGTGTGAAACAGAAAAAGGATGGAGTCAGCTCAGGCTGTATCTCCTGTTGCTTTCAAGCAGAGATGTGATGTGTTGTCTTTATTTTATTTTTTTTAAACAAATTCAGGCTGAATAACATCAGGGTCTCACGTTTGTTTGCTTTCTCCACCATCGAGCTGCTAAAGCATCTTTAGCACCAATTATGTGCTCAGGGGGAAAATGCCAAGTTTATAAATAGTGTTTTGTTGAGTGTCTATCTGTTTGTGCCTGTAAAACCATAAAAACGAGACCCGGAGCGCTGCATGTCTACGTCACGAGCTGAGGGCTTTGATCAGTAAACGAGGAGAGGATGAGTCACTCTCCTCACTTATTGCTTTTCTCACTGGCTCACTTTCCTTATCTGGTTCCCTCTAAGCTGGGATTTGCTGCTATTTCCTCCAAGCCGTCTTATTATATTTTATTTATTTGCCTTTTTGCTTTTGAACATACGATACACCGCTTTTTTCATCATAGTGACCTGATTTATCAACCGAAAATCTTTTTAGTGCAGGTTTTTTACATCACTGACTCTAGACTGCTCTGCTTTTTTTAAAACCAAAATGAATTAAAAATGACTCAAGATATTTAAAGTTTTGGCTCCAGGAGCAGATGGTCTGGACTTCCTTTTCCCTCACATGGAGACAGCTTGCCCTTGGCTGCACTAACACAGACAGATTAGAGTTTCCTGTGAGGTCCTGCTGGGTTTGCACTGTAGGTTTTGGTCCTACCTGTAATAATTTCATTTGTGAAAATGCCATAAAAAACAAGTTCATTTGAACTTACCTGATTGACCAGGCATTTATTATAAAGTCTAAGTCTAATAATGTGAAGAAAAGATAAGAAAAAACGGGATATGATGGACTTGATTATTAAAGTCTTTATTAGCTTTGGGTTCCATGTTTTAGAACCTGATACAAGAAAAAGTTCTGCAAAAATATATCTTCAATCAATAAAAGAAATATGTGATTAAATAGAATAACACATAAAAGCTAGGTAGAATATTACCATAAAGAACATGCAGGGATATATTAGAAATTAGAACAGCTTAATCTAGAAGGGATCTGTAATTGTAGACTCTGAGCTGGTTTAGCAATCTAATGATGCGCACACTATTACGCTGACAGTTTTTCTAGCAAATTTTAGATTTTTCAGAACAGTCTTTAGTTTGCTTTCTCTTTTACACGCTCCTTTCAGGTGTGTCGCTCTGTCCGTCAGTCTGGGGATCTCCCTGAAGACAACAAAGAGGCTAGATTACTCACAAATTCAGCAAATGATTTCTTAAGGAGTAAATAAATGCTAATCAATAACCCACCAACACAGAGAAAGCTCCGGTACGACCTGTCTTCCCCCTCTTGGGTGGATCCAGCTTCACCTGTCTCCTCACTCTGACCACCTGCAGAAGTGTTGACATACAGTAAGTGAGTGTTTTCCTGCTGCGGAACTGAGAAGTCCCGAATGACTGCCTGCTTAACCAGACGGATCACAGAGGTGAGCATGTTAAGCTGATCCAATAAAACACAGGGAGGTAGCTTTGCAATTCTTGATGGAACATTTTCCTCGGCCCAGCTGTTCCTTCGCTGCTTCCAGGTTGCCATGGAGACTCACCTGTAGGGGGGAGGATGTCTTGTCGTTGCTAAGGAGGGAGAAAGTGCCGGGGCGGGTTTTGCGCTTGCTCTTTTTCTTTGCAGCTTGAGTCAAGTGTCTCCTGGACCTATCAGCCTGAGGAGTACATTGAGAGGAGGGTTCATATAGATGAAAGTGCACACAGGGCTTAAATCAGCTATCTTAAACTTTCAAATCAAAGATACAAAGTCTTTATTTTAACTCCAACATGAATATTTATTTACCTGTTTAGTTAATTTTTAGCTTTTATTTGTGTCAGCTTGTACAGAAGATACAGAAGGTATATATATATGTCAAAGCTTTAAAATGCATTAAGATGTTCATTCCTCACTATATACAACCCCCAAGCACTATTTTGATACGTTTCTGAGTAATCTTCTAAAAATCTGAACACCAGCCTCTTCCAATCCACGAAACAATCAGGTTCTCACAAGGTGATGTTACATAGTGAGAACAGCCCCTGCACTGCCAGCGCCGCCCTCACGCTTAAAAAAAAACCTCACAGGCTCTGTAAGAATTCCTTCCCATCTTTGGTAGTGTGTCTGAATCTACAATTCCAAAATGAAGTGCCCTGGAAATTTCCCGGAAGTCTTTGTGAAAAACTGGTGTCCATAGATGCTCAATAGATTTGCAAATATAGACCATAATGCATTGCGGTCAAAAATAATGTGTGTTTTTTTTTTTCTTTAATAAACTATCCACATTTCATCATCGCAACACAATGGAGTCATGAATAGACATTATCCTTTCAAAATCCAGGGCACTAAATAGTTCTGCACAATATAATTTTTTAGTGGTTTAGGATTAGGGGGGCGATGTAGACATAGCAATAGTTTTTCTAGTGGCTTCTGCTAGCTTCTGGAAGCTAGCGGTGATAAGCTAGCTTCGCATGGTCCCTAGTCGCTGCAGACCGGTTTTACATTGACGTCATGAAATGGCAAGGCATCCTACTTCTGCGTAGAAAAAGAGTTGGCAAAGACAACTCATATTTCATAAATATTTTTTTATTTCATGTCCCAAAGGTATGATCATATTTATAGATATAGTTTACTCTCAAAGAGTAAAAAACCATGGTCCTAATACAATCATCTTTTGATCTATTTTTAAAATCGTTCCAGTGGTCTTTAAAAAGCAACCTGTGTCATTTTCTAGAACATTGCTTTTGCAGAGGCAGCAGCAGTTCATCCGGAAATTAGCCTCTGGCCTATGGGCAGAACTGTTGGCGTGGAGTGAGCCTGTCCTCATTTCCCATCATCCCTTTGTTTCCAAGTGTTGTTATGAAATGTATGTATTATTGGTACGATGAATACAGAAATTAATTTACTTTGACTCTATTTTAACATGTTTAGTTCTTAATGCGAATATAATTAGTTGGTTTGTACATTTTGTGAAATCCTTTTAAGTTTTTGTGAAACTTGTAAAATTTGTGCATTTTATGCTTATGGACCCCAGGAAGACTAGCGACCACTTTTTGAAGGTAATGGGGCTCTAAATAAATGGACTCTCCTACTAGCTTACGGCCTCTCGCAATAAAAATGGCGAGCAATATTGAAGCAGTTATGGATGGATCAGAATGGACTGGTAGAAGGAAGCTCATGGCCTTGCTAATTGTGGTTTGTAAGTGATAACTACAAGCTTTTTCCAACAATATTCTTTCATCTACTCCTGTTTCACAGCGATTTGAATCAAACCATTCTCAGAAATGCTATTTTAAGCTTGAAATTAATTTTTCCTACATCATGAGAAAAATTCTACAAGAACATGATAAAACCACCAAAAAGACACATTTCATTAGAGAAGGTCTTCCACTACCATCAGCACCCTCCTCATTTAGGTTTTGCTGACTCCAGCCTGAGTATCAGGAGTGGTTTACCTGGATGAGAGTTTTAGGGAAGCCTCTGACAGACACAGCTCCAGGCAGGCTTAAGTGACTCAGGTGGGTGGGACCCCGCCGCTCCAGCTGCCTCTTACGTCTGAACGAAACCTACGAGGATGAGAGAGTCAAAAACCCACAACCACAGCCAGGCCAGCATGTTTCCCTGAAGGTTAGTGTGCCTGATGTTTTGTGTGTTGTGGGTGCTGAGTGAGCTCCAGTCTGCTTTCCATCACTGGAAGTTCAGCTCCAGTACCGGGGGGAGGAAACAGCCAGATGAATATTGCTTTTGGCTCCATCATTTCCTGCACTAGTTTGCTCAGCTAAATCACTGTTATTGATCCACTCATTTTCAAAATAAATGAACTGTCACTTTGATAAATGATGGATTTTATTCTGCTACTTAGGACGTTAGACATATAACAGCATACCCTGGAGGGTTTACCTCGATCGATGATTTCCTTTTTACTTTACTGAGGAAAAGGATCAAATATCAAAGGAAAAAAAAAAGGTTAACCTCAAAGATTGGGAGTCGGTTTTCAGGTGATAGAGTTAAATGATCAGACTGGTGGTGCTGCGAGGGGAAAGTCACTGCACTCCAGAAAGAACGTGGTCAGCACTTTGCTCAAGATTGTGCTGACAGGCCACAGCGCTGAAAGCCAAGGCTGAACGACAGGTGTTAATGTCTGAAAGGAAATCTCGGGAGTGCAACAGGAAAGCTTTATCAAATGAGTTATTTAAATTAATCTAAACTGTCAAGTGTATTTTACCTATTCTATCACTATAATTCTTTTCGTCTTGAAGTTGACAAATTAGGGAAGCAAAAATGTTAAAATTATCTATTTTTGCTTCAGCTTAGTCAAGACAAGCTGCTTTTTTAAGAAAATTAATGTCATGACAATTTGTGGGAATGATAAGCTAACATTTGTATTTTAACAAATAAACACAACATATAAATAAGTCTTTCTGAAAATGTGGGAGGCAAGGTAACGAGGAAGAATAAGTTTAAGCCTCGTGGTTTTATTACCTTTGTTATTGTGATTTTTTAATGTCTTTTTTCACTTGCTTTTCATTGTTATAGACTTAGTTTTTAAAGTTTACTTCAGTTCCACTTTTTAAATTCAGTTTTTTTTGTGTTTTCAAACATGATGACTTTTTGGATCAATTTAAATCAGTTTGGAACTTCAATAAAGTTCTCAGGTTTTTTAATCAGTGTATTCATCTTTAAGTCTCTATGGTTTGACACTTGAAAACCTTTAACATTTAGATTTGAAATTGTGGTGAAAAGTATCTCAGGCAAACATCAGGATTTAAAAGTGAAATTATAAATGTCAGACAGCAACATTTTCTCTAAAAATGCAGACATTTCTCCTGAAATCTTTCCGTTTGTTTGCTCTCCCTGAAGCCTGACTGGGTAATATCATGTTTGGACGTCTTTTGCTGCAGCTTACAGTCACCGATGGAGCAAACTGATCTGAATCACGCAGTGAATTCTAGCGTCTGTGGACTTTCTGTCAGGAAAAAGTGAGTCACCGTATTATCCATGAGCAGAAACCCTTCAATATCCCTGCTGAGTAACACAGTTCAAAGTGATGGTTTAGAACCACTCCAAGCTGCATAAGTGGTTCAAACCAGAACAGACTGACCAACTTTCCACTCACAGATTTGTAACAATGGGTCACTTTCCTCCATGAGTAAGTGAACACATTTGCACACTCAATTAAACTGTTTTTCCTCTGGAATATGGACCAGTACAGTAAATAGTTACTTTATAAAGATGTTTTAAGAACTTTCCATCATTTCAAATTTAATGAATCTTTGGAAAACCAGGTGTTATACCATTAAAGGGGAAACAGAATCTACATGAACGTATGAAAGGTGCAGACGTGACACTTACCAGCCCATCGGTGAAGGGTAATGCCCTCTGCTCACTCGGATCGTCTTGCTGAGAGAAAAAGAAGGTCGCAAAGCCAAAAACGTTTTTATTTAGAAAAGAAAATTGCTGCCCAAAGCGACAGCTTCTTTAACTTACTCATAAATCAAGTCTTTCATTTCCACAAACTTAAGCTGCTCGCTCAGTCTTCAGGCTCTTGCAAAGCGTGTGTTTTTGACCCCTAAATTCAAGATTTAATGTTTTCCACATCAAGTGGAGCAGACGAGCGCAACTAAAACTTAACTAAATCAGCAAATATAGCCTCTGAGAAGATGCTGCTGCTGGTAATCGTTAGCTGCCACCACAACTGAAGCGTGTAATTGTGCGCGCTCTAATTACATAAGAACTGTCTGCAGCAGAAAAAAAAAACTCATATGCGGTGCAAACTCCATCAGCAGAAGTTCCCAGCGACAAACTCATCGTCGACACAATTGGTTTGGACAGAACATGCAGACTGTCCACAGAAAAATGTTGACCACAGCTTTTAAGTGTAACAGCTGGTATCCACATGAAGCGCCAAGAGACAGATTTTAGTTCCATGGAGGGGTGTATTTTTGGTGAGATGGCACAACGTCTGCAGACACATTACAATAAGACTTTGTGAGAAGAGTCTGGACATGTCAGGGATTGACGGTACAGGTCTCCAGCCAGCACAAGTCTCATCTCTGAACAATGTTTTTCTTGAAGCAGGAGTAGTTACTGGCTTCCATTTCAACACTAAGGTCTGTGCTCATTCAAATATGGGAAATAACAAACTTAAGATGATTTATTCCTCTCATGTGTAAAAAGGATGTAAAGTAAATTCATATTAGAGTGAGTGATGATGAGAATTGCAGATTTCTTTTACCACATCTTTCAATTTTACTATAGAAATCCCACTCTTAACAACCTTTGATACAAATTTTGAAGACATTTTCTACATTAAATTTGACAGAGAGACCATTGTTCAGTGGATGCAAACAACATTTAAGTTAGCTCAAATATGATGCACTTACCTGCGTAGAGTCTCAGCACCTAACAACACGACCGACACATAATGAACACCTCTGTCCTTCCCTAACTATCACATCTATTCCAAGTGCGTCACATACCTGTCTGTTTGTGGTCTGCCCGCGGACGCAAAGCTCTCCTCGGCTTGCTCCTGAGCAGTCCAAGGCTTCTGACAGCAAGCTCGCCTGCAGGCACAGCACACACACCCAGACGCTAAACCCCATGATCCAGGCAGGAACCAGACTGTTCCCAGCCTCCGTCAGCTCTCAGCTTTATATTCTCGGCCTCTCCTAATGGGGAACAGATGCAGGGAAACGGGAGGCCATGCCAGCTTCACGCAGACAAACAGCCCACCACAAGCATGCGCTCCACGCCAGCCAGTGGCCTGTGGTCCTGCAGAAACATGTTAGACATCTTCCAGGGTCTCCTTCTCTACATTCATCTACCCCAACCCAAAGAGGAAAAATAAACACAAATTTCCACTCATGTCTGCAATGCAGCTGTTGAAGTTTAATGAAAACTGTTTTCATAAAAAAAAATAGTTTCTGCTTCCCGCTGAGATGCAAAAGTAGAATGATGTAGTTACTGTTTTGACTGCACTTTTTATTCAAAACATTTTGTGAGACTTTGAAAGCAACAACCACATATATGAGTAAAAATCAGAGTTGGGGGTTTCCCATTACAAAAGTAATGTATTACAGTAACAAATTACTTTTTCTTTGTGGTCAGTGACTAAAGGCTTTTAAACTCATTTTGACTTAGCTAACAATTAACATTATTCCTCATGCTCTAACAGGCATGTCTTGTCCTGTTTTTTTTTTTTTTTACACAGCCATTATCTGTCTGTCTTGTTGTTGCAGCTCAACAAGTTAAGTAACTTTAAGCTGCTTTCATTAGGTAGTATTTGTTTTAGCCAAATGCGTCACACTTGTCTCAGGTTCTCTATTTGGTCTGTTTCTTTTTTAAGGTCTTTTCCAAAGTGAAAAGTCTATTTTTAAATGTTTTTATGGACAAATCCATCTTAAGTTGAGGGTCATCCTTTTATTGTTCTCCACTTTACTTTTAATTGACTGCTTTTGTCAATTTTGACCATTTTTCACCTTATCGATAAGTAAAATGTTCCAGGAAGCTAATTATTACTTCAAAGTAATGAAGAAGTCATGTACACTTATAAAACAGTTACATTGTAACTTAAGGGATACTTTTAATTTACATTAAAAAGTATTTTAATGTATTCAAATTGGCAAACTGTATAACACTGCTGTGATTTTGATTGAACACATTAAAATGAGATGAAAAAAGAGAAAGATGTTTTAATTTTTCATGAAGTTTTATTTTGTAATAAAACATTGCAAAAAAAAGTAAAATATAGGAATCGTAGTGTTAGCCGCAGTTTCAGAGCGAGTAGCAGAGGTTATGTTGAATTTAAACATTGTTAAAAGAAAATGTCAAATGCTATGAGAACTGCGTAAAGAAACATACTGGCAAAATACTGTTAAAGATAAAAA
Source organism: Oryzias javanicus (assembly GCA_003999625.1). NCBI lineage: Eukaryota > Metazoa > Chordata > Actinopteri > Beloniformes > Adrianichthyidae > Oryzias > Oryzias javanicus. Next base: position 13,453,507 of record CM012456.1, read on the forward strand.
AAAAAAACAATTATCTGTTGGTGTTGAGCTTTGCAGCTTCAACAGCAATAAGCTTCAAGAGGGAAAATGTGACAGAACAGGAGACATATTTGGAACAAAAACATCAATCAGACCACAATAATTAACATCACAACACTATTTCACATTAACACGATAACAAATGCCTTTCACCCTCAACCAAAATATTACATTATAATTGGCTACAAAAAAAGAAAAATCTCATATGTTTTTGCTTTCAAGTAGATGCTAAATTAATGTAATTTTGGAGATGAGGTGGTTTGATCCATATTTACATCAATGGATGTGAATAGGTTATTATTTTAATGATATAATGCTACAAGAAGTTGCAATAATTTTAATTTTCTATTTTCTGACCAATTTTTTTCTAAAAAGAATCTACTGTATTTGTGAACTATACTACAATGACACTGACAGCAGTCACATTATCGCACTTTTGTGGTGATTTACATCGGTCAAAGAAGTATTTGGCAGTCACCAATTCTCCAAGTTGCCCCACAAAATGACTGAATTGATGAGAGAGGTAAAAAAAAAAAAAAAAAAAAAGAAATCACATTGTTGAAAAAATATTATTTGAATGGAGCAGAAAATCAGTGGTCAAAAATAAATGTTCACCTAAATCAGGGGTGTCAAACTTAATCGCACATGGGATCAAAATCCAAAACACCTTAGGTTGTGGGTCGAACAGAATAAACATTTAATGAGCACATTAAAACTACATTTTAAAAACTGGAAAAACAGTTTTTTTTATCAAAACTATAAATAAAAATAGGCAGGAATAATACTCTAAAATAAATTAACTTAAACCATAAATAGTATTCAGTATTTTGCTCTCCATAAAAATACATTTTGTAGAAATTATTTACATTAGAAATAAGCGCAAGATAACATCCAGTCATTACTAACAATAAATTAAAATGATCTGGAGGGCCAGAAATAATTACCTGGAGGGCCGGATCCAGCCCCCAGGCCTTGACTTTGACACATGTGCCCTAAATACTTTGCGATGCAGTTTTGGTTGGCAATGACAGAGTTCAAACATTTCCAGTAGGTCATCCCCAAGTTTTTGGTTCCATGCAGATTTTCTAAAAAGCTGTGAAGTTTTTTGAAGTGTTCTGGAAAACATGGACTATCGACTCACTCCACAGATTCTCTATTGGATTGGATTGTACAAACAAATTCTTTGAAAACCTTTTTTTTTTTTTCTTGCATTCTATCTTCAACAAATAAAGTGTGTCTGATTTACATTACACACTTCTCTTTTCATTTTAGTGGGATAACTTGCTGAATCAGTTGATGAAAAATATTTATTGCCCTGCTTTACTGTGTATATAACATTTAAAGCATAAAACAGCAAAAGGAAAACATCTTCTGTTCAAGAATAGAAACACTGACTGAAACAAACGAGTGGGAGCAAGGGAAGAATAAATCAAATCAAATGAAAACAAATCTTGATGTGGCTCCCACAATGCGCCACTGAACAAATATGCAAAACAAATCATTTTAATTGTTGACCTAAATAAAAGAATGAACCAGTTTCCTGTCTGTGTTTTGTGTGTTATTCCTCCTGTAAATAAAACGTAAAATCTGTGACTTAAACCTCTTTTATAAACTTGGATGTGTATGTGAACATCTTTGGGAGAGTACCGGCCAACCAGCTGCAAGCACACGGTGTGAGTTGATAGACGGGATGTTTAGTCTGAAGGCAGAGTTCAAGAGGAGCAAAAAAATACCCGAAAGCAGAATGCGTTGTTTAATCTGGCAGCCGAGTCTGCGAGCAGACAAACACAACTTTCTTTACTTGAAAAAACAGTCTGTTCGTTTCTGCTGGAATCCTCATTTATCCTCATCTTAAAATGTATTCCATGAAATATCTCAGAACCTTTTTACCAAGGTAAAAAAAAAAAAAAGTAAAAAAAGAAGGACAGTCGTCTGTTTCTGTTAACCCTTTCATTGAGCCAAAAGCTTGAACCTCACATGGAATTTCCAAATTCGAAATTCGCCCTTAAAGAAAAAGTTATTTATTGTCAGCTGTGCTTTCAACTCCTGCGTCCTGTCAATGTGTCTGAATTGGAAGCTATTGTCCCAGAGCCCCCCACTTCCTGAGAAATCCCCTATATCTCTCCTCAGCCCCCATCTGTTCTTGTGTTTTAGAAAAAAAGACAGTGTGTTTCATGTGTGCCTGTGTTTAATCTGTGTAGCAACTTTGAGGCATATTTGACTACAGTAAATTTGGAGAAAGGGGGTTTTACCAAACTGTACCAAACAGCAGAAAAAATACCCTACTGATGTTTAATTACAAAAATATCTGCTGAAAAAATGAGCGAAACCTAGAAAAATTTGAAATAAATCCACAGTCAAAGTGGAAACAAAGAGAAACTGATTTTTTTTTTTTATTTATATGATTAAAAAGGTGCAAAAAACACAAATTAATAAGAAAAAACAATTATAGATCCAACCCAGACAAAGCTTAGTAACATTATAGAACAAAAGCTCACATTCCTATTTCTAAGATGACATTTTTTTTAACAGAATAGTCAAACAAGCATCTGCTGCAGTCGTCTCTGCTCTCTTCTGCTGTTGCAGCAAACACTCATTACATTTTAAGGATGGGTCATCAAGTCTGGAATCGCAGGTCAAACAGATGGAATGAACTTACAGAGCACCCTCTGCTGGATCAGGAGGTAAACTATAGACTGTTTTACAGGCCATAAATCAAGTTATTACACCTTAAAGTCTCTGTTTTTCAAATATAAAAGATATCGGTATTGCTGTCATGCTGTTGCAGACAAAAACACTAATACCAGTTTAGAAGCTATGATATTCCAAGTTTTCCAACTTCTGTGGAGGTGGTGTTGTCAAAAACACAACTTGGCCTCATCAATAGCTGTGAACATCTGGGAATTTACTTGTTTATTTCTTTCCATTATAGTCACATTGTTGAGTTTTTCTTTATCTGCGGTTCAGGTTTGGTTTCTCCTTCTGCACCACGTTTAAGTCAACTTTCACCACAGAGGCTTCTGTTTTGTTGATTTATTCCAATCAAACTTTGACTCCATAATTTTCTTTTTTTCATTCAGATGTCTTTATTTTTCCCTCTTCTTTTAAGTTTTGCATCTTTTTAATTGTGTTAAGGTTTGAGTTAGTCCAATAACCCTCTAACTTTATAAACTCTTTAGCTTTAGCTATATTCTTTTGACTATTGTAACTCTTCAATCGTTTACACAGTTAAAGTAATCCCGTCAGATTCTACAGCAGCCTTGCACTGATATGCAACACATGCTTTTTCACATACCATAACTTATTGATGCTTGCAATTAACTTAAATCCACTTATTCTGGGACATAGAAATCAGCTTCTCATTTTGGCTTTGCACGGATATGCAATATATAACTCACGTAAGAATTGGCACAAGGCCCACTTTTCTCTACGTAAATATCAGCAGATTCATGTTGATCATGTAAATTGTGTAAAGTATGTGGGATTGGTTGTCCAAAATTTACAAAAGCTTCAAATGTTGGCAAAACTACGCAGTCATCGCTGTTGATTTGAACACTGACGATAGTAAAGAGTTAATAGCTTGGACATTGACTGCCTTTCAGATCCTTCTGTGCTCTATTTCAATCCGAGTTCCAAACCTTTAGAAAGCAGCAATCAAAAAGAAGGAATGCTTCCATTGTGACAAGGAGTTTTAAATCATATTTGTACCAAACCAAGAGCATTTCCATTTCAGATCTAGAAAACACTCCAATAACTTCTTTCTACTGTAATGTTGCTCTTTGTGTTTTTTCTTTAGGATATATTTTTAGTTGGTTTGGAAGATTATTTCAAGTTTCACCAAAAAAAAAAAAAAAAAAAAAAAAAAAGGTAATTCACGGCTTAAGTGCCAAATTGACCCTGCCATCAATCTGCTCTGACTCTGTCTGTAGTATCCACAGACTACATCAACAGACTAAACTGTAGACGACTATTAAACTACATAAAGGTTTCTGTTAAAGTTATCTTCATGAATCAATGTATGATACCTGACCACAAAGCACATTCGAAATTTTTAAAAATGGAAGGAGTGGTTATGAAACAGTAAACACATTTCATCATGTAAAGGGAACATTTTAAGGACGTACTCCAATGTAAATTATGTTTTTGGTGTTTTTAACATGTTCCTGTGTTATTTTACCAATAATAGAGAACATATATTAAGATAATCAAGATTAACTTTGCATTTCAAAGTGGGTTTTTAAAGATAAAGTTTCCCTTTGACTCATTAAGGAAATATAAGAAGGGGAAAGTCTTCCTTCATAAAATATGACACATTTTGCATGCATTTGTTTATTAATTTTTTTTATACATTATATGCTCCCTTTTTAGGTGGAGTAAATTCATATTTGCTTGCTAAAACAAATGGGTTAGTTCCACAGTTTTGAGATTATTGTGCAGCATGCATTGAAATAATTGTAGTATGTGTGCATACAACTCTGCAATGTGAAGAGAATGAGCATAAAAACGGCTAAACAAAGCTCATTGCTGGATCATGCAGTTGTAATCCGGACTATGAAAAGGAGAGCTCATCTTCTTGTCCCACCTGTCTGTGCAAACACAGGTCTGATTGCAAATCAATACTCCTCTCCAGCACACTGTCCTCCTCTTCCTCTGCAGCAGCTTTGGTAACAGCTATGGAGAGGTGCGAGGGTGGGAAAAGCAGCGAGGCTTTCAGAGCTGTCATGTGGAAACATCACGGGGAGCCAAGGACAGGGCTGAGGGAAAAACAACACGACTGTGATGCAATTTGTGTTTGTCTTTGAGCAAAGGCAAAAACCCAGGCTGCCACCTTACATTTCTTTTCATCTCATTTGACTGAGTTCCAGCTTTAATAAGTCATCAAAAAGCCAACATTATTTATCTTTAATTGAACATCTGTAGGCTTCATCTCATGCTCGCTTGATAAGAAAGCATTAGTAATCGCAGGCAGCACAGTTTAATCCCACATGAAGTCCTTTTGATCCAGATTGTCATAACTCACATATTTAAACATCAAAGCTGCAGAGAAAAGAAGATTTTGCCCGTAGATGATCAATTTAACCAAAAACCTTTGGCCAAACATCATATATACAAACAATTTCTCTTTACAAACAGGAATTTAGACCATGCAGACCCAGAATGACAGAGCACCTTAGATTCTGCCCTGTTAAAAGGGCATTTTTCAGGTTGTGAATACAGTGTTGAACTCTAAAAATCACTCTAAAGAGGTGAATGGTATTTTTTCACATTTATTTTTTTGCTTTTGAGGCTAAATTTGGCTATCTCAGGAGGTCTAGCAATGAAAAAAAGCATTAAAGTAAATCCAAACATCTCCACCCTCGACCATATTTTCATCCACGCGCTGTTGGATTTACTGCAATTTACCAACCCCAGATCTAATCTTGTGTGGTCCTTTTCTTAGTTTTTCCCAGAGACTGTATGTAGCAGCTTCTTGAGTTTCACAGTTGACGGCGTTTTTGGCAAACATGATGATACTAAACCCCAGCCTTTCTGACCTAGACATTGTAGAGTTTAGGATTTGACGTGCACCCATGTCCATCTACAGGCCACACCTCCAATCGAGAGGATGTGTCTTTGATACCAATTCACAAACAACAACAAAAAAATGCTTCAACCCCACGACACCTGAATTTAGTTCCATCCATCCATCTGTTCATCCATCCATCCGTCCATTTATCCTCACATTTAGGCTTGGTTGGGTAAAGATACCCTAAGTAGTTATTGAATGAACTGCTCTGGCACCAATTAGTTTGCTCACCAAACCAACCTCAAATACCAACCTCGAACAGGAAGTGCAAGTCGTATTAACCCTTTAACAACAAGAAAAAAAGCCTTCTTTTTAGCCTAATCCAATTGGTAATTAATACTCACAATTAATGTTTTTAAAAACATGTTTCCAAATAGGCTGGTTGAGGAAAGAAAATTAAAGTTTAAAGCCCTCTAGCTGCATGTCATGTAACATTAATAAATTTAATAAGCTTGCTCTGATTTATCCTTTTCCATCTGTCATCTATTAGAAAAAACGCTGTTCAACTCCTCAGAGCATTTTGGGGACTTTGAGGAAACCAACTCAAGTGTGAATAAAATGAAAGAGCTCCACATTCATGCTTCATTTTACTGATCTATTTAAGAAAACACATGTTCCAACTCAAATCGACCTCTTATATAACATCATCCCTGATCACGGTTCACTCACTCTGGAGACTGAGACCAACATGATGAGTCAGACGTAGCACAGGTCATGCCCTCTCACTATCTCTCATTTATATTCCACCCTCTCTTTGTTCCGGTTGCCATGACAGCAAGAAGTTGGATTCAAACAATGAGACTGAAGGCTAAAGCTGCTGAGGACAGGAGGGAGCTGACTCTATCTTTGTCTGGTGAGAGCAAGGTGTGGATAGACTCTGTCCCACAAGCACCATACCTGTATTTTTCCCTCATTTTAGCCACTGTTTCTCATGTGCTTCAAAGTTAGGGAAATCTTTTAAAATATGGTGAAAATGATTATATTCATTTTTCCAAAGGGGGTTTCTAAGTGCTTCATTAAGCTGATGGTTCCTGAAAATTTCTTGTTATGTTTCTGTCTTTGGAGCTGCAGGATCGGTTTCCTTATTATCCAGAGCAGCAATTGTTCCAAACATTATAGTTACCTGGACTGGAGGTTATTTGCCCACGCTGAGCATGTGTTAACAAGTGCTGCTAAAATTCCTCCCAGAACTGAGAGGCTAGCAACAAAAATACTCTCAACAGCTGTTGCTGAACTTGGCCTGAGAATTTTATTGGCAAGCAAGCTGGGAAATGGAGTGGCTGGCAAATTTACTCCCTCTCATGCTGCTTTCTGAAATAAAAACAAGAAAGGAGGAGGGTTAGCGAGCTTCTTTGCTGCAGTGTGACTAATATAGTCTGGAAGGAGACTGACCAGACTGTCAATATGTTGTGGTTTCAAAACATTACAAGGGAAATGAATTAGTCTGGGCTCACTTGTGCAAGAAAGTGACATTCAGAATTAAGAGAGTGGCAGCATTCCCTACAAATCTTTCCGAAATCCTGGTGTCCGAAACCCTCTTTCCATATCCTGCTGTGTTTGCAATCTTTGCTACCTTGTTTTGAATATATCTGCTCTGGATGCATTCTTAAGCACCTGAATTAACTGGCACCAGCGAGTGGCGAGACTCCATGGAGGCAGTTTTCCAGAAGAAAAGGTTTTTGTTTTCCACTATGAGGGTGGTTTTCCGAAGGTTCTGCAAATATAGCTCATTACTCAACCCAGAAGACAATTAGTGCTCACTTATTAGCGGTAACAGGGGGAAATGGCTTCATGACTCCTTCCGTCACAGAAGCCCATCCACCCCCGTGGATCCCGAAAATGCATTTAGCCAACACCACAAAAATTGCAAATCCATTTATTTATTTTGTTAAATGGGAAAAGCAGCTTTTTTTTTTTTTTTGCCTTGAAAGCATTTTCCTCAATTTTCTACACACAATGTAAATCAGTACAGCATAATGAGTGACTCAGTGTGTTTGTTTGCTTTATGTGCTGCTTTGTTTCCAACACTAAAATGACCACTTAAGGAGAATTAGTCATGCCGAGTAGGTAGATGCTTCACCTCCACCCTTTAGCTGACAAACACATGAGAACTTGTGTTTGAAAGGAGGAAGGTACCAGCAGGGTGGACGGGACAGAAACGTTCTCTGCATTTGCGCATGATTCACTGGGATTATTATTGGATTTGAACCAGGAGGTTTAAACCAAAATAAGAACTCATGCTGCTTTTCACTACAACCAATTAAATATTTTACTAATAGTTTACAAATGAGATACAAGTGTATGACTCATCCCACCAGGAACCAGCTGCACAACACTCACAACTCTAGGTATTTGTTTCTAAGTAAGTGCTGTGCTTCTGTGTTGAGTTAATGATGGGAAGTAGAGGCTCTTGTGACACAGAAAGCACCCTCACACATCAGCTCCATTCATTGTAGCTGATCCAACCAAAAGGAAAAAGATACATCATGGTTAGCTCACTCACTATTCCAGCTTGTACCCAAGAGGGCTGCGCTAAAACACATCATAATTGTGTCTATTTTCAACAGGCGGAGTGGGATTTTCTTCCCACGTAACCTAGTGTTAACTGTACAGCAACAATACAATGATTTTACACTGTTAAAAAGAAAAGAAAAAAAAAAACACAACACCCACTTTTCTGATAGAGGTGCAGGGTAAAGAGCAACAGAATTTTACCCCTGACTGCAGCTTGGATTGAGCCTGCCTGTGTTTCCCATCATCGCTTTGTTTACACTGTCCTGCTAGTTTACAACCCCTCACAACCTAACATCAGTGGTGGTGGGAAATATCAGAGTTATTTAGATGAGAAAATCTGAGACAAACATGGAGTGGGGGATTAGGATCAGGGGTGTAGTTGTGCTCTGGTCTTCATGTTTGCTTTTGTTATCTTCTTTTTCTTTTTCCTACCGGTTCTCCTTTCCTCTTAATGATTGCACCTGTACTTGATTGTCACACCCTCCTAGTTTACTCTGTGTTCTCTTGCCGCCCGTTGGCAGATCGTCTTGTGAACTTTAGGAGTATCATGAGCCCTTCAGTCTTCACAGATTCTTTTGAGCTGTAAAAAACAAGGATTTGTTATAGAGACTTTTCTGTGTCCTGCATTTGTGTCAGATCTTGACACATGGATCTAGTTGTTTGCAAGTGGATGTCTTAGAATGGACCGGAGCTTGGACTGTTGATTGTATATTTAATGTATCAACTATAAGTGTTTTCAAACAGAACGTTTTTGTCTTCACAACAACACTAAAGAAATTTAGAGAAATGCCATTTAAAACTTAATTTTCTTTATGCATGTCCGACATCACGAGAAAAAGGCTACAAGAACATGCTAAAATCACAGACAACAGGATTTTTTATGGAATGCTTTGATGTGTCAGGTATTACTCTGAATCCACTCCTTAAATCTGTCCTCTCTCTAGTTGTTTCTGTTGCGTGTGCTCCTTTTTTCTTTTTTCCTGACATTCAATTTCACATTTATTTTTCTTGGATACAGCGTTCTAGGAAAAACCATCTACCTAAGCATTGACCTTTGCTGCCTTTCCTTGTCTTTTTCAGGTTGTCAATGACAGTCAAGTCCACACAGTCTTCCGCGTGATTGAATGACCCACTGATCCAGACTGACAGACCATTTGAGGAACCAGTAAACCTCTGCAGGTGTTTTAACAACTGCTTTTGTTCTGTTTGACAATACTTTGAATGATTTAGACAGTGCAAGCTGAAGAAATACAATTAATCACTAAATAAATGAGTAAATTGACACAAATAGCAGGGATGTGTCTCCCAATATGATGTATATCACGCTGTATCCCAAGACTGTACCAGAAAAAGCGTCTTTCATGGAAATAACTGGTCAAATTAATTTTATGTAATGATCATAATATTAAGCACTGCGACTGTATATCATGTACAAGTTGCTTTTACCGTCAAATTCATGGTGCTTTTCTTTTGGCAAATTAATATATGTTTGTTTCTAAAGGGAACAGTCAACATTGTATGATTTCCATGACAAAAGGTTTCTGTATAAGGAAAAAAAAAATAAAATGAATGTCCCTGAACTAACAAGGTTCTAAAAGCATGATAAAGTGCTGCCTATTATATCCAATGTCATTTAAACTATCATTTAAACCAGAGGTCACCAACCTTTTTGAAACTTTATGGGTCGTACAAAAGGCTACCATTTTGATACATACCAATAATGATACTCCTCTATGTGAAGACACTGATTTCTCAACATAATTATCAACAATGAAAACAAGCTAGGAAACAAACATAAATATTCAGCACTTTATTAATCTCAGTAATTGATACATTTTCATATGATCACTTACACTTAATGGGAAAAAAAATAAAATTTTCACTATGTTGTACCATATTTATTAAATATGCAATGTTTAAGAAAAATCAACTTATACATTTTTAAACAGATTTTTGTCACATTTTGAACTAATGACCAAATCTGAAGTATTTTTAACAAAATTAATGATCTTTGAAGTGGAGTCCGTCTGAAGTCACCGAAACTTATTAAAAGTTATTTTATCATTAACATATTTTTAACACGTTTTCATTTTTAAATCTATCTAAATTCAAGAGTATTTACAAAAAATAGCAACAGAAATTGAATTTTAGATGCAGCTCACAAGCGAGTTGTGCTATTTTTAGAAGAGACCAGCGGGCAACTTGTGTGGTCAATGTCTATGGGATCACCAACTTGGTGACCCCTGATTTAAACGATTTTGGAGCCTGAACGGTACTTGCATGGGAGCTTAAAAACTACAGGGGAAAAAGTCCATTCTTTCCAGAAACATTTTAATGTGATGACAGGATGAAGGGGAGTATTTGAATGTGGCTAAGACGCTTCATTTACATGACAGTCTGCACTGCAGCTCCATTTTCTCACACGCAGAAGAAAACGCGTATTTCACTGCTACAACGTAGGCCTTTTTCAGAGCATTGTACACATCACTGTGATTGTGTAATTCTATTGTGTAATTCAGCACAACCAAGTAATAAATGTTTCATAACAACCAAAACCATGAGGCTGACTGAACATTTGACAAATCTTGTTGTTCTGGTCGCGGTGTAGAGCTACTCAAAGACGCTCAGTGTGCTGTGCTGCCAACTAGTGGTCAAAGGTTCAGGTGGAAAACAGAAGTAAAGTGTTGAAGGATGCTCAAATATTTAAATATCATCATGCCAACATTTTAAATCGATGCAAGTATCGTCAAACGATATATTGCGATATATCGCGGCAAATCGATTCCCCCCTCTACACCTTTACAAATAGGGATTATAATAAAAATGAAAGAGAATTAAAACAATTTTATTGTTTGCTTATTTTTGGTTGAGTTTTACCTGTGCAGAAGGCAGTAGCCTCACAACCTGATGTTTCATCATCATAGCAGAAGTTTGGCATTCTTTTTTCTAAAAGTAGACTGCATACAGACAAAATGTTGTAGATTGAACATATAGTGATGAGTTCTAAACTTATTGTACTTTGTTTATTACAAAATAAACAAAGCACAATCTGCAGACAAGGAGGCAATAAGCTGCACAGCAGCTGTGGCTGCAGACCTGAAGATGCAGCTGTTAAAATAAAGGTCACACCACAAAGCAAGTAAATGGCGCTAGGCCACAAGTGAACCCATCTGCTGCATTATGGCAACGTTCAATCTGTCTGTGTTTAACATCAGCATTCATGCAGACTGACCCACTGACTTGGATCAAGACAGAAAAGCTAAATAGACGTTAAGGAAACGCAAAAACAAATTATGAACGGCCACTTTTTTTTTCCGTTAAAGGGCAATTTATAGGCAGTACATTTAGGAAGAACATAAATATATTATTTAAAACTGTTCCAGAGTTAGAATGACTTCATAAAATAGACAAAATATGTTTATGAGTAAACACAAACTAAATTAAATAAAATATTTTTTTTCTTACATTTCTACCAGATTTAATTTAAAATAATTTGTCTGGAACGTCAGTATGTTTTGGTCAAAAATATCAGATTTTACTGCGCTAGAAAGACAACTGATGTTGACTCACAAATCCACAAAAAACTATTATAGTTGGTTACACATCAAAGATTCCTGATGGCTCAAGTATTCTTGATGTTTATTGCTACTTTGCTTGAAGATCATAGCAGCTGTACACATTCTTGTCCTTCCAAAGGAAACATTTACCTTACTCAAATTCACCTCATAGCGACCGTTGATTGGGATTAATTGACTATAACTGTTGTTTTAAATGCTAAAATATTTGGTTCCTCCTTTCCGAAATCTTTAGAGGACGGAAATATTCAGTGTCTGTTGCAGTGAAATTATAACCCACAAAACACTGAATGTCACACCAAACAGTAATCACACTCCCGTCACCCCATTTTTCCTCCACTCAGTTGCAACACTTCAGCAATCACTGTCGCCCAAAAGCCTTTTGAGGACGTCCATGCTGACAAAATCTACTGGAGTGCATGCAAGAGCTCGCCGCACTGCCCTGCTTGTATTTTTCCACAGCTGCAGCAAAAAATGACTGCGGGAACGTTTCACCTTATGCCACTTGGGAGCTTAATGGGATTGTTAAAATTTGCAAATCACACTGTAACGAGCTAAATCCCGCTGGCATAGATAACATTCACAACCCAAGCCATCAGTAAAAACAAACAGTCAAAACAAAGGAGAATTTTTTTTCAATCAGCGGCAGTTTATGCATTCACTAACGTCAAATCAGCAGCAGATCAAATAAATGTAGTGCAATATTACTGGAGCGTGAAGCCACTAAAAGCCTTTTTATTGTATGTGAGCAATTGAAGTTGCAGAGATGTGACCAAAGGCCTGCTAATATAAAACTCCAAAACCCTCATTTCAGTTGACAAGACTTTACTTACAAAACCAGGATAACAAGCACGGTCTCTATTTTTCTTATCTATCTACATAACAGCTGAACTTATATTAGAGTCAGCATCACGCTTGCAGTGTAGTAACACTTTGAATTATGACAATCACCAAGATCGGATTATTACATCTGTTTTCTAAACTCGTATAATCTCTTTTGGGTTCATAGGGTTTCTGGAGCCAATCCCACACCCACATACACATACAAGGATAATGGTACAATCACAAATACATGTTATGTTCATGCCAGTATTAACCGCAATTTGTCAAGGGGCAGGTCTCTGAGTCACTGTGGTGTTATCAACACCATAGTGAGTTATGTGCAGCATCATCCCCGTTTGGACCCACGGTGGCTGGGAACGCTAGATCAACGTCTGGTCATTGCCAAAACCCCCGGTCCATGTCAATGACCCTCGCACAATTTTGAACAATGAGGTGATGGCGGTGGGATGGCAGAATGGGGCCAGGGAGGTGGTTGGAAGGAGGCAGTCTGAAATCGTCCCACTCATCTGACGATTTTGGGGACCTTGGAGACCCTTCTACCAGTCATTTATTGCACTGCTGTCTTCCTGCCACCCAGCTTGCCACCGCACGACCTTCAAATGCGCCCGAGTGTCCAGTTACCGAAGTCAAAAATCACAGAGAGTGTGCAAACTCCACACAGAAAGGACCCAGCAGGGATTTGAACCAAATTCTTCTCGCTGTTTATTCATTTGTGCTTTTCTCTTTTATTTTAGTGAAGTTTTGGGGTTCCACATGGCTCAGTTTTGAGGTTGCTTCTCTTTTCTTTGTATTTTCTTCCTCTTTGTTTTTCTGATCAGTTTCTTTATATTGTTTCCTTGCTTGATGAGGTGCCATATAAATAAACTGCATAAAGACATACTTCATGGTTTTTGATTGTGTGACCCTGCTGTGACAGACTGGTGAACTGTCCAGGGTGTACCTCACCTTTCCCCAACAGTTGCTGGGATAGGCTCTTGCTGCCACATGACCCCTTTAAGGGATTTATTAAGTTTAAAAAATGAAGGATGGATGATTTGTGTGTAAAAGTACAAAGCTTTTATTTATTTATTTACATCTGTTTACCTTTATCTTTTTTTTTAAGTGTTTATGATCGCTTCACCCAGTAATTTCATTTAATTTAAAGTCTGCTTTTGTGTGTGTATTATCTTGTTCTGCTGTTCTGATCAATGAGGCGTGCATCTTTTTGTTTGATGGTGATTGTGTTAATATTCTATAAATAAAATTGAGGTTGTCTTTAGATCTATTTTTACATCAGATAGTTTTTTTTTTAACTACTTTTAAATCTAGCACACAATTAAAAAAAAAAGTGTGTAATACAAGCCAATTGGTTCTATTTTTAATTACCTAGTAGGTACTGTTGCTGCATTTGACACATGCACCACTGCACATCTGCTATGAGTGTATTTGATCAAGCAGCTGACCTTAAATGCTGTCACAAGATTTCTGTGTTTTCCAAAACGAGACGCTTATCTAGTGTTGCAGTTTTCATCGTCCTGCATGAATGAAGCAGAAACCATACGCACCCTGAAATTCAAATATTTACAGTAAGCATCTTAACTGTGGAAGACATGTTCTCTGGAGCAGCACTAACCATTGTGCACACACTGAGATGTAGGCTAAAGGTGTAACTTATGTGAGCAGAGGATGACTCATAGGGGTGGGGCCTCATACCTTGTGAAAAACACTGGATTTGATTTGCAACACAGAAATTAGGGTTTTTGGTCAGCAAATCAATATCTTTTTCTTAAATTTTACTGCAGTTTTGCACAAAACATGGGAATCTAAAATGGTGCAACATAAATGCAGCTTATTTGTGCTGCAGGATCATTTTATTTAATCTATGCATTAAACAAAGCAGTAGCACAATGGTGGGGTCATGAACTCATTTGGTCTACATATTATGCTGGGATGTTTTCTCTGACTCTCTCAGAGGCTGATTAAAGCGTCACTGGCTTTGTGAATGAAGCAAACACGGCGCCTCCTCCTCCTCCTCCTTCTCCTCCTCCTCCTCCTGCGGGAACAGCAGCGGAGCGCAGGATGTCCAGGTGCCAGCTCTGACAACCAGGATTTGACATCAAACCAGCAAAACAACAAGGCTTTTTTTTTTTTTTTTTTTTTTTTTTTTTTAAGACCCTCTGCGATTGTGGTGTCACCATGAACACAGGAGGAGGGATGGAGGTTGGGAGTGGAAGCACTCACCGCGCACGCCGTGCGCCCTTCTCCTCCTTTCTCTAATCCAAACCTCGTGATCCATTCAGCGGCGCCTGCGTTCACTGCGTGCAGGAGAAACAATAAACCAGCCGAGGGGGCAGAGGAGGGAAAAGTATTCGGGAGAGAGGCTGACAGGAAGTTTAGACGCTTGCAGAGACGCATCTCTCCGCGTCCTCCTCTCAGAATCTGGATGAAGAGGCTGTGACTGGCGGTGTATCTGCTTCCATCGCTCCTGTGTAAGTGATGCTCCCTCCGTGATCCTCTAATAAGGCAATGAACAGGATTTTACTTATGACTGCGTATGAAAGAAAAATAAAATACTGTTGTGTCAAGCTGTCTGGAGGCTGTACAGATGTTATCACCCCAGCTAGTCTGATGCTGCAAACATGAGGTTTCTGAGCATGCAGGGAGGAAACATCAGGTGCATCACATGTGCTGACTGAAACTAAAACCAGATTATTTTAAATAAATTAAAATGCTTTAAAGAATCAGGCCAGGAGCTTTGGGAAACTTTAACCCCAAGGAATGCAAGCTGAAAATCCCTACTTTCTATCCCCTGAAAACTGGTGCATTAAAGCTTGTTTTCCTTTTTGGTTTCTGTTGTTTACTGTCACTTGTTGGCACTAAAACTGGATCTGAGTCTATTCACTCAATCGATGAGTTATTAGAATTTTATATCTCAGTATAAATTAGAAAATTCTTCTCTTTCTGAATATTCATGTTATTCTCAGCACTTACTCACATGCACGATTATGCAGGCGGATCCAGCCCGTCATCTGTTTTCCTTTTGACACTTCAGGTGAAAATGTGTGTGAGGAGTGCATCATCACAGATGGATGTCTCACCTTTTCAGCACCATCTCCAGCTCTGCACGGAGTGCTGTTTAGCCAGGCAGTGATTGATGCAACACAGCAGGAAGAGGTCAAAGAGTGATGACTGATCACACGCTGTTCGAAATGCTCAGCCTTAGATGAAGGTTGTGCTGCCCCTCTCTTTGCCTTTATGTTCTTGCTTCAAATGTTGTCTTTGATTTTTGCGGCACAGAGGGAATGCAATATATCTGACTTTTCTCTAACTAAAAAAACATGGATGTTTTTTTATATTTGACTAATCAGTGGACATCAGCCAAGGAAACTGAAAAAGGTTAAAATGATTTATATTTGCCCGTCCATTTTTTCTAAGCAAGTGATGCAGGTGTAAACAATAAAAAAGTAAATTTTTTGCTTAAACTTAAAAAAAGAGATAATTAAACCTCCCCAAATTGTTACATTTTTTTCAGTTAAGATAAAATATTTAAGATTAAGCAAAACATGGCAATTTTGAAATAAATGTAATAAGGCAATATGATACTAAGGGTGTGTATTGGCAAGAGTCTGGTGATATATGTGTCAAGATATATATGTCATATCTTAATTTATCCCAAGGAAGTATCAGAAAATATTTCACTTTTATTTTAAATTGTAACATAAGTATTAACTGAATTACCAAATCAACTTCATGGCGCTTTTTATCTGGAAATTTGAGAAACATTTAAGTAGAAAACAAAAGTAAGACTGAACTAAATGTTTGCTTTTAAATGATAATCAAATATAGCCTTAGCAGTATTTTTAAATCGATAATTATGACTGAACAAAGCATATTTCACTGAATTGATAATTTCCTATACCCCTACATGAAACTGTACTTTTAAAATTTTTTCACTGTGAATGAATACCTTCTAAAAATAAACAAGAAGTAATGTTGTAAAATCACGTGAACCCTTTCTGCTTTCACAAAGGCCGAGAGGATGTGCAGAAACCTATTCTGGTCAGAAGCAGGTGTTGCCATATCTGTGAAGCTACATCCACACTGAATGTGATTAGCGTGGCAAAGGCATCCGGTATTAACGTTAAATCAATGTACAAGCTTGATATGGGGTCTTACGGTGGGATTTGGGCAGTGTGCCCAGAGTTAAAAAGTTGAAACTTTGAAGATGTCATTGTGTTGCGTCATACAATCAAGGACTCAGATTTGGGCACGTGGTGTTCAGTGACTTGATCAGCGACTGGCATAAAAATCCAAAATAGAGGATCAATGCTCTCGTTCTCATCTGGAACTTTCATCCATACATTTTCTTAATCTGTTGCATCCCTATTGGGGCCACTGGGTTGCCGAAGTCCAACCTGGCTACTGTTGGGCAAAGGCGGGGTACACCTTGGACAGTTTGCTAGCCTGTCACAGGGCACATGAGGCTGGAGTGATCACGCCCACTATTCCGGCCCATGGGATACTGGCAGGCAGGTGGGAGAGCATGGCGCAGTAACCTGTTTGAGCCTCCTGGACTTGATGGTATTTTTCTTATTTTCATTTAAATAATCCTATTGAGAGACCATGAGAATCAGCGGTCATTCAGACACAGATCCTGCAGTAGATGGTGAACCTCACCGTACTGGGACAGTTTCTGAATTATCTTATAAACCCACAAATGGAAACGTGCTTTCTGATGAACCCTTGTGCTCTCTTATGGGATCCAGACGACCCCAACCTTACATTGATGTGTGAACCATACCATGGCAAATGTGGTCAGGATTTCATGTCTACCATGGACACCAGTGAAGATAAAAGTCCTAAAAAAAAAAAGTCTTGTGGGGTTCAGATGACTCCACTTTTAATGTAAACATGCCTAGGATAGCACAAGGGTTGAATCAAACAAATCTGATCTCTAAACATCATCCGTGTCCTCCATTCATTGTAAATGAGATATACACAGACGGACAAAGCTCCATGTTGAGAGCAGCGGCTCTTCCCACATGTATCTGGGAGATAAAACATTTTGGGACAAGCGTCGAAAGAGAGGCGTCCAACGCAAATTTGACGCACAAATCGCGTTCAGTGTGAATGCAGATAAAGAAGTCAGTAAGTAAAGTAAACAATGATTCAAATAAATTACAACTTTTATTTTATATAATACAGACCTGATTCACCACTTTTAATAAAGATAAAGCCTCTTGATGGGATCATTTAAAAAAGTATTGAATGTCTTTGGCTTCAAGTTGTCAAAGTTGCTTAATGATCAACCAAAATACAGTTTTTTTGGTGATTTGACAAGTTCTTGTGGTATTTTTTGGAGGACTTGTATAAAGAAAACTAATCTTAAAATTACTTTATTGAGTATTTCTTAAGTAAAATCATTGTGAATCGTGACAAAGAAATATAAACACAAAAAATAATGTAATTATTAAAAATTAAAAAAAATCCTAAATAGCAGTAATTTTTGCAGGAATAGCAGGTTCCTTTAAAACATGAACAGTCTCGCTGCACCTGAGGCTCTCTGGAATCCTTCTAGTAAGTTTTGATTCTAACTTTAGGAAGAAGAAGCTCTTACGTTTTTCCTTTATGGTGCGTTAGACATTAGGCAGAGGGGACATTCCCAAAGGTCTCTTTTAAAGCTCATTGTATATACAGTTACTTTTTTATGCTTTTGTTTTTGCTCTTTTAGCAAACCTGCGTTGTCATGCTGATAGATGACAGTCATATCCTTGGCAGCAAAACCACTTTGAACACCTGCTTGTTTTGCTGTTTTCCAGTAAGACAAACAGGCGAAGAGTTAAAGAAAAACCATCAGACGTAAAAGGATTTTAGTCGCCTATTTCTTAATGCTTTTCGCCTCATCAAACTGCTTATCCCTTCATCTCCAAGACATCTCAAAAAACTATTTTTTTCTTTCTTTAACATTAGATGTAATTTTGCCAGTACAAATTTGTATTTGTTCACTGTTGCTGGAAATAAAAGCCGATCCATTGTAGAGCATCTAAAACAAGCAGTTCATTTAACGCTCGGCTGCCTCAGCCCCTTTAGTGCTCCGGTGCTCCCTGTCCTCAGCTAACCCATCTCCTGCTCACTTCTTAAGGTGGTAGACAGAACCAAATGATCTGCTCTGGGGTGTTTAAGGAGTTGGGTTGGTGTCACCAAAAGATGTGACTGAAAGATGTTCACAGTGTCCTCAGTAGAAAATATTCAGTTCTGCTTCTTTTCCAATTGAGACTTATTAGTTTAACCTTTTTTTTCCACCTCTCCCTCCCATTAAGATGTGCCAGTTTGAACGTGTTACTTCTGTAATCTGACACTTTTACACGGATGCAGATTATTGTAGTGCCATTCAACTTGTGACACTACTGACCTTCCTTGTGTTTCATCTTCTTTGACAAACTCCTGTCCTTCTGCAGGAAATGAAGGACATACTTTTAGATTGGGCTGCATAGTAACACTATAGTTTTTCAGATTCATTTATTATAATAGACAGACTCATGCTGGGATTTTATCTCAAAGATCCACTCCAATAATCTTTTGAGCTCTTTTAAAGATGTTGTCTTTTAGTTATAATTATGCTTTTTTTTTTCCAAAAAATTGTGCTATTTTCAGGGCATAGTTTCTGCAGAGAAGCAATAGTTCATTAGAAATTCCCAAGAGGTGACTGACAATTATTAGTCAGAAATAGAAATTCCTCAAGATCTCAGAGTTGTAGCCACTTTTGTTAAAACTTTTTTAATGTGAATAAACGGTTTAGTGTTCAGGCTTGAAATGTATCAAAAGTGGGTAAAATGCTTTAATAATAATAAAAAAAAAAAACTTAAAAAAGCGTTTAGATCTGTAAAACTGTTAAGACTTTTACATTGGAGCTTTAGCTCCAGACCATTGATTACATTTGACCGCAGTTAACTTTAACCCTTTACGCGATAAACATGAATCAGCTTATTTTGTCGCAGCTATGCACCAGTATATAACATTTTATATTAGAAAGGTGTTTCAGTTGGGTGAATAGCTATATTAAAGTGTTGCTTACCAGCCAAAAGCCGCTTTTCTCCTCTCCTCTCCTTATAATTCATGTTGATAGTTAAAGACAAATGTTGTTTTTTTACTGACACCTGAGGTGTTGAAGGTTTTAAAGCTTAAAACACACACAAAAATGTAACTGTTAGGGTCACCAGTTATATTAATCTTTTTTTTTTTTTTTTTTTTTTTAACCAAAAACAAAATTATTTTTTTTAACCCAATTGCGCGGGGTTTGAGATGTTCTGGTTCTGGACTTTCTTCTGGCTAAAGATTTTCAGCTGCCATCTTGTCTGCAATCAGGTTCCCCTTGAAATTCACCTCTGAGTTGTGGATGGAACCATTGGGAATGAGCAACCCCACCCCCCTTCCTGTCACCCATGACTGAAAGTTCTCTGTTTATGCACTCTCCCGCTGGCTTACAGCCCCTCACACTCCCAACTTAACATGCGACAAAAAAAAACTTGGAAGAGGAAAACAAAGGATCCAGTCGCCCATAAGTGCATGCATCAGAATGGAGCTGAGAGGTTATGGCATACATCACAAATAGACTTTTATTCCAATTGGATTTTTTTTTAAGTCAACTCCGGATTCACAATGATTGTAATAAAGAATAATGCAATTTTAAGCTTATTTTTCCAAATATATGTCTTTCATTATCAGAAAAATATGCCACAAAAACATAAAAACTCACAATTTTATCAGAATGGATCTTCAAAGATTTGTTTACCTCAATGGTTTGAGTTTTTTCTGTTTCTGAAAAGAAAAAAAAGTTGCCTCTCATCAATCATGTTACTGTAAGAGTAAATGCATTTTAGAAACGGGCCAACAACCAGAGTTTTTGGGGAGTCAGCAGTTTTTGACTGAAGGAGCTAAGGAGTTTAATGCAAAGCTTGCTGCGTTGCCACACTGTACATTCCTACTGATGTCACCGTATAAAATTGACTCAGAAGATTTCTGCTTCAGTATTGACTAACTGAAATTGACATTTGGTTTTGCTAAGACTGCTATTTTGCAGTAATGGTCCAACATAAAAAGAGTAAAGCGGATAGAGCAATGCCATATGAGGAGGAGACAGCAGTGAATCTTGAACCATCCCCCTGTTTGCGGTCATTTTTTAACCAAACTCTTTAAAAAATTGTAATAAAAGTTGTAGTTATAGTTAATTTGAGATTCTGTCTTTGTGTTCATGTGCTTATTGTAGAATTTATTCAATTGGAATAAATCCCCACACGTGTCTGTAATTCATACAAACTGATCTATGCTGTTGTTGTGGGGTAGTAACACTTTGAAGGAGACCCATATTTAATGTGATTTCTACATTTTTATGTCAATCCTTTTAGGTTTCTTAACAACTAAAAATTCGGCTTGCTTTGTTCCTTCCTTTAAAGCTTTAAATGTCGACACAAAGAAGTGATGCTCCATCACTAGTCACCATAAAAACAGAGAGTTGTGTCGGAATAATTGCCTTGTGGCCATACAGTAATGAGCTGCTGTCATGACATATTTATACCTCCCTAAATTAGTTGCAAGGACTGATGACAAGACAGTTACGACTGGCTTTAGACACAATTTAGAAGTTGTCAGTCAGACACACAAACACAAGCTAGAGAGTCTATTCTTAACACTTTCCATCTTTTTATTGTAAGACTTCTCAGATTTGGTAAATTACATGGGATTGTAATAAATGATTTCAATTATTTCTATTTTATTGTTGTGAAGAATGGTAGTGATAATTATGTAGAAATTCCATATAAAAACCCTGGAAGGAAGAGCAAAGAAAAACCAATTGAGAAAATTAAAGCTGAGCAAATGTGTTGCTTTTTTGCAGGAAATTGATAAATAGACGCTTTGAAATTTGATCCAAAAAATAAAAGAAAAGAGGTTAAGGATTGACCAGCTCAATTACATAAAGCAGTAAATGAAGAGAAAACTGATTCTGTTGAATTTCTGGAACTGAATGAAATGCAATTATTAAAAGCGTTATCTTCTCATAGTCTGAGGTGGAAAAAAATGTCTTAGGATGGTTTTTTGTGATTTCTTTTGTGCAAATTGTTGCGATAAATATTCTTTTTTGGGGGCAATTAGATGTTGTCATCAATAGAAACTACACAGTCAAGATCATTTATAGATGATTATTTAAAAAAAAAATTGAAATCAGAATTTGACATTCAGTTGAAAGTCTCCAAAAGGTCAGGGTTTGACCCATTCTGATGAACATTTTGTTTTTAGTGTTTCAAACATGTTCTTGTGGCATTCTCTCATCATGGAGGACAAAAAAGAGCATTTCTGAGTATTTCTTTATTCAAATTGTTATTACTAAGGAGCAGAAAAATCTCGTAGTTGTGACGTAAAGTTTCAGCAGCAATCAAAATGGTCCCTGCTTGGTTTAGTTCTGATGCATCCACTTGTACGAGACTAGATCCATGTAAATTTTAGTTTTTGGGATGATGGGAAGTCAGGGCAGGCTTACATTACGCCAATGGTCCCGCCCACAACTCAAATATCTAACAAACTACTGTCGCTCTGCAGAAACTATGTCCTAGAAAAGGACAGTTTTAACATTTTGCCTAAGAATTACACAATCCCAATAAATTTAATAATAAAATAACTGTGAGGTTTTTTAAAATAGAAATAATTTGAGCCACCCTGGCAAATTAGGCTGAAACAGAGAAGAAATTGCAAGATATGAAATGTTGGATGCACAGACAACACAGAAAGCTCAGGCTTTGCACAAGAAGTTGTTGCAGGTATCAAGTAGGTCAAACAGTTATTACATGAAGGAGTCTGAACATTTCTGTGCCAAACGCAGGAAGATGCCGTTCTAACTCAGTCATTTCATGAAAGGAGGTGCACTAAAGATCTGAGCTGAAAGAGACGATGTCTTCCCACCTCCACCTGATTTTAACACATTTTCAGTTCATGAAAGGGAGAATGTTTACACTTATGTGACGGTGTAGTTGAGTTTGTAGAACAAATAATGAGAATCTCTTGCATTTTTGCAGCTGTGATATTTGAGGTCTTTTATTTTGAAACTGTGTGGATGGAATCAGAACAGTTTCATGTTTAAATATCTGAAACTAACATAAATGTTTTTCACCAAAAGTTCAAAGCTCTTAACTTTTTTAGTATTTTTGAGGGAGTGATATTTGTTATGATGTTTAATTTTTAATTGTTTTATGGTTTGAAAGTCACACAGTGACATTTTTTTGTACAAATAGAAGAATCAACAATAAAATAGGCTTTAAAACTAGGATCAGTTCTACTGTTACTATAATTAATAAGAGATGCATTAGTATAATTTTGTACAGATATACAATATGCCAATATATTTAATACATTTTGTCAATAATCAGTCAAATACAGAATTTTTCAGACTTAGGAATTAACTGATAGTGTTTAGAGTTCATGGAGTAGCCACGTTTGTAAGATCAAAGATCACCATCTCAGTTTTAAGTTAATATATTTACTAATCCAGTAAAGTGCAGTCTGAGCTGCAAGAGCTAATAGGCAGAGTGAAAGCGAGGCATGATGTTAATGAAACTCCTCGATCACCTGCCTTCTGAGCCACCACTGCTCCCTCCTCGACCACTATTCAATATTTTCTTTCCCCGCTAAAGTTAATGGACCTTCTGCTTTTCTCCACTTTTGTAATTTGTCTTCTCTTCTTTTCCTCCCTCCCAATTTTTTTTATTTGTTGACAGATTTTTTGCTCTTTTTTTCCTGTAATTTTTGTCTTCAAAAACTCTCATTCATACCAGTTAAGATTCATGACCATAATAGGATAGAGGTATTTTATTTATTTATTTATTCAACCTTGCTATAAAACAACCATAATCTTTCTGTATTAAATTCAGAATAAAAAAAAAGTTGAACATTGTTTTTCACTGAAGAAAGAAGAATTGTTTCTGTTGTTCCATTTCAACATTTGTAAAAATGTCATATTTTTTAGACTTAAACATCTCTCATTTAGAAAATAAAATCTTAATTTACAAAAAAGAAATTATTTTAAGGAAATCGTCATTTTGACTGAAACTAAACTAAACTTTTTACGTTTAAATTGAGCAGAACTGCAGAATGAGACAAATAATGAAATCTTTTCCTTTTTTTAAATTCATTGTTTCCCATATCCAGGGTTTTCCCAGCCTCGGCCCCCAGAGCGGTGGTTCCTGCACCTCTCCTCCTCCCCCCCGCTTTAACCGGCGTCGTGGCTAAACCAGAAACCATGGGTCGCAAGCTGGACCTGTCGGGCCTAACTGACGACGAGGCGGAGCACGTCCTGAAAGTGGTCCAGCGGGACATGAAGCTGAGAAAGAAGGAGGAGGAGAGGCTGAGGTGAGATGACATTTTCCAGCCTGGTATTTTTTTTTCTTCTGACACTTGGTGTGTGTCAAACATGTGAGATCTGATGATGAAAGAAGACATCTGTCAGTGAGCAGAAATGACCTAATGAACTAGTTCATTAATGCTCAAGGGTTTGGATGAGGTGTTGGAACTTCTTTTTTTAATGAGACAATTGCTGCCATTTGATCAGGAAAGTCCCATTCGGATTATCTTTTGATCCTCAGTGCAGGAAAACAATGACGTACATGGATCTAATCGCTCACTGTTTTTTCCACATCACAAATACAATCTTTTTCAGAATGCATTTTTTTCATCTGCTCCCGATTCACCATAATTTGAACAAAGAAGTACTCAGAAATGCAATTTCAGATTTAATTTTCTTCATATGTGTCCTCCTCCATGATCAAAAAACATGTTAAAAACACCAAAAACATGATTTTCATCAGAACGGGTCTCTCAGAATATGGAGATAGAGGAAAAAAATGATGTCTTTAGCTCCAGGTCCAACAGTTAACTACAATGGCTTGTTTTTTGGCATTTCTGATGACAAATTTGACGATTTCTTAAACTAACAAGATGGTTTTGCTTTAACTGAGCTGGTTTTCTAGTTGTGTGGACTTCTGTGTAATTGAGTTAGGTGCTCTGAAACTCAGGTCGGCCAACTTCTTGACCTTAACCTTTGTCCTCACTTCCTTTTGTTTGATTCCTTTCTTCAGGTTGTTTCTATGGGTTTCTCTTATGGTGAAGTGCTGTTTTTAGGCTTCCAAAAAAAAAAAAATCTTAAAATAAGTTAGTTGCATTTTAGCAGAAGGCCTCTATGTGTCTGCTGTCTGCTAGATTGTGACCTCAATGTTCTAACCCGTAATTTAAAAGTCTCAAATAAATTTTAGGAGCAATCCCACAGTGGCGTATTGTTCCCGAGTGGATGCCTTGAGTGATTAACCAGCTTCACTTGAAGCACTAAACATGTAAGCTGCTCTCTAAAGAAACAGAGGAAAGTTTCTTCTCAAGTGGAACCATGAGGTTCCACAGCATGAGATACATCTCTTTCTCCTGGATTCCGTTTCAAAGCAGCACTGCTGTTTTTCCCAAATTACTAGGCTGTTAAAGGTTTCCCTCACCAAAGTGTCATGAGTTATGAGAGATAATTTATGCCTCTTAGGCTGTTATATTGCAGCGTAACTGATGAGGTGATAAATTTGGCAAGTTTATTCAGAACACTTGATACCAGGATTTTGGTTCCCAAAAAGACTCACTTTTCTTTTATTAATTTGTCTTCTTCTGATTTTGCTTGGATTTGAAGTTTCTCTTTAAAATACCGGTTATGATTTTATTCCATTATTTTCTTTTTGCTTATTTTGCAATAAGATAACTACTTTAGATATTTAAAAAGCGCTGCTAAAGCAAAAATCTGGCTTTGGTGTATAATACATAAATGTTTTTCATGAATATTCTTTACATATTTACGTATTCCTTTTACATTGTTTTGTGTCGCTTCAATTGAGTGGAAATTTTGGCCTCTAAAGCAGATTATTTTTGTTTGAATCTTAAAAACAACAAGTCCAAAACTCAAATTCTGCATAAAAAATCTTTACAATATAAAATATTAGCTACAATTAAAGAAGTATTGGTGAGAATTCATGTAGGTAGATGATGTTCTTAACAGACATGTGATGTAATGAAAGTAAATCTATTCTGTAGTAGTTTGAAGATGTATGAAATTCAACCTATTTTTTGCTAAATAATAATGAAACATTTAAAATATAATAGAAACAAGTAAATTTTGTAATGTTACACATTTTAGGTTTCTAGATTAATTTAATTATTTAAAAAAATAGCAAAAAATGAAAGTAGCTTTAATTTTTTGGTAAATAAAGGGCATCAAAAAATATTCATGACCTTAACGTTGACATAAAAAGTATCAACCGTGTTTAATTTAAAATGTAGACATGCGTGATCATTGAAAGAAGCTGAGACCTTCCTCTCTGTAGAGCCCTGTCTCCTCTACACAAATGATCCTTTATTTTACTCTACTTTTAAATAAAGTCCACTTTTGCAAATGACGCCAGTGAAGCATTAATGGAAACGTTTAAGCCTAATTTCGCATTTAAAAGGCCTCATTTACATTCAGCTTCTTTGCTTGAGAACGAGTCCTGTTAAAATACTGGCCTGACACTGCCTTTAAACTGAAACACCGTAAATTGCCCATTAAAATGACACAGCTGGCTAATCCTGGTTTGGAACGTTCTGCTTTGGTTCATCTGAGGTTTAATGAGTGCAGAAGCATCCATTTTATGTGGTCTATTACTTTAAAGCTTTTATCCATATTTAAATGAGTTGTTTTATGATGTTGCTTGCTTTATAAAATTCACTAAAACCTGAGGATCTGTCTTGTGAAATGATGTACAGTAATACAAGAGGAGTTCATGTTGCTTTCATACTTTTTTTTGCCTTCCAGCCTCAAAAATTTTGAATATTTTCACTGCTGATTTTAAAGCTGATATAGTGTCTCCGATTTATTCAGTCTTTTGGTTTCTGTCAGATAGACTGAAATAAAAAAATAAAAGCAAGTAAAAAGCTACGACAAACATTGTACAAGACAATATTTCCTGACTGTAATATTTAGATACTGCTAATATCTGAAACTCAAAGATCCTACACATACGTAAAACATAGACATACATTATTACACTGTACAAAGCGAGATATTGATGTCACCCATCTAAATTACAAAATCAGGTCAAAGCCATTGCTTCCTGATACTTCTTTGAAACCTGTTGACAGTTATTGAACTGAGTCAGTCTGAGTCACATTTTTAGAGGAAATGTTATTGTAACAAATATACCAGTTGGCTGAAATAGTCTTCACATATAAAGCAGTCAACATGTACACAAAACAACTGCAGTTCACACACACACTTATGCATATGAACACACACATGTAAAACCTTTCGTTCTGTCATGCATACTTTTAGTGGGAAGGTGAGCTGACACCTGTGCTAAGGTGAGTGTTCATGTTTTGCTGATATGGATGATGATTGAATGTACAAAGAGGGAGAGCACCCAGCCATCCTGACACCTAGACCCCCATCGAAGCAGCAGCCAGGACCCCTCTACACTTACCACCAAGGCTGCCGAGGGGATCCGTCTGCCGGGCAGCCCCACCAAGCACCCAGACCAGGGCACGTGGGACCGCCACAGAGGCCCCCCACGCCTGAGATTGGGAAGACACAGGAGCACAGAGAGTGCAGGCCCCGGCCAAGCCAGAACACCTCCACTGCGCCAGGAGGGCTAATGCAAGAGCCCCCCAAACCCAGGTATGAGCCAGGGCCCCCCAAGGTACACCCGTCCCCATTCTCCAAACATGGGGGTGGGGTGGGGGGCTTCCCACCCCCACCATGGAGAGGGAGTCCCAAGAGGAATGGGGGGCCCCGTAGGAGTGTTGTAAACAAGGCCTGACCAGGTTCACCCCCTGGTGGAATTTTTGGAGAGGCCCAGTTCTCGAGAGCAAGGACCAGAACCTGCACCACGAGACACCCCCAGGCTCTCATGTAATTTGTCTTAAGTCTCGGGGATCCCTCTACCTGCATGGAGAGGAGACTGCCAGGTCCAGGAGACCGGTACCCAAAAGAGACAAGACCCCTGGACCGAGGACCCCCCACTCCCCTGCCAGGAATCGGGAAGGGGACAGAAAGTCCTAAGTTCCACCTTCCTTTTGTGAAGCATGTTTGTTTGTGTGTGTTAGTGTCCATACTTTGAGGTGTTAGATGTGTGTGTACTAAAGGGTGCAGTTAAAATTGGTGAGTAGGGCATTGACAGGACATTTGGTGATTGCTCACAGTGACGTCCAATCACCCTCTTGCCAATGGCCCTGCATGTCTATGGTGCGGTTGGCACCACATACTTTTACTGAGGCAGCTGATTGGTCAATTTACAACTTGAATTACTCCTAATAAAGAAAATAATATAATTAAACAATAGGATTAGAAAAAAGATGTTTAGAGGAAAGTGTCAGAGCAAGAATGGTTATTCTGACAAATAAAAGGACTCTATTTCTTAATAGAAGTCTATGGGATTTTGAGCAGTGGCTACTTCCTATTTGGAACATGAAAAAAGAAGGGTTAATATGTCCAGTGAGTATACAGTCAAGGACCTAAAGGCAAGAATTTGTACTTGGGGAGTACCTCCCTTTGTGACTTTCCCCTCCTGTGACTCTTAACTGGATGTTAAAGGGCTTTCTGTCATCATTTTGGGGCAGAAGTTGTGCAGAGGTAGAACTGTCGTCTTCTGATCGGAAGATCACAAGTTTGGTTTTTGCTCTGCCTGTCCTGGGCAAGACACTGAACTTGCCCCTGGGGGCTATAGGCCGTCAGTGTGTGAATAAGTGTGTGGGGGGGGGTGACGTGACTGCCAAGAACTTTGGACCCTCCAACAATGTAATAAAGTGCTATAAGTATACACCATTTACCGTTAAGTTTACTTCCTACTGATTACCTAAATTTGTGAAGTTCAGCCAATTAAAGTCAAAAACTGCCCAGTCCAGCTAACCAGGAAGTAGTTTGACAGTGATAGCTTGATAACAAGCAATAGGTCTGTTGGATTTTGAGTGGGTTGTACGTTAAATCCACAGATAGTGAAGTTATACTCAGGAGAGACACAAAACTATGATTAGTCTTTACAGGGAAGGAAAGCCAACCGTTGATGTTCTTTTTGAACGTTGTATAGTCTGAATAAAGTACTGCTTGCTGCCGTCTTTCGTCTTAGCGAATGTCCTTCAATTCTGATGCTTGAAAAATCAAGCTTTTGTTTTCTGCCTTGCCTGCTCTGCCTCTAAAAGGTGAGAGTGTGATTCAGCCAATTAGAGTTGGGGAGCTTTCAACTTCTGCACTCCATCACCACAGCTAGAGAGCCTTATTAAAGGTAGATAGCAGCAGGAAGCTTACAGCAGCGCAAGAGTGGTCTTAGTTAGCAAGATGCACAACCACTAACAAAAGGAGCCACACAAGCAGATCTGTGAGGGTAGGGGCATCCGTCCACCACTGGTTGAGGGTGATTCTTGCAGGTAATTGTGTCTCATTTTTATAAAGGGTACACTTTAGGGATGATTCTGTAAATGGTTTTCAGAAATCCACAGGTGGAACAAGGATAGCCTTTCCAATTAGGGAGGACTCTGCGGATAAGTCGCAGTTATTTGTGAAGTTGTTGGCAGGAGCTCTTGATCGGCCATTCTTCATTTTAATTGTGCAGAATAATCCGTGACTCAGTAATGCAGCTTTGCTTCTCCTGGCAGTTTTACCTAAATGGCAAAAGCTGTTTTGGTAATGAAAACTGTGAAGAAAAGTGGGGCTGAGTATTAATCACAGACGTTTTGAATAAGAGGACTTATGTTGGTTTGAAGCTGTTTAATTCCCAAAAGATCCAGTGTTTAATTCATCCAAAGGCTTCTTTGTTTT
Source organism: Oryzias javanicus (assembly GCA_003999625.1). Taxonomy (NCBI): domain Eukaryota; kingdom Metazoa; phylum Chordata; class Actinopteri; order Beloniformes; family Adrianichthyidae; genus Oryzias; species Oryzias javanicus. The sequence continues at coordinate 13,482,860 of CM012456.1, forward strand.
TCTTTTCATTTTGTCTGCTGTTTCTTTCAGTCAATGTGGCAGGCAGGCAGAGAGCCACAGGAGTCACACTGGGAGGCCGGGGCCCTTTTGAAATAAGGTGGCAGAAGATGTCACACTGTCTGGAGCAGAATGCCCTCTATTTCCTTCTGTATTTATCCTCCGTCTGGAGACGACATTAAAACCGACGCACGCAGAGTTGGCTTTGAGGATTCAAAAATGTATTATTTCTAAGCAAGGGCAAGAGACACTCGGCTTCTCTGTGGACAAAACTGCTCCTAATACACGGCAATCAATAATTGGATGTAAGTGGATTTCGGTGGGCGAGCAGTCAGAGGATATTGGCCTTTGGTGGCTTTACAGTGCCTTCAGGGAGCGTCACCATCTCCTGTATGAAAGCAGCACTGGATGAGGACAGAATTAGCTCCTGACATGGTCTTGGTGGCCCTGATGTCATGGTCATTTCAGAGTATGCTCCGTTAAAGACCTATTCCAAAGAAAATGCTGTTTTAACCATGTTCTTTTTTTACTTGTGATAGGAAATATGTGAAAAAAATTACAATTAGAGCTGTGTTTAAGAGTATTTCTTTATTCAAAATATGGTAAAACAATCAAGAGCAGAAAAGTTCTGGTTGTTGCGTAAAAACTACAGTTGGCACCCATTCCGAGTCTTCCACTTGCAAAAAAATAGATCCATGTATGCTTTCATTTTTCACATCTGATCAGCTGGATAGTTCCAATACTTGTAATTTATGTTGCACTGGTAATGTTAGGTTGGGCATGTGAGGGGCTGTAAGCTAGTGTGAGAGAGTGTAAACAGAGGGAAGATGGGAAGGGTTACTTTGTGCCTGCAGCCACAACTCAGAGACACATTTCTAATTAAATCCTGATGTTCTGCAGAATCTATGTCCCAGATTTAGTCTAAAAATGACATAACCACACTTAAAAGACCACTGGGAACACTTTGAAAATAGATCAAAATATGGTTGGAGAAGCTTTTTAATTGAATGATCTCAAATACAAAAAAAAAAAAATAGCGCAAACAATGAAGCCACATTTCTGGACAAATGAACCAATGACCCAGTTTGTCTGTTAAATAAAAATCCAGAAGTCATGTAACAAGTCTGGTGCAGCTTTGAGGAGAGTTTGAAAGGCTCCATTGTTTTAAACAGACGTGCATTATTCTGTTCCTCTCAGGCTTTAAGATGATCGCTCCGTGCCATGATTCAATGTTGCTTCTGACATGTGACAGCCCGAAACTATGCTTTCTTTTTGTGAATTTGCTGATGAGAGACAGAACTTCAAAACTCATTGGGTTTTGGGTACGATAGCAGGTGTTTACATTTCATTGCAGTTCCCTTATCCCATATGGTCTATGTGGGTGAACACGTCATCCCGCTTTGTGAATGTTTAATATTGTTGTGCAACAGCCACAGAAGGTTCTAATTTCACTCCAATTGTTTTGTTGTGGTGCTCTCTCGTTCTCTTGGCTGCGGTTCAACTTTGATGGGGGATTAGCTGGGTTACTGGTGCAGGTTATTCGTCTGACGCACATTGATGTGGATTGTTTTGATGGGGAGGTTGAGTTTGGGATGTGTCGTTTTTTGACGCTGTGATGCCTGCTGGTGTACGTGCGCCACAATTTGCCAGCGTGATAAGACAAAGCTACTCTTCTTCTTTAAACTTGAATCTTTTTTGTCCTTTTATTATAGAATCTCTTCCATTTTTATTTATTTACCCTTTTTGTTTGCGTTTGCATGACTGATGTGACCTGACTTTTCTACTGGAGCGAATTTATCCGTCCGTCATTGTCCCGTAAGAAGACACGGCCCTCCGATGGACCGAAAGCTGCCTAAATCGGAAAACGTTCATCTCAGCTCATCCCGCTTTTGTTCAGAAGATTGAGATGGCTCTGACATCATAAAGGTCAACGTGAAGCTCTGCTCCTCTTATTGCTTTGAGCAGAAATTGTTCTCCTAACTGGCTTCTGATCGTCAACATTCAGCTTTAATTTGCTTCCTTGTGTTCCTGTCTGCCTTTGACTCTGTGATTTCTCATTAGTTTTAATATGACTCTTGGTAGAAGATATTATAATAATTAAACTTAATTAGCAGACAGAAATATATCGCCCCCTGTGACCAGCGTGATTATACATGACTGTGCTTCAGCATACACACTCAGGTCAGTTTATCAGAGGTATAGCACGTCATGGTTCTAAATGCATCCTGTTTACTTGAGGTTTTTGAAGGAATTAATGGCAAAATTAATTTTTAATCAGTAACAATAAAGCTTGAAAAATGGGTCTTCCTCTCTAGAGCAAAGTGTCGAACTGCGGTTTGCAGCACGTGACAGAAGAGGATTCAGATTTCCCCCGAGTGTAACAAATCAGCAGCTTGCATTCACAGGAGGTGCTGAGCCTGTGGGATTGGCTGATGAGATAGTGAAAAACGAATCTCAGGCAGTGGTTGCTTTCATGGCTCACGCCTCTTTAGTGTTTTTGCTGACTGAGTGGACGCCTTTCACTTCGATAACCTTGAATGTGTCTTTGAGAGTGCCTGCATGTATGTGATCGAGACCTTCATCGAAACTAATTTCTCTAGAGGAACATTCTGGGTGTACCTGCAGGAAGACAGAGCTTTTGCATTTCAGCAGTGATTACGTCCGGAGCTGACCAAATGTCAAGTGGTGTTTTCAGCCAGGGAAACATAGTTGGTTGTAACAGCAGGGGAGGTGTTATCTTGCCTTTGTTCCCGATCTCTCCCTTTGCAATTGTCTCATCCATTCAGTCTCAGTGTCAGCCTCTCTGTCCTACGTCCTTCCTCAGTCCCTCTGTCTGTGCTTCTTTCTACCTCTATGGAAACTCATTAGCCGTGTTGTGTCGAGATGCAGGGGCCGGCTCTTTGAGCTGCTCTCTTTCCAGGAGAAGTGTGCGCTTCTTGGCAAGACAGCAGGGAACCGTCAGAATAATTGCCACACTTTCCTCACCCCGGTCCATCTCTTCAGTTCTCACAGGGTGAAAGACACAAGACTAATTATGTAAAAAGCCACTCTCTCCATCAGAGGGACTACAACACTGTAAAGTGTGTTAATTGAAGGGATTGGAGGCAATTTCAAAAGGTGCAGAGATCCAGCCAATGAGCTGCAGCTTCAGCAAAGATCTGCCTGTTTACACCTCAGAGTGACAGATGCATCCACTTTTTATGGTGTGAGGTGAGGAGAAAAGTGAAAGCACACTATAAACAATGGCACTTTATGCAGACTAATTTCTTTTCCTCATCATTTTCTGAATGAAAACAATGTCCTGCTTTTTCTTGCTTTATTCCTCATCTAAAATCCAAGCATTTTAAAAGTGATTACAAGTTTTGTAATTACAGTAATATATATGCTGTATTCTTAATCTAGTTTAATAGATTATGTAAACCAATGTAAACCACACAATCATTGCACTATTGATGGAAATTTAACTTGGGTAAAAATTCAACGAGAGAAGGTTCAATCCTTGTGATTTAGAGCTTTAACTCTTTCTTTTTTCACGAACTAATGATAAAACACAAATATGAGCACACATCTCTACCTGTTGTATCAGTGTGCTTAGAATCACTACCAAATCCACGTCTGCAACTGATTAATAAACTCACTTGTATTCCAGTCCTGAATAGGGTCCAAAAACTGCCATGAACTCCTGCCTTTTTTTTGTTTTTTTTTTTTGTATTAACTTTATCATCATCATTTTAGGTATGAGTCACAATCAGGATAAAATGTTATCCTCACAAAGTGATGTATTGTTATGAAGTTATGGAAAATTAGCAGAGAAAAAAGTTATGTTGGCAGCAAAAAAACACTCTTGCAATCCAACAGGGTTTATAGCTTCAATAATCAAATTTCCACAACCTTAGAAAGCCCTGTTGTACAGCTAATGTCTGAAAGATACATGAATAAAACAGAAGTTTCACAATCTGTTTGTCACCAAATAAAGATAGGAGTACAGCAAAGCTCAACGACAATGTGAGAAGCAATCTGATGATCTATTGTAAAACATTATTGTTGGTGTTTTGCCCTGCAATGGACTGACAAACTGTCAAGGGCAGGAGTCCACCGCACATCAAACTATTTATTTTCACCAAAATGGAAAAAATAATATACTAATAATTCTCATTGACTTTGGAATTTTAGTGTGTCCCCGTTAATGGCACACTGCAAATATACAGATTTACTGAGGTGCAGAAAGTTATTTTTTACATTCACTTGGTCTTGGAAGGTTGGTTGTTTTTTCTGACATTCGTGTGTTTTCCTTGTTGGAAAGTCATTTTTCCGATCATTCCAACACCACATGGAGTCTCAGAGTTTGCGTTTTCCTCTGAGGGATGTCAACTAGTTGGCACTAAAATGAGAAGAAAAGCCACAGTTTTGAAATCAAAGCGTAATAATATTCTGTTTAAAAAAAATATATATATATATATCTATATATATATATATAGATATATATATATATTCATTTTCAATCAAAATAAAAGCGTGTTTTCATCCAGATTCCACGTTTTTTTTTTCTATTGAGTATATTCAGCTCCTGATCTAGTTCTTAAATCTAGAACCCTTGGCGCCTCACTAGTCAAAAAGTTTTCCCACCACAGTCTAGGATATTTTGCTCATCAGTATGTGTGAAGGTTCTGGCATTTCAGAGTCACTAAGCAGGAAAATGGACGGATCTTGTTATTTTGTTTTGGGGTTGTAGTCAATGCGGGTCCAATTTAAAATGGTACAAAACAGCTTTATTTTTTTATCTCCATTTCAGCAATACAAAAAAAATCACCTTATGGTGTACTACTCAGCAATGAACAGTACTATTTTTATTACTACAAGACATTTAAACACACTTTGAAATTTTTATCCTTTTAGCTTAATCAATGTGAGAGCAGTAAAAGTCTGTCATTGTCTTTAATTGACTGGCCTCAGCAAGTGCAGGTCTTCATGTATAAATATGCATTTTTTTTCAACTTATATAGTTATAAACATCAATCCAGAGAAGTTAAAATAAAAAGAGTATGGCAGCAGATCCATATAAAGTGAAACCATTGCTCTTAAAACTGTGTGCTGTGCAGCTTCAACAGGAAACTGAGGTCTGCACAAAATTCTACAGAAGAACTCCTGCTCGGCATCTGTTTCACATAAAAGATGTCCCAGCGGTCTGAATGTCTACAGTGCTGTCTCACTAAACTCCCACATATTGAGTTGTTTTTTCTTATTCAACTTGTGTTACATGACTGAATGGATATTTGGCCATCATAAAAAAGGTGGCGCAATGTAATAATTTACTTGTCTTGATTCCACACCCACCTAAAGAAGAGCGAGCATGTGTCATCCTTTTTTCTTGCTTCTCACGGTCCACCTATGTGTCTGTAGACATCATGACAGGCAGACAGCTCTGTAATAGACCTCATCACTAACCCCCTCACTGGGGGGACGACAGTATGTGAAGACCAGCTGTTCAGTGGCACTGAAGGCCCCTTCCTTGAAGGAACTGATCTGAATTAATTTCTGTTTTCACCTTATATAAAATAAGTTAAAAATAAGTCATTCTGAAATACACTGTCATGAAAAATGTTTAAAATGTGAAAAAATGAAAGTTTGCATGAGGCTGTTTGTATTTATTCATACCTTTGAAAATGTTTTTGTTGGAAGTTTGATCTGAAAGATTTGGTTAACAGCTGACATGCTGTTAAGACTGAAGCTACGTTCACACCACCCTCAACAACGTTCATTCAAGTGACCACTCTTAATGAAAAATCTATGTAAACGTGCAGCTTGAGTTTCTGTATTAAAAACTCTCGCATTCACATGTTGCTACCAAAGCTTTTATGAAAGTTTTTAGGGTCTATTTATAAAATGCATTGAGAGTTAAACCAGATCAAACTTTGACCAATCAGAGACTCTGATTTGGTAGTGACGTTTGAATGGAGTCTCCGTTAATTCAAGAAAGTGGGAGCCGTTTGAAAAGTGATCATGGAGGATGGAGTCATGTGGGTACGTTGAGCAAGATGTCAGCACTGTAGTGAAGTTTCCACCACCCAACATTATTTTCTTAATGATTAACCTTAATCCTCCTGTTGTCTTCGGGTCAAAATGACCCGCCACTGCATTTAAAACCCAAAAGAAATGCCCTAAACAATATTTTTTTTACTTTAAATTTTATGACTTTTCCTAGATTGGCCCAAACAGTGGAAAAAGTGAAATGTTGCTTGTATTCACATTTCCATGTAAGCTGTACAAAAAAAGGTACAAAGATGGTCTTCGGGTCAAAATGACCCGTGACGCAGATAGAGCTGAAATCAAGGTCACAGAGTTATTCACACACCACAGAATGTTACAGTGTTTTAGTTGTGTCTCAGATCAATCAGTAGTAGAAGTAAACAAGACAAATTAGGTGGTGTTCTCAAAGATTGCTGAGAGATTATAAAGGTGCTGCCGATGACAGGACCCCGAATTCTCTCTGTGCTAAGGCCATGGGTTTGCGCTGTACTGTTGAAGAGGCTCTAGAGCTGCATTTTTCTGGTGTCCAACAAGACAACTCTGATTCAGAAGAGGGAGTGGAGGATGTATCAGAGGAAGAAGATGAGGAGGAATACAACCCAGAGCATGATGAATTATCTTCAGAAGAAGAAGAAAACCCTGAAGCTGAACGAGAGACTTTCCTTTCAAAAAATAGCAAAATAACATGGTCCTCAGCAGAATATGACCAACACGGCAGACATGCAGAACAAAACGTCATAAAGATGACACCAGGATCCACAAGATATGCCGTTTCTCATGCCTGGGACATTGTCTCTACATTCTACCTGTTTATCACACCAGCAATAGAAAAAATAATCCTGGAGATGACAAATCTGGATGGTGTTTGCAAATATGGAGACAGCTGAAAAAAGTTGAATGAGACTGACCTGCAGGTCTACTTAGGGCTGATAATCACAGCAGGTGTATACAGGTCCAGAGGTGAGGCTTCAGCTAGTCTTTGGGACGCAGAGAGTGGAAGACCAATTTTCCGAGCCACAATGCCACTCAAACTCTTCCACACCTACTCAAGACTGCTACGATTTGATGACTGTGAGTCAAGACCAGCAAGATGTGTGACAAACAAACTTGCAGCCATAAGAGATCTTGGGTCATCTTCTACAACATCATTGATGGTTCCTCCTTCAATGCCTTTGTGATTTGGAGAGAGATCAACCTGGATGTCTCATAAGCAGAACAAGAGGAGGGTGTTTCTGGAGCAGCTAGAAAAGGCACTTGTAACTCCATTCATTGTAAGAAGGAAGCATGTCCCCTGCACAGAAGCCTCAGCAGCAGTTGTGAAATTCAGAGTGCAGAAGGTCCTGATCAACCTGAGGATCCAGCTACCACAGCCACTTCCCCAGCTAGGGCAAGTAAGAGGCAGAGATGTCAGTTTGGCCGTCAAAAGAAGAACTGTAAAACACATACTGTGTGCAGCAAGTGTAAGAAATATATGTGCAAAAGCTGTGCACTAGCACACTGCCCTACATGTGCACATGGGCTAATTACTTGAATGGGCTATGTTATTTTTCATATTTTTGTATTGTACATTTTCTCAAATTTTTGGCTGGCAAAAAAAAAATGAAAGAAACTAAATAATTGAGGCGATTTAAAATGCATTCAAAACTCCTTTTTGCTCATTTTTTCTTTTCTTAAGCTACAAACTCAGGTGTTAACACACTTTGTGGTGAATGACAAGTTGTTTCTTTAAGCAAGATAAAATTTGGTGTTTAAAATTCAATTAAGCAGATTATATTGAGGGTTTAGTGAAGACGGGTCATTTTGACCCGGAGGACGCGGGGTGTATACAGGAAATGAGGACAACAGGAGGGTTAAATAAGCCACCATCTATTGGTCAAATATATTCTTAGATTAAAGATTTATAACTGATAGCCTTAATTGTTATTTGGAAAATGTCGACTGTAAAGTTCGCAAGTCGCAAGACCAAACAGAACATGCTAACTACTAACGAGTCTGGAGATGAGGTGGAGGACCTCATGGGTGAGAGATCTGCAAAGAAGATAACGTTGGAGAAAAGTGATCATGGAGGCAAATGAATAATTGTGGTTTGTGCCCAGCCACAATTATATGACACTAAGTCTTTCCTATATCGGAATAGAGCTGTGAAAGAAAAAGCCTGTAGCAAGATCCCTAATATTTGCACCGTCTCAATATTTTGCACCTTGCCTCTTCCAACTGTAAGTGGCAGATTGGAGCTAGTAAACAGTAGAAAAAGAATAACGAAAAACAATGGAATGCTTGTCCAATGTGAACACTATGGGTTAAATGTGCTTTCAAGAATACGTGTTACATGCCCGATGTGAACGTAGGATTGGTCACCAATGCAATTACAGGTGGACGCAAACTGTTTGCAGGCGAAAAATGGGCAAACTTGTACGGGGCATACAGGTGGCCCGCAAGAAAAACAAGGTCGTAGATTGTTAGGTGAGCCCCTAGAGCAGGGGTGTCAAACTCAATCGCACAAGGGGCCAAAATCCAAAATAAACCTTATGTTGTGGGGAGAAGAGGATAATCATTTATTGAACACTCTAAACTTTAAAACCATAACTTTTTCATATAAATATGAACTAGATATATAACATTACCTGTGATAATTCTTGTATGAATGCTGTAAGCTGAATTTGGCTGCTGAAGATGCTAGTGCAGATAGCTGGAAATGCTGAAGCTGATAGCCAGCTAACATTTTAGCTAAAAAACTTAAATTATAAAAAAAAAAAAAAAAAACTTAGGTTAGCCAAAATAGCTAGGGAGTAGCTGAAATATTAGCTAAACTCCACAATAGCCAAAAAAAATCTTAGTAAATGCCAAAGTAGTCCAAAAAGCTAGAAGAATGACAGTTATTTAAACTTTTAAATCGTAACTTTTTAACATAATTATGAATAAAAAGGCAGAAACATTATTCCAGAATAAAAGTTAAAATGGGGCCATTAATAATAATAATAATATGATCTGGAGGGCTGGATATAATTAACCGGAGGGCCTGACCCGCCCCCCGGGCCTTGACTTTGACACATGTGCCCTAGCCAAGAGCAAAAATGTTCAAGCACATTTTTTTCAATGGTCTAGCTGGGTGTGAGCTACAAGGCATAATGAACACATACAGCACGCAAGGATAAGTACAGTAACTGTGAGGGACTGTACAAGACATAATTCATTATGAACCACTCACATACTCTAATGTCAGGGGTGTCCAAAGTCAGTCCTACATGTTTTTCAACCAACCAACCATTGAAGCTCCTTATTGGCCACCTGATCCAGGTAATCAACAGCAGATAAGGCAGGAAAACCAGCAAGAGGCTGGCCCTCGAGAATTAAATTTTGGACGCCCCTGGTGTATCTGAGTGTAGGTGAGTATGTGAGTGAATATATACGTATGTGAGTGAGAATTTATGTCTGTGAGTGGTTCATATTGAATTATGTCTTGTCTGACCTCTCATTTATATGTAACGAGGACGTGGAGGTGTTCAGATCCATGAGCAGGCAGGGCAAAAACAAAGACGTAGTAACAAGCCAGGCAGGAGTCAAAAAATATAGAACCAGATAGGGAGGCGAGGAAAACTGGCAAAGGTGAAAACATGGTAATGCAATAGAGAAAAGCGAAACGCTCAGGATAGCTAGGCAAACACTAGACAATACTTTGTGAAGAGCAAAGTCCAAATGGGACATATAAACGGTGAGGTTGATTAGGATAATGAGAAGCAGCTGGTAATGACGGTAATGATGGGAGATAGAGTGAGGCAGTAGCAGAGGAGGTCAGTATTCCAGAGAGGGCTCCCTCCAGTGGTTGGAGGTGGAACTGGAAGGGTGAAATAGGTGAGAATTTTTCAACCTCCTCCCAAATCCTGTGCACTATGCAAAGGGCCCATTGGTTCACATGTTCTCATGATAAATGTCTGTCCCTTGCCTGACAGTTACAAATAAGGAAGTTAGACATTTAGAATGTAGTTTGGACATCTCACAAATGACCGACGTGCACATACTGTGCATGCAGCATTTGCACACAGTAAATAAGGAGCCAGTCCATGCCTGATTAGAGAGTACAACGGCATCACCAGTGTGTCATAAGTGCATGTATCTAACACTATCCTTAGAAATACTGCACCATACACTTACCACATGCAAAACAATTGTGTGTTCCATTTTCATAGCGTCTCATACGGTGGTCGTATGAGCCTCAAGGTTACTGCCAGACCTGTGCTCACCTTAAGATGTGGCCTCTCCTGTCTACAACCCGAAAACACCAGTATTGATGGGCACATGTGACGATACTGTAAAGCTTTACAGAGGAGTCTTTGAATGCAGTGTAGAAAAAAAGCACTGACTCTGCAGTTCCTTCACATCATTCCCCACACATTGTAAAGGTATGTTTTACGCAACATCTCCCATGCAGCCGTTTCCTGGCAACCAGCATGGTTTTCCTCCTGTTCACTCTTTCACATTTTTTTCCTCTCATTAATCTTTTCTTTAAGATTTCACTCACACTCCTTCACTCAGGTTTGACTTGGCATTTTATACCTGGCTGAGACTCATTCAAATGAAATCCAAATAAAACTGACTTATTCATGGCTGCAGCTCCGTTAAGAGGAAAAAAACTATTTTCCAGTCCATCAATTATTCCCTGGGCTTCCATTAATAAAATGAATGTCAGTTCACGTCTGCATGTTGTGTCACCACCTGGGGACGGGACAGGCGGTGCGGTGCTGAGAGACTGAACAAACATGCCTGCGCTGCCTCGAAGAACTGGAGAAAAGCAAACAGACACACTTAGTCAACATGGCATTTGTAAAACTAGAGTTAACAAGTTACAGTCAAGCCCTGATTTTCTCTGAGGGCTTCATGCTCATTCAAAGCAGCACACGTTGTTATTTCTTTGAAGTGTTCCTCTGAAACAGAAATTCGTCTTTTTTTCTCAAGCAGTTTACATCTTTCCCATGATGATTTTGGCCTCCTATCAAGAATCCCCCATGAAAGTAAATCAAACCTGCAGGACTATCTCAGTGTGAAGATTCCCAGATCATCACCCTCAGCTCTGTTACTAGAGACTAAAAAATGTCTTCTGATCATTAATCCCTGCAATTTATCTCTGTCCGCTTTAAAATATATACATCGGGGTAAGTGTTGTGCAGTCTTTACAACACACGCCTTTGGTTTGCTTTATGGACCAATTAGCCAGTGACTCTTTTATGCGTTATGAGGCCTTTCAAAGTAAGCAGTACATCACTTGAGGTTTGTTGGCAGCAGAAGCCAGGAGATTGCATTGCTTGCATGACATCATCAGCAACACAGTCTTGCACACAAAAGTGTTGCACTTGAGCCATAAAAACAACCTCCACCTGCTTATTTATGCAAAGATCTCAGCACCTCTGAACCCACAGACACCAGCTGACATGTCGGTTTGTGTGTTGATCCAAAATTGAAGATGGGAGTTTGTGAGAAAGCCAGACGATTTCTATTATTTTTATGCATAATGTTAAAGATCTATCAGGCTTGTTTGGGCTCCCATTGATTCACATTTTCCCCTCCACTGGACCCAGTATAGCCACGCGTGTGTTTGTTTTTGAGGTTAGCTAGACTCCCTGTGAGGAAATGGGCAGGATCTGATCAATATCTTCTGCAGGACTGTTGCTCTGTTTAATCAGTCAACACCACACAGTGGTTGACACACACTCCCACACTGTGCTTAGGCTCATTTATCCCTTTACGACTCACTGAGTATCACTCTAATAAGTCACTGAAAAAAAAAAACACTTTCATTTGTTTCAGTTTATATGATTTTGCTCAGAGCTGCTTCTGGAAACTTCCTGCTTATGTGCTCAGTTGACTTTGATGCTTATAATAAACTGTTTCTAGTATTAAAAGCCAATAATAAAGAGCCACATAAAACTACTTAATTAAACTAAAACCTCTCACGCAGATTATAGCCCACACTAAAGGCACCTCTTTTAAAAACCTTACTCCCCAATGGTTATTAGATGCTGTTCTTATATATTTTCTTTAGTTTGCAGCTTTTTAAACTCAATTGTGTTTTGTATTTAAAATAAAGGCAATTGAAGCTCCTTGTGTGGCTTTCAGGTGTAACCGCCCCTTCTTAAATTGTCCTCATCAAAGCTCCATGTGACAAATTAATTTTACAAAATGCCCGCTTTTTCATTGGTTTAGCAACCATTTCATGTTTTGGTCGTCTGGGGGTGACTTGCAGGTTTTTGTAATTATTAGAAAGATCGGCAAAAGGAAACTTTTGGAAGTCCTTGGCAGACAAGGTTTTTGTTGACTGCACCCACGTTCCAAATATGTTTTTTATAGTATGTTATATTGTGTCATGTAAATTTGAGCAAACAATTCATGTATCAAATTTCCTGAATTTTCTGGTCAAAATGTAGAAAAAGAGGGAGGCTACTTTTGCAAGCTCGCCAGGCTAACTCAACATCTACAACTTCTAATCCCAACATTTTTATTTCCCAAATAGCTTCCCAATGATGCTTGAGGATTTAATAGATCAAAATCACTTTGAGAAATATTTTTTTCATTTAAATTAAGGATAGCGGCCTCTTCCAAAGGTCACAGGTCAATAAAACTTAAATTGGTGTTTTTGACTTGAGCTGGTGATATGTGTGAGAAATTTTTCTTTCTTTCCTGAGCTGTTGGTCCTCTGGCCATCCCATAATAATTTCAAAGCTTTCTTTGGGTGTTCCTGACTTATGTGCTTGGGACGTTAGTGGATTTTAAAGTAAATTTGAGCCCTGTAAGAGATTTTTATATTTTTTAACCGTTTTTCCTACTATGATGTCGTAACAATGTTATTTTTCTTTATTTATTTCGGGGGGGCTGTTCAATATGCCTAAAACAATTTTTCTAGAGATAGCATAGTATGTGCAAATTTTGGTCAGTTTTGCACATACTGCGGGGTGACATTTTCACTTAAAGGTGCAGCTGGGGAAGAAATAATGCAAAAGCAACACTGTCCTGCAAGAATTATGTTTTATGTGTTTATATTGTACATTTTTTCTCCTAATAACTCCAAATTGTAAGTGCACGTTAATTTTTACTAATCCGTTTGCACCTCATCAAACTGAAATTCTTTGATGCTTAAACAAGTCGCCCCGCCTGATTAGCATCTGTGTTTGTCGACCCAAATGTGTGTTATCTTGTATTTATGTGGGCAAACACAGTAATTTTCATGGGGGGGCTGAAAAGTAAACTGTAAACTGCTTGTGACCTTTAACAATAATCAGAGGGCAGATTACCTAAAATTATAGATGCCTAAAGTGTAAACGTTTGAGACGTCACAAAACACCGTCCAACCCTCTAATCAGAGCTCGCATTCCTGAAATGTTTTTGGATAAACTCGCATATTTGCAGCGTTTAGTGACATGTTATGAATCATAAAAAATGGGCTGCATATTCAGAATATTTAAATAAAACTAGCCAGTAATGATAGCTTAGAATCTGTATCACCACACTTCTCATGTTTAAGCACTTCAGCATTCTCAGAGGAGTGGATGAGAGTCACAAAACTATGCAAAGAATTGCAGAGAACTTATAAACCATGCGCAAAGTAGATCCTTTTTATTACTTTTATGCTGGCAGTTATGGAAATAAATGAAATATGAACTAAAATAAATAAATGAATCACTTAATGGACAGAGTTTGAAAACTGAACAAAAACTTTACAAAAATGTTCACATATTGCAAAAAGTAGGATTCCAAAAGCCTTGAAGTATTCTGGGACTGCAAAGTAAAATCAGGAATAAACAAGACGAGGGGCAAAGTGCATTGTTATAAAACTGAAAAAACCACATAAAACCAGAGCTAAACCAAACTAAAGTCACTGACAGTACCCCCTCCTCATTGTGACGACTTCCAGATGTCCCTAAAAAAAGGAACCAAAGAGATTGTTTGTTAAGGCCACCTGAAAGAGAGTAAAAACATGTAAATAAGATGTTCCTGGAGCTTTTTTTGCTGATGATAGACACAAAAGGAAAATCAAGTTTAAAATGGCATTTCTGAGTATTTCTTTATTCAGATCATTATGAATCAGGGGCAGGAAAAAAATGTTGTTGGCTAAAGCTTGTAGGTGTAATCTAGGACTTACAAGCTCCCTGCTTTGCTCCATTCTGAAGCATTCACCTGTCAATAACTACAGCCATGTAAATCTTCGTTTTCCGAGCTGGTATACAGCTCAAAACTGTATGACTGGATGGCTCCAATATTGTTTGACATTTTTGTCACACTGGTGATGTTAAGTTGTGGTTGTAAGGGCTGTAAGTCAGTGGGAGAATATAAACAAAACGATGATGGTAAATGGGGGCAGGCTTAGACTGAGTCCGAAATTGTCCCCTACCCAAACGGCCCCATCAAATTGCTGGGGCATTTGTAGGGATAGGGTGGAAGAGGCTAAAATGAGTCTCCTCCGGATAGGGTGAGAAGCTCGGTCACCCTGAGAGAACTCAGAGTAGATCCGCTTCTCCTCCATATCGAGCGGAACCAGTTGAGGTGGCACGCGTATCTGTCCCAGATGCTGTCTGGGTGCCTGCCTGGGGAGTTGGGAAGACCCAGGACATGCTGGAGAGACTACGTCTCTCGCCAGGGTTAGGAATGCCTCTGGGTCCCTGCCAGAGGAGCTGGAGGAAGTAGCCGGGGAAAGGGAAGTTTTTCATCTTTATTTAGACTGCTGCCCCTGGGACCTGGTCCCAAACGAGTTGAAGAAGTTGGATAGAAGAACAGATGGATGGATAGATGGATGGATAGGGTGTCTGAAACTGCTTTTTTATGGATAACCTGTAGGGACTTTCATTGCGTATCCCTCTTTCGGGAGGGTGAACCGTGTTGCTCTGTGCTACAGAGAAATACATTTCTCCATTTGGGTGGGCTCTAAAGCACATACATTTACATTCAAATTTAAATATTATTATTATTATTTTTAGCATGAATTTTTAAAGTTCTAAAACTGACGATGTGTACTTTCCGAGCGCTGGCGGCTAAATGTAGGGGTAGTGAGAAGCCGTAGGAGTATGTGAAGAATTGTAATTCAGCCTTACTCTGCCCCAATGGTCCCTCCCACAACTGAGAAGGAAATTTCTAATGAACTCCTGCCACTCTACAGAAGCTAAGTCCTAGAAAATAGCACAGCTTTTTTTTTTAAATTTTGGCTAGAAATCCAGTATAACCATAATTAAATACATCATTTAAAAAAAATCATCAATATTAATTATTATCATCATTGAATCATAACTAAAAACCACTGGATATGTTTTGAAAATAATTTCTTGTGTTCTCAGCATCCGGGTGCCTATCTCATTGGTGGATTAACCCCCAAAGGGGAAACTGTTGATCACAGACAGGCCTCCATCTGTGGTTACAATTTTGGTCAAGAGAAGGAAAGCAGTTATGGGGGACATGTGGAATACATATCCAGACAGATTTTATGCTGGTATTTGTGGGTAGTTGCAATAAAATATATGGTAAGAGTGACTTACATTTAGCTATATTAGGCAGAATCATCAGCTCTGATGCCAGTTGCAGCACCACCTGCTTTTCTCGTTTTAGGCTTATTTTTTGTAGGCTGTAAAGGAGTTAAACAAA
This sequence comes from Oryzias javanicus, assembly GCA_003999625.1. Lineage (NCBI taxonomy): Eukaryota > Metazoa > Chordata > Actinopteri > Beloniformes > Adrianichthyidae > Oryzias > Oryzias javanicus. Next base: position 13,498,505 of record CM012456.1, read on the forward strand.
TCTCTTTGGTTTATTTTGTCAGAAATGTGCCGTGTTAGGAATGTGACCTCTGTCTTGAAGACGGTGCAGCTCAGCTGCCAGGCTGAGAGCTTTTCCCAAATGCCTGCAGAGTTTTGCCAGTGGTCCGCAAAGTGTTGCCAGACACAACCACAAGCTGGATTGTGAAAAAGAAACAGCAAGAAATAAACCCTCTAAACAGTTTCTGATCTTAAGGGAGACAAAACAACAAATGTGGAGCATGTTTGCTCTATTTTTAATTCTTTAGAACTGGAAGTTTAAAGGAAACAACAGCTGTGATGTGCTGAATTTTACTGTTCATTTCAAAGAGTTTTGCTCCCATTTGTTGACCTGTAGGGAAGCAAATTAAATTACATTTTCTGCACTTCCTGAGGGCTTATTCTTTTCCCACTGTGTGTGTGTGCATTCACAGAAAACCCTCAAAGCCAGATCTTAGCACATTAAAGACCCCGTTGCCTCTGAAATGCTGGGTGGATGGCAGCAAAACAGGAAAATATTGAAACGCTGACAGAAAAAAAACAAGCAGTTTATTGCTGCAAAAGTATTTATGAGGTTTGAGGTTTTCTAGATCAATTTGAAAACATGAAACTGCTCCAAATCCTTGTAATGCGCTTGTTTTTGCAGCTTTCTTCTTGTGTTTGCAAAATTTCAATATGACCTTTTCTGTTGGGCCCGTAGGGAGCGCTGTTGTCCAAGTTGTGAGGATTGGGATCAGCTTCCAACCCATTGCTGCATTTTGTTAATTCCACTGGCTAATCACTCCTTTTAGATAAGATTTGTGCCAATTTCTAGTAATCCATAATGTAAAAAATATGATTTTATATGATTAAAATTATGCAAATGTTAGATTTTTAATTTAAAAAAAAACTGTATTGTTGTCATAAAGTTTGAAAATCTTTAAATTATTGATGCCATAGGGCACATAAGGACTTGTTTGCAAAATAATTCCCATTCACTGGGTAAGAATTAAGAAATAATCTTTATTTCTGCATCTCTTTTAGGACATTATTAGATTCAACACGTTCAACACAAAAACATAAGATAAAAGTGAGAAGAACAAGACAAACATTAAAGTCGCACTGCTCTACCTTAGATTTTAACAGTAAAAACATGAGGAAAAAAGTTAAATATTCAATTCAACTGATGTGTTTTGAAATCACTCAGTCAGATGAATTAATGATCCTACTTGGGAATATTTGCACTGACGTCACATTAAATGTAGTTGAGTCACAAATGCATTTAAGAATACAATATGTGCAGCCAGAATTTATGCGGAACTGCAAAAGTTTTCGCGGAATTGAGAAAACCTAATGCAGGCTGCAAAAAAAAAAAAAAAATGAACTGCTCAAGCATAAAAGCAATAAGACCAGACAATATAGCGAGCAATTTACTGTGTTGTCTTAGAAGTGCAGTGGTGAAAAGGTCAGTGGGGTCACTTCTTTAGAGAAGCTATTCCTGAGTCTGCTGGTGTGGGAGTGGAGGCTCCAGTGACTCCTTATTGTAGGATGGAAAGGAGAAAGAAGAGTCTATAGTGGTGCACAGCCTCTATAATGCCTTCTCTCACCTCATGCAGTGTTCATGCTAATGTGGTATGAGTGGTAAGGGGAACGGGGACCGTTCGACGGGTGGATTGCACACAAAAGGGCAAGAGGCGTGGCTCAGAGTTAAAAAATAAAAGTTTTATTACAAAAGATTCTAAAAGCACAATTAAAAGTCAAATAAAACAATCACAACTAAAATAGGGGAAAAAAAGTCAGTTAGCTGAGGCCCGTTTTGGCTGCGTACGGTGGAGGCCCCCAAAACAAAGAAATAAAATATAATCACCCCACTCACGTGACAAGTGCACTCACAAGTGAATCCCTTCACCAAACACGACACTCCAACGGGGGAAAGCCTCCACCGGGGCAAGAGACTGGGTCCTCAGCACTGAGGGAAGGGGAAAACAGAATTAAAATTCAGACATACAAAATAATAAAAGAAATAAAACTTTCAGTCAGAAGTGGAGCTTAGCTGGTTGGCTACAACAGCTCCACTTCGAATCAACAATAAAAAAACAGTGCTCCTCCAAATGTACACAAAGCACTGCATTAAAAGCAAGGCTAAAATGGTTAAAAGTCCAGAAGTAAAAACCACTCTGGTTCCTCGGTTCTGTTCCGGTGGGGGACTGAGCCCGGCGTGTCCCGAGGGGTCCGTTGGACACCTCCGGCGGACGTATCGGCTAGCCCCGCAGAACCCTCGTCATACACGGCACGAGCGAGCAGCGAAGTTGTCCCGAAGTCAAATATATTTAAAAACAGCAGCCGTTCCAGGGTCACTGGGAGCACCAGAAAGTCCCTGGCAATGGAAGACATTGAAATAAATAAATTAAAAAGAAAAGACAGCTTACCGGAAGGTGCGCGGCTTTAAGCACTGCTGACTCACCAAACTGTTTGTCACCCCAAAGGAAAAGGCAGCATGTAAAGCGCGGCGGCTTAGTCACATCCAAGTGCTTAATTTGTTATCCGGAGCTACAAAAAGGGAATACAATGTGAAGCCTGCTGACAGCTCCCCACGGCAGCCTGCCACCGCCACCTTACCTGTGAGGCAAACCCGGAAGTACACACCAGGAAGTGGGCGGTCCAAGAGGCCAGAAGTTGCCCATGACAGCCTGTGGGCTGCTTAATCTTTTATAGCGCCTCTAGAGGCCACTACCTGTAATTAGTCGCCCAGCCACACCTGCGGGATTCCATCCTACTACATCCACCCCCGCAAAATGCATCGTCGCCCCGACGATGGTACGCTGGGCAGGCTACAACCAAGGCCTAAACACGACTGTGGGGACCACACCTACTGATGAGCAGCTCAGCCTTTCACCTGCTGCCCTAGGGAGTCGGTGAACATTTGAATGATGTCCAGCAGTGGCCCGCGACGTCCGGCGTGCTGGTATGCTGCTCGTACTTGGGTCAACTGGTAAGGAGACCCTAGAGGTTGAAGGTACCGCAGCCTCAGGGGAGACTGGCTCAACCTGCAAGTCAGATCTTATTTCCTGCTCAGCCTCACGTGCACGCTCCTCCTGCATTACAAACCAGTCCCCATCCTCTGGCAGGTCCTCTCGTGATTGGGGGGACCTCGTGGGAGACAGGCATGGAGGCTGGACTACCGCCACCTCGCCTTGATCCCTCCGAGTCACGGCCTTGAGTAGGGACCGATGGACCTGTCGAGATTTACAGGGATCATCCTGTGGGGCAATGGTGTACACAGAGCCCCCCTCGCCAGGTGCCTTTAGAACTTTATGCACTCTGTGATCCCATAAATCCCTAATCTTCTGCCGCCCACGGAACCCGAGGTCTCGTACCAACACCAGCTGCCCTTCCGTTAGAGGAGGATCTCTCACCCCTTCATCGTGGTCTCGCTTCCTGCGATCAGCAGCCACTCGAAGTCTCTCCCTGGCACCCTCAAAAGCCAGTTGTAGCCGGGCTTGATGTTCACGAATCCACTCGTGCACGGTGCCCCCTGTTGGCTCCTGGACTCGACCCAACAGGAAGTCCACTGGAAGCCTCGGCTCCTGTCCAAACATTAAGAAGAAGGGCGACTCACCCGTTGACTGGTGGGGGGTCGTGTTGTAGGAATACAGGAGCTGTGGCAGGCACGTGCTCCAATCTCGCTTCCGGGAGGCTGGTAGGGTCCGGAGCAAATCGTGCAGGGTTCTATTAAACCGCTCACACTGCCCGTTACCTGCTGGATGGTAAGGTGTGGTACGAGACTTCTCCACTCCGTAGAGGTCACAGAGCTGGTGAATGAGGGCGCTTTCAAAGCTCCGGCCCTGATCAGAATGAATCCGAGCTGGGACGCCAAATTTGGAGAACCATTCTGTGACCAGAACCTGGGCCACTGTTGTCGCACGCTGGTCACGAGTGGCACAGCCATGGTGTACTTGCTAAATACATCAGTCATGACCAGAATGTTCTCAATGCCACTAGCAGTGGGTTCAAGCACAGAGAAGTCCATGGCCACAAGCTCGTTTGGACGGGAAGCCAGCACATGCCCCATGGGGCGCGGGCTGGAGGACGAGTGACCTTGGCCACCTGGCACCGCTCACACCGACTGCACCAGTCCGCCACCTGGGAGGACATACCAGGCCAGTAGCAGCGTTGACGCAGCAGATCAAGGGTCCTGTCTACACCCTGATGGCCGTGCTGCTGATGGACAGCTGTCAATACGTCCTCCTTCAGTGAAACAGGAAGCAAGATCTGCAGCACTGCCTCTCCCCCATCATCCCGGAAGACTCTCCTATACAGGATCCCACCTTGTTCGACCAGCCGGTTCCACTGTCGAAGCAGTGCGAGCGTAGGTGGAGACAGCCGCTTACGCTCCTCGGGATTTGGACGAGTCTGTCGCTCCCAGAAAGGCAGGAGTTCCTTAAGAACAGGGTCTGCTCTCTGGAGCGAAGAGATGTCAGCAGAGCTGTGTTGGGGCAGAACAGCCATAAAAGCTTGGGTGGCTCCAACAACCTCTGCCTGGGGTGTTTGCCGCAGCGACAGGGGCAAGGGGCTACCTGGAAGCCTGTCCTTCCAGGCCTGCGGGTTTGGACACTCCTGCCGCGACAAAGCGTCTGCATTTCTGTTACTACGCCCAGAGCGGTACCTTATCTCAAGGTCAAAAGCTGCCAGTTGGGCTGCCCACCGTTGTTCCATGGCACCAAGCTTTGCTGTGGACAGATAGCTGAGAGGGTTATTGTCTGTGTAGACAACACATTTCTGCCCCAACAGGTACTCCCTGAATTTCTCGGCCACTGCCCATTTGAGTGCCAAGAACTCCAACCTCATGGAGCTGTAGTTGATGGGTTTCTCTCAGTGGCCGCAAGCCTCGGCTAGCGTAGGCTATGGGACGCACTTTTCCCTCGTGCTCCTGTGAAAGGACCGCTCCGAGCCCCCATTGCTGGCATCGACCTCTAAAATGAAAGGGCGAGAAAAGTCAGCGTATGCTAAGACAGGTGCCGTAGTCAGCTTAGCCTTTAACACCTCAAAGCTGTGCTGGCACTCCTCAGTCCAGTGGTTCTTCACACCACGTTCTGACCTTTTTCGCACCTTGGTACCCTCCAGCTCTGCCACCAACCGGTGCAGGGGTGCAGCCAGCTTAGCAAAGCCCTCCACGAAACGCCGGTAATAGCTGGCAAAGCCAATAAATGACCGCAGCTGGAACACCGTGGTGGGGGCTGCCAGTTAGCCACTGCCTCTACTTTACCAGGGTCTGTTGAGACTCCTTGGTCGGAAATCACATGCCCCAAGTACCGCACCTGCCGCTGAAAAAAAGCACATTTGGTGAGCTTAACCTTCAGCCCCTCCTGCTGCAGCTTCTGGAGCACCAGCTCTAGTCGCTCCAAATGCTGGTCGACTGTGGAGGAAAAGACAACGATGTCATCCAGGTACAACAGCAAAGACTGGCCTTGTTGCTCACCGAACATACGCTGCATCAGCCGCTGAAAGGTGCTGGGGGCGTTGCAAAGACCAAAGGGCATGCGATTCCATTCAAAAAGACCGAATGGTGTGCAGAAAGCAGTCTTGGGGCGGTCTGCTTCCGCCACTGCAACCTGATGGTAACCACTGGCCAAATCCAGCGTAGAAAACCAGCAAGCCCCTGACAGGGAATCCAGAGATTCCTCGATACGAGGAAGTGGAAAAGCGTCCTTCCTAGTCCTGCTATTCAACTGTCTATAGTCTACGCAAAGGCGGAGACTACCGTCTTTCTTTCGGATCAGCACAATTGGGGATGCAAAGGGGCTGCTGCTCTCACGAATCACCTGGGCTTGAAGCAAGTTGTTAATATGCTCCTTGGCCGCCTCATAGTCAGACGGAGGAATGCGCCTGTAGCGCTGCCGGACTGGAGCATCATCAACCAGGGGATCTCATGAGTGATTAAGCTTGTGCAGCCCAAGTCACCGTCATGTACTGAAAAGACGTTGGAATATTTTTCAAGGAGGGCCCGGACTTTCATCTGTTCTTCGGTGGAAAGTGGCGAGAGGTCTATAGGATCGAGCTGGGTCTGAGGTACAGCAGATGCTGCCTGAGCAGCCACCAGAGCTGCCCCCGATGGTACCTCAGTCACTTCCTTCGGTAGACTCACAATTCCAGATGGAGCCAGAGTGCCCACCGGGGTACGTGGGTGGAGCCTCACCGTAGTGGACCCAACGTTGATTAAGGGAATGTAAGCGGTACCCCGATCTACTCTAACCAACGATGGGGTGCTAAGAGGCCTGCAGGGAGTTCTGAGTTACATGGCTCAAACAATACTGCAGAACCTGAGCACTGCTCTGAACAGGTTGTGGCAACAACAGCTAAAACACCACCAGGAATCCAACAAGCCTTTCGACCACGAGTCCTCACTTTAAAAACACTAGGAGTCTCCTGCACTTCAGCTTTGTGGCACTGCTGCAGGCCACCCACAATCACACCTGGGGCAGTGGACACCTCAGGTTGTCTAAAAAGAGCATCCCCATGTTGGGCAAAAAGCTCTTGGTAGCAGCGGCGGATAATGTTCATCCCCAGAACACCAGGTACCTGCAGGGGTCCTCCTCCAGGGGGATCCTTAACGACCAGAACCCCACAGTGTGGCAAGAACTTTCCACAAAGTCCGACCTCCAACTCCAAATAGCCGACATATGGGATGGCTAACCCGTTAGCAGCCCTCAATTGCAGCCAATGGCAAGACCGGAGTTGCTCTTGTCCCCAGGGCTCAAAATGTTCTTTAAAAAAGCTTTCTGTGATAGTGGATACCATGGACCCAGTATCCACTAAACATGGGACTGAACAACCTCCCATTACCACATCCAAATGGGGACAGGAGGCCAAAAGCCCATCCATGTCCCCCCTGGAGCCAGAAACTGCCCCCTCCAAGCTGTGGCTCTGCAGCTCGGCGGGCACTAGTTTTCCGACCGCGCTGGGTTGTCATCCTGGCGATGCCGTGGAGTAGGCGGGACCGGGCCGGCTGACGGAGCTACCCGGACCCCATCACAATCTGGGGCAATATGGCCAGGCTGTTGACAGCGTCTACAGATAAGAGGGCCACGACGGGTGGGACGGCTAGTCGGGTTGGAGTTCTGCAGCCGCGAGAGGTCGCGAGACATCTGCAGGATCTGTTCTTGCTGGAGCCTTAACATCTCCTTTATCTCAGTTAGTTCTGATGCCTGGGGGACTGCTTGGGATCTACCCCTGACACCACACTGGAATCCTGGAACTGAAGGTATGGAGTAACTGCGACTACGCACCCCTCCTGGCAGACCTTCCCGCTCCCACCTGATGGCCTCACTCCTTACCTCCAGCAATGTAGCGGTGGGCTGCCGGCGCACAAACTGTTTCAGCTCTCTGCGTAGGGTACCGTCAAACACATGCTCCACAAACTGGTCGCGCAGCAGACTCTCTGAATTTGGTACACCGTTCGGTGCAGCTCCCTTAACTGATGCCATTAGGGCCATTAAAGCCAGGGAGAACTCCATCAGCGTCTCGCCTTCTAGCTGCCGACGGGAGAAAAAGGCCTCCTGCAATGCAACATATGAGTCAGTGCAGCCGTATAACTCTTGCAGCACTGCAATGACCCTCGCTGGGTCTTCACGTTCACGACTAGGGCGATATTTAATTTCGTCACGTGCCTCTCCTTCCAGGTGATCAAAAAGGAAAAATGCCTGGTCAGCCAAGCCTAAATGGCGAGCCCTCATGCAAGCCTGCACCTCCTCAAGCCATTCTGCAAGCCCAATCCCAGTCCGTCCTCTAAACATGGGACATTTTCTGTCTCGAGGGACATACAAAAGTCTTTCAACTACTGGGGGATTGGTTGAAGGCCCAGCCAAAGTGGCAGGTTCATCACTCGGGCCGGGAACTGCAGCTGATTGCAGCCGCAGCCTCTCATTTTCAGCTTGCAGCCTTGAAACGAGGTCTTTCAACTCTTTAAGTTGGTCTTCCATGACTGAGCTCAGGAGGAAAGGGAAATGAAAAAAAAATTAACACTCTCCTGGCTTACTAGGGTACCAAGTTACCTTGCCAGAGTCACCTTCCTCACTTCCAAGTGGAAACAGCTGCTGTTTTTTTTAAAAAATATATACAAAAAATAAATAAAGGGACAATTAAAACAACTTCACTTGTTAGGCCTGTGTCTCCACAACATGCACGAGCAATTTCTGTTTTAAAAGAATTTAAAAAAATAAAAAATAAAAAAAAACACACGCCTCTGCGTCCCAGTGTGCAATCCTGCCAACAACGCCAATTGTGGTATGAGTGGTAAGGGGAACGGGGACCGTTCGACGGGTGGATTGCACACAAAAGGGCAAGAGGCGTGGCTCAGAGTTAAAAAATAAAAGTTTTATTACAAAAGATTCTAAAAGCACAATTAAAAGTCAAATAAAACAATCACAACTAAAATAGGGGAAAAAAAGTCAGTTAGCTGAGGCCCGTTTTGGCTGCGTACGGTGGAGGCCCCCAAAACAAAGAAATAAAATATAATCACCCCACTCACGTGACAAGTGCACTCACAAGTGAATCCCTTCACCAAACACGACACTCCAACGGGGGAAAGCCTCCACCGGGGCAAGAGACTGGGTCCTCAGCACTGAGGGAAGGGGAAAACAGAATTAAAATTCAGACATACAAAATAATAAAAGAAATAAAACTTTCAGTCAGAAGTGGAGCTTAGCTGGTTGGCTACAACAGCTCCACTTCGAATCAACAATAAAAAAAACAGTGCTCCTCCAAATGTACACAAAGCACTGCATTAAAAGCAAGGCTAAAATGGTTAAAAGTCCAGAAGTAAAAACCACTCTGGTTCCTCGGTTCTGTTCCGGTGGGGGACTGAGCCCGGGCGTGTCCCGAGGGGTCCGTTGGACACCTCCGGCGGACGTATCGGCTAGCCCCCGCAGAACCCTCGTCATACACGGCACGAGCGAGCAGCGAAGTTGTCCCGAAGTTAAATATATTTAAAAACAGCAGCCGTTCCAGGGTCACTGGGAGCACCAGAAAGTCCCTGGCAATGGAAGACATTGAAATAAATAAATTAAAAAAGAAAAGACAGCTTACCGGAAGGTGCGCGGCTTTAAGCACTGCTGACTCACCAAACTGTTTGTCACCCCAAAGGAAAAGGCAGCATGTAAAGCGCGGCGGCTTAGTCACATCCAAGTGCTTAATTTGTTATCCGGAGCTACAAAAAGGGAATACAATGTGAAGCCTGCTGACAGCTCCCCACGGCAGCCTGCCACCGCCACCTTACCTGTGAGGCAAACCCGGAAGTACACACCAGGAAGTGGGCGGTCCAAGAGGCCAGAAGTTGCCCATGACAGCCTGTGGGCTGCTTAATCTTTTATAGCGCCTCTAGAGGCCACTACCTGTAATTAGTCGCCCAGCCACACCTGCGGGATTCCATCCTACTACACTAACATAAACTTCCTTAACAATGGCTGCTGCTATGTTTCTCTCTCTCAAATAAAGCGCTCAGGTGAACTGTGTGAAGTCCCAGGGGAATAAAGGTGCAGCTTTAGTGCCCTCTTGGGGTTTTAGGTGTCATTGCTCCTTTGATGCCCATTCAGTGCTGTTGCTTTCCCTCATAATCTGGCCACTTTAATATGTGCTTTCCTTTTTTATTAAAGAAATTCACATTTTTCTTGCAACAGAGATTATTTTAAGGATATTACGAAACAAATCTCATGCAAGGACCTTAATATTTTCTCACAAAGAAACAGCTAAAGTCATGTTTTTCATTTTCGACTACGTGAAAAATTGTGCATTTTGTTTTTTTATAATTTTTTTTTCCAAATGGCTCTTGTGTTTGTTGTTTTTGCCACAGATTAACACTTGCTCATAGAAATACTGGTAAAAGTAAGAAAAATTCAAGCTAAAATCCACTTTTTAAATTAATTAAGTCCCTTCAGCAGAGATGGGGTCAATCTTTGATACTAATTGAAGTGTAGTAAGTACAGCTCGGTTTATATAAACATGAATAAGTGCTGATTTTTAACATTTCTACTAAGGAAAAAAAAAAGTTTATCTGAAAGCTGTTGTACTGCCCTTGATAGAATTTCTGAAACATCCCACTAGCATTTGAGAGGATGACAGAACATGAAAAAGTGAAAATCCCACTAAATGCCAAAACATATTAAAATTCATAAAAAATAACTTTAAAAAAGCAACGTTAAAAAAACATTGCATTTTAGAAATCACAATACAATTCCAGACACCACGTTACAGCTTAGGCCGTAATTTTTATTTATTTATTTTTTTTGTCTCTTTTATTTTTCTATTATTATAGTGGCAAGTTTTCCTGATCTTCTTTTTTTTCCGTCCTGTCTTTGTTTTCAGATTGGTACCCAAATTGTCAGGAGAACCTGATTGTTGAGGATGTCCAGCTCAGGGTTATTATATGTTGGAGCGTTTTGTTAGTGGGATTGGCACTTTAGGGCCACCATACATAAGGAGTGCTTGGGGCAATGAGTAGCTGAAATATTTATTTATTTTATGATCAGCTTCGTACCTTCTTCAGTCCTCGTTGGTTTATTCAATTGAGAAGCAATTCTTCCTCCTTCTTGAGGTCCAGAGAAAGTATTTTCATTAACACCACAGAAGGAGCTAGCTGTTGTTCTTTGTGAGCTTCACAAACAAAAAAAAAAAAAATGAGTTAACAAATGCAGGCTGTTAATGCTGAACGCTGCCACCTCTACACGTGTCTTTGGTGGTTTCTTTATCGTAGCGAACACCGTGTCATGTCTGGTATTAAAAAGCTGTTACCACTCAGTCCTAATGGCCACATTATTATCTCCAGGCACTTTATTTAAACAGCTCTGCTCGTTTTTGTTCTGTACGGTCACGCTGAATAAATGCACAGAATAACCTTCGTTTCATCCGAGTAAAGTGGCTCAGATGAATATTGCATAAGGAAAATAAATCAAATGTCGTCCTGTAAAAGACTCTTCATGTCCTCAAAGGTTTTTTATTCCTTTTCTTTTCTGTTTTGCATCAGAATATAAGATGACTTTTAAAAAATCACGTTAAAGGAACAAATGATAATTAAATGAACTAATAGGTTTTACTCACTTTTTTTTAATCCACATTTGTGGAAATAAATTATCTCAAGCTTAAACAAACAAGGAGTTTTATTGTGGACATCAAGTTTAGCAGCGAAACGGTTCAGCAGATTTTGAAATGTCAATTTTCTCCAAAGACTGTTAAGCGCTCCCTTTCTGTCTGGGCTCAGCAGGTGTCAGACACTGATGGAGTCTCCCAGGCAGCTTTGTTTACTGAGCCGTTGAGACTGTGCAAGCTCCGCTGACGTTTGGTTCTTCCTACAAAGGACCTTTCACCCTCAAAAAAAATAAATGATCTAACCTCCGACAGAATGAAAACTGGTAGTGTATTCTTTCTCAATAATAATAATAATTTTTACTCTAATACTCAAGTAAGCATTGAAAACTACATCTATATCATATCTAAAGTCTGGACTTTTTTTATATACCATGACTGATTTACCTCTATTGAGATTATATAACAAAATATGAGTCATTGTCTTCTTTGTGGTTAGTCACTGCGTGACATGAAGACCAAAGCTGTAATTTCTTCCTGCCAGTTCCCAAGGTAACAAACAGAAACATTACAGACTCCACTTCCAAGAAAGCCTCCTGTTGAGGCTCAGGATGCAGGGCAACACTGTAATTCATTTCTGGATTTGCAACACTTTATTCCCCCATCATGCCACTTATTGTATGACTATAGGTCCACCTGAAGACCCACATGTACAGTATATGGTTATTTTATTACTAATGGTCGCATAAAGAACAATGTTACAATGTTGTGAGTCATTCAGATCATACACAAAGAAGCCTATTTAGAACATACAACCCAACGTTTTATAAAATCTAAAATTACAGAGTTTACTACAATATAAACAATGTATAAGGCATTTAATTTATTAAAACTAGACGATGAGAAGAAATTATTTATAGTTAAAGAAAATCCCCATAAACCAAGAGAAAATGGAAACTTTAAACTATTATTACAATGAAAAATAGCAAAAGATTAAATTTCTCTGTGTGTAGACCAAAAATCTGGAACATCTTAGATCCATAATAAAATCAATCAATCAATCAATCAATCAATCAATCAATCAATCAATCAATCAATCAATCAATCAATCAATCAATCAATCAATCAATCAATCAATCAATCAATTGTTTTGAAATAGTCCAAGAATTTTAAAGTAATCCGAATCGCATCCTATCTGTCTTTTCTCATTCTCTATTCTCCGTGACCACAGTCCTGTGCAGTGACAGTTTGGTGTTTTCTCTCGTATGCTGATGCTTTATTAGTTTTTACTGAATGGAAACACACAAACGTTTGTTTATCGGAGACACAGGAGCCTCTCATATTCCTGTCTATGTAGCAACCTGAAGTATTTTTGAGTTAATTAAAAAATCAACAAACTGCAGGGTGATAATGACCGTAGCACAATTTTACTGATTATGTTTTGGATAGAAATTGCAAACACTTCATAAAACAGGGTTGACAAAAGTGTAAAATAAATTTGCAGCTTAGACCTTCAAATTAAGGATTTTTTGTTCTGTGAATTGAAAAAATGTGTTAGCGTAACTCCATTTGCAATTTAAGTCATATTTCTTCTCATTTGGTGCAATCATTCAGTTTTGCCTGTTCCTTCTACAATAATCAGACAGATTTGTGACTAAAGTTAACAAAACTTCTCTTTTTTGTATCTTTTTAGAAGCTTCCACACCTGGAAAACTGTAATGATCATCATTTCAGTGAGAGGGATGCATAACAAAGACACAATGGGCTCCATAATTATTCCCATTTTGTCACCATGAAATCACTTTAGCTGATTTTCCTGCCCTTCTTGTTTCTATCATGTCTTTCACTCTGGTCTCATCTTTATAATGATGCATTCACAATGTTCTGTACAGTGTCTGTGCAAGACTACGCAATAACAAAAAGCTACTGCAGCATCAAGAGCGTGAGATGATTAAATCAATAGCAGCAATTAAAACACATAGTCACAGAAGACCACAAATACTCTGTTTTTTGCTCTAATCCATGCTTGGCTGTCTTTCTGGGTGTTATCTGTTCTTGGTGTACTTTAGCCATGTGTGCGCCTTATCAAAAATCTCATCTTTTTTAAGGATGTTTCCCAGAAGCTCTGTGGTTTGTCTGTATGCTTTGTTGCAAATCCCCGTCCTGCTTTTTTCAAATAATTTGTTTTCAAATTGGTGGACTCCTTCATCCCATGAAGTCCACTTTGGCTCCAGCCAATTGATGGATTGTCCGATCAAACATTGATGAACTGTAACCCTGAACCTGTTGAAAGTCGATTGTAGATGTCCACTTTCAAGACCAATCTTAAACAACAAATACTTTTTTTTTTTGCACAATCAAGCTAGTTTGCTGGACCATCCTAATCCCTTGGCACATTTAGAGGGGGCAGCCCACACCAGTGATTCATAGAGCAATACAGCCCACTACTGTGGAGTGGGCTGCTGTGTGAGTGACACAGACTGAAATTTATGTACTGAGAGGAAAAGGCAGAGAGGCCAGATTGGAAACATGGAAAAAAATAAAATAAATAAATATGCTGCTCGAACAATCCAAGACACAAAATGTAGACGATGCTTCTCATTTCGACTTTGAGCCAGTTTTGTTAGCCTTATCCTGTTGCCATAACAACGGTCATGCCCACTAATGGGATTGGTTTTTATTTTCATTTGGGAGATTTAGGATTAGGATTCGTCAGCATGGCAGACAAACAGGACGGAAAGGATAAACTGGTTCATGTCACTCATTCAAATACATTTAAATTGCAACTCTTGTGACTGTAAGAAGCTCCATAGCTTCAGCTATAGACTGAAATTGTTACAATAATTAATAAAGTGTCATAATCTATCTGCTAAGCTTGTGCTCATAGATATATCATTGCAGAATTTGTTTAGTTTTAATACTTTGTGATTCCTCTGGTGGTTGCCTCCAGCTAAACGTGCGTATATCTGATGATACACAAACACAGGTGACGATTTGTACTCAAGACAGCAGCATTCTGGTGGATGAAACATTTCTGCACAAGAACATTTCTCACACAGCCGTGAATCTGTAAATCCTAAAACGTGACTCAGACTGTGCGTGTATATGATTGAAAGCAATCAGTAAGTCTGTAACTACGATTCATCCATGCACGTTTTACTGATTGCATATACACCAGCAAAAATGTACCAAAGTGGCTTTTCCTTTCCTTAAGTAAAAGTATTTATCTCCTGAAGTCTTCTTTTCTCGTCTATCTTCACCTTCACTCATAACCTTCTTCTCCTCCTGCTTTTCCTGCCTGTCTGTCAGCATGTGGCTGCAGGCAATAATGCTGCCCTCTTGTCAGCTTTCCTCACACCAGTAATTCCATATTTCAGGAGTTTCTGTTTGTTTGTTTTACAGTTTTTCTGGTCTTCCCTTCACTTTGCAGCTGAGCGTAAACTCCTAGTGCAACACAAATGTTACAAATCAGGTCTTTTTGAAAATAAAACAGAAACATTTCTAATCCTTTGTCATTTCTCAAAACAGATTGCAGTACATCTTTTAATTATAATTATTTAGCCAAAATCCTCAACCTGTGTTGTTTTCTAAGACATAGTTTCTGCAGAGCGGCAGAAGTTCATTAGAAATTACTCCTGCTAGCTTCCAGCCCCTCACAACCCCAACCTAACTACCAGTGCAAAAAAAATAGTTAGCAATATTGGAATTGTCCAGTCGTACAGCTTTGATCCAGATCACAGCTTGGATGAGGAAAACAAAGACGTGCATGGATCCATTTGTCTTCAAATGGATGCATCAGAATTGGAGCTTATGGTCAGCTGATTGCAGCTTCTATGTTCAAGTATAGATTTTTTAAACAGAATTTCTTTTCTCTACTTATGATTTGAATAAAGAAATACTCAGAAATTCAGTTTAGAACTTCATTTTCTTAATATATATCCTCCATCATAAGAAAAAATGATGGATATTAGGAATGTGAATAAAGATCATTTTATGATGTAGAAAGATGTGCATGAAACAAGTGCATAATCTCTGACTGGTGGTCAGGTTCTGACCCTAAGTCATCTTGTGGGAAACCCAGAGCCTTGATGATTAAAAACCAGGCAAAACATTGCTCTAGATGGAGATCATGGTGGAGGAGGGAAAACTGTCGAGAATGCAGGAAAACAACTATTTGTGAATTTATAGGTGAAAAAAAATTATTGTGATTGGTTGAGAAAGACAGGTGGCCAATTTGATTCAAAGAAAGTCTTGTTGATGAGTGAACTAACAGCATAACTGGAAGTGAGGCAGATCTTCTTCATTAAATTGCATCATTCCTCATTAAATCCTGACAATTTAAGCAACAGACAAAAAAATGAACAGTAGAGTGTGAAATTATTCATGCATGCCTTTTAACATCATTTTTTTTTCTTCTGGGAGACACCTCCTTCCTATCAAGAAGAAACTTGCTAGTTAAATATAGCTTTGAGTCAAAATATTACAAATTTGGGCATGGCTAAGATAACAATGATTCTTCAACCTTAATGTTTTCATTTGCCAAAAATATATTAAAGTAGGGAAGAAAAACAGACAATAAATTTGAAATGAATCCTTTTCATTAACCTTGTCCTGTTCATTTGTAGACTCTCCCTTTGAAACGTAGAAGGATGTGGGTCAACAACACAATAGTGTAAGGAGCAGCGACTGCGGATGACTGTAGCTAGCTTCACAGAACACAACTAAAACTGGTATAGAAGTACTAAGCTGAAATCAGAAAACAACATTAAAAAACTAAATGTAAACAGGTGTACACTCAAGTAAAGATGACAAATAGGTTAACTTTAAATGCACTAAACAGGAATAAAACTACATTTAAATGACCAACAATGTTTGTGTAGATTCTCATTCATCCTGGTTGATTCTATCAACGTCGAAGGTAAAAACAAAAAGTGCTCAATTGGAATCTCTTTATCTTTTATTATTGAAGATGTAGTGTTACAAGCACAGTGTTTCAGAAATGAAAAAGCCTCTTGGAGGTAAAATGTCTTCAATAATAAAAGATAAACTGATTCCAGTCTGCAGCTTTTTTTCGTTTAACCTATACTACTTCAGTGACTAATGATCCTCACACAAAGAAGGAAAGATAAACACCAGCTTTAAAAGTCCTATTGCTGCACTTTCATTTGGGAAAGTGTTGTAAAAACCAGTCACAATTTATAAAATGGAAAAGCAAAGTGTATTCTTTATAACACAATTTATTCTCCAAGCACTTCAAACTGCCTCATAGACTAGAAGCCCTTTAAAGCTATTATATTAATTTTCAGAGGTGGACGTACCATGAGATTTTCCCCATTTTTTTTTAGATCTCCCAAGCTTTAAATGATAAAGTTATGATGGGATTTTTCAAAAAAAGACCAGACAAGATTGGATGACACAAATGAAAAGGTCGGAAAAAAGTGTATCGCCTCTGTAAAGCAGGATTTGGAGGCACTTCTGAAGATCACAAAACCGCACCTGAACAAGGCAAAACCTCTGAAATAACAGCTGCCGCACTGTGATAACAGTGCTTTGTCACCAGAGTTTTCTCATGTCTTGCTTGGTGACAAATTAAGCTAAATTATTTTTGTTTTGATACTTTGGGTTTGGAAAAATGATCATATCCACTGCCAAGGACAGTGGTAAGGATATAGTTGATAAACCTAAACCCTTATTTTAAAAAGTCAACTCTGAGGCTAACAAATCTAGAAATAGGTATGTGACAGAAATTACACTAGTATTTTGATATATTAATCAAAATAAATAACTAGGGTTAACTAAGGAATAATAGATTAAGGGATATGTATCACAGTATTTCATTAGGGAATATTTGAATCGATTTAAAACGTTCACGAGACAATATTCATCCTGTTGTGCTGCTTTATCACTCTAAATGTTTCTGGAACTAATTGACTTTTTCCCCCCTTATTTTACCATTCAAACACCCTTCAGGCTTCTGAACCATTTAAAGCTACCTTTAGCAATGTAGGAAATAAGCAGGACTTATTTGCTCAATTATACTTTTAGAACCTTATTGGTTAAGGAAAAATCATTCAGTTTCTTTTTTTTTTTTAAGGCTGAAAAATAGATTGTTGTGGAAATCAGAGGACATGGATTTCTCCCTTTATGAACAAATATTTCTTAATTTACCAAAAAAAGTACCATGACTTTGGTTGGGTTAAAGTAACTTGGATTCAATACGAGATACAATTGCAGTGCTTGAAGTTGTGATCCTTAAATAAAATAAATTTTACCAATTTATTACAATGTAAGATACATTCAAATTCAGGTAGAATTTTTTTTTCAAGTCATATTCTTAAAATAAAGTTTTTAATTAAAATTATTCTGGTAAAGTCGGGGGGTTATATTGTGATACGTTTCATATTGTGAGACATGTAGCCCGATGTGCACCGTTTTGCCAGACTTTTGCCAACACACACCCCTATAAATAACACATTTATTTTAAGATTTTAAGAGCTGAGGAAAAGTTAATTATTAGTGAACAACAACATGGCATAATATCTAGAATTAACATGCTTTTTCTTATTCTCCGCGTATATCTATTGTTGCATGGATGGAAAATTAGCTTTTAACCAAAGATAAAAAGGCTGCTACCATAGATATCTGCAAGGTCTTTACCAACTAAACCCTCTTTGTTTTCTATTTTTAAATCAGGCATGTGGATATCAGACTGTTATGGTTCTTTTCATTAAAGTCTTGCATGCAAACCCAATTATTTTTCTCTAAAATGTCAATCTACTTTATCAGCCATGAGTTGTTAGTTGGTTATTGGTTTTTCAAAGAGAGACTGGACGTGCAGCTGTATTGATTTTCCTAAGTAGTGTCCATTCTAAAAGGCTGTTAAAGAGCTTAAAATGATCTGTTGACATGCACGAAGAGACACGTCAATTTCTGAAAGGGTTTCTGGTGAGATAAATCGGAGCCGGATCGTCAGACTGCAACTGAATCTATTTTGAACCTTTCATCTTGGTCTATAATTCTTTGGCCTCTTTCCAAACCAGCCAGGTTAATAATCCTCATTAACTTCTACAAGACACTCTAGGGAACAATTTGTCATGTGTGGTGAAAGTGTTTGAACTGCACATATTAGTCTGTTGAGTTTTTAATGAGGATTTATCGCCACAAATTAGGATCTGCTTGTTCACACAGGTCAGACTCATTTCTGAAATGCATGTAAGCTGCATCATTTGGGCTTGTAGTCACAGCTTGATGTAAAAGTTTGCTTTTCTTTTCCAAATGAAGCTCATAAAAATGTCTGCTCCTCTTTGGAAAAACGAAGCTTTAATGAAATAAACAAATGTTGTAATCTGGCTTTGCAGCTGCAACGCTGGTTCCTAATGGACAATAAAAGGTTGCATTGTCACTTTGGAAGGTCATCTTCACACACATTAAATGGTCAGATAAAAGGTTCAATACACACAAAAAGCTTTCACCGTGTTCTTGAAGGTGTTTGTCTTTTTACTATTGTTACAGGATCTTACAGTTTGTTGCATGTTTGTGGTTGCTTTCCCGTGGTGATATTCTTCCATACTGCAATGACAAAGAGCGGTGCACATTTTCTCGTAGGTTGCCATGGAGATAATCTGAAAGTTTTAAGTTAGAAAAGACATTACCATGATGTGCTCTTCATTTTTTTTACTTAAAACTGGCAGCATTCACATACATATACAACTAATCATAAACGAAACCATTTCATTTGTCAGAAAAAAAAATCTTTTATTTTTTTAATGAGCATTATGATCAGCTTTTTTGTAACTTCTGTCCAGGATGTGTTTGGTTCTTAATTGATTTCTCTGCAGAGTTTACTTAAATGGGCCATACAGTGATTTTTTTTAAATCCTTTCAGAGAGAACAAAATCCACATATGTGTTCATACATTACCTTTGGAACTCTAAAAAGCAGTTTTTTCCTAACTGGAAGTAAAACTACTCAATTACTGAAACCCAACCTGCCACTGTGTGTGGCTACCCCCCATTTCATGGCACTCGTCTTACGCACAACTGTGTCTGACGGGGTGTATGGGTGTGTGTGTGTGGGGAGGCTTCAAGAAGACCCCCCCCACACACACACACACACACGCACGCACACCCCCCCCCCACACACACAAAATGAACATTTTTTGCTGATCACCACTAGCTCTGTGGAGAAATTGAGTGTTGGGTGTTAGACTGGTGATGGTGCTGCCAGAGCAGACTCCTCCTGGAGGGAGTGGTTCACATCATGCTGACATCTTTACAATACGACCCGCTTCTTTTCATGGGTATGAGAGAGCTACTGCTGATAGCGCAAGTTTTTAGAGGATTACTCTTAAATGCATGAAAAGATCAAACTATTGCTTTTAGGTAAAGTATAATGCACTTAAAACCACAAAAAGAAGAATTTTCATGGTATGGCCCCTTTAAAATTTCAACTTGCAATGAAACTAACTATGTTTTTAAGAGGTATTGGAAGGTTTTTAGAAACTTTAACTGCGCGCAAAGGTCGATTTTACCTCCTTGGCTGAATCCGAATTCTTCCCCTACCCTACATTTTTCCCTTCAAACGGAGAGTTAAACTTTATTATTATGGCCCGCAGCAGCAGTCTACTGACTGCAAGGACCATATTGTTTTTGCTTAGAGTGAAAAAACGTAAAAAGCCCAAAAAAGGCCTCAAAGAACCGGCCTAAGCCCAAACGGACCCGACCAGTGTATAGCAGGACAAAAAAGAAACACAGCGACGCCCCCTCATCCTAGAGCAAATTTTTCTATATTGTTTTTGCAATGTTTATTATTATTATTTTATCTATCTGGCACTTTGAGCCAAAATTACACCCCCGCCACATGAACGAAAAGTACCTCAAAATCGCACCACACGTAGGGAAAATTGAAAATGAATTTTTGGCATAGTGCGCGTTACCCCGCCCAAAACGATGACATCACGGCGAGCGTTTCCGCGAAAAAAATGAATGGGCCGAAAAACGTTTATGGGCCAAAAAAAAATATTTCGAAATACGCCAAAAAAGGCCAATGACCCGTGTCGGGAATAAGCCCAAGAACATTTGAAATTATTATGGGATGGCCAGACGACCAACGCCTTGGCGCCAATGTAGCGCCGAAAACTGAGAAATGGCGTTTTTCACGTTTTTCAACAATATGGGAAACCGGCACTTTTGTCTGTCCGATTTTCACGAAACTTGACAAGCCTGTCCATAGCCGGAGACTACAAACACCCAAGAAGTTTGATTGACCTTTGACCTTGGGAAGTTGCCGCCATCTTGAAATTAACGAAAAAAGCACGTTTGCTACGAGCTACGAAAAGAAATACCTCTTAGGGGGTTTTATCAACTGTTATGTGACTTAGTTGGGCATTAATGGGAACCTACTGGGGGAAAAATGTTGCAATTAGAAGTTGTAGAATATGAAATGGCGTGCATGTTGCGAGGTCGCGACCGACACGGTTTTAGCTAGGTCAAACATATTTTGCCCGATTTGCCTAAAAGTGGTATTCACGCGTCCGGAGACCCAAGCTGCACGAAATGACATAACTTACGAAACCGAAATGCGTACGGTGCGCCTCTGGTACGCAAAAAAACCGTCGCGAAAAAAAGTGCTGACTCAGCAATTTCAATTTTTTATTTCGCATTTCGCAAACGAAACCAACATACCTTTATTGGATATAACCATGGCTATTTTTTACATTATTATGGGATGTCTCCACGACCTACGGTTTGGCGGCCATTTTGTTTCGAAATCTGAAAATTTGGGATTTCAGAGAGGTGAAATGAACGTTTAGTTTGTCCGATTGTCACGAAATTTGACCCACATGCCGCTAGCATGAGTCTTCAACAACCCCTAAAGTTTCGTTGACCTTTGACCTTGGGAAGTGGCCGACATCTTGAATTAATGAAAAAACGAGCGTTAGCATTAGCTTCAATCACATTTCACTTGCAGGGACTTTTTCAATCGTTTTCTAACGCTTTTGGCATCAATGGGAAGTCATTGGCAAAAGAAAAATGGTATCACAAGCTATAGATTTTGAACGGCGTGGGTGTGGCGAGCTCGCAAAGTGGCGTAGTGTTAATACACGCTCATATTTCAATGCATTTCTATGGGACTTTAATATGTTGATCCCAGACTAAAGCTGTAACTGGCATAATAACATAGAATATGACCATATAAGGAATGTGGGCGTGGTTAGCGAATAACCCCCTGTTGCTATGGTAATCCAAAGTGTACTTTTTCCGATCCTTATGATCTTGACGTCAAACTGCTCGGTGACCTCAGACGAACAAAACATAAAATGGTTGCTATGGAGATAAAACCAACAGAAAAGCCGCCATTTTAAAAAAGTGCTTTTTTAATCAATTTCTCACATTCATCTCAGACCAGCTATACAGAAAGCATAGGGAGGGACTTAGGGTTCCACAGTGAGTGCTAAGCAAGTGGGTTCGGGGTCAAAGGTCACCACCAAGGGCGGTTGCGGCCCGTGCGGAGGCGCGTGCGTGCGTGCGGCGGCGCGTGCGTGCGGCGGCGCGTGCGTGCGGCGCGTGCGTGCGGCGCGTGCGTGCGGCGGCGTTGGTCCGGCGGCGGTGGGTGCAGCGAGGGAGAAGGGGGGCCGGGTAGCGACTGCGGGCCATCCAACGCCGCTTGCGGCTTTAATTATTCTTATTTTTACTTTTATAAGTATTCATTGTTTGTGTGTGTTAGTTAATTGGTTAATTACAGTTAATTACAGTAAATCAAAGAACACAAACACTGGAACTCTGGTGTTCCAGTTTTATTTAGGTTGAGTTTTTTTCTAACTTATACTCTATTGTGAAAAACAGTTAAAAAAAATATTCTGGTACAGTTGTGTGATATATTGTGATGTATCGTATCAATACAGTGTTGCGATACATGTCACCACATTGCAATACATATCTTACTATTATACAGTGTCTTCAGATTTGATTTAAAGTAAACAGATCATGTAAAAATAGCAAGTCATTGCTTAAATTTAAACGTAAAGTGCTGCACTTCGAAGCACACCCACTTGAAGATAAACGCTTCTCCTCATCCTACCGGCAGAGGGTGTTCTACCTTTCTACCCCTTTACCTTCAAATGCCCCTTCAATTGAAGGGGTAGGGAGAAGCTGTAAGGATAGGGGAAGAATTCTAATTTACCTCTTATTTTAAGAAGCCGTGTTAGCTGCAGTTGGTGACTTGGCCCCTCCCACATTCAGAAACACCTACAGGCCAGCCAGCAACTGGTGGAAACTCAAGTCTGCATCTCTTTAAACATAAAAAACGAAGCAGACATGATAAAAAGTGGATCGAGCGCGTCTTGTGCTGTTGCACTAAAAGCTTTAGTGAACCAGAGCTGGTTCAGGGCAGCTTGACATACTTCTGAGAAATTGTAAGGGCCACTGTACTAACAGGAACATTTTCACATATATAAATTGCATCTGCTCCTGACAGTCAGACTAAATCTGCAATTCTACTCAAAACTATAATCGAATTTCTCTATAGTACTTTATATTAATATTTAATCTTTATCATATAATCCTGCTATAGATACAGGGATTTTATCTTAGATTTAAAATGATGTCACATAATGCACATGTCGTAGATTTTAGAGCTTATATAAGTCAATTAAGTTGTGACTTAAAGCCATATTTTTAGGTTGACTTTTTTGACTTTGTCCTGGACTTGTTACAGTAAAAGCAGCTGCATGTGTTCTGTTATAGAGGTTTATTCTGTGGAGCTAATCTGTTCCAGAACAGGCTAACAGTAAGGCTTGATTTAATCCCGGCGCTGCACCTGATTGGTGGACGTTCACTTAAATCAACTGGATGTTCTTCAGTCAGCCATGGAGGAATTAAGGATTATGATAATCCAAATGACTTTTATTCATGATTGACAAAGGTCCAAAATAAATGGTAACACAGCTGCACAGAACAGCAATTCTTGTCAAACAGCGCTCACATCATGTCAGCACTTCTCTTTTGGAGGGCGGTTGTAACGTATCTTTGTTTTGTTTTACTTCTTGTAGTGTTTTTAGCAAAAGTGCTGTTTTTTTCAAGGATGACAGACAGGTAAATTGCTGCCATTATCCCAGTGTGTTAAATTAAAAGTTGGGGTCAGAAGAAGTGACACTTTCTCTCAGTGAAGTAACCACACAAGTGAATTATCCAAGGTTCACATATGTGTGAAACTAATGTGCAGGAGGTGAAAGTAGACTTGTTGTAGCACTGTACATGTATGGATGCAGATAAGTCTTATAATAAAGATTTTACATGCTTATAAATAAGTTATTTTCGTATCTACTAAAAGGAAAAGATCAGCTAAATAAGAGCAACTGAAAAATGACTCATCGCCAAAAAGAGTGTTAAGAAAGCATGAATACTCACACTGACACTGTCAGTCTGCTGTTTCTTTTTGGATGCTGCATGCAACCACATTTTCACACACAAGGCCATCTACCTATGGAAAATGAAGCATCTCTTCAGCCTTAATAAGCCACAATGTGACCTGAGCGATAGAGTCAGGG
This sequence comes from Oryzias javanicus, assembly GCA_003999625.1. Lineage (NCBI taxonomy): Eukaryota > Metazoa > Chordata > Actinopteri > Beloniformes > Adrianichthyidae > Oryzias > Oryzias javanicus. The sequence goes on from CM012456.1 coordinate 13,522,103, forward strand.
TACCAACGAGGCGGTGGAGGTGTCAGGGCTGTGTCACTTCTTGTCACTGGAGTTTGTTACCTCATTAAACTGAGTTATTGAAAGGTTTACAAGCCAGGGACAGTTCTGCGGAAACGAAAAGTGTGGCACATTCTCACATTTATGTATATTTGGCCACAACAGATGAATGACTTTTAGTGATATTAGTACAGAATGATTAGTAGTTTTTTTTGTCAAGAGGTATACACATTTATTTTTAAATACCAGTTGATTTTATTGTGCATTAAAAATAATAAGAATCATTTTTATAATTTAAAACAACATCAACATTTAAAAAAATAGGATAACTTGAATTTATTATACATAAAACAGTCTGATTCTCTAAGTTTTGCCCCCATAAATTATTGGAAAAAAATATTTTCATTTATGTGTTCAAACAATCAGTGGTTAAGTATTTTTTCTTAGATTATGCTAATTTGAAACTAATCATAAAATGTGCTGATTAAAAGTGAAATGTGGAAAAACTAACAGAAAAATCACACGTGTATGGACTATGCAACTTTACTGTTTTTGTCAGGGATGATGGTGGAGGACCCAAACGCAGGAGACAAGACATGGTGGCAGAAACAAACTTTTACTAAATCAACTTAAACATGACAAAACCAGGAAACCAAACCATTGCGGTGACAGAACATAGAGGAGCCAATGACCTGACTATGAGAAACTGAAAACCAGACACTTAAATACACTGAGGGCAATTAACTAAATGAAGACAGCTGTGGATGATTAACCAGAACATGGTGAAACTGACAGAGAAAACAGAACATGACAAAACATAAGCACTAAATCATGACAGTTTTAGGTTGATATTTCTATGAAGTATTTGACCTAATTCAAAGTATTTTTTTATTTACAAACACAAAAACAAAAGCACAAGAGCAGAAATCTGTTGTAAAAACTGGATGTGGAGTTGATGCTCACAACCTGCACTTTTTGATTGAGCAATTTGTTGTGCAGTAATGAGCAAAAATCCCACAAGAGTATAAGAATGACCCAAAAAGTTGTTGTCAGTTGTGAGACAATTATTAGTATAGTTTATACTTGTGTTTTAAAAAATATCTGCAAGTATTTTGCATTTCTACCATTACAGTATGCATTATTTGTCAGGCCTCAGCCTTCCACCTGACACGATGAAGATCATATTCAGAAAGTTTGGTTCGTCCACATTCTTCTGTCCCTCTCAAAACTGAGATAAAAGATTTGTAATCTAACACTACCTAAATATTTGTAAAATAATAGGGCTGTTAATTGCTATGTTACACTTTTAAAAGGGGATATTGCAGATAAATCATATTCTTTATGAGTAAACTCATCTGCCAGCTGATTATTATTGCCTGTATTATTATAATGAATCTGTTTAGATTTATGAGCGCTTCCTCCAACCACCTCAAAAGAATTGGAAACAGCAATTTGTGAAACACACTCAGATTTGATTTTGTTTTAAATCCTTTTTTCTTTTATTGATTTACAAATGAACATGCTTCTATTTATTTGTAAGATATTCAAAAATTTAATGTGATTTTTTGAGGAGGGTTATTGATTTCAATCTTTAGGCAGTATTGGCTTTTTGGCTGCATTTTCTGGATCTGTTGCAGCATAACAAACCCAAGTCTTCTTTCTGGGAAGTGCTGCTTATTTCAGCCTCGCCACACCTGTACAGCTGTGATAAATGCCGCTCCCTTGCTCCATCTCTCCTCGCTCCCTCTTTCCATCTAACTCAGATGCAATAATAAACCCAAGGTGACCAAAGCCAGGACAAGGAGAATTTACTTTCTGCAAAGCTTTTCCATCTCACTTTTTATCCTCGCCTAAATGCTGGGAGCCAGATTTGCAACTATCTTGTTTTTGCACATGTATGAATTTACAGCAGTGAACTGGGATTAGGATAGGGCATGCACACTGTGAACCAAGTGTGCTGCTGAGAACTGCCTTCATACCGGGGTCTGAGTCAGACACAACATGTGTTGTTTCCCACGGTTTGTGATTGTTGTGGATGCATGAATAGATGCAGAGTGGGTGATCCAAGTTATTGTTTTCTTACTTTGAATAGAAAGTGAAATTTCATTTATATACTAAATGGCATGCATCAAACCTAATCAATCAGAATCAAGTTCCAATCTTTGACTGTATATATGAACTGGACTATCGCGCTCCAAATAGGAAGTACCTGCTGGCTTCAAGAAGCCAAAATGCCATAGGCTTCTACAGAGAAATAAACAGATATTACTCAGTCAATACAATTGTCAGCCTAACCGTTACCTTTTGACACCAAACAGATGCTCCAAAAAATGTCGGTTCTGACATCGATTTTTGAAAATGTTTAACTGACACATTCTCCCAAGTCTGCTTTTAAGTAGCATAGCCTTCCAGCAAACTCATGGCTGATTGGTTAGAAAGTTGTCACAGAAACAAAGACTCAGACCAACTTGGACCAGTCACTAATTATTGTTGTCTGGTTCCAACATGGCAGCATACATATTGCAAAAAGAATGATGACTTAAATAGACTTCAATTCGTTGGAGCCAGAAGTAAATCATTTTCTATGGGTGACGTCACATTCACTCAGTCCAGTTCTTTTATACAGTCAATAGTCCCAGTAATCTACTGTGCATTAAAAAAATGTTTGATTTAAAATGATGTTGACAGTTCTGGGGGCCAAATATGCTATTAAGAAAAAAACAGGGTCTGTCTGTGTGCCAGCTTAATTTTTACAGTGTTTTTAATTCTTTTTGAAGAGGTTGTGCTTTTTTGAGTTCAGATTATGCTCTTTTTTAAGCTTTTAAGGATTCATCGCTCTCTCCCAAGTTCAGATTCCTCTGCACAGCTGTTTCTGCCTTGGACCCTCTGTCTATTTAAATCCATTGTTTTAGATTCAATCAGACTGATGGCTCTCCTCTGTCATTGTGAGACAGCCAAGCAGTTCTCACTGACAAAACATGAAAGAAGAAAAAGTAAAAACAAATTGGAATTACTGAAACGCAAGAAACTGAATTTTCTTTTGTGTGTAGTTGTGAGGAAAAATCCGATTATATTGTACATTTTTGGGGTTTTTTTAATTGCCAGTCACACAGATGATATTTTCTGAAATATTTCACTGTTCCTTGCATTGAAGTTTGCATTTAAAAAATCAAACTGTAAATGAAAGAATAAGCTTATTTTATATTGGTCAAGCTATAATATTAATATATTGTGGTGGCCGGCTAATATTTTTGCTAGTATTTGTCAAACACATTTCATGGCAATAACATATATATTAATTTGATCTCTTATTTATTAAAGGTTTTCACCCTTTAGATTAGCTTTATTGCTATATATATATATATATATATATATATATATATACATTCAAGATTGATACCTCAAAAATAAAGAGCTTTGGTTGTGTGTTGTCAATAAAAAAGCTAAGCCAAAAACCTTTTTTTTTAATATTTTTTATCCTTCAAGTAAAAAATTAATCTGCAAGACTAAAAAGTGTGCTTTTATTTTGTTGATTTCAAACCTATGAGGCCTTGGTCAAGTTCATGTGAGTTGACAGGCCCCTATGAGGTAATGTACCGCCTCAGAATCCCCGTGTTGACTCTATTGATTTGCCATGGGCTCTATATTACCATAAACTCAACATCCACATCTGTCTGTAGTGCAGACTGCATCAGGCTTGTTCCTTTGTCATAACTGATGTGCTGGTAAACAGTAAAATGCTGCAGATAGTTAAGTTCTTTTAATTATTTCATCTGATTGTCTCTGCATTACTACAGTTTAACATGAAAACATAAAAGTTTGAGCCTCAAATTAACTGTTAATGCAAAAGATTTTAGTTTGCATAAATAATAAAAAAAAAGGACACCCCCCCCTTCCTTCCTGGACAGCTCTCTCTCATTTTAGCCTTACATCAATAGCCTCACCTGTTTGTCACATTTTCATCTACGAAGCATCAATCATCTCTGCCTGTCTCTCACCCCCCATGCTGAACCCATTCTGGTCCACAGTCTTGTCACCTCTTGCTGCTCTCGCTGTTTCTCCCTTCTCTTAAGTCCTTCATGAGTTTTAACTAGTTCAAAATTCAGCAGCATGAATTGTCGCAATAAGCCTATTGGCACTCAGCATGTCTTTTAGGAACTCCATCAAATCCAGAATGGATTTCTGGCTCCTTCTACGTTTTCAAGGCCATCCATAACCTCCCGACTCTTGTGTGTGCCTGATCTTCTTCATATCTTAATTCCCGCTCATTCTCATAGATCTTTCTAATTCATCCATTTTCACTCCTCACTCCTTATCAATTTACCCAGTCCATCTTCGAAACTAATTTGTCTGTTGGCTCAGTCTGATTTCCTCTGTTCCATGACTTTATTTTAAAGTCCCATTCCAATCATCTTGTAAAAACATTCTCAGTGCTCTTTTAATTATGATTATGGTGTTTTTCCTGCAGAGTTGCAATAGTTCATTAGAAGTCTCTGAGTTGCGGGCGTGAGCATTGGCGCAGATTAAGCCTGTACTCTTAAAATTATCGCCTTGTTTACATGCTGTCCTGCTAGCTACGACCCCAACAGAAAAGAAATGACCCAAATGGACAATTCCGCCACTTGGGAGCAAAGGAAAAGCAAGACCGACATAGTAAGAGATCAAGAAATAAACATAATGAGCAAAGCAATAATAAGAGATTAGGCTGGAAGTTTGGTTGAGGGTTTTTATCAACCGAGAGATAAACAAAACAAAAATAACGCTACAGATAATTGTTAATTGATGTTACTGGTCTGGCCCACTTGAATGTGGCCCCTGTACCAACATGAGTTTGACACCCCTGACTTAGAGTGAACAATCATTAGTTTCCCCCAATAATCCATAACACATTTTTAGCGTGAATAAACCCAAGTCTACGCTTGTCCAGGACCAGGAATCCGTTTTGGATCCATATTTTGAGGTGGTCTTGGTTCATTTTCAGTCAGACTGAGCTCCGGTTCACTCCAAGTCTCTTTAGTCCGAATAGGCTCCATGCTCTGAGAAGAACAACTGGACCACAACGGTCACTGTAGCCGGGCATCGTGGGATACAAACAGAAAGTCGGAGCAAGCAACCATCTTGGAATGAGCTTCTGCCGTACCAAAGTAACAGCAGAAAGTGTTGTACCTGACCTTACTACAGACGTTTAAAACTGATCAACAAAATATAAAGTTTGGATAAGTTAATTATTCCGGCATGGATTGGAAAGCATTGGACTTCCATTATCTCGTCACTTTCCCCCGACCTTGAGATTTTTGACCAGTGACTGAAGAGATCTTTAGTCACATGGTTTTGTTTTAAGCTATGGTTGGAAACAGAAATCTTTGTTCGATTGTTGTCTAAATGCAAGGTTCAGGACTAGATTTGGACCAAATTAACAAACTTTTCCAGTCCCAATACAGCCTAAAATACTATTTTCATTGGAGTAGGTCTTTCTTCTGTTGCTTTTATTTTTATTTAGTTTTCTCTAATGTTTTTAGTTCCAGCTGTTTCTTCTTGAAAGTTGCTTGAAGGGCCCATGTTGATTAAAGCCCTTCTCCTGCATTGAGAAATACCCTCCGAGTTGTCTCTCCTCAAATTACCTGTATTAGGTTCTTTTTCTGTTCATCTGGACACAGAAGGAGCCAGAGCAGAGGGAGTCTCACACCAATCAGTCACTTTCCCACCTGTGAGTTTTACAGATTTAGGGTTCAGTGCACTTTTTGTGTGAAGTCAATGTCCTTCTTTTGTCCAAATCTAACGGACTGGTTTGATGTGTTTATTAGACCTTATGACAAGCTTCTGAAAGATCCACTCAAGGCCACATTCGCACACTAGCTTTTGTTCCTAAAAGTTCCCACCCAGTGAAATAACTTACATCCTCACAGTGTGAATAATACAGCACAGCCTCTGAGGTGTGACTTCTAGTGGCTGCAGCTCAGAATTGAACAGGGACCTGGAGCCCTAGTCGATGGTCGGAGTCTCGTTATGTCAGGACCACAGCACATCTTATGACTAACTCCCTTCCCTTTTTCGCTTGATAAAATGCCAATCGTCTCTTTTTGCCCATTTTTCCTGCTCTTCTCGACTCGAGGATGTTCAGAGCTGCTCTGCTCCTTCATGTTATGACAGAAATAGTCCTTCATTTTTAGCCCTCATACTTATGCACAGCAGCCTCCAATAACAGAAATTAGAAACCCACAAAAAATGTATTGTTCGGATATACCAGTAATTGCAATTAAATACAAAAAATTTTGGGGGAAAAATAACTCTTAATTGGTGGATAATTAATGCCCTAAAGTCTTAATAATATGTTTCCAATTTTAATCTAAAATGCATTTATATTATAGTATAGACTTACTTTTGTGTTTTCTCTACCTGTTGTGATTATTGAAATCTTTGACAAATAAACTTCATCCACTGCTGCCAGTGAAAAAAGCCTATAAGAAACAGGAAGTCTCTTTGCCAACCTTCATAAATATTTTTTTTATAAATCCAACATCGCTACTGTGTTGCTCCTTTTACAAAACGTAGCAGACAAAGCTGCTGTGAGTGCGCCCTCTGTGGCCATCGTAGGTCATCACAGTCTGAGAATGTCATCAGTTTGAGATCCGGGCTTAGATGTCCTCAGGATAAAAGCAGAAAAACAAGATCACTTAAGGGGAGTGAGTGACTCTTAACGCATATTTAGCCTATTTTTAAGCAAAATCTTGTTTTGTTTTTTTCTCTTTTTTAATTAAAAAACATCCTTTTTATAGATTTCTGGAAGATTATTGGCTACAATGTCAAAAACTCTACATTTATTCAAACTAAATGCATTTTTATACTCTCTCAATAGCTGAAGTAAATGAAAAAGTTTGAATTCATTTTCTTTAATTGAGAAATGATTCCATCAACTCATATATTCCATAACGAGTAAATAAAGAGTGTAGTCAAATCTGTCAAAAATATAAATTGAGCTTTTCCATGTCAGCACACAGTTCAGTTTGTGTTTCTTCAAAAATGGGACAAAATAAGGTATTGTCTGAACTTTCTCTGTCTCTCCGTCTCTAATGTAGCAGCGGGCAGGCAGAGCCGTCTGATTGGAAAAGTTATCAGCCAAGCACACATTTGGCTTGGATTGTTTCCCGTTGTGAGGGCTCATTACTCGGCTGCTGGATAATCGCTGCCAGCCAAAGTTGACTCAAAACGAAGTCCCCGCTGCCCAGAGGCTTCATTCCAGCCGTAGGTTTGCAGAGAAGAGAAGACGAGAGAGGAAAGGGAAGGATTTGGAGACTGAAGGCTGCTGATGTGTGAAACTCAGTAGGAAGTAAGCCATAGATGGAGTGTGTAATGTGGATTCCTACAGGCCTGGAATGATGGTGCTGAAATTTTAAATGCATAAACCTCTCAGGGGGAAGCAGAGAACTGGCAAGCACTCAAGAAAAAAGTGTTGCTGACACTGGAAGGCATAAATTGGGGTAAATAAATGAAGATAGGACTCAGAAATGGAAAAGAAATGGGTAAAATTGAGTTTTAAGACAATGCTCGCTTGATAATCCGTCCATAAGCTGTGTGTAATTGATTTTTTTCCCTGCATACAGCCTTTAATAATTGCTCTAACTTTGCTGTAAAGCTCTGGATAAACTCTACATCAAAAGGTTTCAGCTGGGTCAACATTTACAATTCCAGTACCAGTGAAGCATTGGCGAAGGGAGTTCTGTTTGAAAATATAAATCTTGATTACATTTGTGTTCTGTAATGTTGGATTTCTTTGGGGTTTCCAGATCTCTTCACTTCAAATCCACCGCTTGAAGGAAAGAGCTGTTAAAACAGTGGTTGAACTGAACTGGTTTGAAACATTTAAAGTCCCACTTTGATATATTTTAAAAGCATTCTCAGTGTTATATTAATTATAATTTTGCCATTTTAGCCATATCAGAAAATCTATGTTGTTTTGTAAAACAGATTCTGCAAAGCAGCAGTAGTTCATTAGAAATTCATCTCTAGACTGCGGGTGGAGGTGTTCCCAGCCAGCAAGGCCAAGTGGGCCCCATATGGTTGAAAAGTGGGACAAAAATGTGGGCCCCATTTGGGTTTATCTGCTGTTTCTGTGGCAGCTCCACCTGTGTTTGCCCACATTGGATTTAGTGGGGACCAAGTGGCTTCGCTCGCTAGTCGCCATGCAAGCCAGCTGCCTGATGGACAGCGTAGTGTAGCATGCTAGCGAGCTCCTCTGTAGCAAGCTAGCAAGCTCCACTGTCCACCAGACAGCTGGTTAGCATAGCGAGCCTACCCACTGAGTCTCCATTTAAGCCAATGTGAGCAAACACAGGTGGGACCACCACAGAAACTACGGACAAACTCATTTGGGGACCACTTTTTCTGCTCACTTTTAAACCACATGGGGCCCACTTGGCCTTGCTGGCTGTGTCAGTGTGGAGTAAGCCCACCCCTATGTCCCATAGTTCATCTCTTTGCACGCTCTCCCCCTAGCTTACAGCCTCTAAAGAACCACATCCTAACATAGCCAGAGCAACAAAAATGGTAAGTACATGGATCTATTTGTCTACAAGTTGATGCATCAGAATGAAGTGGTGCAACGTGCTTGCAGCTAGCCATAGTAGATTCTATGTCACACTTAAAAGCTTTATCCAGCTGCACTTTTGCATCTGCTCCTGAATCACAACGTTTTGAGCAAAGACATACTCGGAAATGCAATTTTAAACTCAATTTTCTTTTTATATGTCCTCCATCATCTGAAAAATGCCACAAGAACATTTAAAAAACACCAAAAGCACTATTTTAATTGGAGTAGATCTTTAAGAAATGTTTAGTAGCTTTCTGCAGCTTCACTCTGCTAGAAAAGAGTGGGGAGAAAGCAAGCTCGTATCATATCCTTCCTACTGCTCTGCTGCTGTGGTCACCTTGAGCTTCTCATTCCCTGTCTGCAGAATGATAGACAGGTGATCTAAAATGAAGACAAGACATATTCTGCATTAAAATCCACCAGTGGGCCTCTTATCTAATACACAGTACAGATGAGAGGCAGACAGAAGAAGCAGGACTGCTGTGGTTCCTCTTTTTTTCATTCAATGAATGAATGCACCCTACCAAGGTCATCATAGATGCGCAGAATTATTCATGTCTGCCGCGTAAATTAACTACATAAAATACCTCAGGTTGAAGCTTTATGATCTACAGGCTTGGTGCCAGAAAAATACAATAAACCATTTTTTTACTTCCTAATTGGCTGCTCTGTTGTTGGTGTTCTTCAGGTGTTGGTACATTCATCCATCTCCCCCCTCCCACCTGTCTCCACTGTCACCTGTCAACACTGAGGCGTCCCCAGACCAGTCTGAAAATAGACATTCTCACTTTACTTCTGTTGACTCTTCTCAAAGTGGAAGATAGCGACTTTACTCCGAGTTCCTCCCTGATAACCGAGAGTTGAACCTCGGGGAGACTCGAGCTACCAGTAAAGGAAGCTCATTTCCCTCCACACCTGCATCTATAATCTTATCCGTGCATTCACAATCAACAGCTTGAGGCTCAGCTGAAGGTGAGGGTAAGAAAAGTCAGATTATTGGTAAAGTGAGAGCCTTCCAACTCAGCTCTAGTTTTACTGCAGATTCTGCAGCCATCACCTCACCATCTGTTATTTGTCACGAGACTCCCTTTTTTTTTTTTTGACATTTACAAAAGGCTTCAACAAAAATATTTTTTTACATCAAAAAATAATTTTAGGATGTCAGATTTTTAACGTTTAGATTAAATCAAATGTCAAATCTAAATATTAGGCAGATAAACATGGGATTTAGATTGGGAATTACTTCATTTTTAATTTTTTTACTGTCATATTTGTGAATTCAGAATGTTTTTCCTGGTAAAATGTTCCGATTCAGATGAAGGATTTAAACAGAGTCCTTGGGGTAAAGTAAACAATCCCAAACCATAACCTCCTACATCTCATAAAATAAGCTCAGAGGAAGATTTTTCTCTTAAAAGCCAGTTGATCAGTCTCCCAAAAAGCTAATTTGGCAGCTACTTTATGGTTTGCTTTTACTGCTTTGGGCTGTTTTTTTTTTTTTTTTTAAATGTGTTCATAGCTCTCATATTTTGAAGTGAGTGTCCTTTCGGATTAAAGAAATCTTTGCATTTGCATCATTAGAATTCCCTCACACTCTAAAAATGTGAGTATGCCCTGTCATCCACCAAAGAAATAGATTGTTAAATTTATTTTAACAAATTTGCATCATTATGTCAAAAGTTACAACTTCTGTAAATAATTATCTGATATGAATTTTAAAATCAATTGATTTCCCTGCAATATGGACACAATGAAACACTTAGTTATGCATTGAAAGAGACAGGGAGACCAGTGTTATCACAGTTTATCCTCTTTCAATCAAATGCTTATTAAGCACTTGAAAAACCATGGATCGATTCACACTTACCAAATGCTATTAGCTACTGTACACTTGAAATGAAAAGATCGATACGAGCTCACACACCAGCACATCTTTCCTGAATGCGGCATGCACACAAATGCCCTCGTGAGCTTAGTGTGCTCGAACATCCCTCTGTTCCAGAGCTGGGGAACTGTGGAAAGGTGGTGCTGATCAAAGACTCAAACACTAGATGCTGTGGTCCAATCAATTGTGTGGCAATCCTCTGCTCAGCAATAATTACATCCGATTAAAAGCAACAAAAGTCTCCCCTAACTTAGCTGAAACACAGAGCTTTTCATCTGTAGCTGCAGTGTCTCCATTTTAGGGGTGGAAAAAAGTGTCAGTGTGTCTGCAGTCGATAGAATGCTCTGTTCTCGTTTTATGTTGCCGAATGCATTTTCCTACTATAAAAATCTATGCACTGTGAATTACTTTTAACAACTCCCTGCATGATATTGACACCCGGTTCAATTCAAGCACCCTCAGATTTTAATGCCCCACACTCTTCGCCTGAAAGTGAATTTCTGCTCCGAATGATTGAACGTCAAAGGAACAGCTAAATGACTCGGCTCAGACAATAATTTGCATGTTGGATAGAGAAGTTAATTTTTGAGATCACTGCACATTGCAGGTTAATTTTAGGATGCTGACTGCAAAGAGGAACTGTTTGATTTGTAAAAAAGGCTGCTGTTTAAAGATTTTTTATTTTTTTCTGTGTTGAATTCCATGATATATGCCATCTACATGCACAGTTAAATCAACCAGCTAATGTTTTGCACTAAATTTGCAGAAAATGCACTGTTTTGCTTCGTGGCAGCCATGGTGATGAATCGCAGTAGTTCTCTGCAGTGTGTTTGTCTTTCCAGTTTCTAAATCATAATTTTCTAACCAAAGAGTGATTGACAGTGACATTTCATACAGAAAAAAAAATGCTCCTGGTTCTGTTTTTTTGCAAAATTGTGAAGTGCCATTATCTGGATTATAATTCCAGCCACAACATGAATCAAGCGCAGCCAGAAACTTAAGCCTCTTTGTTTTTCATCAGACACAGGGAGAACGTCAGAGAGAAGAACATAGCCATCTTAATAGATGGAGGAAGAGGAGGGTGAAGAGGGGAAGCAGGGCACAGAATGCAATATGAAGTGAATCAGTATTCTGTGGGTGTATTCTGTTTCCCTCTCAAACTCACAACACTGTCAACATTTATGCTGCAGAGGCTAATCTCCATAATCAATAGATTCTCATTCAAGATTTGGAATCTTGCAACTCCACCCCCACAGAACTTCTAAATTAATCTGGAGCTGCTTGAGTTAATCATTGTAACACTAAAAGGGGCTGGAGTCATGATTCTTTTGGCATTTCTCTGAACTGCAAAATTAGCAGTAGGACAACTTAAGAAACACACTTCACTTGGAACACCTATGTATGAAAAGTTAGTCTTGCGTGGAATAAACAAAGGAAATGTTTCATTGTTCTGTCTTTAAAACTTTCAAAGCGTGGATTGCTTTGGCAGAAATTCACTCTGCATCCAGCAAACTCTATTGCTGCTCCTGTGAAGCAGCATAGCTGTAAATACTACAGAAAATGTGTTTGACATGGTAGTTGGGAAAATGTTGGACCTATTTTTGACACTACTTATTTTTAAGTAAACATCTGTTCAAGCATTAAGTACACGGAAGTGACTTTATTAGCTTTTCGTTGGTTGCATTTATTTAATTACATTATATTTATTGATAGTTATCATAATCAGATTGATAGTTGCTTTTTGACACGTTGCTCTAAATTTTCAAAACAATCTTTTTTGCTACTTTTAATGTGTTTTATGAAATGTCCATGCATAATAGATTTAAAAATTAAAGTTAATCTTATGTTATGGTAAGTGATATTACTTGTTCGTATCATGGTTATGTTAAGTTATGGTACAATACGCTTTGCTATGCCACTCAGTGTTACGCTAAATTACGTTACACTACAGTATGGGATGTTATGTTACGCATCGTTATGGTACTTCATGTACCATGCGTTATATAACATTATGGTACGTTATGTTAAGTTACTCTACGCCACGTTACTCTACATTACGCTAAACTATGCTGTGATGTTATGCTACATTATGTTATGGTCGATTATGTTGTGGCATGTTGTGACATGTCATGTAATTGTAAATCACTTTATTATATGTGATCTTATTGTAAGTTGTTATTGTATGTTATATTGCATCATATATAATTATGTATGTTATGTTACTGTGCGTAATGTCATCATACATTGTTATTGTAACTAATGCTGTGTTCTTGCACATTATGTTCCTGTATGTTATGTTGTAGCTTGTGATGTTATCGTACATTATGTTGGTGGATGCTACATTAAGTTGCATTTCGTTACATGGTCAATATTTACTTCAACCATGTTACAACGAATCTCTCCCTCTTTAGTATGATTTCTCCGTTTTATTTTGAAATTATTCATGAGTAGTTTCTATAGTTTCAGGCTACATCCCATCTGCTTCTCACACTTGGATTCTATTTCTAATTTTCTTATCTGCTTTACATCCCTAACCCTCATTATAATTAGTGGATACAATAATTTACCACTAATCTGTATGTTATTAGGTATTTTATTTAATGCAGGAACATTGCAATGTGTTTCATTTCTATTGTAAAAAATGAATGTATTGCAAGTTCATTATTCTGAAAAGACACATCCAGATTGTAATTAAGACTTTTCAATTCCATTTTTCTTTATTTTCTTTGTTCTCACTGTTTATGAGTTTAGATGATTTCTAACCTTTCTTTTCATGCAACAACCTTGCAGTTTGTTTTCTTTTTTGCACTTTTACTGTTTGAGTTAAGATGAGTATCCGCAGGATTTTGTGTTAATTAAATTTTAAATAGACCTTCTGGGGTTTTCAAAAGGACACATTCTTCAAGGGAGCAATCAGCATTTTAATGAAAATGATTGCTGATACCAGGACGTGCCTGCAGTCAGAGGACTAGGATGAATGCAAGTTTTCATGTCTCTGTAATAGATGTATAAGTTTGCAAAGAGGCTCAAACAACCGTGTCAAACTCTATTTTTGGAGATATATGAGTGTGTTTGACTCCCTATTTAAATAAGTAGACAAAGTGAGCCAATCGGTGTCTGCTTTTTTACCTAAATCCACATCCAAAAAAATATATAATTAAAAAAAAAAATATGAATAAAATAAAAAATAATTCAGTGAGTGTTTTGAGTGCCTAAGTAAAGTTTGCACCTTCTATGGGTAGCACTAATTTTCTAATATCTGGTGCCTTCATCTCTGCGCCTGTCCATCAACCCCCCACCACCAGCCACTCTCAGATGACACCGTAAACGAGACTGTTTTGCTGTTAATATGCTTCGTGTAACGATGCAGAGAAAAAGCAATCAGTTTCCTGGTGAAGGTTATGCTTGAGGAACAGTGTTGATAACTTCAGATTGAAATGCCACCAATGAGCTTGCTGTATTTTGCAACGGAAATTTACAGCAGGCTGCACTCCCAACATGCTGCTCTGCTATCCAGTGAGTCATCAATCTTGTAAAGTGATAAAAAAAAAAACCAACCATCTTAAACATCTCCTTGTTTTACATTTGCTTTGTTTCATATGCATGATGCAGTTTCGCTTATTTCATTTTCTTTCAGTCAAAAATGTCTGTAGCAATCCTTTTTAACGTATATGTTGCACATCTTTTGGCATGTGACTGTGGCTCAGTGTAAACCCTGAATATCGTGGCCAGGCTTCCCGTGGAGGTGCATCCTAAATAATTTACTCAATGCCTGCTAAATTCGAACTCCCCTTCACACCTTGCCAGAAGCAACATCTCGATCTCTGCGTCTCTGCTTCCATTAACACCTGACGGCAGCCGACGGTTGGTGGTGTAAACATGGAGCAATGTGTTGCAGATCTCAACCTGCCGTTGCATGTTATTAAGGATAGAATGTACAGCATGTTCCAGTGATGATTGCTTTGTGATATAAATGAAAAACTAGTCCTTATTTGTCAAAGTCTGTGCCAGCAGCGCCTGACTTGGTCAGCAAAAATCATACGGAAGAAAAACCCATACGCATAATTTATGAGAGCGTCAAGACTTCAGATAGCTGCTTTGCTGGTTAAAACACTGATTTACAGATGATATTATCATACCTCTTTTTGCTCGGGGTTTCGCAAAAGCTTGGGGAAGGCTTAATTTAAAAAGAATTAGGATTTTTAAACTAGAATGAGCTGCAATCTGTTATTAGTTTGATTAAAATAATATGTATTGTTTAGATCTGTGATCCATGGCTGAAAATATTAGCAGGTAGAGAGTAGTTATGTCATTTTTGGTTGCTTAAATGTGATAAGAAGGGCAGAGAATGAATGAATCAAAAGTACTCACGATAAGTTATGGAAATTGTGAATAAAAATCGTATACAGTGTTTGTTTCACTTCACAGATTTTTGGAATAGGGAGGATATTGTATTGGCGATGGACATGCCTCATTTAGTCTTTTCCATGCTGGTCTTACTGTTTACAATGTCCTTTGCTTATTGAGACTAAAACAAAATAAAAAATCTAAAATGAAAAAATTTTCAAAGTGGCATTATTTTCAAAATCCTGTGGGTATGAGTCATTTCAAGTTCATCACTCAAACAGATAAAAACACAATGTTGCACAACCTGACCCTAGAGCACCCTCAGGTTGGTTTTAGGCATTCAGATGTTGCAGGTGAGTTTGTGACAGAACCCAACTATGACCAGCACCTTAGAACCGATCACTCAGACAATGTTTTGCAAATGCCACAAAGCTGCAGGACAGTTTATGAGATGTGAGGGCTACTCGACAAACCGACTCCACCGCTTTGACCTGCATGTCAGACGATTGTTGCATGAGACTCTGCTGACGCACAAGACCACCGTAATTCCACCAGAACAGCCTGAACTGTCTATTCATCTATGATAATGCTCCACCACATGGTGCCAGAATTGTCACACCTTGACTTACAGGAAGTGGGAGCACCTCATTTGGTATGGCTAGAAATGTTCCCTGACCTAAACACCATTGAACACATCTGGGACCAGCAAAAGAAGAGACTGGATCATTGCACCCCACCCCTAAATGACCTGACAGAACTGCATGCAGCACTTGTGGAAGAGAGGAATCTATTGCTTCAGAACAACTTCATGTAACACATTCTCCCTCCTAACTCATCACATATTAACATTTGGTTATGGACCCCTCTGTGTCAAACATTTACATCTTGGGTGTCCCCAACTCGACCTTTTTTAACATACTGGCTGTTCCTATTAAATCATGGATCCCCAACATCCAGGCTGCAAACTGGAAGCGGTCCAGTACTGGAACATGGAGCGCACCGGAACCCTGACCCATCGGTACCTGTTCACGTGCAGTACTGCGTTCGAGCCCGGTTCACATCTGGTACGGGTTTGGGTCCGGTCTGGTACTGGTTTAGGTCTGGTATTGCATCCGGTGCCAGGTTAGGATACCAGATGTGTCCTGAGGATCAGTCCGCGTCTGGTACCCCGTCCCGAGGGTTATAGATCTTTGATTTCCCGAAGAACCAGCACGTCAAAAAGCAATGAGTCGGGGACACTGAAAATGTAAAAAGGGGTATGGAGGGATCTATAACGAAACGTCAATATCTGATGACTTGGAGATGAGAATGTGTTGCATCATGAGGCCAGTGAGGAACATGAGATGCTGTTGTCAAGCTGTCATTGTAGCAAAATGTGGACATACCTGCTATTGTCATAGTCAATTTTTGTTGTTTGAGGCTATCTTTGTTATTGGCTACAAGAAACTTAAGCATTATGTTAGCTTTAATTGTGCTGGCACATGTGGCAAAAGGAAAAGGATGACGGTGACAGAAGAAAAATAAATCTGGAGATTTTGTAAACAAGCTCTGTCTATCATGTTGTGTCTGCAGTGCTTTTGAGAGAAGACCCACAGCCTCATCAATCTGTTCAAGTGACATTTAGCATTCAGTCGTTCAGACGCTGATGCATCAATGACTCTTAAGAATCTGTTGACACATTCCTATTGGCGTTAATGGAAGGAGACATGATGCTTAAACACAAAATGTGTCATTTTCTTGAAATTAGACAGCCCATTAGGTGAGGCTCATACCTCAAATTTGACAGATAAGCATGTTTCATTTGTAGTTTGAAACATCAGATGTTAACGGATGAAAGATTGGCTTCCTATTTAGGATTTTATTTCACAGAGTAATGAGCACAGCTGTCAAGTGTAAGAAAAAAATCCTTATTAAATACTTCACCTTTTGTGCTGCAGCCTTCTCAGCTGGCTGCCTACCTTTCTTTCCCTTCATTTTTACGGTAAAATAAGTCTCACTTCACACTCAGGAAGCTAATTATGTCCTGCAGGACCCGCTGCTTCTGAATTGTCTGGATCCCCTTGTTTGTTTTTTTATCCTCCGGTCTTGGAGCATGTTTACCTTGCACCTGTCAACTGTGTGATTATGTATGATCCCAAAAGAAGGAGCTGCTGTCTGCACTTCACTGTTTTTGCACATCAAGCTGACAATTACCAAAGACTTTTTTGAGAGGGGGTTAGAAATGGTGATTCAGAACCAATATCGACTGGTGAATCACAGTAATACAAGTATAGATGTTTTTATTTTTTCCTCTAAAATCTAATGTCACACACAAACCTTGGGAGAAATTGATTTAGTAATTGTAAAAAGGAAAAGAAAGCAGCACCCTCTTCACTTTCTCCTCCATTTCTGTGGATTTAAGCTTTTAGGAATTGGACGGTTGTCCAAAAGTTTCCTGCAGAGAATTTTCTGCACGCTCCAGGCTGTAAATGAACCAGAACTTAAAAGCTATTTATTCCCATTTTCTGTCAAAACACTTTAATTAACAAATAACAGAGTTGGATTATTGGAGGCAGCAGACGAGGCTCGCCTCAGCTGTGTTGTGACTGATACAGGCAAACAAGGCATGACAGGTCCTCCCGAACTGAAATGCCAGCCATCAGGTTCATTCCAGCAAATCGCGGTGAGAGTGGGGGAGGCATGGGAAAGGAAGGAGGATGATGTTTTTATCAAACCCTCTCACCACCACCCCCAATCTGGGCTCCTCTATTTTGTTTCCATATCCTGCTCCCCTTTGAGGTTGTCATTTTCTAGAGCTCCTCTAATTATTCAGCATTGTCTCCTGTGCCGCTTTCACTTGACAACCAACCAGGCGCTCACCGACCTTTCTCCCCTCCTCCTCCCCCCCTCCCCTCCCTCTCTCTCTCTCCATCCCTCTCGCAGTGAAATGAAGCAGGAGCTGGCGGAGGAAGGCAGCAGATGCTCCATCCTCTCCAAGCAGCACCGTTTCAACGAGCACTGCTGCATCCGCTGCTGCGCTCCTTTCACCTTCCTGCTCAACCCGAAGCGCCAGTGCCTGGACTGCCAGTACAACGTCTGCAAGACCTGCTGCACCTACAGCAAGAGGGACAAGGCTTGGCTCTGCTCCGCATGCCAGAAGGGCAGGTTAGTGTTGTAACGTACCCAACAGCGGGGATGGCAGAAAAATGAATGGGTCCAATACATTTGAGAGGCGTTTTGGGTGATTGAGGGATGGAGGACCTGGATGTGAGGGTGGAAAAATTTGATTTGTCGGGAGCTGATTAAAAGGAAAGAAAAAATTAAGGATTGAGGGAAGGGAACGGAGAGAAGTGTGTGGAGGAAAGTGTATGAATGAGAGGGAGAGGCACTGAAATGGAGCGAGAACCTGTGTAGTTTAGTCTTTTTTTTTGTATTTTGTTTGTTCCCAATTTCATATTTTAGCAAAGCCGATTGAGCAATAAAAAGAAAGAAAAGCAGTCAAGGAAAATAATAAGTGGAAGTGGTTAAAACAGCTGGAAACACTGGAATAAATAAGGGAAAGGCGAGAATGAATGGAAGGTCTCCTGCTGGGAACCGCCATAAATCAATTGTCAGACGTATGTTTTGTGTTAATTCTCAATTTTTCTAATACAGCTACTGTGGAGGTGAATTGTCAGGTTCTGTTAAACTCTAATTATCCTTAAAAGTCAAAAAATATCTCAGAGTTTTAATGAGAAGAATATCATTTACAAATCTGAAGGAAAAAAAAAAAGACAAGTCAGGCATGAACAGCAGCTGGTTGCATTCACAAATGCACAAATGAGCTGCGTGCATTTTTAAATGTCTGTTCAGGAGGTTTTTATTCATGCATGTCGGTCCGCAGCCTTGGGGAGCTGTTCCAGTGCCCCGACTTTCCGACGGTGAATATTAAACTCCTCATATTTAGGCAGCTAGGGTGGGGCGTGGAACATATCAAAACCGTTTGGAGACAGTTTGGTGTTTATTTGTAGAAATGTCAGTGAAAGGCTTGCAGAATTGTGGCTCCTGTGCGCTGTAAAACGCAGGAGTCTCTGGTTTTAGGACAAGATGTTTTATGTTTTGAATGAACTTGCAACCCCATTTTTCTGATGCTTCATGTGTCAGCACGACAGAATTGATGGACTCCCCAGCCAAATCTGCACTGAAATTTACTGTTTACTCTTTTCTGAAAACTCCATCCTTTTTCTGTTTTATATTAATATTTCCTGCTCAATTTGAGGGGATGAACCCATCCCTCTGAGTCCCGGTGGAGTGAGGCAGGGGGATTTGAGGATAGCGATGAAGGCAGTCCAGAGAGGTGGCGAGCCTTGCATCGATCTTCCTTCCCTCTTCCTCTTTCCTGTCTGTCTTTCTTGATGCTTGTCTCTCCCCCCGCGGCTCAGTAATGTTCTCATTGCGGTCAGATGGGCTTCGTGTCACAACATCCAGCAGCTACATGTAAATATAGCAATTTATACATTCTTGTTAAACAGTCGTTTAAAACCTGTTGGGAGTGAGTTTGTCTATAAATTTATTTAAGAAAAGCTATCAGTTCTGGATGTGGTCGGTGGCTGCAAAGAAAACCCATTGATTTAATGGTTGTTAGGCTGTAGCTGTGGAAAAGCGTGAATAGATACAGACATAAATGCAATACTGACTAAATCACATTTTCGGTTTGCACATTGTCACATTCACTTCCTATTCAAAACCATCAAATCAAACAGAAAATATAACTTAAAATTAATGTCACAAATCCATGCCTTTTTTTTAAAGGATTCTTCTGAATTTAATTGCAAAATCAATGCACAAATGGAGCCAATCGCCAAATGGCTCCACTCTGGTTTAACTGCTGTCTGTCAGCCTTCACAGTGGCACGGCCACGCTGTTCCCAAGTGTGATCCACTGAGGGAAAGCAGATTTGCAGTCATGGCACACATGGGCGCGCTCAGAGGCTGAAGTCACACATGGACGCTCTCAAAAATGCAGTGTCTACCTGCTCAGCCCGGCATGCAAAGCGAGGTGTGACAAAATCATCCAATTAAAACATCTAGATGATCAAAAATGAAGTTTGTGACACCTTCACGTGCTTCTTGAACAGCTTAGAGAAACGTGACTGTTTTCAGTCTGGTTAAATTAGCGACATCCTTAAATTAAAGGCCAAACAGCTGCAGAGTGACTCTCGTATCACACTTGTTTAAGCTCTTACCCAAAGTTGTACCAAAGTGAAACAAATCTGTAAGAAAATAAGGACAGAAGGTTCCCAAAAAATAAATGAAACAGAAAGATATGTCCTCCCTAATTTATTGTTTGCTTAGCTTGTTAAAGAAGATCACTTTACTTAATTTCTGTTTTTAAAAGAGTAGCTCCAAGTTACCAGAACATTATATTCTTTTTTTTGAATGTTTAATTATCATAGGAAATCTCCCTCCACCTACTGTCTCCTTTCCCTACATTTGCATTCTGTACCTCTCTGTTCCTAATCTGCATAAATGGACTGCTCCTTGCATTATAGAGTCTTCAGGCTAAAGTTTACCCACCGTGTGCATGTGTTTGAGTGCACGGCAATAGCAGTAAACTAAAGTGACAAACTACTCCCGCCACATTTATAATCTTTTCCTAAAGCATGGCTGCGAGGGGATTATGGCATCTGCTGCGGGCCGAAATTGTACCATACATGTACACAAACACACATGCAACCAGGGGAGACTCACACACGTGCAAATGTGACTCACATGCCACCACAAAACCCATGCAATCCAGCAAGTTTGACCTGAATGTGTTCCAAGTAGGTTTCTGTGGACAATGGTCATTTAAATAAAAGTGTGTCAGGATTTTCAGTGTAACTGCAGGTTTTCTTTGGACACACACAAAGCATAAATCTCCTGCTGGTTAAACAAACACACTTTTGGACAAGCAGAGCTGCAGTTTTGAGGTCACATTAACAGTCTGCTGTAGTTTGAATGAGAGCCTAACTGAACTCTGGAGATGTCACAGTGTTGTGACTGTGTGGTAAACACACACAAGCGAGCACACTCACACAGACATATGCAGATTACATGGTTAATTTGTTTCTTTGCAACAGACCTGCATGCTTCCAAATGCCAAGTGGATGATCAGCCAGAAGCCTTAGGACACGGGCGAGGCACGCACTTTAAAATCTGTTCACTTAAAATTGCAGCCAAGGAGTGGTATGTTTAACACGCAATATAGTGAATATGTAACACACGACACTGGCATTTCAACCAATTCAGAACATTCCAACACTGCTAAAAGTCCCACCACATTGTCTGGAGACATTTACACATCGTCCAATCAGAGCTGCTGCTGGCTGGAGCCCGATTTCATAATTTCATCATTCCTGCCTGTCACTGGACTGCCACCGCACAACTTCGAAATGTACCCGGGCAGCCACTGACCATTGTCAACTATGAGAGAAAATTTAATTTTTGTTATTTTTATAAACCTTGTGTAAAAATGAAACTGATTATAATAATATTTATATAATAAATGCTGTCTTATGACCACCTGCCAAATTTGCTGAAGAAGATACTGGGACTCCCATTTGATATAGTGTTTTTTTTAACTGCTTAAATGTTACTGATTTGAAGTTCAACTTAAATTTGACACGTGAACGCCTTTAAATTGAGTAAGCTCTATCTTTTGGATAGTGGGATCTTCATTGTGTCAAGCGTTTTTCATCACCTGTTCACCATGGCAGCATTCGATAGCTATCACCTGCATACCTTTGTGTGGGGACACACTGCTAATTTTGTACAAAAATATAAATAGACAACAGAGCTGATGTCCCAGCGGCAGACAGGGCCACTCTGGAGGGCAGCCTGGAAGGCCAAGCTGTGCAGATCTCTCAGGGAGGAGGAGGGGGGGCCCTAATGGTGCGGAGAAATTAACAGGGCAGTCTGCAAGCCACAAAGACAGCTGTCGGATGACTTTGACATCAGACAAGGAATTGCATGAAGGTTTGCAAACTCCAGCTGATTTTTGATAAAGCTATAAAGTAGACAGGAGTAAAATATTTTATTTTGATTTCCTTTTGCATGGGGACTACAGGAGGACATTATTGTCTCCTCCTTGAATACAACCTTAAAGGGGTTCTATGTTTTTTTTTTTTTAAAAAGGCAAAGAGTGACGAGAAAAAAAATGCTTACATCAAATGTTTAAGTGTTAATATTAGATCAGAGGAAATTCCTCTCAATTGTTCTAAAAATACCGTTAATTATTTTTTTACATCTTGAGGAGATTCAAAGTCGTGTAAAGGGGAAGACAATGGTGTAAATTCCAGCAGCTGCAGCCAGCAACTCCATATGATCTCTTTCTGTCATTCCAGCAGATGTATTTTTATCTGCTGGGGTGAATAAGACAAGTCTGAGACAGCAATGGTTTACCCAGCAGCAAGCACCTGGCTAACAAAGACATCTATTTCCCACACAGAGGTCTGAATTTTAATGAGACGTCCACATGTTTGTTGTTTGGTTGCCTGTCTGACAATGCATTGTTGAAATTATTATAGACTTTTTTTTTGTTCCAATAAAGAGCTCCGACCCGGAGCTGCAAGCTCCAGCAGGTGACGAATGTAGTCTCTCTTCTCATTTATCACAGTGCGCTGCAGCGGTAAAAAAAAAAAAACAGATGTGCGGAATTTGTGTTTTCTGCAGTGGTAACATCATTTTTTTTCTATGTCATTAAGTACCTAAAATGGTAAAAACGCGGTGCCTGAACGGTACTGAGTGCTTACAGGAAGCTTTTTAGTAAAAATCAAGAGCTTCATCTTTATGAGCTCAAGGCGCAGGAAGAGCAGCCACTAATCACTGGCTTTCCCTCCTTTAGCTCCATCTCTTCTCCGTCGTGGCCTTGCCTCCTGCCAAACCGGGCTGACAGAGGAGGCACCAGTCGTAACTTTTGTCTGTGATTTGAAACACAGCCAGCGGCGACAGCAGTTGGAGCGCCGTACGGGATGTTCACACAAAACACATTTTTGTTTCAGTTTTAGACATTTTCTCTGTAGAGGTTGAGGATGGCTTTGTTTAGGACTAATTTGAGATTACTCCGGTTTTTAATAGCTTTGAGGCTATTAGTGTCATTCCTCGTGATTCCTCATCGGTTGCGGTTTGTGTAGCCATCACTCCCGTCCAGCAGGTGTCTTCCCTCTTGCGAGTGTGTTAATTCCCCATCAGCTGTGTGTTCTTTTGCAGATTGCTGTGAGTCATTAATGACTCGGATTTCACTGGTCAGGCTTCAGACTGAGCCTCCCCCATGTGTGTGCGTGGGCTGGTGTGACTGAATCAGCCGCACCTCTTGCACCCAGTTGTGCATCCTACTGTAGAGAGGGTACATAGATAAAGGTGTGCACTCTGTCCTGTCATTTATTGATGGAGAAAGCTGACATGTCACTTCGTATGAAAGGTCATTTTTAGGTTTTTGGAGCTGATGAGATGATTCTGCATAATCATAATCTCCTTTGGTTGGTGCACTAAGCAGTCTGCTACACAAAAACTTATATTAAAGCTTGTGTTTATGTTGGGTGCCTATCATGAGCAAACACAGAAATTTAAAGGATTACATGAACTATTTTTTTGGCTTAGATCCAAACATACTAATTTTCAAATTTGACCTTCGGAAATCAGCTTCAGACATATGGACAAAATCTTTTCACAGACGGGAAAACCGGCTTAACTCACAGGAACATTTTAAAGCCTTAAGCTACAGACACACTGGGCATCTGTGGCACACTCCAGAATGGGGGCATTCACACAGGTCTATTGCCACCTGATACTATAGCGCATGTACTCATAGTTGAAAGAGGTTTGGTACAAAATGTCAAAGCAGTGCAAATCTCGTGAATCTTGCTCCAGTCTTTTTCTTTCTCAGCTCTATTCCAATTATTCTTTTTATACATAAACAAATCAATGTATAATAATATAATATAATATAATATAACACAACGCAACACAACACAACACAACACAACACAACATAACATAACATAACATAACATAACATAACATAACATAACATAACATAACATAACATAACATACAAAAGATTTGGTGTCATATAATTCCGTTTGGGCACAAAATACAATTTTTAATATCTCCTTCATGCTTGAATTGGCAACAGTTGGCCCTCCCGTGATTTGAGAAGGACGCTATCCAAATGTAACTACCTAATTCAAGTCCTTGATTGGTCAAAGTTCAACTGGTTAAACTTTTAGCAAGCATTCACTTCCTGCCCAAATCAGACTTAAAAACGTGAAAGCCCAAAACATGTATATGCATTTGTTTACATAGATTTTTCATCGGTAGCGGTTGCTTAAACGTGAGTTTCCAAGTCCAGTTTTACATCTCTGTCACAGACTTTAAAGCTGACATTGTGCACAAGTGTAGCCAACAGCAGTAATACATCCCTTCAAGTGGTGAAAATGTGATTTTTGCTTGAAAAGGGTTTTTTTTTAATGGTAAAGGCATTTTGATGAAAAGCTATTGCACTTTTGAACTC
The DNA here is from genome assembly GCA_003999625.1 of Oryzias javanicus. Lineage (NCBI taxonomy): Eukaryota > Metazoa > Chordata > Actinopteri > Beloniformes > Adrianichthyidae > Oryzias > Oryzias javanicus. The sequence continues at coordinate 13,546,429 of CM012456.1, forward strand.
AACAGCAAAAATAATCGCAATGCAATGAGTTTAGACATTGAAAAGTTGTTCAGTTTCAGCTGTTACCTGCTGGAAATGAGACTCTAGCCAAGCTTCCATTACTTTTGCCTGGATTGGAATTAAAGTCCTTCAGACAGAACACTAGATGCTGCTACGAGCTTTTATTTTATTTTTTTTCCTCCACCCCAGCAGGACTCCTGAAAGAGCACTCCTGTTAGTGAGATATCCACCTCTCTGTCATCTTCAACAAAGAGGAATCCCACTGAGCTGTGCAGGGGCTGCCTGTGGCTCAGTAAGTGATGAAAAAGGATGAATAAAATATGAATGCAAATAAAAGCTGCAGACTCTTCGGTCAGACAACTGTTATACTGAACCATTAGACACTCCAGCATTGGTTTCATTTTTGCGGATATTTTTTTGACCTTTTGGAAATTAAAAGTAAATCATGAGATCTATGCTCACAATTCAAATACATTTGGATTTTGCAACCATCTGATCTCTAGAGCATCAGGTTTTCTCACCGCCTCATTCCTGCCTCACATTGCTGACAGCCACACACTAATATCCTGATGGGCTGAAAGGAGAAGATGTGAACATTATGAGTGACAGATAAAAGAACCACATCTCTGCTGTCTGACTGAGAATTAAGTTTGGTGTCTTTCAGTCAGACTCAGCATCGCATTTTAAAGTTTGTTCACCTTGTTTTCTCTTGATGTTGTCCCAGTATGTGACATTTAGTGATAGAGAGATGAGCATGAACCCCACACTGCAATCCCCTCTGATCTCATGTCGGAGTAAAATCTCGGCAGCTTGAAAGAAGTTTTGTCGCAGGAATTTCTTTTTTGCATTTTACTCACCTCACAGCTTCTTCAGATGTCGTAGAAGCTTTTTTTTTCTTTGATTCTAAAATTCTGTCACCTTTTAGCATCACATAACTAAAAAATGTAACCTGATTTTACCCCAAAATTTAAAGGGTCAAAATAATGTTTTTTTTTTTTTTTTTTTGTTGTTTTTTTTTCATGTGCATTAAAAGGAACGCCTAAACACAACGCCTAACTTACCCATTTTGACATCAAAATTGCATAAAGAATGCAATTCAACCAAAATTCAACATTTTTAGAATAAAAGTTACATTTGTGATTTATGAAATGCAGCTAATGTTTATAAAAGTGAGGAAAATTGTGTTTTTAAAAATATGTATGTACCTTTGTGAACCACTTAGTCTTGGAATTGACTTTATATATTTATTTCCCATCATGCAACAAACAATAACATATTTTATATCATAATTTAACAAAAAACATGTATATTTAAAGAATTTAGATAATGTACCATGCAATTTTCAGGACTGATTTACTTGCATGAGGTCATACATTTTGCACAAGCAGCTGTTTATACTTATCTATACTGATTTTCTTTTGTTCTCAGTCAAAGGGGAAACTGAAATCTACTCTGCGCGTGTACAGACTACAAACCACAGTACCCGAAGAAAAATAAAGCAAACGCACAAACAGATTTATTTGCATTAGAGCTTTATGATAAAAGATTAACTGATCCTTTTGAGATCTGAAAGCGTGACAGGATATTGCATGGATAATTATGAACCCAAGCTGTGCAGACAAAATAAGAGAACTCGTCTGGATGTGGGTGACGGCTACAGCTCATGGATGATTCTCATACATGAAGACTTTTTTTAAACAAATTAATTTTCATAACAAATAAAAGCCCAGAGACTGAAACATATCCATGTTAGTGAAGTCAGACACAATGCGTTTTCATTGTTAGCTGCCAAGGGCAATTCTTTTCAGAGAACTGGCTGACTCACAAGTACCAATATATTCTCTTTCTATGTACATTTCATTGAATTTTTTATAGAATGGTTCAATCTTGTGGAGTTGATCACATTTATGTATTGTGACTGTGGTGATTTTCTCATTGAGAAGGCCTCATCACCTCAATTTCATCCAAGTCATAAATACTATTACACTAGTATTGTTCTTTTGGGAGATAAAAACTACATAAAATAAATACAATACTACTAAATGTTCTGTAATCTATCTTTTAAAGCTCATTTATTATTTGTAGGATTTTTCTGGTATTTCATTAGATACAGGATCTCTTCTGAGTAATTATCTTTTAAGGATAGCATATTGTAGCTGTGCTCTAATTGACTTATTGTTTAAATTTGAAGCCAGTAGTATTTTTTCATGCACAGAAGCATGGCCAGGCAGAGGACGTTTGTAAACCTATGCAAAAGACTTAATATCATTAAGCTGAGTAACACTTGCAGACTGCTACAGTATGCTGATTTGGTTTCAATTCACAATTTCACTACTTAATTTGCTTTACAATTCAACACAATTAGATTGAAAATCAGTTTGTCGTTTAATTTTTTATTCTCAAACCAGATAATGGTTTAATTTAGTTGTAAACTGATCAAAGATGGAATATTATCAATAAAATCACTTAGTCCTATAGAATTCTCACGTTGAGAGTTATAAAAGCTGTTTTTTTCTGGTAAAATAAATAAATAAATAAATAAAATCTTTGTAATTACACATATTGCAATGTTTTGATCTATTATTGAGAGGATAGACAAGGTACAGACGTAGAATTACAGGTTTTTTTTTATTATTTTGCAAATAACCTGATTATTTATGATTTGTCAGAATTACACGAAAGTTCTTTAAAAACTACTTTAGGTCCATTTCTAAGTCTGATCTGATCATTTTTTGATCCATTGTAAAGTATTACCAGTGGTCTTTTAAATATGATTAGGCCGTTTTTTGCTAAAATAAAAAAAAAAAAAGAAAAAGTCATTTTTATGACATAGTTTAAGCAGGGCAGCAGTAGTTTATTAGAAACCACTGAACAGAGAAAGCCCACCCCTACTTCTCATCATCCATTTGTTTATACTCTTTCCTGCAAGCTTACAGACCCGTCACAATCCCAACCTAACATTACCTGTGCAACAAAAATGGTGAGGAATATTGGAGCTATCCAGTTGTACAGTTTTAACCAGATGCCAGCTCAGTCGAGGAATCGAAGACGTGCATGAATCTAAAGCAGGGAGCTTGAGGCTTACTGTTGCAGCACCTACATGACAGCTACAGTACAAGCTTTTACGTCTGATTCTGATTTACAAAAAATTGGACAAAGAAATACTCAGAAATGCAATTTGAAGCTTAATTTTCCTTTTATTTGTCCTCCATCATTTTAAAAATACTTCAATAACATGCTAAAACACCATCAAAAAGATTTACATTGGAGTGGGTCTTTAAGTTTGTACATTTTTGTGGGTTCAAACTGCCTTCTTTGAAGTGCATCCATGCTGAAAAATATAATGCAGTATTCTCATATGTTGACTTAACGCCCTGGGAAATGGAGCCAGTCTAAATGAATAACAATTAGCAGAAAATGCTAATGCAAGGATTCCATTTTCTCTGTGCTGCAGAAGTTGTGATGTTGTCTGCGTGCACACACACTTGCTGCATATCAATGGTTGTGCACCTCTCCAGGCCTCCAACTCCATGCCGCTTTGCTCCCATTTCCCATGCTTTAAACGAAGCTTACTCAGTGCTTCACTGCATACTTAACTGGTCTCTGCTCACCTTGTTTAATCATGATTTCCCAGCAGACATTAGGAGGGTTTTTGATCTCCTTTGTTGTTTAATCAGTACTGAAGGCGGGGTCCCTGTTTACTTGTCGTCTTGTCTTCATGATTACATTTGTCTATGCAGCTTTAGTTTGACCTGCTTATTTCCAGGAATTATTATTCTTTTTTTAATGTGCAAAAATTATTAATATTTACATTTTTAAGATGACTCACAGATAATTTGAAATAATGTTTGTTCAAATGAAAACATAGTTCATACGCTTGGTTGAACATTTTTACATGTTTAATTAACAAACATGCCTTTTTACATCATGATGCAAAAATCCTGTGACACACTCTTAAAAAATGTTTATTTCATGACCTAAAACCTTTAGTGAAAGGAACTGTCAGAACATATATTTATTTATCTAATCTCTATTTTCATTTGGAAATAATGTTATTTTTGTCTCTTGTTAGTGTTTATGAAGAAAAATCATCTATGCTATCTTAGTAGTTGTTTTTTTACCTACTGCCTTTAAACATTTGTGGTATTTTAAAACAGTAAATGCACAGTCTGTCTAATTGAATTCATTTTTAAAAAATGTGTGCCATAATTCGTCATTTTTTTTATAGGTAGATCGATTGGTAGAACTTTCATTAACTGCAAAACAGGTAAAATAATTAACCCAATAAAACTGTAAATCTACATTCACTGAGAGCAACTCTTGTGGTAAAGGCGGCCGGTCAGTTTCTATGTTAAGTCAATGTACAGACTCAATCTGAGGTTCTGCGGTGCGACTGGAGCTTTGTGCCACGCGTAATGGGAACGGTGTGGCACAATTTTGATGTCTCACTTTTAGCCAACCAGAGACTCAGCTTTGGGCATGTGACGTGTTCAGTGAATCGATCAGCAGGTGGTGTACAAATCCAACATGGAAGATTGATCCGACCGTTCTCCTCCAAAGCTCCTTTCCATCCATCCATCATCCATCCATCATCCATCCATCCATCCATCCATCCATCCATCATCCATCCATCCATCCATCCATCCATCCATCCTCCCTTTTAACCCGCTATATCTACTGTCTGGTGAAGGCGGGGTACACCTTGGACAGGTCACCTATATGCCACAGGGCCCCCAGGTGGTCAGCTGGCAGGCAGGCAGCTGCAGCATCAGGTCTCAGTCTGCTCGGGCCTCCAGAGCTCTATATTTTCACCATTTTCATTGAGATGACAACAAAATAGTCCTCCAATTTGATTCTTATTTTTAGTTTCCCCCTCTCAGGTTATTGCGGGACACCAAGTCATCAAACTGGGTCACAGAGACATGGAAAGAGTGCAGAAACTCACAGCAGGAGTGAAGTTCACCATACTAGGAGAGTCTCTGAATGATCTCATGAACCCAGGCATGGAGATGTATTTATCAAGGCTTTTGTAGAACTCTTCAAAATACATAAACCTGATCTCTAAACATCCTCCATGTCTTCCATGCACTGTAAACTGTAAACTTCCCATGTAGCAATCAGGCAAAAAACATTTGGTGGTAGCTCCTCCCACATGCGTCTGGGGTGTTAAGTTTATGAACACATTTTTGGACAGGCGTCGCGCAGTGAACTCGCACAAAGAGAGGTGACCGACGCAAATTTGACATACGAATCGCATTTGGTGTGAAAGCAGCTTAAAAATCCACAATAAATGTTGCCAAATTCTTTAATTTTCAAAAAAACATTTTTATATGTAAGTCTCTGAACACAATTATTGACAGAATAATCAGAATTAGCCTGTAAATGTTGCCTTAAATCTGTCATATGACACTTGACGGTTTGAAAATAAGAAGTCTCTGAATGTATACAATGGATGTGTGCATGTTCTAAAGTAGGATCTACACAAGTTCCCTGATACACAACTTGTACCTCTGCAGCATTCCTTTGCAAATATGTGCGCAGCCTAATCACACAGCACACAGCCCATTTGAAAGTGAAACAGCCGGTGATCCAGAGAAAGCCGGGCGACAACAGGAGTGTCTCCGTCCCATCTGTCTGCTTTGCTATTTGTTAGAGGCTTCTGCAAAGGAAGTCATTTCTGCCTGAATCAGAGAGGATTAAAACTGGTATGAACGCATCAGAGCAGCACAGAAACCTAGTTGACACATATGTAAACACAAAGGTGAGGCAAATTGAGCCCCAAAGGCGTGAGAGTTCATATGAGTTTAATATAAAACTTTTTACTTTCTGACCTTTTCTAGACTTGTTGATGGTGAATGAATGAATAAATTAATATCTTGTTTTTTTTCTTTTTCCTGCTGCTGTTGCTCTCACAGGTTTACCGTCTCTTGAGATCATTTTTCACGCCACCAAACAGCCACAGGAACAGCCTCTTCACACTCTATTTCTGTTTACTTCGACACTTTGTGAAACATGATAGTCTTTAAGAAAATGAGCTTCTGCAGGGAATTTTTCCTCCAGTCAGCAAAAGGGAGTCTTATTTTTTCTCTGACCCTTATCTTTATGCTTTCTCTGCCGGAGATAAGAACTACATCCTGGAGTGTGAAAACGTCCTTAGAATTTACATGTGCCTCAAAGAATTAGCTTCACATTCTACTTTTTAAGGCTTGAATGTGCAAACATGCCAGACCCCCTATGGAAAACAGCAGTAATGAAGAGCTAGCAGTAAAAACACTTTGAACGTTCAAAGGATACAGCGGCAGTAAAGGATGTAAAACTTGTTGTTTCTCAAGAATAGCTCTCACCTTTATTGTTTGTTTCTCTGTCTGTCTAGAATGAAAACTTATCCAGCAACCCTCTTTTACATAAAAATGCAAAATATTTTTACCTAAATCTTAAATTAAATAAAAAAAATAGTGTTTTGATGTTTCTAGCATGTTAACGTGTCTTTTTTTAAGATGGAGGACATAGATTAAGAAAATTAAGGTTAAATTTTCATTAATATTAAAAATTTCTTTATTATAATTCTTGTGAATTAACCTGTTTTTAATGCCGGAAATACAGCAGGTGAGGCACAAGCTCCCTGCTCCGCTTCATTCTTACGCAGTAGACAACTAGATTCATGCACGTCTTTGTAAGAGTGGAAACAGATGGATGATGGGAAGTAGAAGCGGAGTTGCCCCACTATTTGTCACGCAACTTAAAAGGAAATTTCTAATAAAATCATGATACTGAAGAAACTATGTCCTAGACAACCTGTGCAGTTTTGGGGGATTTTTTTTGCTAAAAAAGGCATAATCATAATCAAATAGAACACTGGGAACGCTTTAAATATTTCAAAAGATGATCAGATGTCTTGCTGCTTCATTTTAGAGTGATTTTTTTAGCATTTTTTCAACATAATCTATACAAATATTATTTTTAGAAAAGTAACAGGAATATACAAATAAGATTAAGACTTGTCGTTATGTCAGTTTAATAAAATAATTGTAATATGTTACAAAAAATTAGAAAATGTCACAGAATATTTCTGGTTTCTTTATAAAACACACTTTTAGGATGTAGAAAAACAACGTTTGAGGGTTTTTCTGTGAGTCTTAATGTTTTATTCAACAGTATTTTGGTTCGTTTTTTTTTAATTAAACAAGAATGAAGAAAAAAGGAAAAACAAATACTCTGTTTATGGGATAGATTAATACTTGTAAGTTGTTAAAGGGAGTTTTACTGGCCTCGTATTAACAAAAGGGATTCAAAAGTGAAAATGCATCAGTTCTTAAAGTTCGAGTTCTTAATGTCTCACTCCAAACATCTATATTGAAATTGTTGCCAGTGATCTTTTAGTTATGATTATGCTGTTATTTTAGCCAAAAAAAAAAACACACGTAGTTTTCTTGGACATAGTTTCTGCAGTCCGGCAGTTCATCAGAAATTTACCTCTGAGTTGTGGGAGGGACTATTGGCGCAGAGTGAGCCAGCACCCATTTCCCATCAGCCCTTAGTTTACATGCTCTCCTGCTGTCTTACAGCCAATCACAACTCCAAACTAGCATTAGTGGGGCAAGAAAAATGGCAATATTTCAGTTTTAAAATCACACAGTTAAAAGCCAGATACCAGTTTGGACGACAAAAATAAAAGCATACATGTATCTATTTGTCTACAGATAGTAGCTTGCAGTAAATTGTACATCGAAACTGCAAGCTTTTTAGCATTTTTCATGTGCCCCCGATTCAAATTAGAATTAAAAATTCTCAGGAATGCATTTTTAATCCTATTTTTCTTTACAAATGTCTTCCATCATGAGAAAAAAAATGCTACAAGAACATATTAAGAACACCAAAAACACAATTAGAGCTTATGTTTAACAAATAATGTGAAATAAAAGCATTCTTTCTGCAGTATTCACTGCATGTGCTGTGTGCACGCTGACCTCCCTTTCCTCTTTGCGTATTTGACGAGATAACCTTGCCGTCTGCAGTGAGCACGCTCAAAGGTCATGGATAATGACCAAAAACAATTGCAGCTGAGAGAGTATGTCTCGTCAGTGTCCCCTTCCCCCTCATTTGCCATCCCCTTTACAATACTCAGTGTGACGGCATCCATATGAATATTGCAGCAGTTCTCTGTCTTGGCCTGTGCCACAGTCTTCATCCCAACATATGAGCGCTGGCATGAAGAGGAAAGCTCAAAAGTTCATGTGCGTGATTGAGAACAAGCTGGATCACTTCACCAGTCTGAAACCCAGATTTCTCGTGTTTACATGCATGAGCCCTCAAGCATGTTAGCACACAGGATCTTCACAATAATCTCTCAGAGAGAAAGTGCTTATGGCACAGCTTGTGGTGCCTTGGGGATGCTTTAGCTTCATGCTCATCTGATGCTGATGCAGGATGGTTCATCTTATTGAGGCTTCCGTGCCAATTAGAAAAGGATACATCACCCAGTTGCAGAAATTTAGTTTGGATTTGAGTCTGATAATGCTGTGGTAAACGCTGTGATCAATGAGTCGCACGGAGCAGAGAGGACTTCCACAGAGCGGGTCGGCTGATGAATTGTGCTGTATTTCATCTGTACAGCATCTATCTTTATGCTTATCTTCCTCTTGACTTCACACATCATCCGTCCTTCTCCAACTTCTGTCACGCAATCACTTTCGCACCAGCTTCACTTGGCTGCACTGTCGCAGTAACAGGATTTCCAGACATGTTTCTGAACTGATCAGAATAAATATAAGTATGCTTGCAACTTAAAATAAAACCTTATTTTTTTACCCCCTTGTTTTTGGGGAATGAGTCGTTCCCTCCTCTGCTCTCCCATCTATCTCTGCCATCGCAAAATCCCTGATGACACGGAGAAAAATGGGCACACGTATATATATGGAAAGAATGGATGAGTAAGAGCGCATGAATCTGATGAGTTTTTGTTTGTGATCTGCGGGCCAAGCTTCAAAGGGCTATCGTCATCCGTCTTCCACAAACTGTTGGCCAGACAGGCCTATTTGTTCTGCAGCGTTGTGTGCGCGCTTCATTTCCTATGGTCACATTTACTTTGATATTTACCTGAACTCTCCTTAAACTTTTCACAAAAAATCAATAAAGGCAATAAAAATGAGTAAACGCAGCAGTTCATCAGTGATAGCCTCACATAACCTTGCTATAGTCATTTGTAAATCTGACGTGAGATATTTTTGAAGCAGGTTGACACCAGAGGAACAACTTTGCCTCACTGCATTTTTAAAATGAAATGTATCATCATTTTTACCTGTAAGTCTAATTTTCCAGCTTCATGAGCTTCAACAGAAGACTGTTCGAGTGTGTAGTGTGTCATATCAGTCTATTCTTAAAGATTATATAGGCCAGTGTAGCTGCATTCCTTACATGACAGTTATTCTTAGATCCTGCAGTTAAAAATGTTGCTTTATTGTAGGACCTGAAGGAGAGAAGCCTCATTGCATACTGCATTATTTACAGATTACCTGTTATTTTACTTTAACACTGTAGCAGTGAAAGTTGCTGTCTTTCTGTCAGCTTTAGCAATTGCTGTAGTAATTACATATGTATATATATAGCTTTGTTGTGCCAAACACCTTATAACTAATCTCTTAATGCCACACTCCTCAAAATTGTATTCGCACTTGTCTGTTTTTTTAGTAAAAAAAAAATGGTTCTTTGTTTGGTTTTGAAGCACAAAAAATGTTTTAATTAGAGGAAAACAAATACGGAACCATATGTTAATGCAATTTAAATTCCATCAAGTCTCACTTTAGGCCTATTTTCATTGTGTAAAAATAGCTTTGGCAACAAAATGAAAGAGTTTTAATCTATCTATTTTTAATTGTTGAATTTAAACTAATTCAATTTACAATAACTATATTGTAATTAAATATGAATAGATATTCTGTCATTTCCTGTCATTAGCAAACCTAACAACTAGAATTGAATTGTACTGATTACCAAACTATAGGCCTCAATTAGTGGTTGTTTTGACGTCTTTCAACTTTTAGATTAACATTAGTTTTCTAAACAGTCTTAAATAATTCAGTCCTAAATAATTCAGCAGTTACATTTTAAAGATTTTCACTTTGTTTTGTTGTGAAATTCACCTTCACCTGTGCCACCGTGAGTTTTTTTAATGTAAATTTTAGCCATTATTTTTATTTTTTGATGCTTGACCAAAATTATAACTTAAATAATGGCTGAAGATGACCCCCCCCCCACACACACACACATATATATATATATATATATATAAAACAGCAGATAAAACTGCCCTTTTTACACTGTTGACTGTTAAATGACTGAGATCAGTTATATCCACAGTATGTGTGTAGTTTTTCATTTATTAGTTTTCCGCTTGGCGGAATTGTAACGCGATCGCTCAATTATTGGTTCATTGGCTGACTTTTCTTGTCTGCTCTGCTTTTTTACGCTGAAACAGCAGAGTGTTGCCCACAGGACAAAGACAGTAAAACACAAAAAACTCAAATCCATTCACATTTTTGTTTCAATAAAGTTCAGCCCACTGTTGTTTTTCCCCATAAAATACAAATGGAACATTAATAGAACATTCTACCACTCTGTATGATCCTATGTTAAATGATCCGACCACACCTCAATACAAATAGTATTAATATGGATATAATCAATTTATTCCAGTTTGAAATGATTTTATTATGGTATATGTTGAGTAAAAGAACAATTGGCCTTAAACGGATTAATCTGTTTGGATTCTAGGTGTACATTGATTTATTGATTGAGTCAATTAATGGAGAAAACACACGCGTGTAGGGAGAACATGCAAACTCCACACTGAAAGAATTCAGATTTGAACCTGAGCTTGAGGCAAAAGGCTTAACCATAATGCCAGAACTTAAACAGTTAATTTTATTTTTTTTATTCGAACTAGAACAATATAAATATAATAAAAAGGCTGGTTCTGTCTGTTTCTTCAACATATTAAGTAAATACTGAGATTGTAAGTGGCCCTTGAGCTTCATCGAATCTCTTTTACATTCAGGACAACACATCCTGAGAGATTTTAAATCTGGGAAATGTGCTATAGATGTCGTTTCTGCGACCGCAAACTGCATTCATAACACAACGCTTTTGTCTGCCTCAAATGTCAGACTGTAACATCTGGATCTGATCCCGTGACCTTTTACCAAAGGCAGCGCTCTACCTCTCTTACAAGAAATCCTGGTTTCCTTGCATATCACGAACACACATTCATGCACGTTCCTTTTTTCTCTTTTCCTCCAAACATCCATTTCATGTGGTTTTTATAGGCTGCGATGTGCTTCGAAAAGGGCTTCTAAAAATAGACCTGAATGCCTGGCATCCATGACACCAATAAGCACACTGACCTTCTCTCTTGACATGCTCACTGTGCTTATCTTTCTTCGTTTCTTTGTGTTTCCCTTCATCATTTTCTGCCCCATTGTTCCCAAGTGTTGTTCTTTTTTTAGGCTGGATATTTCATGCTGCAGATGTCAGGCAGCCCCCCCGTGCTCTAATAGTCTCTGGGGGTTCATCAAGTGTGTGTCACGTAAATATGTTTTCTACCCGGTTAGCTACTGTCCTTTTACGCGATCTCATTATGTACTGTCAAAAACATTTTTATTTCCTTGGATTTCATTTGCTGATGTGACTGCGGCGAGGTGTAGAACCCAAAGCTCTTGCTCTTGCAGTCACCTGGAAACATAAAATACAATGTCACCTTACCAGGCTTTTGTTGCAGTTTTAACTTTTTGTACTTCACAAAACAACCAAACATAAGTTTGGTTGCACATAAATGCTCACTAAGTACCATGAGCTGCATAATCCACAGCTGTTTGTAAACTGTGATCTGCTCTGTCACTACTGCAGCTGCAGAGCTTTGTCCCCCTGTGTGTTCCCTTTAAAACCCCATGTCATGGTGTGATGCAGCCAAGTTTGTGAGCTGAAAGGAGATTATCTCATTTTCCATCTTTTCTGAAGTACATGTATATGCACTGCATCCTGAAAAAGCGTTTATTTTGGATTTTTTTTTCTCTTTTAAATAAATGAGTATGGGCTACTTTTGCATTAGCGTTAAGCGAATAGTGTTAGCCATTTGCTTAACGCTAATGGCTAACACCAATGGCTAATGGCAAGTTTCACAGCTTCTAAACATTTTTCCCAAATAGGCCTAAGCATTACAACCTAACCCTAAAACAGGGATCTACAACACGAGGCTGCGGAGCCTCATGTGACTCTTTTACTTATTGTAGCTTTTTGGTTGAAGAAAAATAACATTTTTCATTTTGAAAGGAAACTTTAAAGTCAAAAGTAAGTTAGTAGCTAGGTAAAAGAAAGTAGCAATAGGTATCTTCCTTCTAACAGTATCTATAACACTTCAACATCCATTAAGCAGTTTATAGTTTAACAAAGTCAATTTAAAACATTTTGACAGATTTTTGAGCGCCTTTTTACCACAGAAAATTAACTGGAGGTCTGTAAGCACAGCCAGAATTAATACTTGAGGTGCACTGGATATCAATGAAGATTTTCTATGTTTTAATAAATTGCAGGATTTCAAGTGTGCCTTATGGTGCCAAAACATACAGTAATGCCTCATGTCCACTGAGCGGTCCAGACCCGACTGGACCAGGCTTTTGAGCGTAACCGCTGTAAAATGCACCCATAAGGCCAGAACGATTCGTACCATTTTTGGTCCCCCGTTGGTTGTAGATCCATTGAAAAATTGAACTGACCAGTTAGGGTGGAGCTTCTGTCGTCTCACGATGAAATACATTGATCAACAGAAAGGCATTATGACAACAGAAAGCATCGCTTTTCTCCTCTCAAGATCCAAGTCGAAAGTTTCGTCCTCTTTTTTTCACGTCTTGTCAATTTTCATGTCAATCTTCTTGCAAAGACTGTACATTTTTTTGCAGTCAGTATTCCCCCCTGATTTGAGGGGGTTGATGGTCCAACACTAGATGAAAACATTCACTTGAATTGTCTTGACCATTCTAAACCGGCAAGGAGGAGACCGATTTGGATCGCTCAGTAAAAACGAGGAATAAGAGTCACTTAATTAGCGTTGATTCAATTTTGGTTTGTTACAGTAGATTTATGTATTTCTGGCACGCATTTATCACAAATGAAGAAGTTAATTGTGTTAGTTTTTTCATTATTGCAGAAGTCGGACCATATAAGTACTTTCACTGCATTGAGGTGACTCTATGTGACATAGAGTCATCTTATTTTGAAAGGAAGTCATTGGAATTTTTGTCAAAAGTTGTATATACTATTTCATATTTTGAAAATAGGCTATTTTCTGTTTTCACTTGTACTACAAATTGTTTATTAATATTTATCATAATGGTAACATAAAAACAAATCAGTTTCATATTTTTCAGAGGGTTCGTGAAGTAAGCTCTTTTTGGGTTGTGGTCTGTGAAAAATCAACCCAAATGGCTCTTTAAGTGTTGAAGGTTGGAGACCTCTCCCCTAAGCAGTGCAATGGCAGACAGTAATGCACAAATACCTATTAGCCTAGCACCATTCAAGACACTGACGGACAACAGCCTAAACAAGATCTAATTCATTGCTATCCAATCTGCATTCTAAACCGACCCCAGTGCAGTTGAAAAAAAACATCTATTGTAAAAGGAAGTGATTGATTTGAAGCTCTTAGCTCATTTTCTCAAGTCCTTGATTACTTCACTGATTGTTGTTTCTGTTTTGATTGGATTGGTACTTTTCTTATTAAGGTTTTCTTGGTCTTAATCAGGTTTTGTGTTCAAGTTAGATATTTGCTTTTCTCCCTCAGTCCCAGTCCTGCTGGGTTTCATTAGTTAACTGTCAACAGCAGTTTCTTAGTAAACTTTAGCCACTATAGTTAGCAGTCTGGCTTTCATCATGTCTAGTTTAGATCTTCTGTTTTCCCACCCATTTTGTTAATTTTTAGTTTGGTTATTTGTTTTTAAATATGTTTCACTTAATTAATTGTATTCGATACCAACAAAATCTCCTTTCACATGGAATCCTTAATTTCTTTCCCAGACGTTTGTTCTGCTATGAATTTTTTGTCTCATTAACTGTTAATTATGCTCTAAATCATGCAAAGTGGCATGCTTCGACAAACGAAACAAGCAGTCACAACATAGAAACCTTTTAAGAACAGGTGGGCAAAGGACCAGAGATCAGAGGAAACCAAGGAACTGTAACTTTTGGTAAAATAAATTCGAAATATGACAAGAAATGTATAATAAATAAATAAATAAAACAGTCTACCTGTAACCACACACTCAAATACATTGAGGTAAATTAACTTAAATGAAAACAGCTGTGGATGATTATCAACCTGAACCTGGTGTGACTGAAAAAAGAAATGACAGAAAAAAACAAGAAAACGTGATTAAAAAGATACTAAAGGCCCAATTCTCACTCAAAACATGATTTATTATTTGTGTCAGACCACAAATTAATATATCAGTTTATATTGTGCTGCAAGTTGGATATGGATACAGAAGTATTTGACCTGAAGTGACGCTTGATCGAGATAACAGTTATGGTGGCAGCGTTTTTTCCAATACATTCATCTTTTAGATTAACTTTTTTTTACTAAAGTTCAAAGTCATTTGTCCTCTGAGTTTTTTTGTGTTTTGCCTTTCTCAGTTGTGTTGACATCTGTTTTCACATGGGAATTGCTGGAGTGAATTACCAAACCTTCAGAAGCGTGACAGGTTTTTCTGTTTTCCATTACAAAGTTAACTTTGTTTTAGAATAATTTGTTGTACGTCTAATACATTAATAGTTAGAAAAAAATAATAACAGAAGCAACATTACTCTGGTTTTACTGGTTAAAAAAAACGAGGATTTTGACTTGGCTTGTTTCTTTCAAAGGCTCTTTATAGGCTGCTGCATCCTCATAAAATGTGATATGTCATTAATGTCAGTTAGAATTGTGCTCATTATCTAAAGCTGCTAGAATGAGCTCATTAAGAAGATTTGCTCCATGGTTGCATTCACAGACCCGTTAGAGACTTGACCCGAGCTCGGACATTCCAGCTCCGCTTACTGACCCGATGCATGCCAGGATGGTGCAGAGTCAAACTCTTCTTTTATGAATCTGTTTATATTATATGTTCTGCATGAAAGCTGTTTTTTAAAGACCTAATTAAATTTAATTGAGTTTTAGGGGGAAAAACTGAAAAACTTTTTTTTTGCATTAGTTCACTAGTTAAACCTTTGATTAACTTGTAATTGTTTGCTTTTACAATTTAAATGGGCTTAGTGTGTAAAATGGCTTCCATTTGAGTGCAGTTCTGCAAATGAGTAAGAAAACATGTTCCGATATTTAATCTGAAGCTACGTCCACACCGCCGTCAGCAGCACGCGCTCAAGCATTCAAGTCAATGTGAGCCCACATTTTTCACCCGTCTGGAAATTTATCATGGTGAAGAAATTAATACTTGTCTTTTTTTTCCTGCAATATATGACACCAAGCCTTTCATAATCAAGCTGTGAAAAGAGAAAAAAAAACGTGGAGCAAGATTCTTGAAATTTGCACCACTTCGACATCTTGGACCAAGCTTCTTTCAACTATAGTTGGCGGACATGCGCCAATAAACACTAGCAAAAGAAAAAAAAGAAGCCTCTCATGTGCAGTTTGAAAATCATTGCATCCAAAACCATTTTTTTATGTATTTTCAAAAGGCGCAAAACCCCAAGTATCTGCGAAGAAATGATGTTTATGTTTACTAACTGGTCATATCTGTATGTGCTGTAATGTAAGGGGCAGCATGACATCCAAAAGCCCAAAGTCGCATGGATGCACACCCCATGCACAGAGTCTGTAACTCAGTTCAGTCCTCCTCTCAGAACTGAGCGTGTGAGCACTTTGTCCCAGTATAACTAATTTCCTCAGCGCTGTGCTCCGAGCTGTTCCGACTGCAGAGACATTCATCTGTTCCGCAGTGGGTGATGAAGGTCTGAAGAGGGGCGGGTTGTAAAGATTCAGACAGCCATTAACCAAGACAGGAGAAGTGAGGGTGTACTATGACAGCTGTGGGTCTTTAAAGGAAGAGCTACTGTATGATAGGAAAAGAGCGGAAGAGTGAACCGTCCAATGGCTGCCTGGAGGTTTTTGGTTAAATATGGGCTTTTTTAGGAAACAGGTGATTAACTGTCAAAATAAACACTACATACACTAAAACGCTTGCTTTTTATGCATAAGGGGAAATTTCTAATGAAAATGGTTTTATCATTTATTAATTTTTTCTTTTGTGGTTCTTCATCTTCTGAATTAACGCCATTCATAATGTTATTTTGAGAGCTATTTTAAGGTTATTTTTAAGTTACTTTTAAATAAAAGTAAACTATCAAACTTCAAATGGAATATGGAAATTGTAGTGAGCGCACACCAAAGTGATGTTATTTTTGGAAAATACTCTTACTGCCACTTTTCATCACAAAAACACTGACAGTTGATCAATATTTTTGCTGCTGTCAAGAAACACCCCATGCACGACTACTGCTGGGTTAAAGCATTGTTTCTGTTTTCTGAAGGCCACACACTCATTAAATCAGAGCAACAGGTCAGACAGTCTATGACCTGGTTGGCAGCATGTGTCACAAACATTGGCCCACATCCTTCTTTCCTTTCCCTCCAGTCTTCTCTGCTAATGACCATATTTTAAAGTGTTTTAGGGGTGGCGTTGCAAACGTGTCGGCAAACATTGATTTGGAAAGCAGCCTAAAGCATGTTGTTTTGCCATTAACATTCCTGTACTTTGTAATGTCTTTCTTCCTCATTTGCAGATGTGGTATAAATTAGTTAATCTCTTCAGTGATGTGGACTGTGTTTGTTGGACGTTCTTGGGAAACACACACAGAGCAAGATCTAAATAATTGAATGGGGTGTTGCATAATTAACAAAAAGAAAAAATCAGGATTAATTTCTGATTTATCATCATTTTTCACATTGAGTGCATGAACTGATGGTGCAGGGTTGCTTTAAGGGATTTAGTACAATTTCATTTTAGTATTCTATCTGAGTTAAAGATATAAATCTTCACAAAAATTCCTTATTACCATCTGAGATTTTATTTCTTTTCTTTAGTGAATATGGGCAAAGAAAGGACCTAAGTGTGCCGCAGCAAATATAGGCATATTTTTTCTATCATATTTAATGTTCCAAAAGAACCAGTGAACACCCACTTCATGCAAATGTTGTGTTTTCTGTCCTTCTATGTTGCTGCAGATTCACCTCGAAAGAAGTCTAAGAACACTGAAAAGATGCGTGTATGGTTAGAATCTGTAGATAAAATATATGTTACCACACTGAAAGTCGGCCTGGATTTAAAATTCACAATTTTATATTTGCAGCTCCCTAGTCAGGACAATACAATGCTTATGTTAAAAAAAATGACTTAAAACACAACGCATACATTTACATTATTAAATAATAAACAGTAAATGACAAAAGTATAGGAAACTTTTACAGTTTTGCATGTAGTGTATAAACTGATTGACCACAGTTTTGGTGCATAATTACTTGTATGGCAGGGGGAGATTAGTTCAATCTTCACACTTTAATGTCTAATCTTTCTGCAGCTGGGAAGAAGCTGTTGTGGAAGCGGGTGTGAATGATTTCTAGCCTGCAGAATCTGAGTGTCAAGACAAAAACAACAACTGTTTTTATAGCAGAAAACAGCATAATTTTTGAAAAAACGTTGGCAAAATTTCATATATATGTATTTTTTACAATTGTTTTTTTACAAATCACAAAGTTAAAACATAGTAAAGCTCAAAACTCTGTGGGTTTTTGCACATAATTGTTCAAGTCACTTGTTTTCTTATTTCCCTATTTATGGTGATAATACTTTACTGTATTCCAAGTTGTTTTAAAAACTGGAATTGGATAAAAAAGAAAACACTTCCAGACCTCATAGCTGGAGAACTGTATACTCCCAATCCTCGAGCACTTTGATGTAACCCTGCAGCTGAGAGCAGCCTATTATTTTCTTCCATTATCAAGATCAGCAAGCAACAGACAAACATTTTCTGTGGAGAACCCAGTTTGTTTGATGTTCTGTTATCAACCACTCCGGCTTTCTTCCCTCTCTCTTTGCTCTCTTGTCTCTGCAGAAGCTTCAACAGAAGCTGAAACAATTTATTAGAAAGGCCCAAAAAAGTCAATTATGGTAATAGTTCTCTTTGCTGGAGGGCTTTGAAACTTAACAAATCAGGTGCTTTTTATTGCACTGCCTTACATAGTTCCATATATTTTATTTAGGCATCATTTACATCTGCAAATTGGTCCTGTGAAGTAAAGAGGGCAACGCAGCTTCGGATAAGAGGACCCGGCGAGCAGGGAGGTGGCGGTTCTACTAGGAGCTGAGTGAAGTGATGATAGAGGAAGGGTAAGCTGCTGTCGGGGGACCATCCACAGGAATTCCTCTTACTTATTCATGCAGCAGCCAAGCATTGGGGCATCTCCCAGCCTCATTATGAAATCTGTATTTGCAGAAGCTCGTAGAACAGACAAGCTCTTGCTTGAAAGCCTCAGCTTATCCACTTCACTCTCCTCCCCTCTTCAGTTCTTTTCTGGATCAGGTCACCCAAGGAAGAAACGTCAAACTTCATTCACTTATGTGCTTCTCTCACCGTCCCAAATTCATTTAGCCTTTTTTCTGTGTACTTTTTTTTTTTTTTTAAGTTTGTCCTGCTTGCATACAAGGAAGCAAATCCCTGTCTCTGAGTCTGCATTTTGTTTAATTATTTTCTGGTTTTACATTGGATTAAAAACTGAATTAAAGCTAATCTGCGTTTAAAGATGAGCACTTGTAGTTTCATTTTTGCCCGTTTAGGATAAGATTGTTAGTACCCCTTTGTTAATAAAATGAAAAACCCTTAATAGTCAGAGAAATACTGTGAACCTGTCAAAAGTAACAAGTACAAAATTACTAATAATCAACAGACAAAATTAGACATTTTTATTTTTAAAAAATCCTATACTTTAAGTTTTTAATAAATGTCATTCTCTAAATACCTAAAAAAAATGTAGAAACTATTAGTCAAAAATGTATGAACCCCCTAAAGAGACATACAAGTAAAAAAAAAAAAAAGATTTCTCGTTACTGGAACTCTGCTGACTGGCATTCTTAGTTCCTTGGATATCTTCTTGTATCTATTTCTATTTCTTTTATAGGCTGCGATGTGCTTCGAAAAGGGCTTCTAAAAATAGACCTGAATGCCTGGCATCCATGACACCAATAAGCACACTGACCTTCTCTCTTGACATGCTCACTGTGCTTATCTTTCTTCGTTTCTTTGTGTTTCCCTTCATCATTTTCTGCCCCATTGTTCCCAAGTGTTGTTCTTTTTTTAGGCTGGATATTTCATGCTGCAGATGTCAGGCAGCCCCCCCGTGCTCTAATAGTCTCTTGGGGGTTCATCAAGTGTGTGTCACGTAAATATGTTTTCTACCCGGTTAGCTACTGTCCTGTTTTACGCGATCTCATTATGTACTGTCAAAAACATTTTTATTTCCTTGGATTTCATTTGCTGATGTGACTGCGGCGAGGTGTAGAACCCAAAGCTCTTGCTCTTGCAGTCACCTGGAAACATAAAATACAATGTCACCTTACCAGGCTTTTGTTGCAGTTTTAACTTTTTGTACTTCACAAAACAACCAAACATAAGTTTGGTTGCACATAAATGCTCACTAAGTACCATGAGCTGCATAATCCACAGCTGTTTGTAAACTGTGATCTGCTCTGTCACTACTGCAGCTGCAGAGCTTTGTCCCCCTGTGTGTTCCCTTTAAAACCCCATGTCATGGTGTGATGCAGCCAAGTTTGTGAGCTGAAAGGAGATTATCTCATTTTCCATCTTTTCTGAAGTACATGTATATGCACTGCATCCTGAAAAAGCGTTTATTTTGGATTTTTTTTCTCTTTTAAATAAATGAGTATGGGCTACTTTTGCATTAGCGTTAAGCGAATAGTGTTAGCCATTTGCTTAACGCTAATGGCTAACACCAATGGCTAATGGCAAGTTTCACAGCTTCTAAACATTTTTCCCAAATAGGCCTAAGCATTACAACCTAACCCTAAAACAGGGATCTACAACACGAGGCTGCGGAGCCTCATGTGACTCTTTTACTTATTGTAGCTTTTTGGTTGAAGAAAAATAACATTTTTCATTTTGAAAGGAAACTTTAAAGTCAAAAGTAAGTTAGTAGCTAGGTAAAAGAAAGTAGCAATAGGTATCTTTCCTTCTAACAGTATCTATAACACTTCAACATCCATTAAGCAGTTTATAGTTTAACAAAGTCAATTTAAAACATTTTGACAGATTTTTGAGCGCCTTTTTACCACAGAAAATTAACTGGAGGTCTGTAAGCACAGCCAGAATTAATACTTGAGGTGCACTGGATATCAATGAAGATTTTCTATGTTTTAATAAATTGCAGGATTTCAAGTGTGCCTTATGGTGCCAAAACATACAGTAATGCCTCATGTCCACTGAGCGGTCCAGACCCGACTGGACCAGGCTTTTGAGCGTAACCGCTGTAAAATGCACCCATAAGGCCAGAACGATTCGTACCATTTTTGGTCCCCCGTTGGTTGTAGATCCATTGAAAAATTGAACTGACCAGTTAGGGTGGAGCTTCTGTCGTCTCACGATGAAATACATTGATCAACAGAAAGGCATTATGACAACAGAAAGCATCGCTTTTCTCCTCTCAAGATCCAAGTCGAAAGTTTCGTCCTCTTTTTTTTCACGTCTTGTCAATTTTCATGTCAATCTTCTTGCAAAGACTGTACATTTTTTTGCAGTCAGTATTCCCCCCCTGATTTGAGGGGGTTGATGGTCCAACACTAGATGAAAACATTCACTTGAATTGTCTTGACCATTCTAAACCGGCAAGGAGGAGACCGATTTGGATCGCTCAGTAAAAACGAGGAATAAGAGTCACTTAATTAGCGTTGATTCAATTTTGGTTTGTTACAGTAGATTTATGTATTTCTGGCACGCATTTATCACAAATGAAGAAGTTAATTGTGTTAGTTTTTTCATTATTGCAGAAGTCGGACCATATAAGTACTTTCACTGCATTGAGGTGACTCTATGTGACATAGAGTCATCTTATTTTGAAAGGAAGTCATTGGAATTTTTGTCAAAAGTTGTATATACTATTTCATATTTTGAAAATAGGCTATTTTCTGTTTTCACTTGTACTACAAATTGTTTATTTATTTATCATAATGGTAACATAAAAACAAATCAGTTTCATATTTTTCAGAGGGTTCGTGAAGTAAGCTCTTTTTGGGTTGTGGTCTGTGAAAAATCAACCCAAATGGCTCTTTAAGTGTTGAAGGTTGGAGACCTCTCCCCTAAGCAGTGCAATGGCAGACAGTAATGCACAAATACCTATTAGCCTAGCACCATTCAAGACACTGACGGACAACAGCCTAAACAAGATCTAATTCATTGCTATCCAATCTGCATTCTAAACCGACCCCAGTGCAGTTGAAAAAAAACATCTATTGTAAAAGGAAGTGATTGATTTGAAGCTCTTAGCTCATTTTCTCAAGTCCTTGATTACTTCACTGATTGTTGTTTCTGTTTTGATTGGATTGGTACTTTTCTTATTAAGGTTTTCTTGGTCTTAATCAGGTTTTGTGTTCAAGTTAGATATTTGCTTTTCTCCCTCAGTCCCAGTCCTGCTGGGTTTCATTAGTTAACTGTCAACAGCAGTTTCTTAGTAAACTTTAGCCACTATAGTTAGCAGTCTGGCTTTCATCATGTCTAGTTTAGATCTTCTGTTTTCCCACCCATTTTGTTAATTTTTAGTTTGGTTATTTGTTTTAAATATGTTTCACTTAATTAATTGTATTCGATACCAACAAAATCTCCTTTCACATGGAATCCTTAATTTCTTTCCCAGACGTTTGTTCTGCTATGAATTTTTTGTCTCATTAACTGTTAATTATGCTCTAAATCATGCAAAGTGGCATGCTTCGACAAACGAAACAAGCAGTCACAACATAGAAACCTTTTAAGAACAGGTGGGCAAAGGACCAGAGATCAGAGGAAACCAAGGAACTGTAACTTTTGGTAAAATAAATTCGAAATATGACAAGAAATGTATAATAAATAAATAAATAAAACAGTCTACCTGTAACCACACACTCAAATACATTGAGGTAAATTAACTTAAATGAAAACAGCTGTGGATGATTATCAACCTGAACCTGGTGTGACTGAAAAAAGAAATGACAGAAAAAAACAAGAAAACGTGATTAAAAAGATACTAAAGGGCCCAATTCTCACTCAAAACATGATTTATTATTTGTGTCAGACCACAAATTAATATATCAGTTTATATTGTGCTGCAAGTTGGATATGGATACAGAAGTATTTGACCTGAAGTGACGCTTGATCGAGATAACAGTTATGGTGGCAGCGTTTTTTCCAATACATTCATCTTTTAGATTAACTTTTTTTTACTAAAGTTCAAAGTCATTTGTCCTCTGAGTTTTTTTGTGTTTTGCCTTTCTCAGTTGTGTTGACATCTGTTTTCACATGGGAATTGCTGGAGTGAATTACCAAACCTTCAGAAGCGTGACAGGTTTTTCTGTTTTCCATTACAAAGTTAACTTTGTTTTAGAATAATTTGTTGTACGTCTAATACATTAATAGTTAGAAAAAAATAATAACAGAAGCAACATTACTCTGGTTTTACTGGTTAAAAAAAACGAGGATTTTGACTTGGCTTGTTTCTTTCAAAGGCTCTTTATAGGCTGCTGCATCCTCATAAAATGTGATATGTCATTAATGTCAGTTAGAATTGTGCTCATTATCTAAAGCTGCTAGAATGAGCTCATTAAGAAGATTTGCTCCATGGTTGCATTCACAGACCCGTTAGAGACTTGACCCGAGCTCGGACATTCCAGCTCCGCTTACTGACCCGATGCATGCCAGGATGGTGCAGAGTCAAACTCTTCTTTTATGAATCTGTTTATATTATATGTTCTGCATGAAAGCTGTTTTTTAAAGACCTAATTAAATTTAATTGAGTTTTAGGGGGAAAAACTGAAAAACTTTTTTTTTTGCATTAGTTCACTAGTTAAACCTTTGATTAACTTGTAATTGTTTGCTTTTACAATTTAAATGGGCTTAGTGTGTAAAATGGCTTCCATTTGAGTGCAGTTCTGCAAATGAGTAAGAAAACATGTTCCGATATTTAATCTGAAGCTACGTCCACAGCCGTCAGCAGCACGCGCTCAAGCATTCA
Organism: Oryzias javanicus; assembly: GCA_003999625.1. NCBI lineage: Eukaryota > Metazoa > Chordata > Actinopteri > Beloniformes > Adrianichthyidae > Oryzias > Oryzias javanicus. The sequence goes on from CM012456.1 coordinate 13,569,740, forward strand.
AGTCAATGTGAGCCCACATTTTTCACCCGTCTGGAAATTTATCATGGTGAAGAAATTAATACTTGTCTTTTTTTTCCTGCAATATATGACACCAAGCCTTTCATAATCAAGCTGTGAAAAGAGAAAAAAAACGTGGAGCAAGATTCTTGAAATTTGCACCACTTCGACATCTTGGACCAAGCTTCTTTCAACTATAGTTGGCGGACATGCGCCAATAAACACTAGCAAAAGAAAAAAAAGAAGCCTCTCATGTGCAGTTTGAAAATCATTGCATCCAAAACCATTTTTTTATGTATTTTCAAAAGGCGCAAAACCCCAAGTATCTGCGAAGAAATGATGTTTATGTTTACTAACTGGTCATATCTGTATGTGCTGTAATGTAAGGGGCAGCATGACATCCAAAAGCCCAAAGTCGCATGGATGCACACCCCATGCACAGAGTCTGTAACTCAGTTCAGTCCTCCTCTCAGAACTGAGCGTGTGAGCACTTTGTCCCAGTATAACTAATTTCCTCAGCGCTGTGCTCCGAGCTGTTCCGACTGCAGAGACATTCATCTGTTCCGCAGTGGGTGATGAAGGTCTGAAGAGGGGCGGGTTGTAAAGATTCAGACAGCCATTAACCAAGACAGGAGAAGTGAGGGTGTACTATGACAGCTGTGGGTCTTTAAAGGAAGAGCTACTGTATGATAGGAAGAGGCGGAAGAGTGAACCGTCCAATGGCTGCCTGGAGGTTTTTGGTTAAATATGGGCTTTTTTAGGAAACAGGTGATTAACTGTCAAAATAAACACTACATACACTAAAACGCTTGCTTTTTATGCATAAGGGGAAATTTCTAATGAAAATGGTTTTATCATTTATTAATTTTTTCTTTTGTGGTTCTTCATCTTCTGAATTAACGCCATTCATAATGTTATTTTGAGAGCTATTTTAAGGTTATTTTTAAGTTACTTTTAAATAAAAGTAAACTATCAAACTTCAAATGGAATATGGAAATTGTAGTGAGCGCACACCAAAGTGATGTTATTTTTGGAAAATACTCTTACTGCCACTTTTCATCACAAAAACACTGACAGTTGATCAATATTTTTGCTGCTGTCAAGAAACACCCCATGCACGACTACTGCTGGGTTAAAGCATTGTTTCTGTTTTCTGAAGGCCACACACTCATTAAATCAGAGCAACAGGTCAGACAGTCTATGACCTGGTTGGCAGCATGTGTCACAAACATTGGCCCACATCCTTCTTTCCTTTCCCTCCAGTCTTCTCTGCTAATGACCATATTTTAAAGTGTTTTAGGGGTGGCGTTGCAAACGTGTCGGCAAACATTGATTTGGAAAGCAGCCTAAAGCATGTTGTTTTGCCATTAACATTCCTGTACTTTGTAATGTCTTTCTTCCTCATTTGCAGATGTGGTATAAATTAGTTAATCTCTTCAGTGATGTGGACTGTGTTTGTTGGACGTTCTTGGGAAACACACACAGAGCAAGATCTAAATAATTGAATGGGGTGTTGCATAATTAACAAAAAGAAAAAATCAGGATTAATTTCTGATTTATCATCATTTTTCACATTGAGTGCATGAACTGATGGTGCAGGGTTGCTTTAAGGGATTTAGTACAATTTCATTTTAGTATTCTATCTGAGTTAAAGATATAAATCTTCACAAAAATTCCTTATTACCATCTGAGATTTTATTTCTTTTCTTTAGTGAATATGGGCAAAGAAAGGACCTAAGTGTGCCGCAGCAAATATAGGCATATTTTTTCTATCATATTTAATGTTCCAAAAGAACCAGTGAACACCCACTTCATGCAAATGTTGTGTTTCTGTCCTTCTATGTTGCTGCAGATTCACCTCGAAAGAAGTCTAAGAACACTGAAAAGATGCGTGTATGGTTAGAATCTGTAGATAAAATATATGTTACCACACTGAAAGTCGGCCTGGATTTAAAATTCACAATTTTATATTTGCAGCTCCCTAGTCAGGACAATACAATGCTTATGTTAAAAAAAATGACTTAAAACACAACGCATACATTTACATTATTAAATAATAAACAGTAAATGACAAAAGTATAGGAAACTTTTACAGTTTTGCATGTAGTGTATAAACTGATTGACCACAGTTTTGGTGCATAATTACTTGTATGGCAGGGGGAGATTAGTTCAATCTTCACACTTTAATGTCTAATCTTTCTGCAGCTGGGAAGAAGCTGTTGTGGAAGCGGGTGTGAATGATTTCTAGCCTGCAGAATCTGAGTGTCAAGACAAAAAACAACAACTGTTTTTATAGCAGAAAACAGCATAATTTTTGAAAAAACGTTGGCAAAATTTCATATATATGTATTTTTTACAATTGTTTTTTTACAAATCACAAAGTTAAAACATAGTAAAGCTCAAAACTCTGTGGGTTTTTGCACATAATTGTTCAAGTCACTTGTTTTCTTATTTCCCTATTTATGGTGATAATACTTTACTGTATTCCAAGTTGTTTTAAAAACTGGAATTGGATAAAAAAGAAAACACTTCCAGACCTCATAGCTGGAGAACTGTATACTCCCAATCCTCGAGCACTTTGATGTAACCCTGCAGCTGAGAGCAGCCTATTATTTTCTTCCATTATCAAGATCAGCAAGCAACAGACAAACATTTTCTGTGGAGAACCCAGTTTGTTTGATGTTCTGTTATCAACCACTCCGGCTTTCTTCCCTCTCTCTTTGCTCTCTTGTCTCTGCAGAAGCTTCAACAGAAGCTGAAACAATTTATTAGAAAGGCCCAAAAAAGTCAATTATGGTAATAGTTCTCTTTGCTGGAGGGCTTTGAAACTTAACAAATCAGGTGCTTTTTATTGCACTGCCTTACATAGTTCCATATATTTTATTTAGGCATCATTTACATCTGCAAATTGGTCCTGTGAAGTAAAGAGGGCAACGCAGCTTCGGATAAGAGGACCCGGCGAGCAGGGAGGTGGCGGTTCTACTAGGAGCTGAGTGAAGTGATGATAGAGGAAGGGTAAGCTGCTGTCGGGGGACCATCCACAGGAATTCCTCTTACTTATTCATGCAGCAGCCAAGCATTGGGGCATCTCCCAGCCTCATTATGAAATCTGTATTTGCAGAAGCTCGTAGAACAGACAAGCTCTTGCTTGAAAGCCTCAGCTTATCCACTTCACTCTCCTCCCCTCTTCAGTTCTTTTCTGGATCAGGTCACCCAAGGGAAGAAACGTCAAACTTCATTCACTTATGTGCTTCTCTCACCGTCCCAAATTCATTTAGCCTTTTTTCTGTGTACTTTTTTTTTTTTTTTAAGTTTGTCCTGCTTGCATACAAGGAAGCAAATCCCTGTCTCTGAGTCTGCATTTTGTTTAATTATTTTCTGGTTTTACATTGGATTAAAAACTGAATTAAAGCTAATCTGCGTTTAAAGATGAGCACTTGTAGTTTCATTTTTGCCCGTTTAGGATAAGATTGTTAGTACCCCTTTGTTAATAAAATGAAAAACCCTTAATAGTCAGAGAAATACTGTGAACCTGTCAAAAGTAACAAGTACAAAATTACTAATAATCAACAGACAAAATTAGACATTTTTATTTTTAAAAAATCCTATACTTTAAGTTTTTAATAAATGTCATTCTCTAAATACCTAAAAAAAATGTAGAAACTATTAGTCAAAAATGTATGAACCCCCTAAAGAGACATACAAGTAAAAAAAAAAAAAAGATTTCTCGTTACTGGAACTCTGCTGACTGGCATTCTTAGTTCCTTGGATATCTTCTTGTATCTATTTCTTGTTTTCTACAGTTCAGTTACCTTTTCCTGTAGGTTTTTTGATAGCTCTTTAGCTATCCCCATGACTCAGGATCCCAAAATGTCAGAGCAGCATTGAAGGAAAGATGCAAATGTCTGTTTAGAACCCAGAACCTCCAACGCCTTTTGTGCACACATTGATTATAGGCCGACGAATCACAGGTGAGGATGGTTACCTGTAGCTTGAAACCCTTTTGTATCAGCTTGTGTGCTGAAGAAAATCTTCAGGGTGTCTAAACTCATGAGCACAACTGTATGGCCCTGTAGGAACTCTGTTAGAAATGTTATCTTTTTCTATTTTTTCTCAGTGTATGGTTTGAATTGGTCCATTTTCTCCATCATATTCGGTCTTAAAGCCCTGTAATTTGTATTTCGCTTCTGTCCAAAGCCACCTCAACCTCTTAACTCTTCCAGAATCATTCCTTTTTTTTGTCCTCAGGCTCAGATGGAAGTATAAAGACACCCCGTCCTCCATACTGGAGCTCGGCCACCGACATTAAAGTGACTGGGTTGACCCGTGGCATCAAATTAGAGAGCTGAATCTATGGAGCAGCCCAGATGATAGAAGCAGAGGATAATAAATCCTGAGGAAGGAAAGAGTGGAAGGAAGTTAAGAAGGAGAGAGGAGGGATAAATGTGGCAGCTCATTCAGCCTCAGGGCCACTCAGGATTCCTTTATTAGCATGGTTTCTTCCACCCCTTCCTTTCACAAGCCTGTCTATACAGCAGAAGCATCAATGTGCACATATTTTATGAAATCCATCACTTATACTGTGAGCTTTTAAAATCTAAGTTACTGCATGAACATAGCATTTAAGCATCTTTCTCTAAATACTGAGAGTTGGCATCCTTGATGTTTAGGCACAAGAAAAACTGCATGTGTCTTTTTAGTTTCTGGAACAGCTTGGACTAAGTGCTGCAAAAGCCAAAGGAGAGACAGTCAGACCGAGAGAATAAACTACATTTTGGCAAAATGTCTTGCAATGCTTGATTAAATGAAATCTATGAGAATCTCTTGGGTTTTTACATCACCATCAGTCATGAATTTATCACTGCCTACGCAATGATGCACACTAAATGCACTGAAGGATTTCCATGAGGGTCAGCTCAGCTGACACTCCCACTACCCACAGACATGCACACAATCATGCAAGGTCTCATTTACCATGCAAAACTACAGTGGCCCTGAAGTGCTAATCACACCAGAAAATCACCCAACACAACACAAGCAAAACAATTGATTCCCTAAACATGCTTTTGACCAATGAGTTCTCGGGAAGGGGGGCTCTTGGAGAGTTTTAAAGCTAAGCTCTTCCTCCTCTACCATTCCTTTGTATCTGCCTAGCAGACCTTTTATTTTGTTTTTGATCTTGTTTAACTGTCTGCATCCTTCTTTTGTGTTATCAATAATTGGTTTGACATTGTGGACAGCATCTCCTTGGATGGTGATGGAAGGTGTTCTAGAAATGAATAAATTAAATTAAAATAAGTCATTTGAAAAAAAAAAAGAAAATGCAACGTTACGTTTTAAAAATCAAGTGAAATTCTATAAACTAAAACATGACTCCAAAAAAACTAAATGCAATAAAAATGACACATTTCAGAAAACAAAAGTAATTTCTAAAATATAAATGAAATGTTAAAAATAAAACACAATTGAAAAAAACAGAGACAGTAGCTATTGTGGGATATCGCTGATTAGATGATTGCGTTTGATTTTTTTGGTTTCTTCTTTTGTTTCATTCTTTTTAATTTTGATTTCTATAAATTACTTGCGCTTTTCAAAATGTTTATTTTATTATAAGTTTTTTTTTGTGAATTGGAAAAGGTACTTTGGGGCATCGCTGATTGGATGAGGTATTTGGCATATAGTGATTCATTTCTCAGTACTAATCTTAAAACATGTATAAATAAACATTTAAGACTTATTTAAAAATCTTAAAATCTAAACTGACAAAATTGTCATTATCTAATTAACGATACCTCAAAGCACCTACATTTTCTGGTTTCTTTTACTGTTTTATTTTCACGAATTTTATTTTGATTTATGGAATTTCTTTTGTTTTCCAAATTATTTAATTTTTATTTTTGGACTTTTGTGTTGATTTCTTAAATGGAATGCTATTTTGACTATTGTTTTGATCTTTAATAATTTTTTTGGTGTGATTTGCTCCTCAGGACCACCGTACAGAACTCTTATTGCATTCAAAGAGCATTCCTTTCCAACATAAAAACCAATAAATACAATTTACCCCAAGAAATATTAAATCTATTTACTTTTCTGTAAAATGTTTCAAAGGAGTACTTAACTTCATAAAAGGCGCGTAGTGAGCGTGTTATGTCTCAGGCTTAAATCAGTTACAATTTTGGACACTTATCGTAAATCCAATTCCCACCAGTTTGAGAGCCATCTGTTCCCTTTGACTCAAGGTTTTGTTTTCTGCTCTTCCTTCTGTCTTCTCTGCAGGATTTTTAGGACGCAGTCGCTGGAATGGTATTATAACAATGTGAAGAGCCGCTTCAAGAGGTTCGGCAGCGCCAAGGTTTTGAAGACTTTGTATAGAAAGCACATCATTGAGAGAGGAGCGTTCTCTGATCTCCCAGGTTAGTTCTCTTTGATTAACCTCGCACCATCTGTCATGTTTTTTTCAATTTGAGATCAAATTAATTAGGCAGTTTTTATGGCCACTTGTACAAAAAAAGAGAGATGAAGTAGACTTCAGTTTATCTCCTGCTGGTCCAGACCACCATCACAACAGTTTTTTTTTTTCCAAGATGTGAGACGATGTTTTGACCCATCGGTTTCATGGTGGCTCTGCGGCTGACAAAGAGGCAATGTTTCATAACCTGATTCATGGGATTAAAGGGATGAAGAGCGGATGAATCAGGTCAGAGCTGAGGCACAACCGGATGAAGCTGATATGAAGGGATATTTGAGAATGCATCATCATGATAAAATGAGTTAAGTTTGTCTGGGATTTGTGAAGAGATTTGGTTGGTCTTGGTAATATGAGCAAAAGGGAAAACCACAGTAAATGATATCTGCTGTTGTTAATCCAGTAAAAAAGCTTCATCGGTTCAAGCTTTTTTTCCCCCAAATATTATCAAGATTAAGTCAATTTGATTTTTATTCAGATATTAGATTATTAGAATAAAAAAAATAACAATTTTTTTCATCTGACATTCAGTAAATATGCTTTCTGAAGGGAAAAAAGATTAATTTGATTTTAAGTAAATTTAATTTTTTTATTCAGATATGATATTAGAATAAAAAAATAACCAATTTTTCATCTGACATTTAGTAATAATTATTTCTGAAGGGAAAAAAAGATTAATTTGATTATTTAAATCACTATTTTGTGTCATTGTGCCAAAAGTGAGGACTAAAACTTCATCATTTCAATTTCATAAATTAAAGCTTGATTATACGGAGAAGCTGGTTGCTATCTACATTTACAACTTACATTTTTTAGAAATTGTTTGGCACATTTTAGAATTGCACCTTCCTAGTTCCCACAATTCAGTTTTCACAATCTGGCTTGACTTCTGGGGAAAAAATTGCTCCCTTCTGGATTTTTCTCTTCCTCCATATTCAGGGAGGATAGGGGATTATGACACTCGGATGATGGTCTCCCAGCTTGCATGAGCCAAACAGACTGCTCTCTGTCTAATTCGCAAATGCATCCATCTCTGCTCTGAATAGCAGGCGTACTGACCTGCCAGCTTTGTGGATGTGCAGTGGTGAATCTGCAAAAAGGCAGATTGTGAGAATACTATTCTAGGTTTGACTGGAGTCTCTATTTGTGTGTAAATTGGATAGTTTTGTTCTAAATGAATCATAAAGTGGCGGCCAAATCAAACCAAATACGACGTGTGACCTTCAAACAAGCAGCAAAGGAGCAATCAGTCAGTGAGCCATCTGGACCTTTTAGTTCTGATTTCTCAGGTGGATGTGGATCAGTGCTTCCCTATTTTGGGTCAGCACAAGCAAAATTGGAAAAGAGTGGATGCTTCAGGGAGATTTGATTAAAAAAAAGAACATCAATAAGTTTGAGATCACAAGCTAACAAATAGGGCAAAAAAAACCCCTCCTTTTGCTTATTTTCAGAGCTGCTCAGGAGGATCTCATCCCGTAAATCGTTGGATGACAGACTGTGAAATGTGAAGCCTTTGATGGCTGCGCGGCATGAAATTCGGTGAATGGGGCTTATGTTGAACAATTCTCCTGTTGGTTTTCAGAGAAGGGAAGATGATTTTTTTTTTTTTTTTTTTTTTTTGGCGGGGGGGGTCCTGTTGTTTCCACAGATTAGGAGCTCAAAACCCAGAACACCAGCATTTCTGAATGGTTTCCTTGTCATTTTATTTGCACAACCCATTCAAGTTAACACATATTACCTTACAATGTCTCAAGACAGGAGGGATATCATCAGATGATGGTGGTGCTGCATTCGGGCTAATCCATTGTAACTCTTAGCTTTGTTGCACAAATGTAATATATTGCATTCAGTTATGACTACTGGACATAAAAAGTTCTTCCTTTTAGACGTTTCACCGCTAATCAAAATGGAATAATCAAAAATGCACATTTAGCAAAAGAAAAACATAAATGTCAAGAGTGTTTTAAGTGTCTCTAAAAAAACTGTAGTTGGACTCAAAGCTGGATAAAGGCATGGGCAAGGGGGAAATGCCCCCCAAAATACAATGACTGGCCCCCCAAATGAAAAAGACTAAAAAAAAAACCCACAAAAGAGCAAAATATGCACAGGTGGAAAGAGATTTTATAAGTAAAAGATAAAAACTATAAGTATGGACAGACAAACTGACAAACAGAAAGACTTATAAAGCTGTTAATGAGTGTCAGGAAGAGCATTATGCATTAAACTTATAAGACGAATTTGATGGATTGGAGGAAAAGACAGATATATGGATAAACGAAGTGATTGGATAGCATAGTTTCCATGCATTTTAGGACCTTGGAGGGACATGACACCCCAAACTCTCCCTGATACACTCCCTGCACCCCATAGATGGCTAAATCTGGACCTGGTTGGACTCAAACAAGATCTGTACACACAAGTTTGATTCATCACTGACCAGCTACAGAAATGATGTCAGGCTTTTGATTCAGAGAGCAGAACCTGCAGCTACACACACACTATATCCCCAAATCTTCCACCACATTTTAGCAGGGGTAAAGCTGGACATTTTGACACTGTTGTCACTTTTGGGATTTTTCTTCCTCTTATGTGTTTTGAGAATGAGATGTGGAGAACAGTATTCTGCCTGGAAGGAATAGAGGGAGGAAAGTTAAACAGGAGCCTGAAGCTGCTACTGCTGCTGTTCAAAGCAAACAGCTAGACTCAGATGCTGCAGATTTTTTTTTTTTTTTGCCGTCATGCATTTATGGATCTGAGGAATGAAAATGACTTTAAACCAAACACTTGGCACACAGATTGGGCCTCCTTTGATCTAAATTTAAGGGCATTTTGGATTTTTTGAGGAATGTTTGCTTTATTTGAAATCCATGTGCATCATCCCACTCTTTGTTTTGAAACTTCTGGAAATCATTAAAGGTTGCAGCAGGTCCAGAACTCATTTCCCAGTTGTAAAGCTTGTGTTATAAAACAGTATTTTCTTCATGCCAAGGTTTATGTGGGATTGGTATTTTCGCTCCCTCTAGGCTTTTGTTTGGGTTGTTTTTCCCCCTCTGCTCTTGCTCTGGTTCACGCATCAAAAAGATTAGCCCAATCAGGGCGAGCGACTTTGGCGGCTCTCTGAAAATGTGAAAGTAGAACAGAGAAAGTTAATTACTGGAGACCTTTAATACTCCTTGATTTTGAATTTCTCTTCCATCATTTAAACTTTAAAGGTCAGGTTCCCCCTGTACTCAATTAACGTCTGCACACATATACTTCTTTTGCAATGCTGCTAATAACAAACAGCGTCTAGTTTTGATCACTTCCTCCATCAAGTATGATTATTACATTCCATCTCAGGGACAAATTTGAATTCCATTTGCATCACCTAGACAAAAAAGCTAATATTCTCCCAATTAAATCTATGACAATAAGTTTCTCTCCTCCTCATGCCAACCTGCTCTTTGTTAACAGACATCCTGTTTGCTCAGCCGTTGTTGTGAGGACTTTGTTTGTGAGGCGGCGTGTGCTCCCCAGATGCTGCACTGTAATTGACAGCAAAGCGTCTGGACTCTCCTTCACCCTCCTGCAGCAGCTGCTGCCACTCCAGCAGTGTTGTTACCGCTCATTTATTATCACACTCTCATCTCTTTCCATTTCTTTTTCCTCGTACTCTGTACTTATGTCACTCTGTGTTTCACTCCAGAGTGTGTCGTCTGTAAAAGTGCTCTTCTGTTGACTTCTCTTGCGTGAAACAGTCCCATTAAACCCCATTTTTTCAGGAATGTTTGATCCGAGAGTGCAGCCAGTGTGTGGATGAAGGGGTCAGGCCACAGAAACACTGAACAATGAGGTGTTATAGAAATACCACATCTTTTCTACTCTCTTTTTTAATTCGAGCAAATGTGCAGAGGTAACTAACTCAAACTGACTGTGGCCCCCGGCTCTCTGCCTATTCGAGTCAAGAAGGATCTCTGTTGTTGCTGCGGAGCTTAGAAAAGGTCAAAATGTAATTTATGAGTCTCTTTAGTTCAATAATAAGAAATGTAAACACATGAACAAAAAGAGGTCATAAAAATCATAGAAACAATTACTTCAAGCAGGGAATGTTGTTATTTTCCTGGCTCATTTGCAGACCTGTAGACAGACATTCATAAAGCAGCTACCTGTAGGTTTCCTTCAAGTTCTTCATGCTTAGTCTGCTAAAAAGAAAAACTACAATTTGTTAAATAATATAAGCAAATTAAACACTTTGTGAGAAAAGGCAACTGGATTGCAGGAAGTTAATGGTTTGTTTGTGCCTTTGTGTCCCACTTCTTTATTTTTCTTTCTGTTGCTATGCTATACTAATTCATAAAACAGAAATGTTAAGATTCTATATTTGTAAATGTATTCGATCCTTCCGTCCTCAGAACCTGCTGCGTCCCTTTTGTCGCCATGGGGTTGCTGGAGTCAACTATTGACTGCATAAGAGAACTGGACCGCATGAGTGTGATGTCACCTGTAATAAGATGGGTCACTTCTGGCTCCAACAAAATGAAGTCAATTCAGTCGCCATGTTGGAACCAAAAATTCTCATTTAGCAGTGATTGGCTTGAAACAGTCTGATTTCCTGGCCATGCCCAAAATCCCACCTTAATACCTAACTACTGAAAAACTATATAGTGCAGGACTGTATAGTGAACAGGATGTTTTTTTTGGGGTTTTTTTTGTCATAACCCAGTGAAGTTTTATCTACATAAGCCTTTTACAATGTCTATTTATGACTTCACTGTGTTCTGATGACAAAAATGTGAATGGTTAATTTAAAGAATATATTTAAAAACATTATTTTAGCAAAAAATGTTAAAACGCAATGCATTGTGGTTTATATTTGCTAATGTAGTGAGCATCGATGCACACTGGTTTTTCGCAGAGACTTTTGGGAAATTTCTCGGGCACTCGATTTTGGAATTTTACATTGGGACAAGACTACAAAATGGCAAACACACTGTACAGTGAGTGGGGGAGGAGTTCGGAAAAAGCCAACGTTTCTATAGCAACCACTCTCTCCAATTAGGTGTGACCTTTTTGGAAATCCACACCCCTACAAATTAAAAGCGTGCACGAGAGAATCAGTTTCTCAAAAATTTCAAATGTTGTACATGAGACCACATCCCTTTATTGAGGCATTTGATTGGTCAATTTGTAACTTGAAAAATTTACACTACCGGAAAAAATGTAATGAAAATGTAATGAAAACAAATTGTTTTATCAAGGATTTGTTAAAAAAGCGTTCAGAGCAAGAATGTTTGTTCTGGCAAATGTAATGACTGTTTATTTCTCAATAAAAATCTATGGGATTTTGGGTTCTTGGAGCCAGCAGGTACTTCCTGTTTGGACTTTGAGTGGAGGAGGGGTCACTCAGTCCAGTTCTCATATACAGTCAACGAAGCCAACTCAGCAAATGTTGGGTGAAAGCGAGTTGCACCCAGAACAGATCACCAGTCTGTTGCAGGGGCGCATACATGCACACCAAGGGGGGAAGCCGGGGAAAATCCATGCATGCATGTGAAGAACAGTCAAACCAGGGCCTTCTCGCCATGAGACAAGAACGCTAACCACTACGACACCGTGCAGATTAATTTTAAAACAACTTTTTTATTGTTTTCGAAATCCAGACGAACTGACCTCAAGTGATCCCTGCCACAGTGACTCCCTGAGTCCATTAATGTGTCACTGTTGTGTCTCACTAGTCACTGTGTGATAGCTGCCCTGACATATATGAGTCATAGGTGACCAACAGGCATAAATGGAACGAATGGCAATTGACCATGTAGCGAGGTAGCTGATGTTCTAGCTGTGCAGTGTGGAATTAAAGGGCTGACTGTCTTAAATTCATTTCATCACCCGTAATCTTGCTTGATGTCTGACACGGCCCAAATGTTTTATCCCTCACATAAACCGGCTAGAGATGTCTTGTTGTAAAAAAAAGAAGACATGTAATCTGCCATTTAAGGAGACAGGTGTGTGTTAGGAAACGCTGTCAGAGACTCAATCTGCCGTCTCCCTTAGAGCTTTATTCTAAGCCGCTGCAGGTGAGTTGGAGATTGATGTCGGTTTAATGTCAATGTTTTAAATGTAATACAATTGCAAAGAAAAAACAAAGATCTGATGAGTAAAATACGAATAAAAAGAATGCTAAGGAATGCTGCGTGCAACATCACAGAAGAGCATGGTGGGTTGTTTGTGTGACTCACGTGGAGCCAGTTTTGTGCCATTTTTTTGTTGTATTCAACAACTCTTCATGCTTTACTTTTATGTAAATATGTTGGCATGTTTAAACCTGGAGTTTAAACATTTTAAGACATAATTCATCTACCTCGTCTTTGTCCAATAAGCTACATATCCAATTACACCGTCTTCACTTCTGCAGCTTTTCTAATAAGGTGGTGTTAGTAAAAGAGTGTGTGGATGTTTTAAAACATTTTTTTATGAACAGCCCAAAAAAAAAAAAAGAGAAAATCTCAAGATGTTTAAGTTATAACAAAAACAGTTTTTTATGTTCTGTTTGAAAACCCAAATAAATTCAAAGATGAATCAAATTTCCCTTCAAGCTGTCACTTTATTTTTCCGCGTACAGAAAAGAAACAGGAATCCTCTGAGATTGGGATCTCAACCCATAAAATCAGCGGAAGAAACAAAACAGTTCTCGAGATAATAAAGTTGAGACATATTTGACAGCAGAAAGATGTTTTGCTCCATTTTGTGTTGTGCAGCCTACTTTTAACGTGTGGCGATGCTTTCAAACCTCGTTTGACTTGCAGAATGTTTTATTTTAGCGACAGGCCTTAGAGTTGAGCTTTTTCTCTGAGGACCTTGACTGTCTGTGTTGCAGAAAGCAGCATTCAAGAAGGAAGCAACGACAACGATGGCAGCATCTGTGGCAGCGACTCCGCCTTTTACAAGCACAGTGAAGGTGAGGGATAGTTTGGGGTTTTCTTTTTTTTTTTTTTTTGTAGCTACCCAGTCAAATCAAAGACTCTAAAAATAGAAATCAATACCTCCTTGCTTGACTCTCTGTAATAAGGGTACTGATGATTCCCAAATGCAGCTGTGTCTGTTGCTCACCCCTCCCCCAGAGGGACGCGTGACAACTCATGGGACTTTAACTTTAAGAAAATACTGTTTACATTATCTTAAAATCATATTAATTGACCCAAAGTTTGTGGAATAAATCTTGGTGTTTTATTGCAAATTTTTTCCTACTTTTTTAAACTTTTTTTTACTATTTTAGACCATAATAAATTTACTTATATGTTGTGCTTGCTGTCATTTTGTGCCCAAATATTTTGTTGGCTTAAGAAAAAAAAATCCTTAAAATTTTACAGATCCTTTTTGAAAAGAGGAAAAATGACGGGAGAGTGTTGTGTGTTTGCATCTCTGATATCTTGCTTGTCTCTTTGTGTGATGGCAGGACACAGCATGGCAGAGACGCTCACAGTGGCACTTCGTGTTGCTGAGGAAGCTATAGAGGAGGCCATCACAAAGGCAGAGGAGTTCCCCGACAGCTTGGTGTGAAGAAACGTGGTTTTATAACTTTTATTAACACTTTTGCTTTGTCTTTCCTATCTCTCTTTTTCCTCTGTGACTTTCTATTTAATATTAAACCTTATATTTCTCCTTTATGGTCTGCGTCTTGTAGGAGAAGCAGAATGAGGCTCGGTATCTGCGGGATAACAAAGACGAGCTCATAGAAGAACTGGCCACTACAATTGTGCAAAAAGTAAGTTTAGAAACCTTTTTTTCATGTTTCCTTTTGCTTAAAAAAATAAATATGGCAAATTGAAAATTATTTACAATGAGTGGGAGATGGTACACTTGAATTTAAAATAAATTTTGGGATCAATTTGGAGAAAGGGACAATACAGGTAACCTTTCTTCCAATTACAAGACAATAATTTCATGTATTGTAGATGTTGAGCATCATTCATGTAAAAAACAGAAGCTTTATTACTTTTTTTTAATGGTTTTAAAATAATGTTTCATTTGAATGCACTTAACCCTTTGACACTAGAG